>CM062805.1:318976552-319576552 GCA_031772625.1 Pinus tabuliformis
TCCTCCACCGTGATTGTCCCAGTAATTGTCCCGCGGATACTAAGGGACTGGTCCCCTCGTTTGCACAGTTCGGAAGCGTCAACCTCTGACAACCAGGTTGAATGCTTACCGTCGACCAACGAAAGTGAAGGTTCTAGACGACGATGAAGGGGAATGAGATTCCCCTGCGAACTGTGTGAAGGCAATCACACCCTCCGCCGTTGTCCCTTTTTAGACGAAGCAAAGAGAGTTTTGGAAGATCAACCGGTTGCACCATTGCTACTTCCTCCTGGATATCAAAAACTCACACCAAGTCCTTCGTTGGTTGAAAATACAGCTGCCCCGCTCATAGGGCCAGCTGAAGTGTCAGTCACTGAAAGTGAACCTACTGAATCCGACCGACGAAAAGTCCAAAGGTCGAAATGGTAGTTGACTCGGTTCTCCCTTCAGAAGTTTCATCTTCAAATACCACAGTCACCAAGGATTCATCTTCAGCTGACACCCCTACCGAAGAGAGTAAGGATGACACCGTCCAGATTCTTTTCATCAACACCGATTCTGATGAACATCAGGGCAATGTGCCCACTCCTTTATCGCAGGAAGGAGCATCATCAGGATCATACCCGGCCGTATATTCGGTCCCACCACCAAGCAACCTGGTTGTGTCCTTTGATTGGAACCAACTAGGCAGACCCCGGTTGCCAGCCAGTATACCATTTAGAATTATAGTCCAAATATACAAAATGGTGATGGCTGGAACTATCATTGATGAAGGGGCATCTGTGAGTATCCTGTCCTCTATTGCTTGGAAAGCACTGGGTTGCCCAGCGCTTTTGCCTGAGATAAGGAATCTCTCGGGTTTTGACAAAGGAACCAGTCGACCATTAGGGATTCTACCTAATGTACCTATTACATTGAAAGGGAAGGCTGTCAAGATGAATTTGATGGTCGTCCAAGGACCCTTGGATTATAACCTACTCCTTGGATGAGACTACATATATTGCATGGAAGCAATAGTCTCCTCACTCTTTCGAATAATGTGTTTTCCATACGAAGGAAGAATGGTCAAGCTCGTAGACCAACTTTCATTTCCGGGATCACGCATCGCAAATAGTCACATACCTATCCTGAATGGTCTATTTGATCAAGAAAGGTCTCTACCTTCGGTTCTTCTTCCTGATGAGTGCGAGTGATTCGGGAAAGTAGGGCCGGAACCCAGGGGGCATGCATCCTGGTCTGCTGGGGTCAGAGAAAACCTTGGGTGTAAAGTAGAATTTCCGCGGGAGAATATGACTAGTCCGTACCCCGTCCCCTCCTTCATCTTCGTAAAACAGAAGAGCCGGCAAGAGCTCTCATGCAGAAGAAGGGGCAGTTAGGAATGGGGTTGTTCTGGAAAAGGATTCTTTTGTCAAGGTTACTTGTTTGACAAAGGTCATTCACCTTTGTCTAAATAAGTAGGCTCTGCCAAAGAAGGGGATCCGTTTGCGGCAGCAAGTAGTAACCATCTTTGGGTAAAAGGCAAGCCTCACCCATTAAAACAAATGTTTTAAAGGATAAGTAGGGGCAGCCTCCAAAGAAAGAGATTCTATTACTGCAACAAATTGTAACCATATTTGAGTAACCTAATGATAGACATCGCCGAAGAAAGTTTCTGTTTGAAAGGATTAGCAGAACGATCTTTGGGTAACCAGAAAGAGGCAAGCCTCACCCGTTGAAAACAAAAGTTTTTAAACGGAAAAGTAGGGGCAACCTTGAAATTAGACTTTACACCTGGGGGCATGCAAACCTCTTGGAATGCAAGCATGGGCGGCTATTTTGTTTTTTAGTTTTTTAGGTCCTCCCTTTAAACCTGTAGGTCTAACCCGTTAAACTCGTAGGATTAGCCGATACCCAGCTTGCATAAAGAGAGGATATGGAGCAAAGCGTAGGGAGATGAAGCTCCTTAAAAAATAACAATCTTCCAGGAGACCTTCCTACTTTATGACTAGTAAAAACGAGCAGTTTTGGCAGAGTTCATGCTCGTTAAAAAATAAACGCAAAACCGAGCAGTTTTAACGTAGACTTCATGCTCGTTAAAAAGTAAACATAAGCATGTGAGCAAGCTTCCCCCCAGAGTTCAAGCTCATCCAGAAAAAATGAACTGGTAAATAACCATTTGAGACCGTAAATTCATCAGCCATAAAAGCCTTGGTCGTGTTTGTGCACCGTCACCTCCACTTTTCATTTGGCCGATCATTCACATCCACTTGATTGTTTACCTATTTTGAGGAACAGCTGCGAAGAGTGATTTCACTTAGCCATCCTTGTAATACTGTCGTGATTGGAAAATTCCAACCTGTACCTGGAATCTGCTGCTATCCCTGTTTATCACTCATTCCTCAAAAGACGAGTCTTCTTTGAGCTCTTTTCACTGACTCGTAAAATATGAAAAGTTTGCCGAGTTTTGGCCTTCCAGCTCATTAAAAGGACCGGAAGAGCTATCCCTCCTCTAGATTTTAATCTTTTTGGACCTGAGGGATTATTGCACAAAAAGATCGAGCGCTTGTCTAGTTCGGCTCGATAAAGATATCAAACATTCATCCCTTCTGTATTGTTTTATACTTTTTCGGACTTAAGGGATTAGATGACGAAAAAGGACCCGTGGAGTCCACTTTATGTATGCTTTTCAGACTCTCTAAAAATGAAAAGGACCGAGTTGTCTTTGTCGCTAGGCTCGTTAAAAATATTGAATAGCGACAAACTTGTCTTTAGACGAGAACGAGTTTCCCTATCGCTAGGCTTGTTAAAACATAGCGATGGGCTTGCCCAAAGGGCAGGTTATAGAACAAGCATATGTTATCCTCCTCAAGTTTGAAAAAAATAAAGAGGTACTGGTCAGAAATGACTGGGGAAAAATTGGCGGAACCTCAAAGCTTAATGGTAGCGAGTCACTCTTGAACATGACACTTTTGCCTCCGTAAATATCGGGTTGGGTTATTATCATTCACCGGTCCCTTCACCATGGTCTCGCCATACCATCCATACATGGGGTAATGCTACCGATCCATCACATCAGTGTCAGTATATGATCAAGAGATGTCATTCAGAAAGTGTCAACCGGGTCCCATCCACTACCATACATCATCTTTCATCCTTCCATGACCGCCACCCTGAATCATATTTCACAGATCGTTTTCACCATCATCACTAGCTCTGTTCCGCGTCACTGATGTGGGATTCATTAAGGCCCTCCTTTGACGGATCACTTCTTGTCGACATTAGCTCATTATCCAAGAAGTTGATCTAGGAACACCCCCTCAGTACTTTGAAGCTTGCATGCCTCAATGGCAAGTTTCTCACTTCCGGCGATAGGTATACATTAATGACCTTTGACCAGGAGACTTTGCGTGGTGTTCGACGTCAGATCCTATATTCACGCCACGTGAATTGTGCTGCAGTACCTTGAGGGTCATCATCATTATCGGTGATTCCTCTCACGCTTGTTAACAGTTTACATTATTGACTGGTAATCAAGCGATGTCTTTCCATGTTCGACTTCAAGAAATTCTCACATGGATCGACTTGTACTAGAGTGAAGATCGGACAAGTTTGAAGACCCCGGATCTAGTTTCATCCATCCGGGCTGCGATATATATTCAGGAGATAAAAAACATAGACATGTGCAGCAGATGATCATCCTACTAAAAGGATGATAATTAAAAGCAGAGAATTATCAGTCTATTATCAGACGATCGTCTGTCTATGTACAGCAAATGTATTTATAAAACTGAGCATGGGAAATGCTCGCATCAGCTAGATCATGAAAAGAAAGTATGAAAAGATAATGTATTGTATTGTATTTTGTTACAGGTCACCTCCCGACGATTGAATGAACTTCGGATCCTCCTAATAAAGCATTTCACCCCTAAACGACCTCATACTTTAGGGGGCAACTGTTATAGACATTTTTGTGCCTTACAGCATAGAGCATGAAATGTCAATAATCTAAGGGATCCAAAGTCCCTAAACATGTTGTTCCTACCCCTAGAGGAACAAGGTCAGCAAACCACATCACTTCAGATCAGTTCTCCACTGAAAAACACTCAAAAACAAGTCAATTTTGGATCAAAGCAGCTGCTCCACTAAGCATCTACGCTGAATGTCAAAAGCTCTATGGTGTACCTGCGCTGCATAGCAAGTGCAACAAAGGCTACCTGCGCTAGGCGTACTTTGACATGTGGAGGAATCTTTTCTCAATGTGCCAGTGCCCAGGAAGCTTCCAAAATGACACTCGGATCAGAAGATTCGCCTAATGTTGAGTTAAGAGCTTCTAAAACTCCAAGTGGAAGGTAGAAACTCCGAGTGGACTCAAGGACTGAAGAACAACTGGAGTTGAAGAGGACAACAAGTCACACATCAAACTGACTTATCTTCACTCCAAAACTCTATATAAGGATCTCATCCCATGGGATCTGGAGGCCAGAATTTAGTGCAAAGAATTGCTGTTGGTTTACAGTTTTGAGTATTGGGTGATTGCTTGAGGGAGGTGAAGAGGAGATTTCTTTCCGTCGGGAAGGTGATGCTGGATTGGACCTCTCACGGTTGTATCACCGCCTGAACCTTACTTCCTTATATTAATAAAGCATTTGAGGTTCTTCTATCCACATGTGTTTCAATGGTGTATTGTCTTACTTGCGTATTTGATTTATGCTAATCCTTCAATCAATTATGAATGCATGCTTCTTGTAGTTTCCTTTTCTTGTCTTGTTCGCAGGATCTCGTGTAGCTGGGCCAGTGAGAAGACTTGGAGCTGGGAGCAAGCGGCAAATAGAGGAGATTGGATCGACCATTTGCGCAAGACATCGGTAAGTGGATCTCTTCCTTTCGTCCCTTGCATGTCATAAAGAAGTAACTTTAGATAGCTTTGCTTCAGCTGTTGCTAAGGAACTATCACCCTTAGAGTGGGATAGGGTCATTCTGTGTTGGATACTTTTCCCCACAACACATAGGTCAGAGGTCCCTCTTCATCCTCGTCACTTTCAATAGTAACAGCTTTTCCCTTCGCTTCCATTGTGAGCTTGCTAAATTGCAGATTTCGTGGCGACATCCTTACTGGTCCTAGTATCTGGGGGTCCTTCTTGGTCCATGGTGTCCTAGGTGATTTAGGGATTTCGGCTACCTGTGGCATAGGATTCGGTGGAACCTCCTTTGTGGGGGATATCGATCGGAGTACTGACTCTCATATTTCCTTTGGAAATTCTTGAAACCATGGGCTTTCTTTCATTAGTTTTTCATTCATCTTGCTCCTCTTAGTTTGAACCTAGGGCGTCCTATTATTCGAATGACCAAGCATTGTTATGTGCCCCTTAACTTGCTTCTTATATATGATTTCAAATTCAAATTCGGCCTTTCGCTCTATTCGTGGCTCATTAATGCGATCTTGGTGTTACCCCTATGCCTTAATTGCCCACCACCCATTTGTCGGTGTCTTAAATGGGACATCTTATCATGAAAGGTAACTATAACAGTCAACTTCCATCTGTCCCACATGGCAACATAGTCCTTGGTACGTGGACGCGTTCTCTGCTTCCTATTGTCCTTGCACGCCACATCTGAATCCGCAACTTGTCTATAGATTTCTTTATAGTCCCGCGCCCTCTTCCAACAGTGTAGAGCACTGAGACTAGGCCTCCTACAGATAGTCAGGTGGTCGGACACTGTGTGCGAGCCTTTTGTCTCCCTGCTAGCTTGGGTTGCAGGCACCCTTCATGTAGCTTTGAAGCAAGTCGCGCCACACATTCCCTGCTCCCCTATTGAGTAGGGTACGGTGGCAACCATGATAGCAGGGTTATAGTGTGTTCTAGCATCGTAGGAGGGTCATCCAGGTCCAGGCTCCTTATTCACACATTCGCACTACCTAGTTGTGTGACTACCATTTGTATTTTGCTAATCTCCTCATCCAACATTGCGCTTTTCCTCTCCAGCCATGCCCTTTCTTCATTAATTTCGAGAAGCCTTCTTCTGTCGCACCGAATTACTTCAACCAACCCTCGAATTGCTTTGTCCCTAAGCTCCGTGAGGGTTATGATTGGGGAAGTTGCTTCAATCCACTTGGTTTCATCTTGTCTCATCACCTTTGCCTTCCTTCATTTGCTGCTGGTCTGATAATTCCATTGAACCCTTGTCATGTGCAAGTTCTCATGTGTTTGTCTTCTTATGTGAAAGTTGTGCATGCTTCCCCCTATTGCCCTGATCGTGTTGGCGTGAACAGTTGGAATGCGTCACTTTTTCTACTGTCACGACAGACTTAGAGTGTTAATTCTTGGTTGAGCGGGAATTCATACAACATGTATTTGCATCCCCTACAACCGGTGGATATTTTGTCCTTTAAATCATACATGCATCCGTCTTCTATATCCCCGCCCAGCCCTCCACGTCTCCTGATGTGTATTCCACCCTAGTGTAGTTGTCACTTGCAGCACCCCTAGTTGCGCACTGTGCCATGTCCTTTCCAGTCGCATCTCTTCACAGTGATCTATAGCTCCCTCCGTGCGCACGGTGCCCTCATCGGTTGGAAGTTCCCTTTCTTGGGATGTTACATGTCGTAACGATCTAATCATCATATTACAATTTAGTGTCCTGACCTCTTGCAATCAGTTCTACCACTACTCGGTTTCTTCATTAGAATCCAATGTGCAAGAACTGTCGTGTTCCCATGAGATCCTCTCGACCGCTGTTGGATTCACTTGGTCTTGGTCTTGTACTGTTATTTGGTAGATGTAATCCAGTTCATCATCACTGTCCTCCACACACATAGGTTCAGTGTAGTGCGAGCCTTTGGCGGTGTCCAATGGAACTACTACACGTAGATATTGTTTCTCACATGTCATCTTTCGTCTCTTTAAGTTAATGACCCAATTCATGTCCGTGGCCCAATCTATCCCTAGCAACGCAGGGTAGGGATTGTTGTCATCAACAATTTCTATCACCTCAAAGTTTGTTTGCGTACTAGCGCCTTCAATGTCCATTGTCACCCCTTTCCATCTTCCCATCCGTAAGATCTTCTGCTGGTTGGCCATCCGTAGTTTAATCGGAGACCACTGTAGTGTAGGCCTACCCATGCATTCCCACGTTTTCTTAGGCTACACATTTGCATCCGACCCTAAATCCAGAATGACCTGGTCCATCTCGTACTCACCAATTTGTGCTGTCATTCACATCTCCCGTTTAGTGTGTAGAGCATGTTTTCCCAATTTTTGGACTACACGCAGCTCCCCTAACCGTGCACACTTAGTTATCAGCTCTTGCAGTTCTTTAACAGCTCTATTGTCACGCAACAAGTTCATACATGTCTCTAAAAAGGTGGTAAGCATAGAGGGATCCATTCTTGGCTCAATTAGATCCCTTCTACCTAGAGTAGAGACTTCTATAAAGCTCTTCTAAGCTTCCTTAGCCGTCTTCTTCACTTGTTCCATCTCAAAGTTAGGTTCCCTTGTAGGGGCATCGCGACCCCTCTCATCTTCTACAGGCTGTTTCCGCGCATCTCCCCTTGTAGATGTGTCACTCCTTAGTACCATGTTTATGATGGCGTCCACTTTGTGTGGTTCTGACTTCATTATCTGGACATTTTGAGTTGGAGTGGTCTCTAATACCCCCTTTTCACGCATCTGGGCGATTAGCGTTGGACAGTGTACCATTTCATTGTCAAACTGCTCACAGTATGGACATGCGATTCTCATAGGGTGAGTACCATCATGAGGGTAATACCCCAGCCCACCACAATTATAACAGATCAGTTTTCCATGACCCAGTCCAGGCCCGTTCTTCTTCCTCGTCCATGTCCTTGGAATCCCCCATGGGGCCCTGCAACTGGGTCAAAACCCCGCACCTCAGTCTGCATTCGATAGGCTAGGGTCCTCTCCATCATTAACTCGTAGCTTCGACAACTTCGCTCGTCATGACCTACTGACCTACAAAAGTTGTAATATAGCTAGTGTGGAGTCTGGGTATACTTCTGCAACAAGTGGCAGTTGCTTGTTGCATGCTTTCCTCCTACTTGACAAATCACGCACCAAAGGGCAGGCGCCACACTTGCTCCTGCTTGTACCTCTAGCATTAATGGCATAAGACCCCCTCCTGCCAAATAATTCATGAATATGGGGAAATGGTATTTTTCATGACCTTGACCTTAGCATTTGATGCATTCTACTTCTGTACGTGCCTCCGGTCGATGCACCCTTTCTTGTTTCAAGCTTTGCATTTCTAAGCATAGGTTTTATAGTTGTGCGTGGATTTGCTGAACTCCCATCCCCTGATCCTGTATTGGAGTCTCATGCAACCTCATCACTGTCTCCAATGCTTCATCTTGGGTTGAGATCTTTCTCTGTGATAGGTCGTCCTCAGATGTGGTGTCAATGACACCATGAACCATGTGCAGTGTTGCGCATCTGTCATCGTCATGTTCACCTCATGGATTGTACTTTTCAATCTCTGGTCTAGATCCCACGAGGTTTCACCAGGCATCATCGTGATCTCCTTGAACTCGATGATTGATTGTGTTTCCAATTTTGGTCGACTAAATTCTTTGTTCAGCACTTCCTAAATCGCCACTATTCCTGCATTCAGGTGATCACTAGAGTATTTTATATACCACATCAGTGTGCGATCTTGCAGCGTGCTCATCAAAGTGGCGTTTTTAAGTTTATCATTTGTAATGCCTTGGGCTTCCCATACTGCCTTTTCCACAAACTAGAACTGATCTGGCGCCTCATTTCCTATGCCCCTAAATACAGGAAACTTGATTGCGTTCGCCATTCCAACCCTCGAAGGTGGTGGGGGTGTGGTAGGTGGAGATGTGGTTGATGAAGGTGGGGTTGACATAGGTGAAGTGATCTATGGTGTGGACGGGTGTTGTAATAGTGGAATGTGCTGGTTTATCAACCAAACCATGCTTCTTAGAGAGAACCCAGTGAGCTCCTCTTCGCTTTCTCACAACCATGAAATCAGGGGAATATTTTCTAATCATTTGATCCCTCTGTAGCCTTTCCCGCTCCGTGTTACCCTAGAAATCAATGGATTCACATAACCCATTTCTCACATAACAACATTTTAATCCAAGTATTCAATAATTTGATGTACTTACCCCACTGTCATTGGAGAAAATACCTTTCCACTTCATTGTAACTTATAGTGGTGTCTATCACAAATTTAGTGATTAACCCTCCTATTATCCGATCTAGCCAATGATCTACCATTCTTGCGATCTTTTCTTCAGATGCTTCTAGCCTGCGCACTAGCTCTAGAGTCCACACTATTTGGTGATCAAGTCTCCACCTTCCCAAACTGTCAGCTAGCCTCACGATCCACTCATACATCTCTATCGATAAGGACGCGAAAAAGATCTCATGGATTTTTGTGTATATGTAGTGATCCAACCACCTTTCCTCAGATATCCACGGATTTCTGTTTTCTTGTACCATGAACTCGTGAAGATTCTGATCCAAGTAATCCTCAAGCTCTTTCTTTATAGCATTCTAGTGTTCTGACATCAAACATCCCTTAGGCAATCATGGTCCCAGTAATGGAACAATTTGTTGGCTTATTGGGCCCTAACCCGGGTTTGGAAGAGTTATTAGCCAAACAAATCCTATAGCTACTAGCCCTTTCAGCAACAGTACATGGAGCGTGGACTGAGGTCTCACCCGATGTAGTAGGGGAGGGTGCTAGAACTAGGTTTCTGCACCCTTGGGATGTCTTGATGTGGTCTGGAGGGGTCACGAACTATTCTGTGGCCTCGTGCCACTCTGGATTATTATCGGGCTTTCGTGAAGATCCGTGTGGGTGTATTTTCTTATTAATGAAATTATTATAGATCTGATCTGCTGAGTACAATCTTTAAGCAAACATTTACCAATAAAACCTAGTGCGTACAATTATAAAAATATATATAAACTCATATAATAGATGCATACATCAGAACACAATAGATCTGTGATACTTCAAAAACCACTTATCTCTATTAAAATCTTTCGCCCATACAACTAGATCTTCCCTTTGCACTCATCTGTAGGGGTCCGTGCACACAGTTGCGGACTCTACCAGGCCTCTATGCACTTAGCTGCAGAGCCTCTATCTATCTACCACCACCTTTGACCCAGACTTGCAGACGCAGATAATATTGTCTTCACAAACCCATAACACCCAGATCCAAGACAAAGAATTCTCACAAACTGACTTCTATCTATATAGCCTTGCTCTATTTATACATTTGCATGGTCCATGGACCATGGATAGGCTGACTCACTTCTTATTATTTTACATTATTCTTGGGCGGACAACCCTTTGACTTGACTCATTAGAATTCACGCTCCCTTCACTTCGCAGAGTCTTTACCATACTTTTCCCCAAAATTGTGGACTTTGGGTCACAAAACCATTACATGGGGCCTTCACTACCCAACAATGTGTCAAGCTCAAGGGGCGTCATATGGTTGCTGTAGTCGCTTGTCGAGAATCATAATAGTAGCAAACTTATTGGAGAAGCCATAAAATGATGGATATGATGGTAGGGAGTCCCAAAATTTGGAGGAGATTCTTCCCCAAGAGATCAAATCAGATATGCTTAGAGATAACACAGTTGGTTAGTACTTGGAAAGAGATTTCCAATGATATGTGGAAGTCCATAAATGGATCTCGAGATCAAAATAGTTATTGATAACCAAAATAAGGATCTTGAAGTCCTTAGAATTAGGCCAAATTTTCGAACCAGAAGAGAAGGCCGAATTTCAGAACCGTGAATTTTGGAGGGTCAGAGGCTTGGCACATCGGAAGGGTTAAATATTAGAGTAGGCTTAATATTAGAAGCAGGATAAATATCTAAACCCCTAATTTCGAAGGGTCAAAGGTTGGGGATGTCGAAAGGATGAATATCAATTTTTCTTGAATATCGGAAGCATGTTGAATATCATAACCCCAAATTTTGGAGGGTCGGAGACTCGAGACATCGAAAGGGATAAATATTGTAGTAGCCCGAGGATCAAAAGCAAGCTGAAATATCGAAACCTCAGAGGTTCAAAACTACAGAAATCCTAATTTTGGAGTTTTGGAATGTCATAAATCCTTAATGAATCATAAGGGTTGAAGGGAGCAGGGATTATATAGGAAATAATTTTGCAAAACTAAGTACTGAGGGACCCTTTCTCTCGCCCCGGACAGGACACATGGTAGTAGTTGTTTGGCCCTCAAGGATTGATGGTGGAGGATGACATCAACATAACATGGATGTATGGAGGACATGAGATAGTCAGATTCAACATTATTGAGTGGCCTAATGATGAAAATCCTGGTGACATGTTTCACCACGTGGGGTTGATGATGAGACCATGATGTCACCATCGAAGTATGTCATATATCAGGGATTTCGTCACTCCGTTGTAATTTATTTTTGATATATTTTTTATAGAGGGAAGTCTAATGTTGATTGGAGTTTTTTTGTGGAACCCAAAAAACCAAGGGAGTAGTGAGGAATTAACACCTTAGTGCTATGGAGATGCCATGTGACTATATTAGATGTCAAAGATTTCGTAACTCCTCCATAGTTTTATTTTGAGAAAAGTTTTGATACTAAGGAACTACAACGTTTTTGGCACTTGGTAATGGAGCCCAAAGAACCAAGGGTGTAGTGAAGGGCTTATCACCTAAGTTCTATGCAGATGCCATGTGGGTATATATCAGAGGTTAGAAATTTCGTAGCTCCTCTGTAATTGAAATTTGAGAAAGTTATGACACCAAGGACCTCCGATGTTATTGGTGCTTGGTCATGGAAGCCGAAAGAACCAAGGGCGTAGAGAAAAGAACACAAGGAGATAGGCCCCCAATAGGAACCTGAAGGGCTTAGCACCTATGTGTTATGCCATAGGTCACAACACTAGGTCCTATGGTGAAAAACAATAAGAGGCTAACAAAAAGGGGCTAAAGGTTAGGCTCTAAATCTCGTGATTTTGTAACATCACCTTAATAAAGTTATGAGATGTCAAGCTCCGAAATTGTAGAATAGATAATTTAATAAAGTCAATGGCGACTGTCGTAGGTAGGAGATAGAAACAAAGAGGACCATGATTTTTAGAAGCAACAATTGACTCTAGAAAAATCACGGTTGAGATTTCTTGCACAATATAAGGAATCAATTGAAAATATGTCTTAGTGCAGAAGAGCTTGTTGATGAGATGATAGCTCATGAGAATTGTGTGTCAAATTATCCATGGATGTAGTACGAATAAGTAATGTTGGTGCAACTAAGTAGATGTGCATAGTAAGGATGGTGTCACAGGAGTAATAGCGGATACAAAGATCGTTGAGTTAAGGAAACAAGGACCACAATTGCTCGAGATGATTTAAAGGAGTCTATCATGATCTAAGACGAGACATCCATGATATTTATTGCACATTTCGAGGAGTTTAATAAAGGTCAGAGCCTCCAAAATAAGAGATTTATTCACAGAAGGAACAAGGGTCGTGTTGGAGTGTGCAGATTGACTAAGGATTTTTGTCTTAGCATGGTAACACTTAGGTGCCCATCATCATATTTAATGCAACATAAATGAGTTAGAGAAAAGATCCCATTGTCAATGGTTAATGAGGCTACAATGCCTATGTATCAGATGCAATAGTAGGAAGGAATGTTAAATTCTATGTACAATTAGGCAGTGTGAATTATGGAATTCAAGCAATGAGACACAACAACAGGATGGAGAAGCCATGTAGAGGTAGACTTTGATACTGTGAATGGTAGAGTGATGGCTCATAGGGACTACATCATTCACTGTGTGACAGTGAAAGAAAACCTACGATTACAATTAAGAAATGGCAGGAAAGCAACATTGCTACCAGAGAGTTGTGTAAAGAGCTCTGTGCATGAATGTGCTTCTAAGGAGAGGCCAAGTGTGCTAGTGCTACAGAGAGAGGTTGAGTGTGCCCATGCAAAGGAAAGGGTCCCAAATTTTGCAATGTTATTGTGTGAGGTCGAGTGAGCCTGTGCTGCAAATAAGAGGCTGAGAGTGCCTATGCAAAGGAAATAGGCTGAAAGTGTGAAAGTTGAATAGAAGGGGCCAAGTGTTGAATGTATGTTGTGGAGAGAAAAATGCCAAGAACAATAGATTTTTGTGTGGGTTCTGTTTTAGTGAATATTGTTGAGAGGAACGATGAGCTACAAGAAAGTGTGTAGAGGACAGAGTCTTGCATGGGACAAAAAGTTTATGAGGAGGACATAACTGAAAACATGCATAGAGGCTTATAATTATAGTGAACATTAAGTTTTCTTTTGAGTGTGGATTAGAGCTTGCATACAGGAAATTGGCTAGTCCATCTCTAGTGGGTCTATAAGAAGGCTTGGGGGTTGGTGCCTCCTGCAAGTTGGTGATTGCATAAATCCAAAGAACTACAAGTTGGTGCTTTCAACAAATCCATGAAGTTGGTTCTTGACATGGTCCTTCTGGTAGGCTCATCACATGTTTGAAAACAGATGGAGTTGGTGCTTCATATGAGTGGTGTCTCACAAAATGATTGATGTAATAGAGTAGGTGATATTATTTTTACATCAATAACAAAAATAAGCTTGGTGGTTTTTTCTGAGAAGCGTTTCCATGTTAAACCCCTGTGTCATATATGTGCTTCTCATGATGTGCATGCTTGTGTTGATTTATATGGTTTTTGTTATGTTTTTTTAATGGTTTCTCTCATTTAGTTGATTCCAAGTTTGATTAAGTAAAGGAAAATTTGTATAAAAGTTAAAATTAGGTTTAATATTGATTCATCCACCCTCTTAGTATTGAAATTGTTTGCAACAGTTGGTATTAGAGCAAGGTTCCTTTAGGAATAGCTTAATCACTATAAGGTAGATCAAAGTGAAAAATAGCTACTCAATTTTGGATAACAACATAAAGAGTTCCATTTTTAAATGGATAAGAATATGAGCTCTAGAAGATAAAAATGGAAGCCTACTTGATGGTAGTCAATGAAGGCATTTGGTTCTTCGTGATATATGGAGAGAGGAATGAGTTCAATACCGAAGCAAATCATCATTTTAGGGTTGTCTAATCCAGATGTTGATAAAGTGAGGCATTGTGAGTCAACAAAGGAAATGTTGGACATATTGCAATGTCTATATGGAGGAGAAATATTCACAACTCAAGAGGAGGTTGAAGAACCTTCCTCCTTAATAAGTGAACCTAAAAATGTGAAGGCTGCTAACAATGAGAAGAAGAGAAGGAATAAAAAAACAAAGACGTCTTGAAGGAAGGATTCTCAAAATATTGAAGGTCCTGCTTCCAATCAGGAAGTTGTTTCCCATCACTCTGAAGTTGTTAATGATGAAGAATTAGTTGAAAGGCCATGGTTCTCACGAGGTAAGCTACTGATTTTTGATAAATGTAAAGAAATAGGCCATTCATTATCTAGATGTTCATGTGAATCACTTGAAGATAGATATAGTCATGTGTCTAGTGGTAGTAATGAAGATAGACCCACTTTATTAGCAATAGAAAATGATGGATCCACCTCTGAAGAAGAGAGTATATCCTATCAAGAGAATAGGGGTATCACTGGAAGCGATGAAGATGGAATACTTGTCAGACCTATGGAAGATTCCATGGACACAAAGATGGGTTTAGATCTCTGTGGTGGATTAGATAGCAACTCTAATAAGGAAGAAAAGGATCTAGATGAAAGGATCTATTTTATGAAGAAGTTGATCCTTTCTCTAAAAGAGATCAAGGATCTATTAGAAGTAAATCTCAATCAAAAGGAGAAATTTCACAAGTGTGAACATGAGAATGTGTTATAGTGTTATGCTTGTAACCTGCAAAATGATACCCAATACAGAATATGCGAAGAAAAGATACCCAGAACACAGAATAGCAATGATTTTATTATTCAGAGAGTAATGTTCACTTGCCTCTTCGAGGGGGAAACCTCCAATAGAGCAGAGCTCGATTACAAAATAAGACATGATACTCCTCGCAGGGAGTCTCTATCCTTTATATATGACTCATACATGCAATACCACGGGCCAATACCGTGGGTTTTATTAATACCATCTATCTAATACTACGGCCCATTTGCAACTAACTGTGGTCCCGTCATTAATTGTGGGTTAACCACTTACAAATATTAATATGGGATTTATTGACTCTTGACTATGACGTGATCCATTGACAGAAATAAGGGGGTTAGGGTGGGACCCTAACATGCCCTCCCCCTTAAGACTAGCCTTGTCCTCAAGGCTGAAGCTGTGGAAACTACTGAAGAATAGTGGCTGGTTCCCAAGTTGCATCTTCCGGAGAGGTGTCTTTCCATTTGATGAGGACTTCCTTAATCATGCGGCCGCACAGGTGTTTGTCTCTTGTGTCTAGAACCTGTTCGGGTTGAAGCCAGATTGACCCTTCTTCGTCCAATTCAGGTAGACTGGTTTGAACTCGGCAATTGTTCCCGATCACTTTCTTGAGGCACGATACATGGAAAACTGGATGGATTTTTGCAGTAGGTGGCAAAGCCAACTTGTAAGCCACTTCTCCAATGCGCTGAAGTACTTGGTATGGTCCGTAGAATTTTGGAGATAGCTTCTGACAACCCTTGTCTTTGAGTGATGTTTGCTTATATGGTTGCAGCCTCAAAAAGACCTGATCCCCTTCTTGAAATTGGCGCTCTGAGCGATGCTAGTCTACCTGTTGCTTCATGCGGTTCTGAGCTTGATGAAGATTCTCTCTAAGATGGGCGAGCATGGTTGCGCGGTGTTGTAGGAGTTGATCCACTGCTTATACTTTGGAGCACCCCTTGAGATAAGAAGTAGGGGAAGGCGGAAGTTGACCATATACTGCTTCATAGGGAGTCATTTTGGTGGTGGCATGATAGTTGGTGTTATACCACCATTCAGCCAGAGGTAACCACTGTACCCAAAGGTGTTGCTTTTCTGAAGCGAAACACCTAAGGTAGGTTTCTAGACATTTGTTGACGACTTCAGTTTGACCATCCATTTGTGGATGATAGGAAGTACTGAGTTTTAGTTGAGTGCCTTGTATCCTGAAGAGTTCCTGCCAAAAATTACTGGTGAAGATCGGGTCGCGATCGGACACAATAGAAGTGGGCATGCCATGCAATTTGAAAATCTAATCCATGAAATATTGACCGACCAAAGTTGGTGTAAATGGGTGGGGTAGGGCGCAGAAATGAGCATACTTCGATAGTCGGTCCACAACCACCATGATGACTTACTTGTTACTGGACTTTGGAAGACCTGTAATGAAATCCATAGAAACTTTTGTCCAAATTGATGTCAGAATGGGCAATGGTTGTAATGTGCCTGGTGTGTTGATGGTTTCCCCTTTGTGGCGTTGACAGACATCACATTCTGCTACAAAAGTAAGGATGTCCCTTTTCATGCCTGTCCAAAAAAATGATCTTTTGGTGCGAGCATACGTCTTCTGAAAGCCCAAATGTCCTGCAATGGGCGATGAGTGCAATTCTGCCAAAATGTGACTTTTGAGGGTGGATGTTGGGGATATTACGACTCTATCCCTGTAGCGAAGAATATCATCCTGCCACGAGTAGCCCTTGGTGGAATTTGGATCTACCTGCAATTGAGAAATGAGTTGGGATAGCCCGGGGTGTGAAAACCATTCCTTGCGAGCCTCTTCAATCCATTCTGGAATGGGGAGGGAAATTGCTAGCAGAGTACTTTCTTCCTCAAATTGGTGAGATAATGCATCTGCTACACTATTGTCTTTCCCTTTCTTGTAAATGATCTCATAATCATATCCCAGCATTTTGGCGAGCCATTTATTTTGTTTTGGGGAGGATAGGCGTTGCTCCAAAAAATATTTAAGACTGTGATGATCTGTGCGGATTTGGAAACGTCGCCCCAATAAGTAAGGTCGCCAGGTCTCGATGGCATGTAATATGGCCATCATTTCTTTTTCATAGGTAGATTAGCCCAGATTCCTCCCACTTAGTTGTTGGCTTGTGAAGGCCAAAGGTCGCCCTTCCTGCATTAAGACCGCCCCAATACCAGTCCCTGAAGCATCAAATTCAATGACAAAGGATTTGGTGAAGTCAGGTAGTGCTAAGACTTGAGTGGAACACATGGCGTTTTTGAGAGCGGTAAATGCCTATTGTGCTTCCTCATTCCAGAAGAAGGAATTTTTCTTTAGGAGTTGAGTGATGGGCTTCGCTATGCGGCCATAGTTGCGGATAAATTTACGATAATAGCCTATGAGACCTAAAAATCCTCTCAAGCTCTTCAAGGTCTTAGGTTGAGGCCATTCTTGCATTGCCTGGATCGTTTTGGGGTCCACCTTGACACCTTCACGCCCCACAATGTGGCCCAAATACTCAACTTCTTCCATGCCAAATGAACACTTGGACATCTTGACAAATAATTTATGCTTGTGGAGCAGGTGTAAGAGTAGATCTACATGCTGAAGATGTGCAGCCCAAGTGCCACTATAGATGAGGATGTCATCGAAGAAGACAAGGACAAATTTCCTGAGATATGGTTTGAGAATGTGATTCATAATGCTCTGAAAAGTAGAGGGGGCATTACAAAGACCAAATGGCATGACCAGGAACTCATAATGGCCTTCATGAGTTCGGAAAGCAGTCTTTGGAATGTCGACTTCCTTCATGCGAATTTGGTGGTAGCCTGAGTGAAGATCCAGCTTAGTGAAGAATTGAGCCCCATTGAGTTCGTCCAGCAAATTGTCAACCATCGGAATGGGAAATTTATCTTTGACTGTCAACTTATTGAGGGCCCTGAAGTCGGGACACATCCGCCACTCTCCATCTTTCTTGAGCACCATGACCACTGGGGATGAATAAGGACTAATGTTGGGACGAATGACACCTGCTTCCAAAAGTTCCTTGATGATTTTTTCTATTTCATTCTTTTGGGTGAACGGATATCTGTATGGCCGCACATTTGGGGGTTGGGCCCCTGGAACCAAGGTGATGCTATGATCATGTTCCCCTCGCGAGGGTGGAAGCTCATGAGGCTTGTCAAAGACCGGCAGATGGTTATTTAAAATCTATTGCATCTCAGGATGAATTGGTAGAGACTTGGTTTCGACGACCTGGATGGCATTAAATTGAGCTACCACTCCATGATTGCCCTTTTTTAACAATTTTTCCATTCGATGCGAGCTGATGATAGAGGGGGCTCCCGCCTGGAGTCCACGGAGGGTATGTGTGTAGTTGTTCTGCTTAAAACTCATATATAACTCCTGAAAATCCATTGTGATTGGCCCAAGAGTGCGGAGCCATTCAGCGCCGAGGACAATGTCACAACCCCCCATGTGTATGGCAAACATGTGGGTTTTCAACTGATAATCCCCCATTTGAAGTTTGACATTTTCACAGCGGCCTTCACATTTCATTGTGCCCCCATTCGCAATTTGGACTTGGAAGTTAGAAACTGCTCGTACAAAACAATGCACTGCTTCTGCGATTTTTTGATGGATGAAATTATGGGTACTTCCACTATCAATCAAGACTACTACTTGGCGATGTTTATGAAAACCCCTGATTTTGAGAGTTTTAGGGGAAGAAATCCCTGCCAACGCATGCAGCGAAATAACTGGTTCGTCAGAGACATTCTCCTTTTGGTTGTCTTCTTCTAGCACCTCATGTTCCTCAAGTGGTGGATCTTCCTCTGTTGAGCTGTAGTTAGTGGCATCTATTTGAAAAAATTTGGGCTCCTTGCATTTTTGACCTGGGGAGTATTTTTCATCACAGTAGTAACATAGTCCTTGCTTCCTTCTTTCGGCCATTTCCGTAGGTGACACCTTTTGGACCTTAAGTGTTTGAGTCGTGTTGTGAGCCTGTGGGGGACGACCTTTAGCGGGGAAATTTGGGCGACTGTATTGGGCTGCTAATGCACGTTCCACGCTACGGGCTACCTTACAAGCCTCTATCCAAGTGGGAGGGTGGTGCAGTAAGACTTGAGCTTTGATGGCTTCTTTAAGACCACTGATAAAACATTCCGTGTAGAACACATTTGAGAGACCCCAAGTGTGGAAGGCTAAGGCTTCAAAAGCTGTAATATATTCATCCACTGTACCTGTCTGTCGGAGCTTAGTAAGACGAGCCAAAAAAGAGTCCTCCTGTTCAAAGCGGTCTCGAAGAACTTTGGTAAATTGGGTCCAAGTCTTAAAAGGTCCATTGCAACGTTGATGCCATTCCCACCATTGCCACCGTTCATTGTCCAAGTACATCCTCCCCAACATAAGCTTAGTCGCATCATCTACGATAAGATTCAGTTTGAAATACTGCTCCATTTGTGCTATCCATGCGAACAGGTGAGAACCGTCAAATTTATGCATATCCAACTTGGGAGGTCGCTGACTGGGTGGTGGGTGGGTGTGCCAGATGTGAGGAGAGTGGCTAGACTCACCCTTATTGTATTCATTGCCATTATACGCCTCCTCGTGGGCTTGCTCCTTGCCCTTCGGGATTAATTGCTGGACCTGGAGACATAGTCCGGTAAGCTGATTATTGAGGGATTGCATGGATTCTTCAAGTTTGTCCATTCTTTCATTGGCCATTGCTTGAGCTCTAGTTTCTACGATACACCAACCTGATGAAAAATTGGGACCGCCTAAAAATTTTTCACTAATAATTGAATGGTACCACCGTGCTCAGCTCATCGTCCTGATTCTAATGGGCTAGATCACCAATAAGCGCCCCGGAGGATCTCAATTTTTTTTTTATTTTTTTTTCTTAAAACTCCTAACGGAGTTTTACTCCTTCCTGATCAATACTGCAGTCACCAAATCCTCAAAATGTCAATGCGGCCAAAAGTCCTACGAAAATTATACCTCGGTATAGGAACCCTTCACAACAACTCCAATTTGGTGGATCTGAGAGATCTGAATGGCAGATCGGATAACTCTGGGCGGCGGAATAGACTGCTACTATGGATCGGCTGGATCTAATAGATCGGAATGACTGATCTGCGAACTCGAGACTGCGGGACTGATGTCGGCTGCTGCTGCACCCCGTTGCACCAGTGGATCTGGAATAGATGATGTGCGATCCCCCGATAGAAAAGGGAACTATGGTCTTGAGGAGTGTCAGGTGCTACAGATCGCAATATACATAAGGGTCTGGCAGTAGTACTCGGCCCAATGTTTCAGGGCTCTAACTAAGGAGGATCGACCGTACCCTTAGCCGTACAACCTGACTACCCTAACATAAGACACGATACTCCTTGCAGGGAGTCTCTATCCTTGCATGCCTCCCCAAATCCACACGTTTATGCGCTCAATGAGAGATCCGTGGTTTAAAGACGTCGGAACACATCTCTAGCCAAAAAAAATTTGCTAAGAATTGGAGATCCCACCGGCCCTGGAAAGTTCTTTGATACCACTTGTTATGCTCGTAACTTGCAAAATGATACCCAATACAGAATATGCGAAGAAAAGATACCCAGAACACAGAATAGCAATGATTTTATTATTTAGAGAGTAATGTTCACTTGCCTCTTCAAGGGGGAAACCTCCAATAGAGCATAGCTCGATTACAAAATAAGACACGATACTCCTCGCAGGGAGTCTCTATCCTTTATATATGACTCATACATGTAATACCACGGGCCAATACCGTGGGTTTTATTAATACCATCTATCTAATACTACGGCCCATTTGCAACTAACTATGGTCCCGTCATTAATTGCGGGTTAACCACTTACAAATATTAATATGGGCTTTATTGACTCTTGACTATGATGTGATCCCATGACATAAATAAGGGGGTTAGGGTGGGACCCTAACATATAGACATATTTGGGCACTGCAACCCCAAAATCATATGTCCATAAAATAAGGGCTCTTTAGTCCCTAAAAGTGTTGTTTCACACTCTAAAGGATCATGGTCAACTGATTACATCATTTCCCAGAAGTTCCACCTGAAAAACTACTCAGAACTGGCCAAAACTATACCATATTGACTGCTCCATGGTCAAGGTGTGATGCAAACTAGCTGCCACACTAGGCAGGTGTGATGCATACTGAAATGGCCTTTTGTGGGGTGTGATGAGCAAGAATAGACAAATGGCAATGACAGTTTGCTAAGTGGATGACCATGGAATCTTCTAGAAACTTCTCCTATGACACTTGCCTCTCTGAATTCGCCTAGGGATGAGTAAGATATCAATGAAATCTCCAAGTGGAACCAAGAAATATCAGTGGGATGACACTAATAAAAAACCCAAGTCTGACTCACACCCTTGCAAGACATCTATAGATGGATCCCTCATCTGAGAGATCTAGAGGCTAGAATTTTGTAATTTGTAACGAAGTGCTGTTGGTTTATTTGTGAGAAGAGACATTGTATTGTTGGGTGATCTTGCTTTTCATGAGGTGAAGAGGGCTTCTATGCTGGGAGGTTGATGCTGGATCAAACAACTGGGTTGTAATACTCCCTTCTACTATTAATAAAGTTCTTTGAGTTTTCCTCCATATAATCGTGTATTTGTGAATCTTATTGTTTATGAATGCAATTGTATGGTCAATGTGTTTCTGATTCTGCATTGTTTATGATGTTTTAGGCAAAGACGCTTTGATGGTTTTCTATTACTTTGACTCTACAGGTACTCTTCAAAGTGGGACAAGTAGGATAAGAGTAGTAAATTTTGTCAAGGGAGAGAGAAATCAAGCAAGGATCAAAGTGGAAGATCCAGGTTGGTCATCTTTTCTTCCCTCTTATCTATCACACCTAAAGGAAATCTTGAATTGCTTTGATTGTTTGTTTCTAAGATAGCTACCCATCTTAGTGGGACTGACAGTTTACATCGACACTAGATTTCCCTGAAACAAAATGGTGACTCCGCTAGGGATCGAATAGTTTGTTTTGTTTGTTTATTGTTTTCTTTATAAACTACAGATAGAGCCTGAAGTTAGCCAGCTAGCCTTCAAAATGCCTTTGCTATGCAATTGAAAAGTATATGAATGATGATTCAGTCAATCTCTGGGTTGGTTTATGAACTGAACATCTGACTTACAAAGCATTCTAAGTGCCCTTGTGGTAGCTCAATAACCTCATAAGATCTTACCCCTATACTTTGTTTTTACTGTCCATCATGATTCAGCCTAAATCACTGAACTTAGTTGCAAATTTTGAGCAAAAACCAAGCTCAGTTTCGATCCCTGGTCCATCGCACTGTCTGTAACTGGGCAACCTATATTCATCGCACCTCTCGTGTGTTGCAGGTGAGATGCATCCCTGTTTCGCTGCGTTGCAGGTGCGATAATTGAGTGATACTATTTTTCTATTTGAAAGTTGGTTTCTTTCCTCCTTGTTTTCAGCTCTATTCAGTAGTTTCGTTGTTCATGATCAGTGTCTTCTTGCTGAAACCTTCTTCCCTCACATATTTCAACCTCCATTAGTTAGGAATTGTAAATTTTTTGTTTATTTGTCTATCATTTACAATATTCCTTTCTCGAAAGTAGCTTAATCGAACTGTCGTTTTTTGATGCAAGTGTCATAATTGTCATTTTGAATCAAAAGAAGAGTGTTGTAAAGTCTTCCTCTTCTAGATAGTTGATTGTACTTTTGTCATTGTACTTGATTTGAGTTATTAGCATTTGAAGTGTGGAAAACAGTTTTTCAATTCGAAATCGAAAAGTGTCGTCTTAGTCTTCCTTTCACTTTGAAAAGAAATTGTTAGAAACGTCACTTTAAAAGAAAATAGTTCAGATTTGTACTTAGCTTTCCTTTTTGGCATTCACACATTAAGGACATAGAAAACAAATACATGCATGTGCATTTGCATTCTGACTACATGTAGAATTTGATTTAGGAAAGTGCATTTAGTGTGTGCTCTATGCTCTCTGCTAAAAGAAAAAAAATCATAATCTTCTTTCCTTAGTAGCTAGGATTTTCATTGCTAAAAGAAAATAAATGACTGTTTATCATTTTAGATTGAATATTTAGGAATTTTACATCTACATCATGCGGCTAACCTTGAAATACAAACTTCTAAGGAATATAAACTTTAAAATAAATCTCAATGAACATAAAAACGCTTTGGAATCTAATGCAACACATCTAGAAGTCTAGGCTAGAGACGTGTTCCAACGTCGTAAAACTTGGTAACTATCGTTTTCATTGAAGGTTGGGTGATTCCTCCTCTTTGATACAAAGAGTTCCAGTACGGACTTGTGCTCCCTGTACCGTCGAGTATATATTGGGAGGCCACAATAGGCTGATATCCTTTATCCTTAGGAAGTCGTGTCTACCGCCCTATCGATCGCAATGCACTGAACACAGCATTTGGGAAGATTGACTGTCGTACATAAGTCCTTGGTAATTTCTCTATCATTTATCACCAAGGTGTATTTTACAGTTTTGCGATCGGTTTGGTAACCCGTCTGTCTAGATTTCCAGAGTAGTCACTTTCGTTCCTTTTCAACTCCTTAAAAGAAAAGGTCCATCTGAGCACTTGTAACTCCAAGCTCATTAAAAATTGAAGGGGATTAGAGTCACCTTTAGCTTTTCCTCGACTCTTAAAAATTGAAAAAGCAAGTTGCTTCAAAGTGTCTTTAAAATTTATTTAAATCAGAATAATATCCTTATTCCTTCGTTGATCTGAGGTTGAGATAATGGAGTCCACCAACCAAGGAATCCCTCTTGGAGGGAATCCTAGTCCTTTCTCCTCTTGGGGAGATATTGGTTCTCCATATATGGCTACATTGTCCCTTCCAAGAATCACAATCGGCCTATCGGTATGGCTTTTCTCGACCTCTATCATTCAAAACACCATAATTCCTCAACAATCGAATCAACAACCAGATGATACTGAAGTTACCCCTTCACTTTCTACTTCTTTTGTTTCTCCTTCCCCTTCTTCCTCTTAGCTTGGTGAAACTAGTGACACTAAAAACCAAGTAGCTGAGAAGAAAAAGAAAGGGAAGGAGAAGAAGAAGAAGTCAGCGAAACAATGAGGCAACCATGCATCATCCGGCAAAAATCTGCACACTAAACTTTCCAAATCAAAATCTCCGTGCGCAATTTGCAAGGGAGACCACTACCATCGAGATTGCCCTTACATTCTGCGGATCTTGAGAGAATGGTCTCCTCATTTGCACCATTAGGTGTCATCAACCTCTAGCAATCAAGTTGAAAGCACACCATCAACTAGTGAAAACAAAGTCAATAGACAGAAAGGAAAAGGCAGATTTCCATGTAGGTTATGTGAAGGAAATCATACTCTTCACCATTGTCCTTTTCTGGACAAAGCAAAAAGCATTTTGGATAACCATCCTGCTTCACCATAGTGACTTCCACCTAGATACAGGAAACTCTCGCCAAGTCCTTCGCTAATTGAAAACCTGATTGACATAACATAATTGTCAATTGAATCACCTATAATTGAATGTAAACCTTTTGAGTCCATACCGGACCAAATTCAACTGGTTGAGATGGCAGTCGACCTAGTCTTGTCTTTAGAAGGCCCACCTTTGGATGATACAATTTCCAAAGAGAATGAGAACGACATCATTCAAATTTTTTTTTTTGATAGGGAGTCTAATGAACTTGGGGACAATCCACCCATTCCTATACAACAGGAAGAGACCCCCCCTAGTTCATGATATTTATCTGGCCATCTATCCGGTACCTCCTCCGAGTAGTCTAGTCATTTTCTTTGATTGGAATCAACTAGCAAAACCCCTCCTTCAATCTAATGTACCATTCCGAATCATAGTACAAGTTTACAAAATGATCGTGTCTGGAACTATCATAGATGAAGGGGCTTTAGTGAGTATCATTTCCTCAACTACTTGGAGAGCGCTTGGTTCGCCATCACTTTTGCCTGAAAAACAAAATTTGTCAAGCTTCATCAAAGGAACTAGTTGACAATTAGGGATCCTTCCAAAGTTACCGATAACATTGAGAAAGAAAACCGTTCATTAAAAAATGATGGTAGTCCAAGGGCCACTAGATTACAATCTACTCCTTGGACGTGACTATATATATATAGCATGGAAGCTATTGTTTCCACATTCTTTCAAGTGATGTGTTTTCCACATGAAGGCCATCTGGTGCAACTTGTTGACTAGCTTTCATTTCCTGGTTCAACAATGTCTCTTCAGTCTTCATTCCATCCACCTAATTACTGTGAGTAGTTCAGTGAATGTAACGAAGTTTAGGGAGCATTCACCCTGGTCTGCTTCGGCAAGCGAACTTAGAGGAAAAGAGAGATTTTCTTGAAGGTCATAATGATTGGACTAAAGAAACATTCCTGTGTAGGTTATGTGATCAGTCTGAAACAAATATTTCCTTGTATGTTATGTGATTGGAAGCTCACACCATTCACCTTCATCTATTTCGATGGACAAAGCCAAGGAAGAGGTTTTTGTCTGCCGACATAAACAATCCTGCCCAACCGCAGGGACTTCCATTTGGTAACCTGGAAAATCTCCTTTTCTGAAGCACCTAGGGGAATGCAAACCTTTGTATCCAAGTGAAAAATGACCTTTGATTTTTTTTAGTTTTTAGGTTCTCAACCCTTTAACCTTGTAAATTGGTTGTTTCTAACCTACATAAAAAGGCAATGAGCACATGTTATAGTAGCATTCAAGCTCATTAAAAAATAAATCTACCAAGAGACATCTTCAAACGACTGTAAGAGTAATGTTCCTGCAAGGTTCAAGCTCATTAAAAAATAAACTTGCCATTGAGCATAGTTTCTCCTGGTCCAAGCTCATTAAAAAATGAAACCACCTTTGGTAAATAACCCTTGTGATCGCCTTGCTATCAACCTTTTTGAACCTTGGTTGTGTTCCTACTATCACCTCCATTCATTTAGCCGATCATATGCTTCCACTTGATTGTTTACCCTTTTTAGGAATAACTGTGATGAGTGATTATGATTGCCACCCTCTTCACACTACCATGTTTTGAGAAGTTCCAAACTTACCTGGAACCAGTTGCTACCCGAAAATACCACTCGTTCCTAAAAAACGAGAACCTTTTAAACTCTTTTTAGACTCATTAAATATAAAAAGATTTTCGAGCCATTGGCCTTTCCAGCTCGTTAAATTAAGGGGAATTTCATCCCTCCCATGCATTTTAATCTTTCTGGACCTGAGGGATTATCAAACTAAAAGATCTAGCGCTTGTCTTTTTCGGCTCATTAAAGCACTTGAAAAGTCATCCCTTTCGTATTATTTTATACTTTTTCGGACTTAAGGGATTATGCCATGAAAAAGGACTGTTGGAGTTTCCTTTTCATCCCTTTTCAAACTCTTTAAATAAGAAAAGGACCGAGTTATCTTTGTCGTTAAACTCGTTAAAACAATAGAAACAAACTTGTCCATCCAGACAAGAGCGAGTTTCACTGTCACTAAGCTCGCTAAAATATAGCGACAGGTTTGCCCGAAGGGAAAATTATAGACCAAGCATATGTTATCCTCCTCAATCTTGACAAAAATAAATAGGCACTAGCCAGCAATGACTGGGGAAAAAGGGAAGAAAACTTACAGAATTTTATTGGTAGTAGGTCGCTCTTGAACATGACACTTTCACTCCATCACCATGATTGAGTCCGGTTGGGTTACTCCATTCACCGTATCACCATTGGTCTTCTGTACCATCCATGGGGTTAATGCTACTAGACCATATCAGTGTCACTGACATGTTCAAGAGAAGTCATTCAGAGAATTCACCATCCAGCAAACGTCTCATCCACTGCAATACCTCCACCCTTCATTTTTTCATGACCGCCATTCCTGAACCTTATATCATCAGATCGTTTTCACCTCCAGAATAATCATTTGATTCGTTTCGCATTGTAGATTTGGGATACATCAAGGTCCTCCTACGATAAGTCACTTCTTGTCGACATCAGCTCATTATCCAAGAAGTTGACTCAGGAACAACCCTTTTAGTACTTTGAAGCTTGCATGCCTTAAAGGCATGTTTCTCACTTTCGGCGACAAGTTTACATCAATGACCTTCGACCAAAAGATTTTATGTGGTGTTCAACATCGGCTCATATATTCGCACCACGTGAATTATACTGTAGTACCTATCTAGTCAATTTAACGTCTTAAATTGCTCTACATAAATTATCAATCCGGGTATCGTAAACTGATGAAGTGTGGTGCACCATATGTGCTTAGTTAACCTTTTTCTTGCTTCGTTGTTTTATAGATTTTATTTTGTTTTGGGGTTTTGTTTTTTTTGGTTTCCTAAAGTGTCTAATGCAAATGGAAATCCTATTCTAAGGTCTTAAGAATACTTTTAAAGGACCAGTATGGATAGAGATTTCAAGACAAGGCCTATGTCCCTAATGGTAACTTCCAAAACTTAGCACTTCAAAAGATCTCAAAACATGTTATTGATGGAATTAGTACTTAAACAAAAGTGTAAATATGCAGCTACTTCAATCAAAATGGAATGCAACAACCAATCAATGAGCTAGTGACTATGAAACCCAGTATCCTTGCTGCTGTATAAAAAGAAAACTGAACTTAAAGCAATTCAAAAACTGTAAGCAAAGTAAACTAAATCATATTACATCAACTCATATTCTGACCCCTCACCATTCGACTCACTCTAGCTATAGGAGGTAATCATAAACAAATTGAGCAATATGATATCTAATTTGCATAAAATGAAACTAATATTAAACTACAAATTCATACTTCAATCCCTCACCATTCGACTCGCTCTGGCTATAGGAGGTAACTGAAAATGACATGAGCAGTTCAATAACTAACTTGTAGAAAAATAAACTAATATCAAACTATGCATTCATACTTCAATCCCTCACCATTTGAGTCACTCTGGCTATAGGAGGTAACTGAAAATTACAT
The DNA here is from genome assembly GCA_031772625.1 of Pinus tabuliformis. Taxonomy (NCBI): domain Eukaryota; kingdom Viridiplantae; phylum Streptophyta; class Pinopsida; order Pinales; family Pinaceae; genus Pinus; species Pinus tabuliformis. The sequence continues at coordinate 319,004,374 of CM062805.1, forward strand.
GAGCAATTCAATAACTAACTTGCAGAAAAATAAACTAATATCAAAATACACATTCATACTTCAATCCCTCACCATTTGAGTCACTCTGGCTATAGGAGGTAACTGAAAATGACATGAGTAGTCTAATATCTATCTTGCAGAAAAGTAAATGAACAAAACAAAACTAAAAGAAATAACAATGCTAGAATTAGAACTCAGAAAATAAATCAGCAGAAGGACAAGATGATTCCATCATGTCATTTGTCATTAAAAAGCTATGTGCATTACTAATCTACAATCAACCAGTTGAACAGACTTGCATGAATTAAAATTGCATGAATGAAAAATCTAATCTATCAAACTTGAAATCAATCAAATGACATAATGAAATCAAAGAAAATTTACAAAATGAAATCTACTCTACCTTACATTCTAATATGCTCCATGAAATCTACTTCACATCTCCTTCCATGTTGAGAACATCAAAGCTTTATTCAAATTTTTCAAAATTACAAACTACAACAAAGTTCTCCAAAGCTTTCAAAAGCCATCAAGGAAGAACTACAAACTCCAAGCTAAAGAACTCACAAGCTAAAAGACTAACAAATGAAGGAGAGAGATCTCCTATTTATACAAAAAGATGAGAAGCCATCTCATTAATGAGAGTCCATGAATCTCTCCCTCTACCTCTAGAGTCCTAATCAAAATAGGAACTGATAAGACACATGTCTTCTTAGAATTACAATACAATTAAAAGATGTGACACATATCCTCATGATCCCGTGATTCTTTCCACTCAAATTCGAATTTGGCCTTAGAGTGCCACATAAGGGTCTTCTACAAGCCTCCTTTGAACCTACACATGTCAACAATCTCAACCCATTTGTTAGGTATAAGCATATGCACATTATTTTCTAATTTTTAACCACAAATTCACTTAAAAGGCTTAGAATTAATAAATATTGGAAAAACATAAATGTGGCCCAATGATAATGAAAGTGGGATGAATGTGGTGACATAGTAGTGAAATGGAGGTGAAATGGAGGCGATATAATGGACATAATAGTGAAAGTGTCATGGAAATGAATGACATTTTCAAGACTCAACAGTACCTTGAGGGTCATTATCATTATCGGTGATTCCTCTTGCACTTGTTAACAGCTTACATTATTGGCTGGTAATCAGGTGATGTCTTTCCATGTTTGACTTCAGAACATCTTTTCACATGGATCAACTTGTATAATCGGGTGAAGATTGAATGAGTTTGAAGACCCCAGATCTAGTTTCATCCATCTGGGTTGCGATATATTCAGGAACATAAAGACATCAAATGTGCATAGAATCTACAAAGATATTCATCTAGCAAAAGAAGACAACTCTTCATATGAAGAAGCACTCTGTCCTATGTACATGAAAATGAATTTATGAATTTGAGTATGGGAATGCCCGCCTCAGCTAGATCATGAAAATAATATGATGATGATGTATTGTATTGTATATTATATAGGTCACCTTCCAGTTCGAATACCTCGAATCCTCATGATAAAGCATTTCACCCGACATCAGAATATTTACGACCTCATGCTTTAGGGGGCAGCTGTTATAGACATATTTGGGCACTGCAATCCCAAACTCATATGTCCATAAAATAAGGGCTCTTTAGTCCTTAAAGGTGTTGTTTCACTCCCTAAAGGATCATGGTCAACTGATTACATCATTTCCTAGAAGTTCCACCTGAAAAACTACTCAGAACTAGCCAAAACTAGACCATACTCACTGCTCCATGGTCAAGGTGCGATGCATGCTGGTTACCACACTAACCTGGTGTGATGCATACTGAAATGGCCTTCTATGGGGTGTGATGAGTGAGAATAGACAAATGGCAGAGACAGTTTGCTAAGTGGATGACCATGGAATCTTCCAGAAACTTCTCCTGTGAGACTTGCCTCTCTGAATTCGCCCAGGGATGAGTAAGAGATCAATGAAATCTCCAAGTGGAACCAAGAACTATCAGTGGAATGACACTAATAAAAAATCCAAGGATAACTCACACCCTTGCAAGACATCTATAAATGGATCCCTCATCTGAGACATCTAGAGGCTGGAATTTTGTAATTTGTAAGGAAGTGCTATTGGTTTATCTGTGAGAAGAGACATTGTATTGTTGGGTGATCTTGCTTTTCATGAGGTGAAGAGGGCTTTTATGCTAAGAGGATGATGCTGGATCAAACAGCTGGGTTGTAATCCTCTCTTATACTATTAATAAAGTTCTTTGAGTTTTCCTCCATCTAATCGTGTATTTGTGAATCTGATTGTTTATGAATGCAATTGTATGGTAAATGTGTTTATGATTCTGCATTGTTTATGATGTTTTAGGCAGAGATGCTTTGATGGTTTTTGGTTACTTTGAATCTACAAGTACTCTTTTAAGCGGGACAAGTAGGAGAAGAGTGGAAAATTCTGTCAAGGGAAAGAGAAATCAAGCAAGGATCAAAGCGGAAGATCTAGGTTGGTCCTCTTTTCTTCCCTCTTATCTATCACACCTAAAGGAAATCTTGAATTGCTTTGATTGTTTGTTTCTAAGATAGCTACTCATCTTAGTGGGACTAGCAGTTTGAATTGACACTAGTTTTCCCTGAAACAGAATGAGATTCTGAGAAAAAAATAGTTAATATAAATTCTCAATAAGAAGAGGCTAGTAGATTGAATGGGGGGCTAACCTTTCAGCTAGATGAAAGAGAAGCTCATTGTGAGAGACTATAATATGAGGTAGTCTCATCGAGACATGACTTAGAAAAGTCAAATAAAGAGTTGTGTCAACACAAGAAGATTGAGGAGAGCAGAGATCCCCGCTAATCAAGGTTGGTTTGGGTTTCAAAGAAGAACTAAGCCCCAAGGATGAAAAGGCTGAAAGGTGACCACCCATGTAAGGGTAGTTCGAAATTCCAACAACATCAAAGGAAAAGAAGTTGTTGGATAACAACATCATAAAGGAAAGCATCAACAATAAGAAAGGAAAAGGAAACAATTTAATTCTAAGAATCAAGAACAAGGAGAGCAACAAAAAAGATCCAACCAACATATGGAAAGAGTGCAAGGAAGAACTAAAAATTGCAATGGAAGGCACATAAAGAACCAACAGAAGTCATTTCCTCCTCCAAGACAAAGCCTTCAAATAAAAGGTAACTTTTGTAATCAAAATCCTTTTCATGGTTATTTATTTTCTTGTAATAATTTTGGACATAAAGCCATAGATTGTAGATGGCATGCAAGAAAACAAGATATGTTGGATAGCAACAATCCAAGCATGCAAAAGTTGACCAGAAGTAAGCACATTGGAAACTATAGAAGCATTGACAAGAATGTTGTCAAGAATAGTAACTCTCCTACCCCATTCTAGTGCTATGTTAAATGCTACAATTGTGGAAATCTTGGGAAAAAGAGAGAAATTTATAGATATGAGAAGAAAAAACATGCTTCTCAACATATGAATGAAAATTTAGTTGCTCGAGATTTGAAGACAAGAAAAAATAGTGGATTAGATGAATACAAGTTTGTCTTCAGTGCTCAGTATCAAAAGAGCAAGATGAAAAGAGGAGGAAGAAATTAGAAGAAAACCAAGAAGAATGATCATTTTACCATTGTAGTGGACCCCTTTGTAAGGTAGATAGGTAATAAGAATATTTGGGTGAAGAAAGAGGAGGTGAAGGAGGAGTGTCCTCCATCCATGCACAAGCGAGAGAAAGATCAAACATGGCAAGAGAGGAATATTGAGGATAACACTCCTCTTAGGACTCATCCATTGAAGGTTTGGAAGAATAAGGAAGATGATCTTCTTAGGGGGAGTAGATACTCTATTTATCTTTAGTAAAACAAGATAATGGCCTCAAGGGAGGCTAAATAGGTCAAATGCATCGAGCTAGAAAGAATAGACAGAAACTTGAATGTAATTATTGAAGGTTTGGTCAAGTCCCCTTACTGATTATAGTAGTGTATTTGTTTATTTGAAATATATCAAAACTGAAAGAGATAGGAGAGTGTAGCCAACATGGTTTCAGGGGGGTACACAACAAAATTTTATGTTGGGAAGAGAAGATGAATTGTAGTAGAAGTGTGGAATGAAGAGGCCCACAATTAAGACAATTACATAGGATCATTCCCCATGCAGAGAAAAGGAAGCAGATGCAAGAGATAATAGAGAATTGGCTTAAGGGGAGTTGCTTTGATAGTAGTAGAAGGCAACAATTGTCAGCCTTAAGAAGAAAGATTGCACAGGGAATGAAAGGTTTGCATCTTGGGTGGAATACCCTTATTTCATTTTAGATTGTGGATATGATTTTTCCTTGTAATCTTTTGTTCATAAAGAAAAATGGGTATAAGTCTTCAACATCCCTGAGTATTCAATTTGTTTCACTATGTTAATTGGTGGTATGGGTTTGTATGGAGAAACCTCTTGTTCAAATGGGATTTTATTTATGAAAGGAAGTATTAGAGTCTATCTATTATAATATCCAATTTGTATCATTCTTTTTAGTGCAACTGGTATTATTTAAGAAGCAATCCATATTTGGAGTAGCATTATCTCAAGAGGATAAGAGTTGGCTAATGTAGATGCTCAGGAGAAGTGAGCATAGAGGATGAATAAATAGTAGTAAATAAGAGAAAGTTCAATTCATCACTTATGGGTGGTGTCTGCATTCAAAAATAGTACCATGAGAAATTTTAATTGGTACCAATGTCTTTTTAATTAGTACAAAATATGCATTGGTAGAGAGAGTATTCAGTCAACAACCATAACGCTTAAAAACTGGAGGAATTCAAAGCATCTTGTAGCCCATTTCCATTGATTTCAAAGGGGGAGAGAAGCTTAGTCGAGAGAAAGATGTGATGAACCAAGAGAAGGAAATAAATCCGTTGGTGGCTCATGCAAGGAGACATGTGGAAGAATCGCGAGGATTGGTCATCAATTTGGAGAAGTAAAGAGGTGTTGCCATCAATGCCAAAGGGGGAGACTGTTGGACAATTGGCATTGCCTGTCTTGCTAGTGGTAGTAACTGTGTTGGCATTGATGTTAATAGTCATGCTAGGAGATCAAGTTGGGACTTTGGAATTGCTTGAGAGTTAGCAAGTGTGTTGGCATTGATAACTAGCATGGATGTATGTTCTAGCATGATGTTAGGTACGATAACGTTGATGCCCACTAGGCTAGTTGTGATGGCATCGGACACTGGCATTTATGTGCTTGATGTGTAAAGATCAGGGGGAGTCCTATGGTTGTTGAATTCTCTTATAGAGAATCATCATAATAGTAGACTTATTAGAGAATCCATAAAATTATGGCTATGAAGGTTGGGAGTCCCAGACTTTGAAGGATATCTAAAATTAAGAGATCAACTCATATACTCTCAGAGATAGAGATATTGCTCATATCAAAAGTTATTAATAACCAAAATTAGGATCTTGAAGTATTTACAAGCATGAAGAAATTTTAGAACCAGAGGAGTAGGCCAAATTTTAGAACCCTGAATTTTGGAGGGTCGGAGGCTCGTGATGTCGAAAGGGTTAAATATCAAAGCAGACTGAGTATGGAAAGCAAGATGAATATCGGAACTAGGAATTTTGGAGGGTTAGAAGCTCGAGATGTCAGACAAGTTGAATATAAATGCAGGTTGAATATCAGAAGTAGGCCAAATATCAAAACCTCAAATTTCAGAGGGTTAGAGGCTCAATACATTGGAAGGGTTGAATATCAGAGTAGGAGAAATATCGAAAGAAGGCTAGAATATTGAAACCTTTGAGGTTCGAAATTGTGGAAATTCAAAACATCATAGTTTCGAAAGTTCGTAACTCCTTATTAATGAATCCTTTTTAAAAGTTCCCAAGGTTGCAGGGAGTAGGGATTACAAAGGAAATATTTTGCTAAACCAACGATTGAGGGACCATTTATTTTTCATCAGACAACACATATGGCAGTAGTTGATTGGCCCTCATGATATGATACTGGCATATGACATCACCATGAAATGCTTGTATGGATGACATGTGGCAGTCAGATTCAACATTATTGAGTGGCCTAAAAGGGAAAATCCTAGTGACACAAGCCACCTCTAAGGAGATTCCATGTGGCATTGATGACGAGAGCATGATGTCACCTTGGAAGTATATCAAAGGTCTAAGATTTAGTAACTCCACTGTAATTTATTTTTGAGAAAGTTTTGATTCAGGGAGCTCTGATTTGATTGGTGTTTGGTAGTGGAGGGCAAATAACTAAGGGCGTAGTGAAGGGATTAGCACCTAAGTGCTATGGAGATGCCACGTGAGCATATTGGATGTTGTATATTTCATAACTCCTCCCTAATTAGATTTTGAGAGAAGTTTTGATACCAGGGAGTTCCGATGTTGTTGGAACATGGTCATTGAGCCCAAAGGACCAAGGGAATAGTGAAGGGCTTAACATCTAAGTTCTATGGAGATGCCACATGGTTATATGAGAGGTTGGAAATTTTGTAACTCCTCCATAATTGAAATTTGAGAAAGTTCTGATACCAGGGAGCTCTGATGTTGTTGGAAATTTGTCATGGAAGCCCAAACAACCAAGGGTGTAGAGAAAATAACACAAGGAGATAGGCCCCTAACATGATATAGATGGGCTTAGCGTCTAAGTCCTATGTTATTGGTCACAACACCTGGTCCTATGGTGAGAAAAAATAAGAGGATAGGTAAAAGGGGCTAAAGGAAAGGCTCATAATCTCATGATTTCGTAACATCACCTTAATAAAGCTATGAGATGTCGGGCTTTGAAATTGTAGCACATATGATTTAATGGAGTTAATGACAACTATCATAGGCTTGAGACAGATATAGAGACAAAGATGACCATGATTTGCATAAGCAACAGTTGACTCTAGAATGATCATGCTTGATATTTCTTGCACACAACAAGGAATCAATTGAAATGATGGTCAGGTGTAGAAGAGCTTATTGATGAGAGGGAAAATTGTGAGCATTGTATGTCAAATTGGCCATGGTTGTAGTAGGAATAAGAAATGTTGGTGCAACTAAGTAAATGTGCATTGTAAGGTTGGTGTCATAGGAGTAATGGTGACTACAGAGATCGATGAGTCAAGCCAGCAAGGACCATGATTTCTCATGATGTTTTAAATAGATCTATCATGAGATGAGACAAGCCATGATTTATCTTGCTTACGTAATACGAGGAATTGAATGAAGATCAGAGCCATTGTGATAGGATATTTATTCATAGAAGAGATAAGAGTAGTGTTGGAGTGTGCATATTGGCTGAAGATTTTTATCTCAGCTTGGGAACACTCAAGTTCCCATCCGCATGTTTAATGAAACTATAATGAGTGAGATAACAAAGCCCATTATCAATGGTTAATGAGGCTGTAGTGCTTATGTATCAGACACAATGACATGAAGGAGTGATCAGTGCTAAGTACACTCGCGTAGTGTGAATGGAATAATTCAAGAAATGAGATGCAACCACAGGAAAGAGAAGCCATGGTGAAGCTAATTTCAAGCTCTGTGAGAAATTAATAAGTATGGAAGAACCTCTTGGGAGCATAAACTGACTGAGATTTGGATAATCACATAGTGACCCATTCTCCGAATTGATTATGGTGTAGCCATAGTTGGTGAGTAAGTAGAGCCCATTCATCAATTTAATGTTGCAATGACAGAATTCATGAAAAGAGAAACAAAAGAAGGATGGAGAATCCATGCAGAGGTACAATATGATAGTGTGAATGGGAGAGTGATGGTTTATAGAGACTGCATATTTCATTGTGACAGTTAAACAAAACCTAGGATTGTAGTTAAGCAATGGGTGGGAAAGCAACATTGTTTCCAAAGAACTCTGTGGAGAGCTCTATGCAAGAGTGCATTGTTGAGGATAGGCCAAGTGCGCCAGTGATGTAGAGAGAGGCTGATTATGCCTATGCAGAGGAAAGCATCCTAGAGTCTTCCAGTACTATTGTATGAGGTCGAGTGACCCTTTGCTATAAAGAAGAGGTTGAGAGTGCCTATGTGGAGGAAAGAGGTTGGAAGTTCCAGAGCAGAATAAGAGGGGCCAAGTGTTGAATGTACATTGTTGAGAGTAGATGGAAGATAACAATAGAGTGTTTCTTGGGTTGTGTTTTAGAGTATTGTTGAGTGAAACAATGAGCTACAACAGAGTGTGTAGAGGAAAAAGTGTTGTGTAGGCCAAAAGGCCGCTGAGGAGAACATAGCTAGAAATAGGCAGAGTGATTGCCAATTACAGTGAGCAGTAAGTTTTCATTTGAGTGTGGGCAAGAGTTTGCATATAGGAAGTTGGTTCTTCAATATCTAGTGGGTTTCTGAGAAGGCTTGGGGCTTGGTTCCTCCTACATTTTGGTGCTTACATAAACACGAGGAGCTGTAAATTGGTGCTTGTAACAAATCCATGAAGTTGGGGTTTTAGGTGGTGCTTCTAGTTGGTTGATCAGGTGTTTGCTAAAGAAGGGAGTTGGTGCTTCTTTCTAATGGGTGCTAGCAAAAAACCAAAGGGATTTTGTGCTTCTTGTGAGTGGTGGCTCATAAATAGATTGACATCATAGAGAAGGTGCTCTTATTTTTACATCAATAACAAAAACAAGATTGGTGGTTTTTTCTAAGAAGGGTTTCCATGTTAAATCTTTGTATCAGATCTATGTTTCTCATGATGTGTATGCTTGCATTGATTCATATGGCTTTTGCTATGGTTTGTTAATGGTTTCTCTCATTTAGTGGATGCCAAGTGTGAATGAGTAAAGGAAAATATGCATAAAAGTTTAAATTAGCCTTAATACAAATTGATGCCCCCTCTCAGTATTAACATTGTTTCAAACAGTAAACCAGTATGAATAAGTTCAAGTGATTTAGTTTAAGTACCTTCTTTAGCTTTAAACTAAACTTTGGTTTTCTTACCAAATTGACACGATTTGCAAATGTTATTTTCTAGTGGAGAGATGTTGAGAATGTCAAGAACTGCTCCCATTTTGTTTGTTTTGTATAACTGATAAAAGCTAAGGTGCCCCAACCTTTTGTGAAAAATACAAATTTCTTTAGATTTACTTAAATAACAATGTTCTTGTCTGCCTTCTAAGACATAGACATTGCCTGAAGTTTTTCTTCCCTTTACTATATTCTTACCTGTATCTAAATTTCTTACCACACAATTCTTTGATCTGAAAATAATTTCATGCCCTTGGTCACACATTTAACTAAATATTAATAAGTTAAGTCTTAATCCATCAAAAAATAATGCATTTCTAGCCTTGACCCTTTTCTTCAGCAACAAATTTCCTTTTCCCTTGGTAGGAGCATGTGAGTTATTACCACAAGCTACAATGTTTTCTTTCTTTGTTTCATTAATATAAATAAACTAATCTATATCACCTGTCATATTCTTGGACCATCCTCTATTAATGTACCATATATTTTCTTTATCTCTAGCATACAAATCTAGACCATAATTTTTAATATACGTAATTTTCTTTTTCTATACATTGGGTGCTTTTATCTTCTGTTCATGCTGGTAAGATGGTCCCATTCTTCTTCTACATTCAATTTCTTTATGACCAAATTTATTGCAAAGAGAACATTCAATTTCATTTTAAAGAGGTGAGAAAACATTATAATAATATTTCTTTACCTTGATCTCATTCTTTTGTTTTCTTTCTTCTCTAGTCATAATAGTTTTAGAAGCAACATAATGACCAACTTTGTGACCAAAATTGTGACAAGTTAAGGATTGACCGTTGAAGTAGGAATACCTGGGAGTATAATACCTTCTTGAGTAGCTTCCCCTTTGATTATGGTAAGCTTGTTTTTCATGAGAAATATTTGATGCTTCATTCTTTTGCTGAGAACTAAAATTTCGATGATCACTTCCTTTTACTACATTGACGTAGCTTTCTATACATGTTTAAGAATATTTCGTAGTTTTTGATGTTTCACCATTTGAAATTTATCAAATACCTGTCTTTATTAGAGGTGAACATTACACTTTTATTATTTCTTATAAAGTCTCAGATCCTTTAGAAAATCTAATATTTAGAGCCTTTGTTTTCTCAAGTTCCTTTCTTAGACCCATTATTTCAAGTTCTAAATCACAATGGATTTCCTTTTCTAGAACTTGTTTCTTCAAAACTTCTTTAGCTAATTTAGCTTCCTCTAAACAATTTTTTAGATGATTTATTTCTTAAACAAGTGTATTTTCCTTATACATACAATTTTCCTTTTCTTCTAGGGCATCTATAAAAAAATTCATCAGATTCATACATACATTTTTATTCAAATGCCATAAGTAACTAATAATCTTGATCAAATTCAACATCCTCATTATTGGAAGAATATTCACTATCTTCATGAGTATAAAAGCTTTTCTTTCTATAAAAACTTATTTTAACATTCCCTTTTGGAGCATTCTTCCCTTTCTCATGATTTTATCTATAAGGACATTTACCAGTATAGTGACCTACTATTCCATAGGAAAAACATTTAAAAGGAAGCTTACCTCTAAACCTTCTAGTTCCTACCTGAAGTTTCCTCACAAAATTTTCTTCATCATCATCTGAAATGTAAATTGTTTCCTTCAACTCTCCATTTTTCTTCCCTTTCTATGTAGCCTTGAATGTTCACTGATATCTGATGGACCCCCTTTTCTCATTCATAACATGTTAAAATCCCATGGAGTTGTTCAATAGTGAGATTCTTCAAATCCTACATTTCTTCAATGCTTCATTTCTTCAATGGAAGAGACTTTGGATTCAAACTTTGAGGCTAGAGATCTTATAATTTTCTTAACAATAGTAGAATACTTTATTTCATCATCATGCATTCCAAGGGTCTCATATTTGATTCTAAATGTTTAAATTTTATTGCTTTTCATATTAGTGTCAACTTCATAGATTTGGATAATCTTGTCCCATATAGCCTTTGCAGTATTCAGTTGCATGACCTTCAAGAATTTGGATTCAGCCAAGGGTCTAGGAGAACGTTGATTGCCTTTCCATTGGTCTCATATTATTTCTTCCCTACATAATTTATGGGAATGAAGGATAGGTATTGGTATGAACCTTTAACAATTTCCCATACATCTTCTCCAAGCGACTGCAAAATTTTTGTCTTTATGACTTTCCAAAATACAAAGTTAGTTAAATTAAAAAAAGGTGGCTTAATAGAAAATGCTCCTTCTTGACTACTCATCTTGATGGATATCCCTTTAATCGATCAAGCTTCTTCTAAGGGACCTAATCTGATACCAATTGTTAGGAAAAATACTTATGGGGTGGGGGCGGTGTGTGAATCAATATTTTAAACTCTAACTTTCAATTTTTATATTCAGAAATATGTACGCTACTATTATTAAAGAAATCTACGCATGTATGCTACTTCATAGAAAGAAACGAACGTATATCCAATTTATTGATTTTCGATATGCTCTATCAGATGACTATCTTCAATAACTGCATGAATATATTAATCAGTATGCTATAAAGAACATAAAAGAATCACAACAAATGAGCAACACACATAGAAAATCAAGAGTTTTAAGGTGGAAACCTAATGTGGGAGTAAACCATCATTGTCGTTGTCTCATTCTTCTTTCTTATGATTTAAAGAAAATATTTTATTACACTTGTACTGATTCCGACTCTTATCAGTATGCAGGTACCCACCCATAGGAGGCTACAACCTCCACTCGTTCTCGAGCTCCTACTAGAAGGAAGCTACAACCCTTAATATTTTTTACCATCTTTTACTGGAGGGAAACCCCTACTCCCTTTCTAAAGGAAATGACCCTCATCTCCTTATGGACCACTTTTCAGAATGTTTCAGACTAGATCCACCTGTCAAATAATCATCAAAAAACCTATAGGCCACTTTTAATCAGATTTTCAAACTGGACCCATATGAAAAATAATCCCAAAAAACATGTCAAACTGAAGCACTGAATTTGAGACATTGTAACACTGCAAATCAATTTAATTTCTGAAGCATCAAATCATTTAATGTAGAACTCAACTAGAATTAACAAAAAATAGGTTTTGTACGCGATTGTATTGAACAAAACTCGCGTATGTATGCAACTCCTCTATATAACACCTGCGTACAGATCTTGAACTGTTGCAAACTAGATCATGAATAACTATAATTTTGAATCAATCACTGGACCATGCATATAAAAATATCAGAAGATTGAACCAATCACAAATCCCCACACTGTAGTACCATTTTCAATCAACAATCCCAATCATCATAGTTAGACATAAATCATCAAGATAAAGACATCATTGATAGACAACAGAAAATAGAGAAAAACTCATCAAGTATCATGCAAACCTTAACATATATATGTTATGTGACCACCATAGTATAAATTAGTGTATGTACACAAATATCATGCACAACACTAGTGTACCAATTGTTTGAAATGTTCTCACTATTTCGGGGGGGGGGGGAGCGGGGTGAATCAGTAGCGACTATGTTTATTAACTTTTAAATGTTTTTCAATTACTGAAGAAAACATTCATTAACCCATCAATAGATTAAATCATATATCAAACACATGAGTACCATAAGAAATAACCAATGAATCATGCACAAGAGGACATAATAATTTTCTAGTGGAAAACCTTCTCTGGATAAAAAACCACCCTTGTTCATGCCACACTGCTTAGAATAATTATGTTAATCGTCAAGAAATTTAGTAAAATAGAATATAAAAATGGCTAATATCATTGAGAAATATGATCCTTATCTCACAACTTTATAGAAACCCATCTAATCAGTAGGTCTTTCCCAATACCCATTAGACTTATGAAGAAATTTGTTCTTTGTATCGAATTTGTCGGAGCACCCACTACACTCTCCTATCTGACCCTCATTTCACAATATTTTAGACTGGAGTCAATCTAAAATTGTCAACTAGAATAAAACAACAACCTATAACAATATAGGCTCAGTGCAATATAGTAGTCTCACTAAAACAAATCTGTACAACTCTCTCAATGACTGCAACAGTCCCATCAATAACACATTTTGCATCCATAAAAAACAATCTAATGAAAACATGATAATAAAGCATAAAGGAAATGATATACAATCAATCCTACTCATTTACCAAAATATTGCATAAGATCTTCACTCAATCGTAGTTCTACTGCCATCTTCTACCACTGTGAACTACTGAAGATTTTCTACAGAATTCCCTAAAAAATTTGCACAAACCTCTCTTCTCTCACACATAATCTCCAATCTCACACAAACATCACATTTTATTCTCAAGTGAACTAACCAAATGGACTGATGATCTCCATTTATTTGTAATATTTTGTAATGGTTAAATCGATAAATACTATTATGTAGTTGATCGTTGTTCATATGATGGAGGTGGTTTGGTTCATTTCTTCTTGACTCAATCTAGACACTAACTTCACTTACTAATTAATATGCTCTTTTAATCATCTTCTATAAGTTCAATAACCTTTTTATGACCTTACGAAAACAAATCTTAATAAACACACTACTGGAAAAACTACAAAATAGTTGACAAACACGAGGAAAGAGGGGAAAATCACCTCCAGGTGGCATATGCTCTTTTCCTTCATAGGACTAGTGTATGCATGCAATTTTCCTTCATTAAAGTACTCTAAGTTCTACATATGTTTCAATGACTTCTTGTAGCTGATCTTCAGGAGAGTGCTTGGGACATTGTGAAAACCTTCCTAAAGAAACTTGACCCCTTGATGCATCATGAAAACTTTCTACAAAACCTATGCAACATCAAGAACATCAACGTAAGAAATTAACATCTCTACATCAGTTAGGATCATCAATAATCTGTATAACTACTTCCAACACCTATCTAACCTTTAAATCATCAATGGTAGACCCTGAAACAAATCACACAAGATAAAACACATCCATACACACTAGGTACTATAAACATAAATTGACAGTCTCCATCACTGTCAACTAGGTGTAGTAGGTCCACACTCTTCCAAGGAATCCACACATAAGCCAAATACTTGCACTAACATTTGCAATCACCATGCTAGGATCTGCAGCCAATGCACAAGACAAGTACCATCTCACTAGCATAAGTAACAAATCATGTGTATAAACAAGACTCTGCATCACTTGCTACAAGGTTGAAATCAATGCTAACCAATAATACACCAATGCTACTAGGTTCACATTAATTCCAACCAACGACTGAGTTATAATGCCAATAGTCTCCCCCTTTGGCATTGATTGAAACCCCATTTAAACCAACCAATTGGCCTCTGAAAAACTCCTCACTCACTCCCCCTTTGACATCAATGGAAAAGGGTTGAGCTCATCCAAGTAACTATAAATGAATAGAAAAAAATTCCCTTGGGAAACAGCTAGGCTAGATCATAATGCATCAACAAAAAAAAAACACTCCTCATGGAAACATGACAACAAAACAATAACAATAATATCTCTCTCTTTCTCTCTTGAAGCAATAGAAAAAAATGCTCCATGAACACCACTCTCAACTAGCAACAAAAACAAACTCTCCATGAACACCACTCTCAACCAGCAACATCAACACTCAACTCAACAATAGGATGAGAAACAACAACAAAATTCCATGAGTAGAAACTCTCCCTCCATCAGTAGCATATCATAACCATCAACAACACTAGTATAACATGAGAAAAAAACATCATAAGTAGAAACAACAACATCATCACTCAATTTGAAGCACCAACTGCATCAACCTCACTCTCATCCAAACCAACAACAACATAATGTAGCAACAAAAACAATAAACCATATTTGATCAACAAAAAAAATACTAGACATGCTCTCCCTGACCATGATCATCATCCTATAACCAATACCTTCTAGTTGAAGGCTACACCTCAAGGATCCGGAGACTATCCACACTATATAACTGATATATAATACATGACTCAAATAACAAGCATAAGCTTGTATGGATGGTTGGTTCATCCCTCATCAATAGATACTAGACACCAAAACTCTCTTCAACATGACAATGACAAATGATATGCAATAAAATGTAGTGAATGGATATATAATGAGATACAAGGCTACAAAATGAGTATGACAATATATACAATAGCCCAAAGGTGGTTGCAACAACTCATGAGAACACTAGCTTGTCATGACTCATAACCTTCATATCACCAACTCATGACAACATGAACTCAATGACATGAACACTTGATTACATGGCTTCATAAACATGATATATGATTACAATTGATGAAGTACAATATGAAGCATGCAGATGTTACATAACACTCAAAATTTTCAAAACATGACCAAAACTCATGCTTCTCTCCATGACATACTCAAATAAGCTTCTTGATAAGCATTATTAGCAATATATAAATTTCATCATGCATACAACTGTCCATGTGCACAATATATATCCATATATATCAAGGCACCATCTTCTAGTAACAAATAAAGTGATAGAAACAATAACCAATCAAGATGAAATATGTATAATGAGCAGTAATAGCATATAACCATGACATCAACTGAGAAGTATAAAACTCCAATCTATAAAACTTGCACAAATATAGCGCATGGAATTGCAACAACAACATATCACCATCATCTCACATCATCCATAATGCACCAACCAACACATCTATATGATAGCAATAATAAACATGTCAAAAATATGTGCACCATTTGTAGTAGGAGGCAACCATCCACTCAAGGTAGAAGAAATCAAATCAACACATCTCACATCATAAGATAAGCCTCAAACTATTATGGTAGCAAACCATGGATCCATGAAACAATAAATATGATCAGCAAAATCTCCAACTAGTACCATCATATCATATCACTAGCAACCACCAATCCATATATGCATAACTAGGGAAAATTTTAAGGATGAAAAATTATCTTGAAGTTTAAAAAGATTGGCGAATCTCACTAGTCCTTAATATGAAAACTATAAAATGTTTATTGACATATTTGTAAAATTATTCAAATTTATAATGATTTTAAATATAGTTTCTATATAATGTTGGCCATTTTTTAGGTAAAATAATTTTATATTGTAAAATTTGGGTGAATCATTTTTATAAAAAATGGAAATTGGAGAATCTTTTTTTATGGAAAAATCATGGAAAATTAGCCCACCTACGAATATTAGCCCCCAAAATTTTCCATGTGCATAATGCCAACAATTAATCAACAACTAATAATATTCAATTTGGACCAACATTAAACTTGTAGCAAGATTTATCAATAGAAAGCCCAACAACAATGAACCATAAAGGGATCTACCAGAAGCACCATAAGCATAGTGAAAAAAACTAATCTCCTTAATGGTGTTAATCAACTATACATAGGTGATTAACCATATAATAATGTGACCAATACTTCACATCTTATGTAACAAAAATAGACAACAGTATAAAAACTATAGTCATACTTATGAATAATAAACACCAACAACATAGATGAATTAAAATTATCTCATCTACAAATAACTATGGCTTCTAATCACTGAAAGTATGCATGTTGATCTCACAACTTGTTCATATAAAGGAACTTTTGCATGAATTCTGAAAAAATCCATCAATCTAAAAATAATCAACTGCATTCTAACCGATACAAGACTATGGAAAGTCATATAGGTCAAATAAACTCAAGGAAATTATCCTCAACCTCTAATAGCTCCTGAAATGGCCAATGTTATATAAATATATAATCATGAGAAAAGTAGCAACCTCATCCAAACAATATCATGGATCATGATGGCATCAATAAAAACTAAAAATGAAAGACATGTGAGTTGCCCCCCTGCACATGTGTCATGTCTATATAATCTCTTGCAAAAACAATTGTTAGTGCTACATAATTATCATTCAAAACTTTCCAATATTAGAATACTTTTAATGATCCAAATGCAATCCATAATGAAACCATACACTCCCCCTAAGACCATGTAGGCCTCCATTTTTAGTGGGAGTGGTATGTTTCTCCTTTCCTCGTCACATTTTGTGAGGTTGATATTTTGCATGCATATTCTTACCTGGCTTCTTGACAGATTGGATTTGCATGAATTTCATCCTTTGATTTGATATAATGAAACAAATGGGAAGCCTGCAATCCTTGGACTTATGGCCCATGTTATCACAAAAATAACATCTAATGTACCCAAGAAATGTCATAAAAAATTCAGAGATTTTGATAATCTGATTTATACTCCTTGCTCTATAGGTCCTACAATCAACACTTTTATGACCAAAATCATTACATAAGAAACAATACCGATAAAATAAATTTCTATACCCTAAAACTAATGGGATTGATATTTGAGGAAGCTCCTTCTTTGGATGCTTATTTTTCTTGAAATGATTTACCTTATTGTTTCTGTAGTTGGATGAAATCTGCCCAAATTTTTATAGTTAAAACACTTAACATTTCACATATCTTTCCTTAGAACATTTTTGGGTTCTTTATTTGGCATTCAATTTTACCAAAGGTTTCCTTTATTGTTGCTCAAACTTTCTTCTTTGTGTTCTTCAACTTCTACCTCATTTGTTCTCTTGATGCTCTTTTCTAATTCAAATTCTAGTTTCTCATAGTGGTTGATTTGATTCACGAGTTGGCCACCAATCTCTTATTCAATTTTCCTTGCTTTATCCAACTAATTTTTAAGATTAGAATTCTCTTCTTTGATAGTATGTTCTCTCTCTTCAATATTCTGAAGAAGTTTCTTTATATCTTTGTTCTTCATATTAAGTTCTTCTATCAACCTTGCTTGAGATTTGTTGTTGGATTCAAGGGTCACTATTCTTTTAATCTCTTCACCTTCAGACTCCTACAATGGAAGGACGCCTTCCACATTTCTTGAGGAACTAACTTCAAAACTTTGATCATCAACTTATTCAATAACCCCAAAATCATCATCACTAGATTGGCAAGGAAAAATTCTGTCACTAAAAATATGATTTGTCATACTTTTACTAGTAGAATAGGTTTTTTGGGTTTTGAAACATACTTGGATTGCTTGAAACACTTCCTTTTATGAGTTTGTTTCTTCTTATTCTTCACCATAATCCCACGATATTCTCTCAAGCAATCAATCTTCACTGAGAGAACCCCGCTCTGATACCAATTGTTGGAAATGTGCTCTCTACTGAGGCAGCAGCTGAATCAGCATTCATTGTGTTTATTAAATTTTAAATATTTTTCAATTACTAAAACACAACATTCATTAACCCATCAGCAAATTGAATCATATATCAAAGCACATGAGAACCATAAGATATAACCAAGTAATCATGCACAAGACGACATAAGATTGTTCTGGTGGAAAACCCCCTCCCGGTCAAAAACCACCCTTGCCGCTGCTATGCTACTAAAATAATTATATTAATTGTCAAACAATTCAATTACATGGAATATACACATGGCTACTATCAGTGAGAAATATGATTCTCATGTCATGACTCTACAGATGCCCATTTGATAAAAAATCCTTGCCCAACACCCATTGGACTTATGAAGAAATTTGTTCTCTGTACTAAATTTTCCAAAGCACCCGCTCCACTCTTCTATCAAACCCACATTTCACAATATTTCATACTGGAATCAATATGAACTTCTCAAATAGAACAACACAACAACCTCTACCAATATAGGCTCAATACAATATAGCAATCTCATTGAAACAAGTTTGCACAACTCTCTCTATCACTGCAAAAATCCCATGAATAACACGTTGCATACATAAATGATAATATGCTGAAAACATAATAATAAAGCATAAAGGAAATGATATACAATCATTCCTACTCCATTACCATACTACTACATAACATCTTCACTAAATCATAGTTTTCTTGCCATCTTATACCACTATGAACTATTGAAGATTTTCCGCAAAATTCCCTGCACAATTTGCACACACCACTCTTCTCTCACACACAATCTCAAAGATCACATAACCTTTACATTTTCTTCTCAGGTGAACTAGCCAAATACAATCATGATCTCCATCTGTTTGTAATCTTCAGTAATGGTTAAATCAATAAATACAATTATGTAGTAGAGCTCTATGCATATGGTGGAAGTGGTTTGGTTCATTGCTTCTTGACAAAATATAGCCACTAACTTCACTTACTAATGCATCACATATTCTATTTTAAACATTTTCTAGAGTTCCATTAACCTTTTTCCTACCTTATATAAAAACATCCTGATCAAAACGTTGTCGCAAAAACCATAGAATAGCTTGCAAGTGTGAGGAGTGCAAGGAAAATCACCTCCAAGTGGCATGCACTCTTTTCCTTCAAAAGAATAGCATATGTATGCTACTTTCCTTCATGAAAGTAGCATATACATTCAAAAATCCATGTTTTGCATCTATTTCAACCACTTCTTGCAGCTGATCTTTAGGAGAGTTCTTGGGACATTGTCACAGCCTTTGTAAAGGAACTTGACCCCTTGATGCATCATGGAAACCCTATACAATAGCTATTGAACATCAAGAACATCAACGTAGGACACTAATATCTCTACATTTTTTAGGATCATCAACAACCAGTCCAGCTGCTTACAACACCTATCTAACCTTAAAACCATCAATGGTAGACCCTACAACTGATCATACATGGTAAAACTCATCCATGCACACTAGGTACTATAAACATGACTTAACAGTCTCCATCATTTTCAACTAGGTGTAGCATCTCCACACTCTACCAAGGAATTCACACACAAGCCAAATACCTACACTAACATCTGCAACCACCAAGCTAAGATTTGCAACAAATGCACATGCCAAGGACCATCTCACTGGCATAAGTAACGAAGCATGTGCATAAACAAGACTCTACATCACATGCTACCAGGTTGAAATCAATGTCAACCAACAATACACTAATGCTACTAGGTTGAGATCAATGCCAGGAAACAACTGATCCATAACGTGAACACCAATATCAACAAACTGTAGATCATATCCTAGAATATATATGTGACCCAAAACAAACAAATTTGGATATGTACGCGACCATTCAAAAGCTGACTAACGTACAAATAGAAAATCACTAGATCATATCTTTGCAATATCTATCAAACCCAAATCTTGGAATATACATTATTATAGTCACACATCATCATCTGCAAATTCATACCATCATCATAGATCTATCATTGTTAGCTATAGACACAAAAAAAATCAAGAAAACCCTTTAAGATCTATTAGAGTTGAGTCATCTCCATGCTCCTTGGTGCATGGCTATTTCATATCAAATCATTCATAAAAAATTCATCACTTGTACACTTGACACCTTCATCTCCATCTCCTTATATAGTTTTAGCCTTCACCAACACCTTAGGTAAATCCCTTGGTAATTTCATTAATATTCTTTGACAAAATTAAATAACTATTATCAAACCAAATACTATGGTCCAATACCATGCTAAAGACCCAAGGTATTCAAATTACCATGTTCAAATTATTTATGTGACTTTCCCCTATAAGACTTGCATATTTACTTGACCCTTCTTTATAGGATTTATGTATACTTTCTCAAACTTCACCTTTAACATCCATTTGCCTTTGAACTATCATTTATTTTTCCATACCATCTGTAGCATCTATATCAATTTGCATAACCATCATGTTGCCAAAATGTTGAAATATTTATCAAGTAGGTTTCCATCAAGGGAAACAGATTAGATGTAATTCCAACATATGTAATAAGAGGTTGTGTCTTAGAGTTGCATCATAATAAAATAAATTAGTGGTTTTTCTCCGAGAAGTGTTTCCACATTAAATATTTTATTTACCTAGATCAAAATAATGCAAAAACATAAGAAAAGATATTAAACACCTTAATAATAGGCTGCTTTGAGGTGGGAAATCCTCCGTTGACATTAAACAAATTAAAAATTCTTGGATGATTCAAATAACAAGACCTCCTTGGTATATTTAAGAGTCTAAAGGTTAAAGTTATAATTAGGGCCCACATAACAATAATAATGTAAGGGCACAACAATAATAATAGTGGGATTATATGGGCAAAACAATAATAATAGTGGGCTTCTATGGGGAACAACAATAATAATATAGGGACCTAACATGCCCCTCTCCTTCAAAAAAGTGTTGTCCTAAATTTTTGAGTAGTTTTAAATGCTTCTGTATAAAATACTCATCTTCCCATGTGGAATCTTTAGAAAGTAAGTTCTTCCACTTAATGAGATGCTATGAAATTGATTGATTTTGTAGCTATTGGATAATTTTTTTTAGTGATTTCTTTAGGTTCCAATATGATTTTTATTTCCTCGCCAATTTTTGGAAATATAGTTTGAACTAGGAGCTTGTCACCCATAACCTTATTTAAGCATGAAACATGGGAAATTGGGTATACGCATAAAGATGCTGGAAGCTCCAATTTGTATGACATAGTACCAATATTTTACAACACCTTATAAGGGCCACACTAGCTGGGTGATAATTTATTGTCGTTCTCATCTTACTTGAGGGACATTAATTTGTATAATTGTAGCAGTAAAAATACCCGGTCACCCATATCGAAACTTCGTGCACCATGATGTTGATTTTCTTGTTGTTTCATTCAATTCTAAGTGACATTCAGGTTACCCTTTAAGATTAAGAGAACTTTTTGATGATGCTCGATGTGATATTCCACTGTTTGAACCTTAGAATTGTCTCTTAGAGAGGATGTGATGGACGATGGATGATATCCATAAAGAACCATAAATGGGGTCACTTTTGTTGTGTTATGAAATGAAGTTTTATACCACCATTCTACCAAAGGTAACCACTTGATCCATTTTGTTTGTTTACAATATATAAAGCAACAAAAATATCCTTCCAAACATATGTTCACTATCTATGTTTTCCCATCATATTGAGGATGATAAAATCAACTATGAGCCAATTGAGATCCTAGACAAGAAAATAATTATGTCCAAAATTTCAAGTGAAAATGGGATCTATCACTTGCAAAAATATTTTTGGTTTGCATGTATCTTTTGATTTTTCTCCACGAATGAAGTAGTGACTTTACTAGCTTTGAAAGGATGATATAGTGCCCAAAACTCTTCATACTTGGTGAGCCTATGAACTACCATTATGATGAAACTCTTTCCTTCAGACTTAGGTGAACCAGTAATAAAATCTATTGAGACCTCCTTCCAATGTTAACTTGGAATGGCTAATGGTTGTAAAAGACCTTAGGTCTTAATTTAATCGACTTTATTTTGTTGGAAAATAGAGCATTCTGCAACAAAATTTTGAATATCATATTTAAGGCCATCCCAAAAAATATCCTTCTTGACCCTAAGGTAAGTTTTTAAAAATACTTGGTTTCGTCCTATAGGAGAGGTGTGGAATTCTAAGAGAATATATTGTTTGAGTTGGGAGCTCTTACATAGATATAAGAAATCTTTGTACCATAGTGAATCATTTCCTAGATAAATGTATAATATACACTAGGATATTGCTGCAACTTTTGAGTGAGTGTCCATACTTCTTCGTCATTCTTCCATTAATACCTTGCTTCAATTATTTAATCTGGTTGGATAATAGAAGTGGCATGGAGCAATTCCTCCACATCCTCATTCATTCTTGAGAGTTTATCTCCAACATCATTTTTCTTCTGTTTTTTGTAGATGATTTCAAAGTCTTAGCCCAACATATTTGTAACCCATTTTTGCTACTCTTCTATAGATAATCTTTGTTCTAAGAAGTATTTAAGGCTATCATGATCTATTTTTACCTTGAAGTTTCTTCCCATTATGTAAGGGTTTCATTTCTTCAAGTGATGTAGTGTTTCAAACATTTCCTTCTCATAAATAGGTTTGTGTAAATTATTTCCCTTGAAAACACAAATATAAAATGAAATGGGTCTTCCTTCTATCATTAAAACACCACCAATGTCATTTCTTGAGGCATTACATTCCACAATAAATGTTTTTTTGGAGTATGGTTTAGCTAACACCAGAGCTCCACATATTTCCTCTTTAATATGTTCAAAGGCCTTAGTTTCTTCTAGAGTCCAACAAAATTCATCTTTTCTTCAGTAATCTTTTTGTAGGTGTTTCTATTTGCCCATATTTCTTAACAAACTTGTGATAATACCCTATCAACCAAAGAAATTATCAAATATGCCTTAATTTTGTGGGGACTTTCCATTCATTTTTGGATTTAATTTTGTTAGGGTCTACCTTAACACCTCATGAGATAAAATATGACCCAAGTATTCCACCTCCTGAACCATGAAGAAGCATTTGGAGGGATTTTGATCAAATTATTTCTCCTCTAATAGTTTGAGCACCTTGTGAACATGTTGAACATGATCATTACAAGACTTTCAATAGATTAGTATATCATAGAAAAATACTATCAAAAATTTTTTAAGGAAGGGTTTGAAAGTGGAATTCATCAAACCTTGAAATGTTGAAGGTGATTTTGTAATGCCAAAAGGCATGACCAAAAATTCATAATGACCACCATGAGTTTTGGATGTCTTTTTTGGAATTTCTTATGTGTTCACTCTAATTTTATGATCTCTTGAATGAAGATCCAACTTGGTGGATTAAATTTCTCCATGTAATTAATCCAACAATTCATAAATGACAGGAATGAGAAATTTATATTTAGTAGTGAGCTTTTTGAGATCTCTATAATCCAAAAACATACACCAAGATCCATCCTTTATATGTGCCAATACTACTGGAGAGGAGAAAGAACTTTGGATATAATTAATTATAATAGCCTATAGCATTTCCACAACCATGCATTCAATTTCATCTATTGGGAATGGAGATCTGGAAGGTCTCATGTTTAGAAGAACAATTCCTAGAATCAAGTGAATAGCATGATCATGATCACGAATATGCAAGAGACCTTTGGGAGTCTCAAATACCTTGAAATGATTGTCAATGACACTTTGGAGATATGGAGAAATGGATGACATAGATTTTTGAACATATAGCAAGCATAATTGTGCAATTACACCTCATTGTTCCTTCTTAAAAATAGTTTTCATGCCATTAGAGTTGATTATCTTACCAAGTCTCCCTATGATACCCCTTAATTCAAATTCCTTCCCCTCATAGAAAAATTTCAAGAAAAGTTCTTGAAAATTAAAATCTATCATCCCCAAATATTTTAACCTTTGGAATCCTAATAGAACATCAACACTACCCATTGGAATGGCAATCATTGTATTATCCCATACATATTCCCCCATGATTATATTGATATTATGGAACTTCCCTGCATAATTTATAGTTCCTCCATTTGTAGCCATCACTTGAAACTATAGTGTTGGATATATAAAGAAATTAAAATCCTTGGATATGTTATAATGAATAAAATTATGGGTACTACCTGAATCAATAAGCACTATTTTCTTTTTGTTCCTAATTGATCCTTCTATATTGAGAGTTTGAGGAGTGGTTATTCGAATCAATGCATTACAAGATATGGTCAAATTGATTTCTTCTATTTTAACCCTTGAAGCTGGTTCTTGGTGTAGATATTTTTCTTTTGGTGTTTCTTGTTCATTTTCTTCTTCCTCTTCACAATCTATGAAAAATAATTTCTTCTCAGCATACTTATGACGTTTACTGTATTTTCTATCATAATTATAACAAATCCCTTTTTCTCTTCTTTTGTCCATTTTTTGTGGTGTCAACCTTGTAGGTTATGGGAGGATAGAAGTGGAAACACTTCCAAAGTTTATAATTGTGTGGTAGGCCTCCTTGTTTCCATAATTTTTGTTTCAACATTTTTCACCACCTTGAACACAATCTCCAATGACTTAGGTTTCCAAAGGAAAACCTCATGTTGGATGTTATCCCTTGAAGTTCCTATCAAGACATCAGTCAGATGCTCCTCTAGAATATCAGTTATATTGATATTTATTCTTTGTAAGTTCTCAATGTGCTCCACAAGAACCCCTTTATTTGAGTTTTATCAATTGGATAAAGAAGGTATTGCTATTTGCATCCTTATATCATTCTATCAATTCCTTCATAAAAATTTTCCTAGTGATAAGTGATTTATGAGAACAAATCCATTGATAGGACACAAACTAATTAGGTTCTAAATATAAATATGGAATGCACACCTTTTGTATGTGTTGCACATTGTCTATATCAATTAACTACACCATCTATAGTATCCATGTTACGAGATACTTTCCATAAAACCTCTAATATTGATATTTGGAATGTGGTTGATATTCTACCCAAAGTTGGAGTCTCTAAAATCATGATTCACATTCCTTTTTTTCTCATAATGAGTTTCATGGAACACCTTGTCACTGCTAAGAAACATTTTTTGTAGGAACTTTGTCAAATCTTCCTTCAAACCTTCCATGTCCGCTTTTATTTATTCTTTAAAAACATATATATTAACATTTATCATCAATTCCATTTCATCTTTTATTTTTCTTGTGAGAGAAAAATTTGTTTCACTTGGTCCCGTAATTTTGATATATCATGTTACATTTCTTCCTCTTCTTCATATGTCATAGTAGAGCTTTCTCAAGGCTTAATTGCTGTAGCATTTTCTTTTGTGAGGAATTTTGGAACTAAATAATGATATCTATGATTCAATGTTCGCTTTGAATCATTTCAAATTTATTTTTCAAGCAGAAGTTATGCAATTTTAAAAATACACAACCTTTTTGTTTTTAAGAGCTTAATTTTGAGCTTGTTGACTTGGCCAACCTTGAATATATTATATCATTGTGATTTTTTCCTCCCAAGGGCCGCAATGTTTTCTTGATGTAGTTTGATGTGTCCTATTTCCAAATCCACAAGTTAGACTGAGATTTAAGTCTTTAAGATAATCTTATACCAAATCTCCCATGATGACCTGATTATGGATGGGTTCAATATAGTGAGCTTGTACAGTCTACGATGTGTCATGGTTTTAACCTGAAGCACTAAATCCTATACGTGTAAAACTAATTTCTATGCAATTTCATCCAATTTTTACATAATTCAAATTGGATTCTTGAAGAGGAAGTCATGATGATTTTCCAGGGACACATGTTTAAGACTAAATTCAAGGATTGTAAAAAACCCCTAACTTTCTTTGATCATAATATCTAAACCACAAAAAATATTTTATTAAAACTTGAACCCAATGTACTTCAACCTGCAATATTCATAATGTAAAAGTTTCAGACCCTTAGACCAAGCCAAAAGGAGATTATAAAAAATTTTAAAAGACTAGTTTTGAGGAAGACGATCTTGAGATTTTCCTACAGCAATTCGAAATGCTATGTACCCAGATAAAAATATTGTAAAAACATAAGAAAAGATAGATAAACGCCTTGCTTATAAAGCCTCTTTGAGGTGGGAAAACCTCCTTTTACATCAAATAAATGAAAAATTATCGGATGATGCAAATAAGAATACCTCCTTGGTGTGTATACGAGTCTAAAAGGTAAAACTATAATTAGGAACTACATAACAATAATAATGTAAGGGAACAATAATAACAATATATGGAATACACTAGTATTATAGGGACCTAAAACAATCCCTATGCATAAATAATATATGATTAGTTTTTTGCTATTTTTATTACATTTGAGTTAAGTATTTGAGAAAATAAGTTTAATTTTTTTTATTGAATATTGATTCATCCCTCCTCTCAGTATTCTTGGATTCTTAAAATAATTAAAATAATAAAATAAGAGTTATGAATTTTTAAAGAGAAAGAAAGAAAGCTACCTTTTTTTATTGTACTTTTTGCTTATCTCCTTATATTTTAGTCAAATGTGAAGTGTAGGCGCTTGTTGGATGTAGAATTAAATTCCACATCAAACAAGTACCCACTTTGCATACTTTTGAGTAGGTCCACATCGAAAAAACTAGAAATACATAAAACAATCATGTTTAACATAGTATTTTAATGTATTTCAATTTTTTTTCAATGTGGGCCTACTCAAATGTATGCAGAGTAGGTACTCGTTGGATGTGGAATTCAATTTTGCATCCAATGAGTGTGTAGAATTGAAATTTGAGTAAATATGTATGGAGATAAGTCGTAAATACAATGAAAAATAGAAGTTTTCTTCTTTTCCATCCAAAATATTTATCCTTGGGGATGAAATCATCATCATCAATCTATTAGCTCTTTAAAAGTTCATTTTTTAAGCACATTCTCTTTTGAGGCTCACTTTTGACCTTGCAATTCCACTAATGACAAAGATATCAAATATTTAGATGAAAACAAGATCTTATGGAGGTAATTTAAAATGTACTTTTAAAAGAAATACTTACCAAAGCACTACTATGAAAGTAAAATGTAGGAGTTCTTCAAAAACTCAAGCTAGGAAATGTGATAATGGAAAAGTATGGTAGAAAATTAACTAAATTATTAAGGTATGACGGCTTTATGAAGGATCAAACATTTAAAATACAAAGATTTATAATTGGGTTGCCACCATTTTATGATGACCAAATTAAATTTGATGAGCTAACAAATTTGATTGAATGTATGAGTAAGGAAAATTACAAAGTACGTTTATGAGTAGGGTAAAAATTAACAAATATTTAAGAAAAATTTGGATGGCAAGAAAAGAGCCAAGGTGGAATGAAGGAAGAAGGGAGTTAAACCTTCATTTTTTAGGAGTAATTTTTATGTGAAACAAAAAACTAATCTAGCCCATAGTGAACCAATGGGAGCTAATTAATTGGGTAAAATATCAACATTCCAACCCATCACATATTAGGGCTATGAAGAAGAACAAATTTACATGGACTAAATCCCTCACAAAGGAGACAAAATGAGGATTATAACCACATTTAAGGAGCTAACACAATGGAGAACATGGGAAGAATAATGCATATAATACATAAGACATTGAAAAAAAATTATACTAATGATAAGATGCATATGATTGAAGTTGAAGGTAAGATACATAATCAACCCAATGCCATTTTAATTGATTCTAGAGCTAGTAATAGTTATCTTGATCCTGAGGTTATTGAAACATTCAACTTAAAGAGAACCAAACATGGAATTACTTTGTTGGTTTGGCTAGATACAAGAGCTAAAATAAGAATAACCAATATTGTAAAGGAATGTCAAACTAATATGAATGAATTGAGCATAACTGTATATTTAACGTCGCACCACTGGGTTGGTATGATTTCCTAATTGGTACAAATTGGATGGAAAAAAATCATGTAGTACTAGATTTTTACAATAAAGCATTTGTTTTCCTTGATGAAGAAGGTAAAAACTGACAAGTGTAGAGAATTCCAAGGCCAATTTGTGTGAAGGAAATATTAGCCATGCCATTGAAGAAAAAATTAGGAAATGGTACCAAATTTATGAAACCAAGAACTAGGAACCAAGCATTAAATACCATCGGGCACATAAGGAGTTTGAAAGTGTATTTTCTAAAATCCCACATTTACCACTATGATACGGGATTTATGATTGTGGACAAAAGTATCTCCCTTAGGTCAGTGGCTAACCTAGAAAAACATAGAGACAAGGAACAAAATGCTTTTCCTTAAATTAAATAGATGACGAAGTGAGGCCTACCTAGAATCCTTCACACACTTTGCTCCTTCTTTAGCTTGGAAGCTCCAATTCCAGTTTCGAATGCCAAAATTAGAACATGCACAGTGATATAACACAAGCCAAGAAGCTACGAGATGTATGCAGTATCATCTAAGTATTTCATTCAATATATCAACATGGTATTGCAATATATGAAATAATAACATTAGATATAGGAAAACAATGAATTATTTGCATTAATATAAGTGGAAGGCTATTACAATCATAAGTAACAGTTGATCTTATAGAAGAGCTCCTCGAAGTTGTTGATTTGTCCTTTCCTTGTAACAATATGCACCTCCAATCTCCCTCAATGCATGAGATGATAGCCACTCACTGTAGAAGCATAAGGGCATAATCATTCTCAAAAATCCAACTCACAACCACATAGAAGGTTGGGAATATATAGAGAGGTAGGGTAATTTGGGACTTATCCAATTACCAATATAGGGTTTGAGATCCACCTTTGATGCAGGGATAGGATGAAAGGATAAGTGGTGAAAACTCCAGAGTATGATATGATTTGATCTGAATGTTTTATCCAAGGTAAGTAGTTAAAACAACTTCTGGAAAATCCTAGAAAGGGAAGCTTCCAAAAGTCTGATCATTCTGCCATATTTCTAAAACCAATGTAGGTTCAAAGCAAAGCAACCTTCTGGTGACCAACGCAGGCCATAGTGGAGCAACCAGTAGGTGATCACACCCCAGTAGGCATACAGGGAGTGTTGGTCCTAAAACTGGCTCAGATGATGTAGTTTAGGGCTGAAATTATGGGAGATGAAAGGGACATGCTTAGGGCTTTGTGCAAGATGGTGACAACGGGGAATAAGATGTTGATTGATCCCATTAGGAGGATCACTAATTGGATGTGAAAAAATGGCCTATAAAAGAACTCCCCCTAAAACACAAATTCAGAGATGATGAATGATGACTGAAGGGCTTTACCATGTGACAAGTTGGGATCATGGACAACCGACGAGCTTCATTTATTACAATACATTTATAACACAAAATATTTTTTTGCTAAGGGAGTCATACCGATACTCATCTCATAAGCTAACATAACATGTATAATGATCAAAATACACATCTATAGATGCAACTCATGGACCCATGACTAGATGATTGGTTATATGATCACGCCCATCATACATTGTGATTTTTGTATAACTCCTGAAACCATAGCTCGGATAGATGGAACTAAATTCAAGGTCTTATATCTCATTCACACAACCAATAAATGTATGATTCTAACCATGTGAATCAATTAATTGGAGTCAGACATGGTAAACACAATCTAATTACCAGCTAATGGTGTAAGATGTTAACAAATGCAAGAGAAACCATCGATGATTTTAATGGATCTCAATGTAATATAGTAAAATCTGTATGGTCTGAATGAATGAGTTGATCTCAAACACCACGCAAAATATTTCGGTCAAAGGCCATTGATGTAAACCTATCACTAAAAGCGAGGAAAATTTCCATTAATGTATGCAAGAACCAAGGTAGTAATGGGTATTTCTAAGTCAACTTCCTGGATGATTTGCTAATGTCGATAAGAAGTGACCCATCCCAGGAGGGCCTTGACGTATCCCCCATAAACAACATCAAACGAGTATGAATATTGAGACAAAGTGATTAGAATGATGCTAACATAGAATTGGATTAGGAGAGGCAAACATGAAATGAAGGATTAAGAGTATGTAGTAGAGATCAACTAAATGAATTCTCTTGAGCAGACCGACAACACTGAATGAAGTTGGAATCATTGACCAAAAACTGAAAATGGAGGTTCTAAAAATAGTATTATAACCAAAAGATAGGAATATTACCTAACCCAATAGCCACAAAGATGAAGTGGAAAAGTGTCATGTTCAAGAGTGGCTCGCTACCATTGGCAAAATGGAATCCCTTGTTTTCCCAATTTTGCCAACCACAACGGTAATTACCTCTTTATTTTTTAATAAGCTTGAGGAGGATAACATATGCTTGATTTGTAAGTTCATCCTTTGGATCAATCCCTAAAATTATATTTAACAAACCCTCAGAAGGAGTGGTTCAACCCCATCATGGTCGACAAGTCCATAATTTTTTTACTTTTTTACGATTCCAACAAAGGTAAAACTCGATTTAAACCTTTTCATGTTTAGAGAGTTTGAAAAATAGGTGAAAATGAAAACTCCAAATGTCACTTTTCATAGGTAGTCCCTTAGGTATGAAAAGGTACAAAAAATACCCAAGAGAACCTCTTATCCATTTTCAACTAAGGTATTTGTTTTGTGTAGTTAGTCTATCTTAGGCCGGAAAAGGATTATTCCTATACTGAGTAGAATTTTTTTCATTTACTTTTACGAGTTTGAAAATACAATTCTGTGGAGTACTAAAGAAGCTATGTTTTTGGTAATTATTTCAGCATCTTTTCATTAGAACTTACAAACCTTTTGCATCATGAACTAGAAAAAGGATAAGGAATTGTAATAAAACCTGTGAGATTAATGTGCAAAATGAAGACACTAAAAATTGTCATTTTCTTATGCATGAAGAAGGAAAAATGAAAAACTTCCATTCCAAAGGAATTCACAAGGACGGGTTAACCGCTGTCCCTTTGACGGGGAACCATATGCAAACAAGGCAAAACAAATCAAATCGAATTAGCCCTGGAAAGGAAGTGGAGAAATCGGCTCGATGCAAGAAAGAAAAGAGATAACTGAGGACTAATGGTTCGGCGAATCCCTCAGAATCCTTTGATCCTAAGGGATTGTTGCTTTAACTATTTTTGCACCTAGACATCTCTGCCTTCACCATTATAAAAGGGGCAGCACTGTTAGCTCAAAGGGTCAGTCGAGTCTGTTATGTTTTATGTAATTTCTCTTAAGATTGAAACTTTGATCATCGAGTCTCGTTGAGAACTGATCTACTATAATTCTGCCTTATGAATTAATACAAACTCAGTTGCTATTTCATCTCTGAGTCTAGAATAACTTCAAGCGGTGTACCCCTGGAGGCTAAGGGCCCAGCCCTGGCAAACACTTGCTCCTGTACTATTACGTTTGGTTTATGCATGGTTTGCTTATCAGCGTTATTTGGTAATCTGATTTGTTTTGTTAGTTTACATCACATGCTCTGTTATGTTTAATTTACTGAGGTTTCTAAAGATAGAACTATTGTATTAGCTCTGCAACGTATCACTGTTCTTTTAAGTGTTGATATAATACTGCCGGTCTTTACAGAATATTGTTGCTATTTAATTACAGAGTATCTATGCTGTACACTTATTTCATTGGTACTACTGAACTCATATTAGGGATTATGTTCTTTGTGATTGTTGAATCTATAGACATTGTTGTTCCATTCTGAAATATAGTCGTAATCTTTATAACTGAGATTGATAACTGGTTTACCAAGATCAGGTTACTATTAAAGTGTGTCGTGTGCATATATGGTTTTCAAGTGCTGTTCTATAGTCCAGCATTAATCAATGCTGTTACATTTTTGTGTGTTGTTCAATTCATCCTTAAAAGTGAAGGATTGCCATTTGATTTCTGTAGGTCACGATTAGTGCATTTGATCTCATAGACTAAGGTGTTCTTGCTTGTTAGACTAAATTGTTGTTACTATTTCTTGTTTGTTGTTCCATTTCAGGTTTGTTGTTCTATTTCTTATTTGCTGTTCCATTTCTTATCTTCCATTCCATTTCCTGTCATTTGTTATTTTGGTGTGAAGAATGATCTAAGGCTGTAGTGAGCATTAACATTTACTGTCCAGTTCCCAGAGCCATGATCTGTTCTCTGATTTCCTTTAGTTCCATCAGTTTTCAAAGGGATGAGTTACTGCTACTGAACTCTTGACTAATAAATTGCTTAGTTTTTTGAATGTGTGGTTTAATCTTTTGAAGTAGTTTGTTGTAAACAAGCATCCGTTTACCCTTGTATTTTTTAGCACTATACTACTAGCATTACTCTGGCAAATGATAGCCTTAGACTGAGACACTCTTTGAAATAACAAAACATTCCTGGATTGACAAACTAATGTGAGGTAATTAGAAGTGAAGGAGACCCTTTTTATAGTTCGACATTTTGGCGTCATTGCCAGGGAAAGAGTGTAGCCATTTGTTCTTTTTCAGAGTAGTGTAAGAACCTACTAGGGAAGAATTGGGTTTTAAAAACAGAAGGTAAGAACCTACGTGTGGAGCATGTAACAGCCCTACTCCTCTACCCACTTTCCTACAGATTTGCTGTTGTTTTGTTTGGGTAGAATCTAGCAGTTGATTTGTGTGCATGACTAAGCAGAAAAAGCCAGAAAAGAATTCCAAACCTCTACCCAAGCTAGAAAAAGCTAAGGGGCTGGTGACCCTTGGCCGATCAACCTTCATAGACGAAATCTTCAAGAAAGCAGAATCTCAGCCTTCAGTAGGACCCAGAAAAGTTATTTCTAGATAGCCTACTAGTTCCCTTCAGGCCACAGGCTCACCATCTGTAGCCTTTGCTGAGGTGCATAGTTAAACTTAAGAGTAGTACTTTCAAGAAATTGAAAATTCTACTCTAGAACTACTGCAAGAAGGGAATTTCAGCAATCTTTATGAAAGAGGAGGAGAGACAAGGGAAACTGAGGAACCGAGGTCTCCTCTTGGGACAACTCAGCCATTGAACAACCCAGATAAGGGAAGTGCTGCAAAAATCATTGTTGAAGAAACTCAATCTCCTCAGACATTAGGCACTCTCATTATCCTAGACAAAGGAAGTGCTATTAAAACCATTCCTTTTAAAGCCATTCCCTCTCAACCTAGGAATACCCTCCTAGATATCCCAGAAGGTTATTGGCAAATATTCGACCAAATGGCTCAAAACCAGCCAAACACCCAAACCTCTACATTACAATACCCCATATTGGATACTGCAGCAAATGCGCCTATGAAAGCAATCCCTCTTCAACATATCCCTACATTCCACGGTCTTACATCAAAAGATCCGGATGCATTTCTATTTGAGTTCGATGTGCTGTGTAGGGGATATGATTACACCACCGACCCCCAAAAACTAAAATTATTTCCCTCTACATTAAAAGGGGCTGCCTTAAGATGGTTTATGGGATTAGGTGGTGGGGTTATAAATAACTGGGATCAAATGAAAGAATCTTTTCTAAAAAAGTATCAGGACTATTGCAAGTCTAGAGAATTGAAGGACGAAATATTCCAGATGGTAGCTAGACTAAATGAAACATTAGAAGAGTATGTGGAACGATTTCAGTATAATCTTCAAAGATCTCCTTATGCATCACTACCTTTACCTGATAATGTGTTAAAAACAACATTAATTAGGGGCATGAAGGAACAATGGATTGAAACATTAAACATTATGGGAAAATGAGATATTTATCAGGAAAATTTTGTTGACATTATTGATTTATGTATCAGGAGCTCGAGAGGTAGCACAAGATTAAAACCGACAGAACATGATCGGTTTGTAAGAGATAATAAGATTTCGACAGAAGGAG
The DNA here is from genome assembly GCA_031772625.1 of Pinus tabuliformis. Classification (NCBI taxonomy): domain Eukaryota; kingdom Viridiplantae; phylum Streptophyta; class Pinopsida; order Pinales; family Pinaceae; genus Pinus; species Pinus tabuliformis. The sequence goes on from CM062805.1 coordinate 319,038,473, forward strand.
TAACGCGTGCAGAAATTTGAAATTTATTGGAAAATTTTAAAACTGATATACTAGGGACACTAACTACACAAATGGATATTATGTAGGCCAAACAGAAGCAAATGGAGGCAGAGAAGAATTTGGCAATCTTATGTCCCCGCTGCAGGAAGAAACATCTCCATAAGGAATGTCCACTAGATGCAGTCCAAACATGTGCCATCTGCACAAAAGATCACCTTACGGAGAGCTGTCCCTCACTTCCCGAATTAAAAGTAGTATATAAGGAAGCAGAAGAAGAGCCAGAATCGATGTATCTGCTTAACCAATGCCGTCAGTGGCAGCCGCGACAGTATGGTATGATTTCGGACCCAACTTATTCTTTTCAGTCTCCACAGTATAATGCTCAACAATATAATATGTGGCAAAATCAACCTCAACCTCCGTTTCCAAATTGGTCACCACAGTCGTTTCATTCATCAACCCCGTGGCTGAATTAGGCAAGCCAATCTAGTTGGCCGAATTTTCCTTATGCCCCACCATATTGGCAAAGTAATGCATACCCAGCACAATGGATGCCCCCTACTTCACAAAGTCCAGCCTTGCAGACAAATTGGCAAAGAACGATCCATTAGCTAGCAGGAACCATTCCGCTCCCTCAACCTACATTGCCAGCCTTACAACAAAATCCCCAGTCTAATCTGAGGCCACAACTCCTAGCCTAACCCAACCCCAATCCAAATAACAGACCGGTCCAATCTGTCTAAATAGTAGAAACATCAAAAATAGAAGCCAATCTGAGGGAGTGTAATGATATTTAGAAAAGATCTAGGCGTATTATTGAAACTAAGGGAGATAAGACAGCCCATGTTGAAAATCAGTTACCCAGAGAACACCTATCACAAGAAAAAGATGTGAACGAACAAAAAACTCATAACTAAGCAACCACATCCTCTCCCCCGTTCCCAGAATGATTAATCATACCTTGACCTACACAATATCCTGATTTTGACATTCTGGGAGAATTACAAAATTTGTACATAAAAATTCCATTCCTGCAAGCCATTCAAGACATCCAGATATATGCAAAGACTATCAAAGAATTGTGTGTAAAGAAATCAAGGAGGAATATGGAAAATAATCCAAGAGTCCAAGTAGTTGGCACTCTATCTGATTTATTACCAGGAAAAGGAACACCCATTAAATACAAAGACCCAGGAAATCCAATAGTCACCGTACAAATTTATGGTCAAACCTTCCCTAATGCCTTAGTGGACCTAGGAGCTGCAATCAACATCCTGACAACTACTACTTGCCAAAAGCTAGGCACTACATCTGTAGAACCCACCTCTACCTTACTAGAACTGCCTGACCGATATGTGGTTAGGCCAGAGGGCACACTACATGATGTCATGGTCTCTGTTGACTCCTGGGAATATCCGACTGATTTTTTGATAATAAATCCCAAAAGCCGACTTGATGGACACCCATTGATTTTAGGTAGACCTTGGCTTGCAACTGTCGATTCCTATATTGGCTGCCGACAAGGCAATATGACCATAACGAGGGGAGCGAATATCAAGAACTTAGCCTTATATCCTCCAGCACAGCCATGTGTCACAATGATCAAAACTAATAAGCACCCTGTATCATACCTTACTGATAACATTAGATCTCCATTAACTATACAAGAGGCACTTGATTTTAAAGACCATACAGAGGATGATGCCATTAATAAATTTATTAGTCAAACTGAATTCAGATCCCACACACAGTGTCACATGATAGAGGCAGCATTCGATAACAAATTAGAAGAAGATCCTCTTAAAGATACACATGATCAAACAATACCTATTACCTCTGTTGCAAATAGTAAAATTGTGGAAATCTAACCGAGAAAAACCTTTAACATTAATGCCAACCTCACCTCCGAACAAGAAACAAAGCTCATCCATTTGTTCAAGAAATATAAAGAAGCATTTGCATGGGACTACCCTTATATGAAAGGAATTGACCCCCAATTATGTACATACCACATTTACATAGAAAAAGATGCGAGACCTGTTCACCAGCCTCAGAGGAGACTTAATCCTCATCTAAAAGATGTGGTAAAATCTGAACTTCAAAAACTTTTAGATGTTAATTTCATCTATCCTATCTCTGATAGTAAATGGGTCTCTCCGCTTGTGGTGGTACCAAAAAGAATGGGAAATGGAGAATTTGTGTGGACTACAGAGAACTAAATAAAGCAACACAAAAAGACCACTTCCCTCTCCCATTCATCGACCAAGTATTAGACACTTTTGTAGGAAAGAAATTCTTTTCTTTCCTGGATGGCTTCAGTGGATACAATCAGATTCAGATTGCCCTTGAAGACCAAGACAAAACCACTTTTATTTGTCCTTGGGGAATATTTGCCTACAGAGTTCTACCTTTTGGCTTATGCAATGCTCCTGCACATTCCAAAGGGCTATACTCAACATTTTTGTAGACTTAATAAATGAAGGAATTGACGTATACATGGATGACTTTACACCGTACGGAGACGATTTTGATCCAGCATTGGATACACTGGAAAAAGTCCTACAACGCTGCATTGCTACCAGGCTTTGTTTAAGCCATAAAAAATGCTATATGATGATGACTGAAGGACTTATTCTAGGACACTATATTTCAGCAGCTGGCATTTAGGTAGACCCAGCCAAAATCCAAATAATTTTGCTCATTCCCACTCCTACCACTCAAATGGACGTACGCAGTTTTCTTGGATTTTTTGGTTATTATAGGAGGTTTATAGAACATTTTTCACATATTGCTGCACCCCTGTATGCACTAACTGGTAACATTGATTTTCTTTGGACAGAAAAATGTGAACGTGCTTTCCAGGATTTGAAGAAACTTGTGTCCACAACCCCAGACCTTCAAGGACCAAATTGGGATTTGTCATTTCAGATATCATCTGATGCCTTAGATACAACCATTGGAGCAGTCCTTGGGCAGGAAGAGGATAAAAAACCATATGCAATTTATTATATCAGGAAAAATTTATCCCCTGCTGAATTAAATTACACTGTTACTGAAAAAGAATTTCTAGCTGTAATACATGTTGTCAATAAGTTTAGACATTACATTACTGGATATCCTGTTATCTTGTATACAGATCATTCTGCCATCAAATATTTAACAAACAAGCCTATCACAAATGGCAGAATAACTAGATGGCTGATTTTATTGCAGGAATTTGATATTACAATCAAGGATCGACCTGGAAAAGAAAATCCTATAGCCGATTTTCTCTCAAGAATTCCAAAGCCAATCGATACAGCAGTAGTTGAAGATCAATTTCCGGACGAGCATCTGTTTGCTGTGGTTGTTCAAACACCCTGGTATGCTGATGTTGCCAATTACCTAGTAGTAAGTAAACTACCGAAACATCTAACCCCTAATGAGCGGAAACAAATTGTTCAACAGAGTGCTCGATTCTCTTGGGTTGGAGGCTACCTGTTCCACACAGGGGAAGATATGCATATCAGAAGATGCGTTTGAAAGGATGAAATCTTTGACATTTTAAAAGCCTGCCATGACGGACCATGTGGCAGACATTTCGCTGATTGCAGAACTAGACATAAGGTGCTGCAAATAGGGTATTATTGGCCTACAATTTTCAAAGATGCAAAGAAATTCGTCTAAGCTTGTGACAGTTGCCAGAGAGCAGGACGCCCTGGTCAGTCTGATGAGATGCCCTTGAACCCACATCTAGTCATTGAACCATTCAAATGATGGGCCCTTGATTTCGTTGGACCAATTAACCTACCCTCAAACCAGAAAACATATATTTTGGTGGCAACAGAATATGTCACCAAATGGGTTGAAGCAGAGGCATTTTCGAGAGCTACAGAAGATTCTGTCATACAGTTCTTGTTCCATATATTTGTGCGTTCTAGCCTTCCAAGAGATATAATTACAGATGGTGGACCACAGTTTTCTGGGAACAAAATAGTTGCAACACTCAAAAAGTATCATGTCCAGCATAAAATAACTACTCCATACCACCCACAGGCAAATGGGCAGGTAGAAAGCAGCAATAAAATAATAGAAGCAATCCTAACAAAAACAATTGCATCACATAGACATGATTGGGCTGCCAGACTACCAGAAGCACTGTGGGATTACAGAAAAACATGGAGAAGCACCACTGGTTACTCACCTTATCAATTAGTGTTTGGAAAGCAACCCATTTTTCCCATAGAATTTGAAATCCAAACATTGCGAACAGCACAGGAAGTTGGCTTAGATCTAATTGAGGCACAGATTAATCAATTACAGCAGACCAATGAGCTCGATGAAATCAGGTTCTCTGTCCTCCAAAACACTGCACTTATCCAACAGTAGCGAGCTAAATGGCATGATGCTCTCATTAAAAATAAAGTCTTCCATGAAGGAGACTGGGCACTTTTGTACGATTCCAGGTTTTAGGACTTTCTCGGGAAACTTCAGACTCGTTGGTTGGGACCATACAAAATCCAGAAGGTACATCACAACGGTACTCTTACTCTAATCACTATTGATGGTTCTGGACATGCCTTCAAGGCAAATGGCCACCAACTTCGTCTTTATCGCAAACCACTCACTCGGGAGTCCTTCTGCCAGCAGCTACGCCAAGACTCTAATATGGAAATTTTGGGGGAGGGAGAGAAGTCTTCCTCACCTATGATTCATTGAGTAATTTATTTCTTTTCACAGTTTGTACATAATTTCTTTTCTTTTGTTGAATCATTTTTGTACATATTTTTGAATCAACACTTTGCCGTTACTTTTCGAAGAAGCAGCAATGTTATTATTTTTGCTGTTCCTTTTTCAAAAGAACAACACCTTTTGGATCAGCTGTCATTTTGCTTTAATTTTGTTCTTTTTCTTTATTTTTTCTTTCTGCTGTTGCTTTTCTAAAGGAACAACACTTTTGCTTTTTGTTGTTCCTTTTCCAAAGGAATGGCGTTTGGGGTGTTTTGCTGTTCCTTTTCCAAAGGAACAGCATTTTCGATTTTTGTTGTTCCTTTTCCAAAGGAACAACATTTCTGCGTTCTGCTGTTCCTTTTCCAAAGGAACAACATTTTCGATTTTTGTTGTTCCCTTTCCAAAGGAATGACATTTCTGAGTTCTGCTGTTCCTTTTCCAAAGGAGCAACATTTTTTATTTTCTTTCTATTCCTTTTCCAAAGGAATGACATTTCTGCGTTCTGCTATTCATTTTCCAAAGGAACAACATTTTCGATTTTTGTCGTTCCTTTTCCAAAGGAACATCATTTGTGTGCTTTGCTGTTCCTTTTCCAAAGGAACAAAATTTTCGATTTTTGTTGTTCATTTTCCAAAGGAAAGGCATTTGTGTGCTTTGCTGTTTCCTTTTCCAAAGGAACAACATTTTTGATTTTTGTTGTTCCTTTTCCAAAGGAACGACATTTGTGTGTTTTGTTGTTCCTTTTCCAAAGGAACAACATTTTTTATTTTTGTTGTTCCTTTTCCAAAGGAACAACATTTGTGTGTTTTTCTGTTCATTTTCCAAAGGAACAACGTTTTCGATTTTTGCTGTTCCTTTTCCAAAGGAACGACATTTGTGTTTTCTGCTGTTCCTTTTCCAAAGGAACATCATTTTTGATCTTTGCTGTTCCTTTTTCCAAAAGGAACACCACTTGTATTCTTTTGCTCTTCCTCTCTAAAACAGCAACATCCTCATATTCCTTTTACTTATGCTTCCTCCCCTTGCTATTCTAAATTAAGGATGCTTACTGTTCCTGTTCTTTCAAGTCTTTTGGAATACAGTTATGCACTTATGCAATGGATACAAAATCACAAAATACTGAAATCGGTGAATTATAAAATCGTTATTTTTATAAGAAATTGCTCTGAATTGGTAAAAGGACAGAGGGAAGGACACACGTACCCATTATCTTTCGCTATCATTGTTCCACTAACTCTGCTCTGATTGGTTATCTTTATCATGTTGGTACCTTTTAAATCCTCTTTGATTATTATTCAGGAATAGGAGCAAAGGGTTTATATCTTCCTATTGAGATGTTAAGACTTCTTCCACCATTCCTACTCTTAAGGAGTGTTGAACCACCCTTTGTGTATAAATGGGAAAGTACTTTATGAAAAAGAAAGAAAAAAGAGTAAACTGACTTGTTTATATAAGTTGTCAAATGCAGGATAGGGGGTCTCATCAAAGGGCGAGCCTACCATGATCATGACGAAGAAGTGAAGTGGAAATCCCACTATGGCCACCACACCAGGGATATGGTCCAAAAGGTATATCAAATAAAGAACCCTTGGAACAGGAGGTCTCATCACGAGCCAGCCTACCCACCTTTCGCTCCTTCCTCGTGAATCGAATTATGGCCAACTGGTCACCAAGCCAGCATAATGGCCTACATTTTGACATCCCACAACATTTCCTAAGCATACACAAAGGATCATGGTTCCATGGGTGAAATAAACAACTCTGCCAAGGTTATGGACACCTGTCTGAAGTAGAGCACTGTTAATGGTATTGAAGTCACATTATTTACACCAATACATAGTTATTAGCACCCTTATGTTTCTTATACCTTAGTAATCAATCACATAAGAAGAATATATATTATTTCCTGAACCATACAACGCATGTAAATCTATTATCACCAATCATGACAGAATAATTGACAATGACCGCATGAGACTCCGTATCCATGGCAGATGTCCTATCCTCCCAGCCTCGCATCATATCACAACAGTTTCTTACGTATTAAGCAATCTGACTCTATGCCTCGATTTTGGTAATCTGCTACTTTTGTAAACATGGCATATTGCCATACGCTGTTCCTTTATGACTCTGCTTCAGAACAGAACGGCATGCCGCTCCTTTATTTGACGGCTGGGACGGCCTATCACATTGCGTGGGGGAGGTTAACCTCATCATTCCTTGGATTACGTGTTAGACCACTCTTCGTGAAATTGCATACTTGGGAATAGCATGGCTCAACGGTATACTATTTTTTATTTTTTTTTGCATGACTTGTTGTTCCTAAGCCATTTCCATTGTATACTCTGCGACATTAGATTTTGAGCGAGTCTTGCGTCTGTCAGCCTCTCTGTTTTTTAACAGCGTGAACAGCTACCGTTCCATTGTCAAAATTCTGAGATTTTACAGCGAAACCATAAACATGGAAGGAAGATCGATTCGGAGAGAACCGCAGGTGTTAACAGTCTCTGATGCTGCACGGGAAATCCTGGCAAGAGCAGGGTGGCTAACTTATCTCAATCGCTTACAGGAATCCAACGAGACTGTAGCAATTGAATTCTTACAGAACTTGCAAGAGTATCACTCCATAGTGAGGGGGAGACACATAGCAGTCACCAATGACATAATTACAGAAGTCTCGGGACTTCTAGTCGCTGGACCTATATGGACATTAAAGAAGGAGAGATTGCAGAAGATTATAGAAACCTTCCAGGAGGAAGGCTAGAGCCTGACAATTAGAGGAAATGGGGTTCTGCTAGCAGCATTAGGAGAGTTGTGGGCAGAATTGGCAAAGACCATTCAAAGCTACATCACCTGTGAAGGAAGAAAGGACGTAGTACGACCACGACACCTTAAACTCTTAGCTGTATTAAAACAAAAATGCTCTGTAAATTTACCTGCATTTTTGAATTCATTACTTCATGATGTTGCACGGAGAATAAAAAAGGCACAGCATTTAGAATCAATTGTTAGTCATCATGCGTTGATACAGTTAATAGTCAGCCATAGCCTTACCCAGTAGCAGAGCAGCTGGGAAGAGCTAATTGCCATGATAGATGGAGGATTGACCACACCATCCCCAAAACGTAAACATGCCACCAGTACACCTGAGCGTCTAGAAAAACGAAGGAAATCGATCCGACTAGCACGGCTAAGAGGGAGGCTGGAGAATCCCCAAGGAGATACCAGCCAACCAGTAGAGATAGAAGATACAGGGGATGAGCAACCCCCACGATTAGAAGGAGAAGACAATGAGAAAGGAATGCAGGAAAATGAGGAAGGGGAAATGGAGGAAGAAACCGAGCAATTTGAGCAGGAGGAGGAAACAGAACAGTAGGAAGGTAGAATAGTGCAGAATCCATTGATAGAAGAGGAACTAGCCAAAATTCTGGCCAATATGGGTGAATATGGCCAACCTTCTAGCCCATCAGATCTCCATGCTAAAGAAGAACCAAAAGAACACTCTGCTCAAGAGGGAAATGCACCTGAAGAATTACATGCGGTTCATGACGAAAATATGACAGGAGATGCAGAACAAGAACAATTTGTTCCTAGCCAGATGACATCAGAAGAAATTATGAAAGAAGGGGGGGCAGAAAAGGAAGTCACCCAAGAAATAACAGAACCAGCTAGGGTTCTTGCCCCGGAGCAACCAGAGTAGAGCAAGAAAGAAGCACCCCAGAGAGAAAATCAGGAAATTAATCCAGGTCATAGTCTAGGCTGCAATGAACAGTCTACTGTTCCTTCTAAGGAAATTGAGGAAATTAGGAAATTATGGAAAGAACAGCAAAGACTACTGAATGTAATAGTTCAACTTCGATAGCAGATCAGGATTTTGAAAGCAAGGAAAAGGGTAAAAAGGACTTCGGGAAGGAAACATGCAACCACTCCAGCAAAACCCCTCAAGACAAAGGATCGGAGGACCAGAGTCCATCCTGCTGTTCAAAACCTTGTCGAAAAGCAGGCTGCTGTTCCAAATGTTGTTGAGGAACAGTCTGCTGTTCAAAATCAAAAGGAACAACATTTGACTGTTACCCATGTTGAAATACAAACGGATGATATATTGACCTGGGATAAAGAAATTCAGATAGAAGCACCAGCCTCGGGAGTGATATGGGCCATGAACGCAAGACAACGCAATATGAAAATTCAGGTAAAACTCCCGGTCTCCACCGCCGCATGGGAAAGAGATCCAAGAACGGTAACCCTATGAGACGGTTCGACGCAAGCTCAGCAAACAGCAGAAAAGCTCATAGAGCAAACAGTCCCTTGAGAAAGGTATGAAGAGCTACAAAAACAGCTTAGGAACATCAATCTATCCGAAAGCCAGGCCTTTGAAGGGTGGCGAAGGGAAGAAGAAAAAATCGCGAAGGTAACTCATAGGTTAGATATAGTTATCAAGCAGATGGATACCTTATGTTCTTTGTACAATGACGTCCTAGCATGTAGAGCCCCTGCTAAGAATTATGCCTTGTTTTTAATGGAACGATATTTGCAATTGAAAATAAAGGATGTTAAATTAGGTGCTCCCATACAAATTAATACCATCAATGATTTTATAAACTATTGTAAGCACTACGGGGTCAAAGTTCAAAGACTACTGTGTGAGTTTTATTTGCATAAACCTTGTATTAGACCAGGAGACCGAGTTGAACCCTGGCCCTTTTGTTGGGGATATCCAATTACAGGCATTTATTTCATTTGGGGTTAATCAAATTAAATGGCTTAAAGCCTATACTGCTTTCCAAAGGCAAGAAAACGGATTAGATTTATGGGTAAGAGCTTAGCCTAGGGATCCAGTACAGTTGTGGAGAGAACATAGGAGCCTCATGAAGACTCCAAGTGTAATTGAAGCATTAGGACCCATTCATATAGCAATCAATCGGCAGGAAATAGAATACTTTTTCACTATCAAAGACCTTGCCATTGATGCGGCTAAATTTCGATATCAAATCTCTAATCTGAATGTCCAACTCAGGGAACCATTTAAGTATGAAAATTTTAAGTTAGCCGCCAACCGCTTGCACCTCTATGGCGAAGTCATTTTGAGGGTAGGGCCATCCTGGTTAGGATATAGGTTCTGGAGTCCAATTATTTGGCACCCTGCACCTGGATACCAAGCCCTGTATGAGAAGCCTGAGGGTCAGATAGGCCATTTCTTTGAACACCTAGTTATGCATCATGGCTATAGACCTCCACATGAGATTCCATCACCAGCCTACTCTCTCACTGCCTTACATGTCAACTACAATGTTTTCATGAGGGCATGAAAAAGGGTAAGCAGGCGGGTGTGTGGAGTACTAAAGAAGGTATGTTTTTGGTAATTATTTCAGCATCTTTTCATTAGAACTTACAAACCTTTTGCATCATGAACTAGGAAAATGATAAGGAATTGTAATAAAACCTGTGAGATTAATGTGCAAAATGAAAACAATGACAATTGTTATTTTCTTATTCAGGAAGAAGGAAAAATGAAAAACTGTCATTCCAAAAGAAAGACAAGGATGGGTTAACCGTTGTCCCTTTGACAGGGAACTGTATGCAAACAAGGCAAAACAAATCAAAGCGAATCAGCCTTGGAAAGGAAGTGGAGATATCGGCTCGGTGCAAGATAGAAAAGAGATAACTAAGGACTAACAGTTCGGCGAATCCCTCAAGATCCTTTGATCCTGAGGGATCACTGCTTTAACTATTTTTGCACCTAGACATCTCTGCCTTCACCATTATAAAAGGGGCAGCACTGTTAGCTCGAAGGGTCGGTCGAGTCTGTTATGTTTTATGTAATTTCTCTTAAGATTGAAACTTTGATCATTGAGTCTCGGTTGCTATCTCATCTCTGAGTCTGGAATAACTTCAAGCGGTGTACCCCTGGAGGCTAAGGGCCTGACCCTGGAGGACACTTGCTCCTATACTATTACGTTTGGTTTATGCATGGTTTGCTTATTAGCATTATTTGGTAATTTGATGTGTTTTGTTCGTTTACATCACATGCTCTGTTATGTTTAATTTACTAAGGTTTCTAAAGACAGAACTATTGTATTAACTCTGCAACGTATCACTATTCTTTTAAGTGTTGATATAATCATTCCGGTCTTTACAGAATATTGTTGCTATTTAATTACAAAGTATCTATGCTATACACTTATTTCATTAGTACTACTGAAATCATCTTAGGGATTATGTTCTTTGCGGTTGTTGATCTATAGACATTGCTGTTCCATTCTGAAATGCAGTCGTAATCTTTATAACTGAGATTGATAACTAGTTTACCAAGATCAGGTTACTATAAAGTGTGCCGTGTGCATATATGGTTTTCAAGCGCTATTCTATAGTCCAACATTAATCAGTGTTGTTCCATTTTTGTGTGTTGTTCAATTCGTCCTTAAAAGTGAAGGATTGCCATTTGATTCCTGTAGGTCACGATTAGTGCATTTGATCTCGTAGACTAAGGTGTTCCTGCTTGTTATACTAAATTGTTGTTACAGTTTCTTGTTTGTTGTTCCATTTCAGGTTTGTTGTTCTATTTCTTATTTGCTATTCCATTTCTTATCTGTCATTCCATTTCCTGTCATTTGTTATTTTGGTGTGAAGAACGATCTAAGGCTGTAGTGAGCATTGACATTTACTGTCTGGTTCCTAGATCTACGATATGTTCTCTGATTTCCTTTAGTTCCATCAGTTTACAAAGGGATGAGTTACTGCTACTGAACCCTTGACTGATTAATTGCTTAGTTTTCTGAATGTGTGGTTTAATCTTTTGAAGTAGTTTGTTGTAAACAAGCATCTGTTTACTCTTGTATTTTTGAGCACTGTACTACTAGCATTACTTTGGAAAATGATAGCCTCAGACTGAGACACTCTTTGAAATAACAAAACGTTCCTGGATTGACAAACTAATGTGAGGTAATTAGAGGTGAAAGAGACGCTTTTTATAGCTCGACAAATTCCTCAACAATATTTTGACGTTTTCAGAGTCTAAAAAGAGATAAAAGAGGAATCCACTTGGTGGAATGATTGGTATAAAGGGTAGAAACTAGTTCCGATCATGATGGAACTGCTCAAAACACATAATGGTAAAGAGGCTGGCTAATAATACCACTCATCGCAACCGTTCCTCAAGAAAGGGTAAAACAACTAAGTGGAAGCGTATCATCAGCCAAGAAGATGGTGACGATGGAATGAAAAAACCAAGGCTCATCTGGGAGAAACAAGCTGATAAAAAATTTAAATCATGAGAGATAGGATGAGAATGGTAATGTTTTCATTTTTTTACAAAATTTTGACACATGGGAAACTATGCTTGAAATTGGCTTCATTTTTACAGAAGCTTGAAGCAAAAAAAAAACTATGCTTGAAAGAAGTTTGCATGCCCCAAGAATAATGGCTCAATTTTAGGTACATGCCCCCCAAGTTTCATATCATTCACCTAAGGAGACTACTAGTTACTAACCGGTGGATGGAAAAAATGTTCATTTATGAGGTCAAGTGAAAGACTCAACTAGGAATTTATGAGATCTAGTTAAAGAATCTAATTTAAACGGGATTTGTTTCATTTTTTAACAAGCTATACATAGGAAAATAAATATGCTCAAGAACTTGTTTCATCTTTTAATGAGATTAAAAAAAGAAAACAAACTCTTCTCATGGCTTTGTTTCATTTGTTTCCAAGCGTGACACACTAAAAGGAATTCTACTCCACGACCTTGATTCATTTTTTAAGGAGCTTGACACAAGAAAAGGAAATCTGCTCCATGAACCTTGTTTAATTTGATAAGGAGATTGGGAAAAGAAAAGGAACTCTACTATGATCTTGATCATGACCTGTAGAAGGCCATGGCTTCCAAGAGGTTCTCATCAGTTGGGAGAAAAATTCTCTGGAATGGATCAAAGGATCCGATGGAAATATCAGACTCTAATTCCCCCAGTAAATTATGCACTACATCACCTACTAAGTCATTAGTAGATGTGGCCATGGAAAAAGTTACCAAATATTTAACCTGTCGTAGGGGTATACCACTTGCATAAAGGGGATCATTCAGGGATGCTAGTTGATTGGGAGTGAAATTACAACCAAAAAATGAAACTTTTTCAATAGTCATGATTCTTACTTCAAGTGGGAAACACATCACATGAAAGAGTGAAGAGAAAAGATCTCCCATGACATAAGAATATTCATTCCCAATGAGTAAATTAAAATCCAAATGGCGTAGGACTACCATCACATCGATATAGATAATCTTTCCTCCCAAATTAATAGGAAACTTAGAAGGATCCCTAATGGTTAATTGGCTCCTCTGATAAAAGCCAACATATTCTAGGTAATGGGCACAAGTTGTGGAGAACCTAAATCTTTCCAAGTACTGGAGGAAAAAATACCAACAAATATGCCTTCATTTATGATTGTGGTAGGTACGATCACATTATAAACATGTACCATGATATGGAAGGGAACATAAGGAGGAAGATGATATCTTTTCAGTCCACTCCAATCAAAGGAAGTGATCATACTACTTGGAGGGGGTGTCGTGGAATGGGAGAACTGCCCCCTTGTACTATGGGAATGGGAGGATTGTCCCCCTGTATCGTGGGAAGGAGAAGATTTCCCCACATTTCATTGGAATCTAAAGAAACAAGAAGGGAATGAGTGGTATGAGACTCACTTTGTACTGGAAAGGTACGATCAACTGAAGGTGGAATCGAGTTAACCATTTTATCAACCAATGGTTGCTCAGGAGAAGACTCATGGGATTCACATTTAGGGAGAGCATAATTTATTGGAGGTGGATTATGATCAATCACTTCATAAAATAGTGGAGGATTGGGAGAAATATTTTGATAACGAGCTGGAAGACGAGCTTGAGAAGTTGTAAGGTTTTACAACACTTTTGAGCCTACATCCATATAAGGAAAAAGGTGAATTGGATGATTTCCTTCACATAACCTACAGAGAAATTTGAGTTTACCATTTTTCCCATGGACCTTACTATCACTAGTGGATGGTTTATCAATAGCATAATCTCCAAAGGTTGATGACAAAGCCCTATGTGAGCCTATGGAACACACTTGTAATACCTTGGAAATAAGAGGACAATCTCGAAGAAGGTGATCACCCTTACATAACATGCAAGGAAATTTAACTTTATGGGGCTTATTGGAAGATTTCTCCATACTAGTCACATTTGTAGCAATGGTTGCTTGGTTGTGTCCCTGCTTATTTTTCTTCTTCTTCTTAGCTTCCTACTTACTAGAATCAATATTTTCACTAGGTGAGGAGGAAGAAGAAATGAATAAATAGTAAGAAAGCAATGCAAATGTTCAACTTTAGGATTAACATGAGGTTGATGTTATTCAGGCGGAGGAGGACTCAGTTGAGAAGCAGTTTCGACATTCAGAACCATAGGGGTTGAAACTAACCAAACTGGAAAACCAATGGTAAATTCGGGAAGGGACAACGTTGCCATATAAGGAGCACCAATATTTCCAAAAGAAGGAAAAGGACCAGGATTCCCATCATAGGGGTTCCCTTGATTCAGAGACTTTGGAACCATTGCCATTAGTCTCAACCTAAGGTCCACTAAGGAGTTGTTCCATGGGGAGGATGTTATTACCTGGGCAATTAGTTGGTTTTAGAAGTTAAAGACACACAAAAAAGATGTAGCTAGGCATAAAGGTTTATTAAGCAACCATGAACTACAATATACACCTTGGTGAACCAAGGACTTAACATACATGGAGGCAATCTCCCTAAATGTTTTGTTAGGTGTATCATGGTATACAAGGTGGCTGGCTCGATTACCTATGGATGGATAAAAACCTATACGGTACTCCCAAATTATACTCGACGGTACGTGGGAGTGCAGTTTGTAGTAGTGTTTCTCAATGCATAAATGTTTGATGAGAGTGTTCTCATATAGTTATCATGCATGGGGTGCGATCCGATATACCCGAAGGTATGTGGAGAACGATCTTATACACTTATGTACATGGAACGAGATTTCACCCCATGGATACAACGTTGGGAAACAACAAAATCTCCTACATTTAATGACACCAAAACATGTCTATAACCTAGACCTATATGTGTGTCATTAAGTTTCAAATGCTCCTTTGCTTAATTGATATGACTTTTAAAGTTGATATTTAATTATCTTTAATTTTCAAGGCTTAAAATCGATGTCACCTGAACACACCTATGATGAAACTACTATGACAAAAATAATTCTTTTCAATTTTGATGAAAGTTATCTAGTGTAGAGAAGAGGTGCAAACAATGGCGTAACATTAATCAAATATGTAGCCAATGAGAGCTTCCTAATTAGATCATTCAATTTCACTATTCCAATTAAATTCAAAGGGTTAAAATAGGCCAAACCATGCAATTTAATCTATACATGATTCCCCTAAAAACTATGAAAATTTAATCTATGCACAATTTCCTTTGAAACTGTGAAAACAATAAATATAACTATGAAAATTTAATATATACAAGACAATTATTAAAAAAACATAAGAGGATTCCAATGAAATCAAATGTAATCTAGATTTCATGAACAAAGGACTCAAACTAAAATTGGGTGAAAATTCCAAAAACCGAAAGAGATGTCACTTAAAGGTGATTAACACTCATACACAATTCAGGTTTTTTTGTTGTTGTTGCAAAAATGAAAGAAAAAATATGCAATTTCACACTAGGGAATTCCAATTTCACACACAAAACCCTAGATTGAAATGCAATATTTTTTATTTTCACCACACTTAATTTTTTGAAATGAAGAAAAATAAGATGCAAATGTTCAATTATTGATTCAATTGCACTTTTTCGACTGAGGACTAGAACAACAATTCATCTAAGAGATAAAAAATAAAATGGAATCAGTTTCCAAGCAACAAAACGATAAGAACAAAGAAAAATAGAAACAACTTGCTACCAAAGGCGAACAACACAAATGAAAACCAAATGGAGGCTTTAGAGAGACCACAAGATACTCAAGGCTCAAGGAAGTTCAACTGTAAGTAGGCTAAGCAAAGAGAGGCTCAAGAACAAAGCTAAAATCTATGAAAAAAGGGACCAACGCTTGTGTAGAAGAGGAAACAATGCATCGCAACACTGGTACAGAGTGGGCTTAGGTGAGGTGCAATGCTCTGTCAGAGGCATATGGGGAGCATTGGGCTTAGGAAAGAGGATTCAAACACAAAATTTGTAGAAAAGGCTCAATGAAATCACTTCCTAGGTTTGTTCTTGGTTGGATGATATAACAAAGGTCTATAAAGGAGGGAATAAAAAACAATGGATAAGGAAATCACTAAGGAAACACTTTGTTCCCTAGTGGAGTCACTAATTTGGTATATGGGATTTATGATTGCAGACCAAAGTATCTCCCCTAGGTTGGTGGCTAAACTAGAACAACAAAGAGACAAGGAAAACAATTATTTTCCTTAAAGTAAATAGAGGACGAAGTGAGGCCTACTTGGAATCCTTCACACACTGAGCTCCTCCTTTAGCTTGGAATCTCTGGTTCCATCTCCAAATGCCAAAATTAGAACCTTCATAGTCAAATAACACAAGCCAAGAAACTACGAGATATATGTAGTATCATCTAAGTACTTCATTCAATAGATCAATATCGTATTGAAATAATGAAATAATAACATCATATGCAGGAAAAAAATGAATTCTTTTCACTAATATAAATGGAAGGATATTACAAGCATAAGTAGGAGTTGATCTTATAGAAGATATCCTCCAAGTTGTTGACTTGTCCTTTCCTTATGACAATACACACCTCTAATCACCCTAAATGCATGAGATGATAACCACTCACCATAGCAACATAGGGGAAGAATGACTCTCCAAAAGCCACCCCAAACCACATAGAAGTTTGGGATTATATAGAGATGTTGGGTAACTTTGGAGTTCTTATACAATTACCAATCTAGGGTTTGAGATCTATCTTTGATGGAGGTATAAGATTAAAGGATAAGTGGTGCAAAATCCAAAGTAGGATAGGATAGTATCCAAATGTTTTATTCAATGTAATTAGTTAAAACAACTTTTGGAAACTCTTAGAAGGGGAAGCTTTTGGAATCCTGGTCATTCTCCCAGATTTCCAGAAACAACACAAGTGCAAAGGGTAGAAACCTTCTATTGACCAACTTAGGCCACAGTGGATAAACTTGTAGGTGATCGCACCTCAGTAGGCATATAGGAAGTGTTGGTCTTAAAACTTGCTCAAATGATGTAGTTTAAGGCTGAAATTATGGGGGTGAAAGGAACATGGTAAGTGCTTTGTGCAATATGGTGACAAGGGGTAATAGGATGTTGATTTATCCCATTAGGAGGCTCACAAATCGGATATGACAAAATAGCCTGTAAAAAACACCTGAAAGGGATATTAGCTTCTCTAAATACTACGAGACTTGGATTTGTCCTAGTGTCCAAGACACTATGTAGGATGAGCACACCAAAAACTAAATAATTATAAATGTAGTTGGAAGACCTTTTCAAGAACAGGTGTACACACCCAAGTGCATCGACTTGGGGTGCCTTGATGCTTTTTGTTTTAGAGAAGGAGGGTACACTAAGGTTGTGTGTTGATTTCAAGAAACTGAACAAAGTAAAAATGAAGAATAATTATCCTTTGTGAATAATGAATTTCTTGTTTGATCAGATAAGGGGAGATAAAATTGTCTTTCAAGAGTGATATGAGATTAGGGTACCATTAGGTAAGTATTAAGAGGAATATGTCAACAAGACAATTATTTGAACTCAACATGGGCAATATGAGTTCATGGTGATATCTTCTCATTTATCTAATGCACTAGGTGTTTTAATGTGGCATATGAATGGCATTTTTCATAATTATTTCGATAATTTTGTTATTATCTTTTTGGATGACCGTTATAGATAAAAAATTCACCCCCTTGGTTCCATTAGAGGAGAATAACATATTGAAAATTAGGATGTATAAATTGGTCTATGAAATCTCTAAAAACACATAATTAGTGCCTTCAACACTCCCCTGTCATTGGAAGACAAAACTGGAAAGCTTCAACAACACTCCTACTAGTATTATTTGTAAAACTAGAAAGATAACAATGCACTAGTTGCATTGCAAATGGGAACTCAAGAGAAATTTGAATGGATAATCTAAAAAAGGTCAAATCTAACCACTCTCAATGGATAAGGATGAAAGGACCAGGCATGGTCAAGAAAGTTTCAATATTCAATGTGATTACTCCTAATAAATATTTATAAAAGCATTTCCCTCCATAGGTCAAAACGGTGGGGGGGGGGGGGGGGGATATTACATGCCAAATTCCTTTCATAGCTTAGACCCACAAGGATTCCTTGAGAGAAGCCATCACCATTTTTTACCTCAATATTGAGTGTGGTGAGATGGACACCAAGGACATGGGTTGCAGAGGTACGGAAATATACCTCCTTATCATGGTATAGTAGAATAGTTGATGCTTTCCCCATTGTATTGTTCTCCCTTGTTTAGTTTATACTTATGCATTTAATTTTGAACTCACACTAATGCTAATGGGTATTACAGAGTGTAGGATTTCGTAAATATATCTTATGTGTGTAGGTTTTTAGTCCAGGAAAGTGAGGAGCGAAGATCTTTGGTGACTCTTCCAAGTTGGTTGCACCAAAAAATAACTTCTCTAGTTAGAGGGTGTGTCCTATTCATTCACTTTGTCATTCTTTTATTTGCATGAATGCATGTGCAATTTTATTTATTGTAGTGTTTACCATTTGGATAAGTTTTCAACAAGATTGTTGGAATAAAGTAATATACTAGTGTAGACGAAATATCTCCATAAATAGAATTGGTGACCCCAATGGGGAAGTCCCAATGGGTGTTTTTTCATAGTCTTTTTCTGTGTCTTAAACAACTTTTTTTTACTTTCCTTGGTGTTTTATAGTGTTTAGGAGTTATAGGATAAACTTACATCTAAATACCTTATGTTAAAAAATCAAGACATGGGTTTTTACTCTACCGATTCTACTTTGTAGTTCATACCAAAGAGTTCTCCACCATAACAATATACTTTCTTATCTATGAAAAAGTATTTTTGGATGATTAGTGCTTAGTCTCTTCTATGACAGAGAATTGAAGCCTCCAACGAGGGATTTTGATAGGGATTTTCCTGTAAATTTTTTAACGCGATTGACACAGTGAAATAATCATCCTCATGGGAATTTGTTTCATTCTTTTAACGAGGTTGACATAGTAAAAGAACCATCCTTCGGGGTTGTTTCATGTTTATGCGATCTTGAAACAAAAATAACTATTCTCATAAGAACCTGTTTCATTTTTTAATGAGGTTGACATAGTAAAAGAAGCATCCTCTTAGTAATCTAGATCATGGCTTCCATTTGGAAGAAAGACATGCCAAGGGATACTTCCCAATGATGAATTCCAAGAGATATTCATTAGATGGAATAATAGCTCTTTGGAAAGAGGACATGTGAAGAGAATCAAGTGGGAAAATAAAATCGATTTCAAATTCCCTCATATGATTCCCTATGTCAATTATTAGATCTAAGTCATAAGAAGTCGAGAAAACGGTGAGAGGCTCGCTTGCATTTGTAACTAAAAATATGGGACTAGTTTCCACATAATTATCCTCGGGTGGGGTAGATACCACTTGCATATAACAAACATTACGGGATGTCAGATGGATAGTAGTCTAATCAATACCAATTAACAAAAGATGGTCAATCACCATAATTGTTGTGGGGAAAAATGCCTATGCAGGACGATCCTATCCACCTAAGGTGTGACAGTACCTTAGCAACAAACGAACACAACTACTTCGGTTTCTCCCTTTATGAAATATGAAAGAGAGGAGATTGGTAGACTTACCGTTGTCTTTCGGTTGTCCCTCGATCTAGATCCTCTCCTCTTTGTGTGTCCTCAGCTACTTGCCTCCTTGCTTTTGCTCCCACGAGATCACAAGAGAACAGCTACCTGTGACAAGAGAACAGCTACATGCAGCAAGAGAAGGACACAATACAAAGGCAAATATACATATTCATAAATGATTCAGGATTAGAAGTAAATCAAATACACTAATGCAAATCATACAATAAACACCAGCATATAGGAAAGAACCAAGAAGCTTTATTGATTGATAAACAAGGTTCAGGAAGAGATACAACCCATAAGGTTCCAACCTAGCATCTCCTTCCCAGCAGAATGGAATTCCTTCTTCAGCCCCTTTCAAAGCACAAGCACCCAATGATCTAACCACAATCCAACAACAATTCTTTGCAATTACAATATTCCAGCCTCCCATGACCTCCTGAGAGAGATCTATATATAGGAGTTTTGGAGAAAGGATGAGTCAGCTTGAGGCTGGCTGGAGCTGACTAGTGTCCTCTCCCACTTCAGTTCTTGAGTCCACTTGGAGGTCCTTGCTTCCACTTGGAGATTTGGAACCTCTTACTCATCACCAGTCGAATTCCTTGACCCAAGTGTCATTTTGGAAGCTTCCTGGGCATTGACACCTTGAGAAATGAGTCTGCCACTTGTCCAGTTACGCTCAGCGCAGGTAGCCTTCTTTGCAGTTGACATTCAACAAAGGTAGACAGTGGAGCAGTTGACATTCAGCGCAGATGCTCAGTGGAGCAGTTGACATGATCCAGAAATGGGTTGTTTTTGAGTGTTTTCAGGTGGAGAACTTTTGTGAATTGCTGTGGTTTGCTGGCCTTGTTCCTCTAGGGGTAGGAACAACATGTTTAGGGACTTTGGGATCCCTTAATTATTGACATTTCATGCTCAGTGATGTAAGGCACAAAAATGTCTATAACAGTTGCCCCCTAAAGTATGAGGCCGTTTATCGGGTGAAATGCTTTATCCAGGGGAGTCCGAAGTTCATCCATTTGCTGGGAGGAGACCTGTAATAAGATACAATACAATACATCATGATTCATTCTGCTTTCATGATTTAGCTGAGGCGGGCATTCCCATGCTCAGCTTTATAAATACATTTTGGTACATAGAACAGACGATTGTCTAATGGTAGACTGATAGTTCTGGCGAAACTATCATCCTTTGAGGAGGATGATCATCTGCTGCAATGATGTACATAACAAATGTCTTTATTTTCCTGACTATATTATCGCAGCCCGGATGGATGAAACTAGATCCGGGGTCTTCAAACTCGTTTCATCTTCACTCTAAGTACAAGTCGATCCATGTGAGAATTGCGCTGAAGTCGAACATGGAAAGACATCGCTTGATTACCGGTCAATGATGTAAACCGTTAACAAGCGCGAGAGGAATCACCGATAATGATAATGACCCTCAAGGTACTACAGTACAATTCACGTGGTGTGAATAAAGGATTTGGCGTCGAACACCACGCGAAATCTTCTGGTCGAAGGTTATTGATGTATACCTGTCGCCGGAAGTGAGAAACTTGCCATTGAGGCATGCAAGCTTCAAAGTACTGAAGGGGTTGTTCCTAGATCAACTTCTTGGATAATGAGTTGCTGTCGACAAGAAGCGATCCGTCAAAGGAGGGCCTTAATGAATCCCCCATCAGTGACACAGAACGGAGCTAATGATTTTAGTGGAGGTGAAAACAATCTGTGATATATGATTCAGGGTGGCGGTCATGAATGGATGAAGGATAATGTATGGTAGTGGATGGGACCTGGTTGACTCTTTCTGAACGACTTCTCTTGAACATATGGCGACACTGATGTGATGGATCGGTAGCATTACCCCAAATATGGATGGTGTGGCAAAGACCATGGTGATGTGACCGGTGAATGAAACAACCCAACCCGATGTGATACGGAGGAAAAGTGTCATGTTCAAGAGCGACCTGCTACCATCAAAGACTTCTCGATTTTTCCCAATTTTTCCCCAGTCATTGCTGACCAGTACCTCTTTATTTTTGTCAAGCTTGAGGAGGATAACATATGCTTGTTCTATAACCTGCCCTTTGGGCAAGCCCATCGCTATGTTTTAACGAGCCTAGCGATAGGGAAACTCGTTCTTGTCTAAAGACAAGTTTGTCGCTATTTAGTGATTTTAACGAGTCTAACGACAAGGAAAACTCGGCCCTTTTCATTTTTAGAGAGTCTGAAAAGGTACATAAAGTTAACTCCAAAATTCCTTTTTCGTCATCTAATCCCTTAAGTCCAAAAAAGTATAAAACAATACAGAAGGGATGAGTTTTCGATAGTTTTAACGAGCCGAACAAAACAAGTGTTCGATCTTTTTGTGCAATAATCCCTCAGGTCCAAAAAGATTAAAATCTAGAGGAGGGATAGCTCTTCCGGTCGTTTAACGAGCTGGATGGCCAAAACTCGGCAATCTTTTCATATTTTACGAGTCAGTTGAAAAGAGCTTAAAGAAGACTCGTCTTCTGAGGAACGAGTGATGAACAGGGATAGCAGTTGATTCCAGGTACAGGTTGGAATTTTCCAATCACGGCAGTGTCACAAGGATGGCTAGGTGAAATCACTCTTCGCAGCTGTTCCTCAAAATGGGTAAACAATCATGTGGAGGTAAACGATCGGCCAAATGAAAAGTGGAGGTGGTGGTACACAAACACGACCAAGGCTTTTATGGTTGATCAGGTTACATACTTCAATGGTTATTTACCAGGATGGGTTCATTTTTTAACGAGCTTGAATGCTTCAAAACACTACTCAATCTTATGTTTATTTTTTAACGAGCATGAACTATGTGCTAAAACTGCTCGGATCTTCGCTTTTCTATTTTTTAACGAGCATACATTCCGCGGTAAAACTGCTCGATTATACCAGTCATAAGATAAGATTGTCTCATGTGAGATCTCTATTTTTTATGGAGCTTCATCTCACTACGCTTTGCTCCGCATCCTTTTTTTATGCAAGTTCGGAAACGGCTAACCCAAAAAACAGGTAAATAACCGCTCTTTGCTTGCACTCCAAAAGGTTTGCATGCCCCCAGGTATAAAATACAATTTCAAGGTTGCCCCTCCTCCTTCTCATCTCTGCTTTTCTTTGGGTGTTCACAGCTACTTGTCGTCTTGCTAGTTTTAACGGGTGTACACGATACTTGTCTTCTCGTCAGCCCAACTTTCAATAAATTTTTCGCAAGATCGCAAGAGAACAGCTACTTGCGATAAGAGAGCAGCTACTTACGACAAGAGAAGAACACTACTCAAAGAAAAAACATTTGTGTTACTGAGGGAGGCTTACCTCTTTCTGGTTACCCAAAGATTGTCTCGTTAGACAAAACACTTCCTTGGCCTACCTTTTTCAGGTTACCTAAAGATTGTCTCGTTAAACAAAACAGTTCCTCGGCAATGCCTACCGAAATAGACAAAGGTGAGAGACTCCGTCTGTCAACTCACATAACTTTGACAAAAGAATCTTATTCTAGAACAACCCTCTTTCCTCTCTGGACGGGGTACGGACTAGTCATATTCTCTCGCGGAAATTCTACCTTATACCCAAAGTTCTCTGCCGAAGCAGACCAGGACGCATGCCCCCTGGGTTCCAGTCATATCCTCCCGGATTACTCGGGCTCATCAGGAGGACGGACCGTGGGTTGAGACACTTCTTGCATGAATAGACCATTTAGGGATGGTATATGACTATTTGCGATGTGTGATCCGGGGAACGAAAGTTGGTCCACGAGCTTGACTATTCTTCCTTCATGCGGAAAACACATTACTCTAAAGAGTGAGGAGACTACCGCTCCCATGCAATATATATAGTCTCGTCCAAGGAGTAGGTTATAATCCAAGGGTCCTTGAATGACCATCACGTTCATTTGAACGGTCTTCCCTTTCAATGTTATTGGCACATTGGGGAGGATCCCTAAAGGGCGACTGGTTCCCTTATCAAAGCCTGATAGATTTCTCATTTCAGGCAAAAGCGCAGGCGAACCAAGCGCTTTCCAAGCAATAGAGGAAAGGATACTCACAGATGCCCCTTCATCAATAACCGTACCAGCCATTACCATTCTATATATTTGTACAATGATTTTGAATGGTATGCTAGCTGGCAAGCGGGGTCTGCCTAGTTGGTTCCAGTCAAAGGACACAACCAGGTTGCTTGGTGGTGGGACCGAGTAAACGGCCGGATAGCGCTCTGATGAACTTCCTTCCTGCGATAAAGGAATGGCGGCATTGCCCCCTTGATCATCAGAGTCAGTGCTGATGAAGAGAATTTGGATGGTGTCGTCTTTACTCTCCTCTGTGATGATGTCATTCGAAGATAGAGCCTCTGAAGGCAAAACCGGGTCAACTGCCGTTTCAAACTTTAGACTTTCGTCAGGTATGGATTCAAACGGTTCATCCTCAATGACAAGTGCTTCGGCTGACCACCTGGGCGGGTCAACCGGATTCTCAACTAGCGAGGGACTTGGCAAGAGTTTTTGATATCCAAGAGGAAGATTCGCTCGTAATGTCGGGCGATCTTCCAGAACTCTTTTCGCCTTGTCTAAGAAGGGACAACGGTGGATGGCGCGATCACCTTCACATAGTCTGCAGGGAAATTTAGCTTTCCCGTTCTGTCCTGGGGCTTCACTCCCACTAGTTGACAGTGAACAATCGACATGACTATCAGAGGTCGATGCTACTGGATTGTGCAGACGGGGGGACCAGTCTCTTAGTATCTGGGGGATACATGGACAATCTCTATGGAAGTGGTCTCCCCTGCATATGATGCATGGCGATTTGGGCCTTACGAGTGCTGTGTGTGGATTTTTGTTAGATGACGCTTGTTTGCCCCCAGTCGCCTTAGGCTCCTTCTGCTTCTTTTCTTTCTTCTTCTTCTCCTTCTTCTCCTTAGGAACCCGGTTCTTTGAACGACCAGTTCCATCAAGCGAAGAGGAAGGAGGAGAGGAAGATGAAGTGGAAGGCTGGTGGGCAACTTTTGTCTGATCTAACTGTTGACTCGACTGTTCAGGAATGGTGGTATTCTGAATGACATTGGTTGAAAAGAGCCATACTGGTAGGCCAATTGTCAGTCTTGGAAGCGAGAATGTGGCCATGTGGGGTGCACCAACATCTCCCCAAGAGGAGAAAGGACTAGGATTCCCATCAAGGGGAACTCCTTGTTTGGTGTGCTCCATCTCTTCAACCTAAAGATCAACGCGGGAATAAGGGTGATTGTTCTGTTTAAAATAAATTGTTAACGACGCTTTAGACACAACTTGCTTTTTCAGTTTTAAAGAGTCGAGAAAAAGCTAAAGATGACTCTAGTCTCCTTCGATGTTTTAACGAGCCCGAAGTGACAAATGCTTGGATGGACTTTTTCTGTTATAGAGTCTGAAAAAGGCCAAAAGAAACTGCTCTGGAGATCTAGGCAGAGGGTGTGCCAAACTTTTCGCAAAACCACAGAATACTTTTTACGGTACGGGTGGTCGATCTTTGTGAATGCTGTGTTCACTGCATTGCGATTAGTAGGGCGGCCGACACGGCTTCCTAAGGATAAAGGATATATGCCTATAGGGGTCTCCCAATATATACGCGATGGTACGTGGGAGCACAAGTCCGTATTAGTGCTATCGTCCCTCAGGAGGAATCACCCACCTTCTTAGAGATCGACAGTCACTACGTTTAACGACGCCGGAACACGTCTCTACCTAGACCTCTATGTTGTGCGTTATGTTGCAAAGCGTTGTTAGGTTCATTCAATATATTTTAAGTTGATCTTCTTAAAGTTTGTCTTTCAGGATCACCACGAGATGTATTGGTACAAATTCATAAATGCAGTCTAAGATGATAAGCAAACTTTATAATCTTTCAACTTTGAAAATCCTAGCTACTAAGGGAAAAGAGAGCAACTATCTTTTCTCAAAGAGCAATCAACACACTCTAATGCACTCTTCCTAAATCAAACATGCAATCTTATCAAAATGCAAAATGCACAATGCAGGTGTTTGTTTTCACTTTCTTAGTATAAATGCCTACAAAGAAATCTTTTTGTACAATTTTGAATTTGCTTTTAAATGACTGTAAAAATAAACAAGTTTACTTTTTCCAAAATCAGCAAGGGTAGAAGAGATTACAAGCACTTTGCGATTTTTCGAAAGAAATACTCGTTTCGACACTTAAAAGTGACAAATTCAAACCAATAAGCAAAAGCAAATGATAATCAAACTGCAAACAGCCAATGAACTCTCTCCTAAGATCACAATCGATCAATCAATCAGATCTGAATCAAGGCTACAGGATGACTATTTCGCTCATGCAAAGGAAAACTGTAAATGACGCCACAAACACATAAAAACACTTACAGTCTTTTTGTACAAAAATGAGGCGGAATTCAAGCAAAGAAAAGGGGATTCAGATGTGGTACCTATGCTGGTTAAAGGCAGCAAAAACATAGATCAAAACAGGGCAAAAGACAGCAAGGAACCCCAGCTGCCCAAGGCCACACTGGTTCAGCGCAGGTAGAACCCTGTCAGTTTGACATTCAACGCAGGTAGCCTTCACGGGACCTGCGTTGAAATGCAGACTGCCTTCACAGTGTCTGCGCTGAAAGGAGAAACTCTCGTTTCTCTTGGTTTCCGGGTCATAAAATGCTCAAAAATCAACTGTTTCAGGCCAAATCAGAAACACAAGCAAGGTATAAACAGAGGGATGCTTTGAGAGGGTACTAAAGACTATCACAAAGGATCATCAAGTCATTTTTGAGTCCATTGTTGAGATCATAGACAAAAACCCAGTGAAGGATCAAAGAACAACATTCTACTTTGCAAAGTAGTTTGATTGTTGCTGTTGAGTCTATGAGGTAAACAATGATGAAAACAAACAAAATGACTAAAACAAAGTTCTTCCCCAGCGGAGTCGCCAATTTGTTGTGGGGAAAAATGCCTATGCAGGACGATCCTATCCACCTAAGGTGTGACAGTACCTTAGCAACAAACGAACACAGCTACTTCGGTTTCTCCCTTTATGAAATATGAAAGAGAGGAGATTGGTAGACTTACCGTTGTCTTTCGGTTGTCCCTCGATCTAGATCCTCTCCTCTTTGTGTGTCCTCAGCTACTTGCCTCCTTGCTTTTGCTCCCACGAGATCACAAGAGAACAGCTACATGCAGCAAGAGAAGGACACAATACAAAGGCAAATATACATATTCATAAATGATTCAGGATTAGAAGTAAATCAAATACACTAATGCAAATCATACAATAAACACCAGCATATAGGAAAGAACCAAGAAGCTTTATTGATTGATAAACAAGGTTCAGGAAGAGATACAACCCATAAGGTTCCAACCCAGCATCTCCTTCCTAGCAGAATGGAATTCCTTCTTCAGCCCCTTTCAAAGCACAAGCACCCAATGATCTAACCACAATCCAACAACAATTCTTTGCAATTACAATATTCCAGCCTCCCATGACCTCCTGAGAGAGATCTATATATAGGAGTTTTGGAGAAAGGATGAGTCAGCTTGAGGCTAGCTGGAGCTGACTAGTGTCCTCTTCCACTTCAGTTCTTGAGTCCACTTGGAGGTCCTTGCTTCCACTTGGAGATTTGGAACCTCTTACTCATCACCAGTCGAATTCCTTGACCCAAGTGTCATTTTGGAAGCTTCCTGGGCATTGACACCTTGAGAAATGAGTCTGCCACTTGTCCAGTTACGCTCAGCGCAGGTAGCCTTCCTTGCAGTTGACATTCAGTGCAGGTAGACAGTGGAGCAGTTGACATGATCCAGAAATGGGCTGTTTTTGAGTGTTTTCAGGTGGAGAACTTTTGTGAATTGCTGTGGTTTGCTGGCCTTGTTCCTCTAGGGGTAGGAACAACATGTTTAGGGACTTTGGGATCCCTTAATTATTGACATTTCATGCTCAGTGATGTAACGCACAAAAATGTCTATAACAATAATGTTTCCATTGCAAGGAAAAGACATCACTCGAAAGAGTGTTGACACGATGACTTTCATAGCATAGAGATAGTCTCATCTAAGGAGAAAAATGAAATCCAAGGGGCCTTGCACTAACATAAGATCAATATGGATAGTCTTTCCTTCCAGAGTAATACGTAAATTAGGTAGAATACCTAAAGGTTCACTGATGGTTATGTTAAAAGCCAAAATATTCTGCGTAATAGGCACAAGCTGAGGGGAACCTAAATCTTTCCAAGTAGATGAGGATAAAATATTGATAGAAGCACCTTCATATACATTTTTGTGTTGCACATTCTTACCATACACTTTCACAATGATTTAGAAAAGGGTGGAAGAAGGAAGATGAGGTCCTTTCGGTCTACTCCAATAAAAGAAACAATCTCATTACTTGAACGGAAATCTATCAAAATATGTGAAATGCCCCCATGTGTAGAATAATTTAAGGTAACAGGAAGAAATTGTGTGGTATTAATTTCATTCTCTAAACAGAGAGTGGGATCGATCGAAGATGGAATTGAGATGACCACTTGATCAAGCAATGACTCATCAACCTTAGTGATATGTGTTTCACTCTCCAATTGAAGAGAGGGATTGATTATACTTGGAATTAGATCAATCACTTCGTCAATTAACGGTAGGTTGGGATAAAGTTTATGATAACTAGTTGGAAGTTGGAAGTTGCAAAACAGTAAGTTTTTCCAACAATTATGAGGCTTCATCCATATGAGGGAAAAGGTTACTATGATGAATCCCTTTTCATAACTTACAAGGAAACCTAACTTTACCCTTTTTCGAGGGAACCTCACCATCGCTGGTCTCTGGATTGAAAATAAGTTGGTAAGAATTTTATGACCATACTTCTAAGACTTTAGGAATACTAAGACAATTGAAAAGGAAGTGGTCACCCTTATAAAGCTTTCAAGGGTATCTGGACTTCTGATGCATGTTGGAAGTTTCCTCAACATTACCAATACTTATAGCCATGGTTGGTTGGTTGACTTGTTTCTTATCATTCTTCTTCTTAATCACTTGGTTACTAGCATCAAGGATTTTACCAAGGAAATAAGATGAAAGAGAGGAGGATATGTTGGGTGAAGAAGGTAAAGGGTCAACATGAGGTTCGTGGTGTTGATATGGTGAACTCGGTTGAGGTGGAACCGTTTGGGTATTTGGGATCAAAGAAGTTGAAAAATATGACATCGGTAAACCTATCGTCAATCTAGAAAGTGACATCGTAGCCATATAAGGAGGACCAACATTTGAAAAGTTAGGAAAAGGAATAAGATTGTTGTTAAAAGAGGTGTCTTATTACCAATATTAACAATTCAAAATCAAAATCCACACCTAAGGTATTTAAAAGATAAAAACAAGAAAATAACATACACTAGTAAATCTAAGGATTCAAACCATGGAAACAAACTTTTCACAGTGAAATCACTAGTTGGTGATGAAATCCAGTGTCAAAGAGATCAACATGAAAAGTGGCTAAAGATAGAGTAGGTGGAACTAGTTATGCTAACAACCTAGTTAATGTACACGATCTAGTGCAAATAACTTCACTTATTCCATCTCGAGCGAAGCCCTCCAAAAAGGTCCAAGTGAGTCTAACCAATGTCTGTTCTAGGTACAACAGATACTTCCCCACCGCCATCACCTTGGGTACTATTTCTAAGATCATGGTCTCTAAGATTACCACTTAAAACAATTTAACTTGGGGGTACAGTCACAGATCAGATGTACACGCAAGGTTAGAGAAACAAATCTCAATCACCTTGAAATTTCCTCAACATGATTAATCTTAGGTTTACTTCCAAGTGACTTCGAAGTATTTTTCAACACCATTTTTAATTCGTGTAAATCACTATACCGTAACCAATGAAGTGGGATTGATCACTCCACTAGGTTCGAAATGATATTGTGCTTAACTCCCTTGTAAGGGGAGCTTACAAGAGCCAAATTGTAGTAAATGGATTTACTCCCTATTGCAAGGTTCTAATGTTTGTTTTCAGCATTCGAAAGTTAACTCACTTCCCTATTCCAAAGCCTTACAACTTGATCTAAAGAGCCCCAAAATAATAAAAATTTCTAAATTGACTCTATTAGCACTATTTTTTAAAGTTGTTACTTACTTAAAGGGTAAATGGATGTGAAACTAATGTTGTTATGACTTGACTGAAAACTTTAATGCAATCGATCAGGATATTGTAATCTTTTCATTTCAATGAATTCTAACTAAAATAAGTAAAGATGTTTCATTAAATTTTCAAAAATACAAGAATGAGTGAATCATTTTCAAGATACAAAGAAGAATGAAAAATACATGATTATTGGCTCTTCCTCGAGAAATTCAACCTAAATTCCTCAATATCTAAGTTACGAGAAGCAAAATTTTGATCTTAACAACTTCTTACATACCAAAAAACAAACAATGAATTCTTCGTTCAAAAAACACAAGCCATAATTTCAATTTGATGTAATGAGTTACAAATCGTTGTAATAAGACGATTGTGTTGTCTCATAGAGAGAAATAATCAGTATTCAGTTTGACAAAGCAACAAAATCATAATCACAAGTGTTGCATTGACAAACACTACAATTTTCTAATACTAATGATATTATGAAAAAAAAGTACTTAATCTGATCATTTGACATAAAAAGGGACAGATGGAAACTGTCTCAGCAATGACTGATCCTTCTTCTGATTAATTAATAATGCACTAGATAAAACCTTGAACCCTAATTTCAAAAAGAAAAGAATTCTTCAAAAAGACAACCCAAAACATCATATTGAAATAAAGAGGACACTTACAGAAGGTAAATAGGGCTAAATAAACACAACAATCAAAAGTTCATGGGCTCAACAATGGAAAAGATTAAATTTTCAAAAGCTTTCGAAATGTTCACAGGAAATCAATATGATTTAGTGTGTATAGGCACTATTTCTAAAAGGTAAGTGTAAAAAAGTACGCTATGTAACTAAAGATAAAGTGCGCACCTCGGGAAAATTTAAGAAAAAATAAAAATAAGCCAAACAAATCATAAATTCTAGACTTTTAATATTTTTCAGACATTAAGAGAGGGCTATGACAAAAGGATCTAAAGTCAAAACAAGAAGATGATAGAGAATGAGACGTTCCCCAGTATGGTCACCAATTTGTTAAGCAGACTAATCCTTCTTTGAGACGAGATGGATCTCTATAAATATCAAATGAAATGTAGTAACAAACAAGAAAATAATTTCTACCTTTCCATAGCTTATGATTGATTGAAACAAGTAATATGTGAGGCATCACTTACTGGTTTACTGAAGTTCTCATTGAATTCCTTTCAGTGCCTTCCATAGTTGGCTTGTCCTCGATGCTTTATAGACCCTTCTAATGCTTTCCACAACTTCTCCATGATGTTTCGAAGGAGATCTACATAGAAAAAAAATTCACACAAAGGGTCAAAGCATCTAGTATATTGAATGAAAGATAAATGAAAAACTTAACTTAGCATACATCATAAATTCAATCAGTAACTAGTCATAACCTACACGAGTGATCAAGGAATCTAAAAAATGATATCATAATAGACATGACTAGGAAATAAAAATTGTTTTTTATTGAATAAAAAGGAGGATAAACTTTCAACCTCAAAGCCTTGATGTCACAAGTGTTATCACCGAAAAATTGATCATGTAGCCTAATTTACTAGATGCATCGAAGCACACCATGTAAGGCCAATTTTACCATAGTAAAATTGCTTTTACTGTGAGAAATTACTTAATAAACCACCTTTGTTAAGTAATTTATAGTTAAACCCATGAAGAATAATTAAATAAATAACCATTTATTTGATTTTCTTCTAGGAATAATTAATTAAACCATTGTTCAATCATTATTCCTTGTCATATTTGACTCAATCATGAAAAATAAACAAATAAATCATTAATTATCTTATTTTTCTCTGAGAGTAATTAATTAATCACTAATTAATTATTGTTCTTTGTAAAATTTGACTAAATCCCTTAGGAATAATTAAATAAATCCTTATTTATTTATTTATTATTTCCAAATAAAAGTTTAAGTACCCTTTCCCTCCTAAGAAAATATAATATAATATTCCAAGTGGTTATTCCAAGAATGGGATCAACAATATTTTATTATTTCTCATTATTAGAGGATAACTCAATATTTTGTTATAAATAGAAGGGTTTTCCATTCGTTATTCACTTTTGATCTTTCATTGCTGCACTCACTATTGTAACTCTAATTATTTTTTTTGCCACA
The DNA here is from genome assembly GCA_031772625.1 of Pinus tabuliformis. Taxonomy (NCBI): domain Eukaryota; kingdom Viridiplantae; phylum Streptophyta; class Pinopsida; order Pinales; family Pinaceae; genus Pinus; species Pinus tabuliformis. Next base: position 319,070,367 of record CM062805.1, read on the forward strand.
CAACATTATTTGTTGGGTTTACACATTATAGAGGAGAGAGACGCTACACAAGCTGAAGACATTTGAGGATAGCCAATAACCCATCCCATATAGGGGGACTAGTAACATCTATTTGTTCCCTTCGCAGGTGTTATAATAAAACTATTGTTTGTATATCTCATTTCCATTGGATGATTGGAGTTATTACTCTTTCTTTTTGTTGTTTAACTACGATTGTGGCATAGATCATAATTTTGGCAAGTTTCGTTTCTATCAGTTGCTCCAGATCTACAATGTTTAGCAGCCATTTATATTGTTAAGATTGTTTGTCATCCGCAATCTTAAGTGGGTTCTTTTCATACATCTTTGAGAAGAAAACACTGCAATAAAATTGGCAACTCCACTAGGTTTATACTTTAGATCCAGAAACCTCGGTGACCTTCAGTTTTCAACTTAGGCTTACTCTTTTTTTTTTAATTCTCTTAATTGTTCCTAGTTTTTTTAACCCTAGATCTATTATTTTTTTTACTTCCGCAAGATTTCTGGTAATTTCTGCAAGTCACAGGAACAACCACGACAAAAGAAAAAGTTTTTTTGAGATTTTCTAGCTAGGATCCATGGAGCAGAGATCACACTTTTTGGCCCAAAAAGTGAGATCTAGAGGCTAAAATGCACTTATCAACCAAAAAAGTGTGATCCCACATGAAAAATAGCTCAGTACCTACGATTTTTGGGTTTTAGGGTTTTTCTTAGATCTATTTTTGGGTTTTGCAGAGAGTTATCTGCTGGGTTGTCTGACCTTTGTTTCATCCCACTGAGGCCTTGATCTACTATGATTTACTCGTCAAAGTAAAATTTAGCCCTCCTAGCACTTGTAGTATGCTTCCACATTTATAGGGGGAGTCTAGCTAAGTGAGTAGTCTGAGTTTCTGCAACGCTTTCAGCTACATTTTCTAGCTTTGTACCCTTCTATTTCAGATCTATAAATATAGTTCATTACCATCCATAGTTTCAAATTACAACTTGTTTGGTCATTGGCCTTAGGGTCCCATCGACTGCCCTAGGTGTTTCACCCATCTCCCTATCTTTTTGCAGCGATCTTCCTCTCTCGTTTTTTGTTGTTGTTGCACCACTTTCCAAAAACTTAGTGTCACTTGATCCCACTTACACTGACATTTATATCTCTTGATTGTTTTAGTGTATTTTCGTTGATTTAACCACCAACCATCACAATGTTTAAAAACCGAGTTTGGGTGGGGTTCAGCTAATTCTTTTGCTATTCATTTTCTGTTGTTAATTTTAGTTTATTTTTAGCAAGTTTTTTCCTCTTTTTTTTACAAACATGATTTGGGTTTAATCAATAAATACACTTTCACACACAAGCAAACCTTAAGCGAAGGGTGCTTGGTTTACACCACAAAGCCAAGACTTAACATAATAAATTTATCTCCCCTCATTGAGACAAAGGGATATTGTTGATCTCCCTTAACCATTTTCATATCATGTGTGTTTTACCACCATTGCACCACCAAAGTGTTTGTCGTGGAGACTTTTAGGCCTTCACCCCCAATTTCCTCTTGGAAATATTACCCCTCCCCATCAGGTTCAAGTTCATAGCCCTCTCAGCCCCCACACCGACTCTTCTCCTGGTTCATCTGATTCCCCATCTAATTCTGAGCCTCCTTCATCGCATATCGTCACCATGTCTAGATCCACGAGTAGTTGCTATAGATAATGCTTCCCATCACTATGAAACGCATTTAATTAACCATGAAACAGAGTCCTGTTCTCCAGTATGACACTAGTACGGAGTTATTGACCTCATTCTCTCATTCCTCCACCACTTGCCTTTCCCATCATGTTTAAGAGTGGCGTCGAAGGAGGACAACATTGTTGGGTTGTGTTATATTCTTTCCAGGACTAGCCCACGTACTTAACATGGGTGTTAGAGGGCGGGTAGATCCCGCCCTTAGTTGCACAGTGGGGGGGGTCATGGGGGGGGGCAGCAGCCCCCCTTATCTAGGGGGTTTTAGGGGGGCGGGTATCCGCCCTCTACGGAGTCCGAGGTAGCGTCCGAGGAAAATTTATTTTTTGGACCCTATATTAGGTTAGGTAGACCTACCTATGGTTTTATGCATGGTTTTCGCAGATGGTTTTGGACGCGATGGTTTTCGTTCCATGGTTTTGGCCGCGATGGTTTTCGGTCCATGGTATTGGATGCTTTGTCATGTATATATATATATATATATATATATATATATATATATATGTATGTATTGTAACATTGAAAGGAATATAATGAAAAATCAAGTTGGTAGTCCTGGTTTCGAGATCCAAGGGAAAGTCTCTATGTATATGTGTTTTATGTGTTATGCTCTCGCATTGTTTATTTTATGTGTTTTAGAATTTGTATGCATGTAATTTATGTATGGGGTTAAAACCTACATTTGGTATCAGAGTTGTTTTGGCTTCAAGGCGATGCCTTTGTTGTTGAGGGGTTTTGCTCGGGCTTGTGGTAAACTCTAGTCAGTCGTAGATCTGTGGGATCGATTTTGGTGGTGAAAGAATATGGTGAGAAGTGGAAAGATAGAGATCGAGAAATTTAATGGTTAGAGTTTTGAGATATGGAAACTCAAGATGGAAGATTTGTTGGTAGATAAAGATCAGTGGAATGCGGTAGATCTGGGTACTAAACGAACGAGAGTGTCTGATGAAGAATGGAAGAAGTTGGATTGGAAGGAAAAGAGCATAATATGATTGTTTGTGTCAGATTTAGTATTGCTGAATGTATGAGGGGAAGCTACGACTAAGGCTTTGTGGGACACATTAGGGACATTGTACCAATCTAAGTCTCTGGTTAATAAATTGTTCCTACGAAAAAAGTTGTATAACCTAAGGATGAAAGATGGAAACTCGGTGACAGAGCATTTGAACGCATTTAATATTGTGGTAAGTCAATTATTATATGTTGATATTAAAATTTCATATGAAGATAAGTGCATCATCTTGTTGTTTTCTCTACCAGATTTGTGGGATAGTCTGGTTATTTCAATAGGTAGCAATGCAACTGCCTTGCAGTTTGATGAAATAGTCTCATCCTTGCTAATGGAGGAGATGAGACGGAAAAATATGGTGAGCCAGAATGGTGATGCCTTGTCTGTACAAGGACAGTCCCAGAACAAAAACAAAAATAAGTCATCGAGTGGGAAATCTAAATCTAGAGGGAGTGTTGAGCCTCAAAATTACTCTTTCCTTAGAAACTCTTCTCATTCCTTTTCTTTGTTTTCCCATAAGAAAGATGAATTCTCATCACCAATAACTAGTATATACTATCTTGAGGAGGACATTTAGTGATTTACATGTTATTCTTTTTATGTTTTGTTGTTTGAATAAATTTTTGTATATTAGCTATGGAACATAGCCTATTTTGCAGTTAACCGGCTGTTCTTCAGTTATATTCATACTCTAATAGGTTATAGGTGTCAGAAGGAGAAACTATCCACATGGGAAGCTTTGAAATCATCATGATATGGACCCTGTCCTATTCATTCAGCCCAGGTCGACAAAGAAGATAGCATAAGATTACGATCAATGGATAAGTCAAACACAACGAGACCGAGGGTAACAAGACTCTGTTTCATGGTTAATTAAATGCTTTTGACAGTGATGGGAAGCATTATACAGAGCAAGTACTTATACCTATAGACTCCAACAGCCACCTGTATAAGCGAATCCAACAACCACCATGTCTTAGATTTATTTCTCTAGTGGCCGAGGAAGAAATTCTGCATATCTGTCTTCTACATGTTTGGCTGTGTCATGCTTTTCTCCACAAAAAATTATATGATTTTTCTTATAAATACCTATGTAAAGGACCGAAGAAGTTAATAAGAGTAATATTTCTATTGTGAAATCAAAGTTCTAGACTCTGTAATTTTTGGGTGTTTTCTGTCCCTGTTTTAATATGAGAAGACTGCAAGTTTTTATGAACATACGAAGGAATTTTCTTGGAGTTGATTGAGCAAGAGTAGCCTAATCAGTTGCAAAGGGCGCCTGCACTGAAGAAGGCTTCATTTCATTTTATTTTTCTTCTTGTTGTTAATTGTAAATTCATCATTTTCTTTCTAAAATAGTGTTTATAATAATTTTCTTACTAACAATGTTTATAATGCAATTTCCATCATTTTCTTATTAACAATATTTATAATATAGAGAAGTTTCCATTAGCCTGATCTCTTCTTAGTTTTTATCAGTAGTTTAGAAGATAGAACTCAATGGTGTAATCTTGTTTCTTCAATTAAAAACTAACCTTGTTTTCAGGATGAGAGTAGGAATGAAGAATGATAAGGATACACTATTGGATAGTTTACTTCATTCACAATTTTGCTAGTTTAAATTCTCAATTAAACTAATCAGTGTCATTTAATGTCTTTGCCATTTCATTTTTAGTTTAAAATACTAACTCATGGTGTTAATTAATGTTTATGGAAAACCCTTCAAGTTGATAATTCATCCTTAACTAAGTGGTTGAACATTTCATCGATGCAATGAGTTTTTTCTGCATCTTTGTATTTTATTTCTCTTAGATTAATGAAGTACAAAATTACTTAAATGTCATCCCAATGAGACTTTATCCAAAAATTGAGAGGCAGAGTAACCAAGTATTTCATTTAGTTTTATTTTTGTAATTAGTTATACATTTATTGCAAATTTCACTTTCAGTTTTAATTCATGATCTGGAAATAATGGTAAAATAGGAATAGAAACTTTATTTTCATTTCTTTCTTAGCTCTATTTTCATTTTTAGATTTAGATCAATCTTTAAGAAATTTAGATTTAGTTTTGATAATTTACACTGTAAATAATTATGAATTAAAAGACCAAAAACCCCCAAAACAACATAAAACATAAAAACAATGAAGTAAGAAGGGTTAGCTAGCACAAACAGTGCACTACACTTCATCAATTTACCATACCCGGATTAATAATTTGTATAGAGAAATTTAGGACACTAAATTGACCAAACATTTTGGCGTTGTTGCTGGGGAAGTGTAACTACGTAGCTTTATCTCTTACATTAAAAAAAAATTGATATGCATAGAGAAAGAGACTCTAGGGGTAGATTTATAGCTAGGGGTAGTAGTTCAATTCCTACAACACTACCTACTCCACCAAGAGCAAGGAAAGATACACCTCCATCCCAAACTCATATTCCCAGCTAGAGAACACCTGAAATTCCAAAGGTAGAAATTCAATCAAAAGAATCTCCTACTTCATCTAACAAGTCAGTCCCAGAGGAGAAAAATCTTGAATCTCCAGCAGCAGTAATAGCCTTTTTCACCTCCACAGGAGAGCACATTTTAGTTGAATAACTAGGGATACTTGGTGAGGAAGAAGAAGTAGAACCTCTCTCCCATATCCCATTAATAGAAGAACCAAAGTAGGAGAAGGTAACCTTGCAGGTTGAACCTTTTACTGACTCTGAGGAAACTATAATGGAAGAAGAAGGAGAAGATGGGGAATTCAGTCTGTTTGGAGGTGGTAGAGGAAGAGGTAGAGGAAACAGTGGAGGAGGTAGAGGAAATAATGGAGGAGGTAGAGGAAATAGGGAAATAGATATTTTTTTTGGATTCCCTATAGTGGATGAGGAAACAAATGCCACGATGAAAATATATCACCTTATGTCCTCCCAAACTTCCATGGGTTAAAAAGTCAGGATCCTGAAACATTCTTATTTGAGTTTCAAGTCTTGTGCAGAACCTATGACTATCTAGAGGACTCTCAAAAGCTCAAATTGTTTCCTTCAACACTAAAAGGAGCTGCTTTGAAGTGGTTCATGGGGTTAGTCACTCATTCCATTAGAACATGGAATGACATGAAAAAAATGTTTTTGGATAGGTATTTGGATTATTACATGCCTGCTAATCAAAAAGATGAAGTGTTCAAAATGGTGCAAAGAGAGGATGAAAACTTAGAGGATTTAATTGAGAGATTCAACTATAATTTGAAAAGAACAAAAATGGACAATTTAGATGAAGATACCTTGAAAGCTCTTTTATTAAAAGCCATTAGAGATGAGTGGATAGATATCCTTAACATGATGGGGAAGGGAGATATCTCTCAACTCCCATTAAATGATACAGGAGAATTATGTGTTCATCTCTCAAGAGGGAAATCTAAAACTGGGAAAGGTCCAAGAGATCCTTCTCTTGATAGAGTAAACAAGTTTGTAACTAGATCTGTAAGTAGGGAAGAAATTAGTAATATGCTTGATGAATTTAAAAATGACATTCTAGGGAGTCTTAGTGAGCAAATAGATACCCTTAAATTACAAAACAAGTAGAAAACCGAGCCTGATGCTTTAGCCATTTTTTGTCCAAAATGCAGAAAAAACATGCTCTAAGAGAATGCCCTTTAGATGCAAAAGTTGTAGAAACTTATATGATTTGCTCAGAAAGCCATGAGACCAAGGGTTATCCTTCAATTCCAGGTCTTAAGGCTATCCTTCAAGGGGAAGCAGTCCCAAATTCTACAGAAAATATTTGTTTATTGCTAGAAGACCTTGGCATGGGCCACAAAACCAAGGATTTAACAATCAAATGTATCTTCAGCCCCCACCAAATTGGAATTCTTGGCAGAAACCTTGGCCTCAACCTCAACCTCAATCTCAATCTCAACCTTGGCCTCAACCTCAATCTCAATCTCAACCGTGGGCACAAGGAGTACAAAATCCTTATAGGAGATTTTCTCAATATTATCAATATCCTCCATCATATCAAAATTATCCTCCACCACACATTCCACAACCAAATCAGCAACCACAACTTCAAAATCAGAACCCTCAACTTTCATTACCATTTCCACAACAATCTCCACAACAAAACTAAAATCCTCAACTCTTACTACCATTTCAGCACAAACCAAATCAGCTACCTACCCAATCATTACCAAACCCCAACAATAAAAATCCTTAGAATGCTTACATGGTAGAAGGACAACAATTTCCAACATATATGATCACTCCTCTAGATCTTAATGATGATCAACTGAGATCTAGTAGGATATTAGAAAAGGAAAGACCTCCTCTAGTTATTCAGGAACAAGATAATTCTGAGGAAGATTCTCTAAATATAAATAAAAATTTTGAGGGAACATCTCTCCAAAACCAAAACATTCAAAAATAAAAACAAAAAGAATTAGTGATCACGACTCCTATCATTGAGCAACCAGCATCTACTTCTACACCTCCTTTTCTTGAAATATTAAAAATTGATAGAGGAGTAGCAAATTATATTATGTTGCCCAATTATGATTTTCTAGTTGAATTGAAGAATGTCTGTATCAAAATCCCTTTGCTACAAGCCATTAAAGAAATTCCAATTCTAGCCAATACAATAAAGGAGTTGAGCATAAAGAAACCAGGAAGAAAAACAAAGGAAACAAAATGAATTATTCACCTAATAGGAAAAATAGCATACATAACGATGGGAAAAATTTCCATACAAAAATATGTGGGTCCAGGAAGTGCAATTGTGAAAACACATACCAATGGAGTTGAAATTCCAAATGCATTGATTGACTTAGGGGCAACAATAAACATCATCGACAAACAAAATATGGAGCATCTCAAGCTTCCTAATCTTCTTTACACACCTACCTTACTGCTACTAGTAGATAGATCAATAATCAAACTAGATGGAGTGTTAGAAGATATTTCTGTATCCTTAGATTCTTGGGAATACCCTATTGATTTCATGATCTTAACTCCCAAGGACAATCTAGGAGGACATCCACTCATATTAGGAAGACCTTGGTTGGCCACAATTGATGCTTTTATTAGCTGTAGATCTTATTCCTAATGGTAATTCAACAAAAAAAATGACTTTATATCCTCCAGTAAAAGAAATCACAGAAATAGATGAAAAGGAATGGATTAATGATGAAGATGATATTAACACTATCTTTACTATTTCAGATATTAATGAAGAGAGTGAAATTTTAAATACATTGGAAATTTTTGAATCATCTTCAAAATATGACCATGAGCAATTTCAAGAAAAATCTAATGTTGAATATTTCTCATCTAGGCAGATGTCTCTCTATTCTATGGAAGAGTTTGGTAGCTCTAGAATTGAGGTTTTTCCAGGTAGAACATTGAACATAAACAAAAACTTGGAGAAACTACAACAAGAAGAGCTAACCAAAACATTACAAAAACATTCTGCTGCATTTGCATGGGAATACACCAGCATGAAAGGCATTAATCCTAAGACTTGTATCCATCACATCTACATTGAGGAAAATTGTAGACCTATTAGACAACCTTAGAGAAGGATGAATGCAAATCTTAGAGAGATTGTGAAGGAAGAGCTCCAAAAATTACTGAATGTAAACTTCATTTACCCAATTTCATATAGCTTATGGGTTTCTCCTTTGGTAATTGTGCCTAAAAAGAATGGTAAATGGAGGGTGTGCATTGATTATCGAGAATTGAATAAAGCAACCCTTAAATATCATTTTCCTTTGCCTTTTATAGATCAAGTGTTAGATACATTAGCAGGTAAGAAGTATTTCTCATTCTTGGATGGTTTTAGTGGTTATAATCAAATTCAGGTAGCGCCTGAAGATCACGATAAAACCACATTTACTTGACCATGGGGAACTTATGCCTATCGAGTACTTCCTTTTGAGTTATGTAATGCACCTGCAACATTCCAAAGAGAAGTACCAGGGATTTTTTCTAATCTAATACATGATTGTGTACATGTATATATGGATGATCTTACAGTCTATGGGAATACATTTGAAGAAGCTTTTGAAAATTTGGAAAAAGTTTCTTAAAATATGTAAAGAAACAAGCCTTTCACTAAGCCATGAAAAATGTTTTATGATGTTTACAAAAGGTATTGTTTTAGGACATCACATTTCAGGAGATGGGATTAAAGTTGACAAATCTAAAGTTGAAGTCATCTCTAAATTATCAATTCCAAGTTGCCAAAAGGATGTTAGAAGTTTCCTAGGATTTACAAGATACTATAGAAGGTTTATAGAAAATTTCACTGAAATAGCATCCCCACTCTTCAAATTGCTTACTAAAGATTGTGAATTCAATTGGAATTTTTATTGCCAGTTAGCATTTGAAACCTTAAAAAAAAAAACTTCTAAAGCACCCATTTTAAGAGGTCCAAATTGGAAACTCCCTTTCTATTTTTCAACAGATGCTTCAGATACAGCTTTGGGAGCTGTATTGGAACAAAAGGATTTGATTCCTTATGCCATTTACTGTAAAAGTGAGAATTTAACTCACACTGCGTTGAATTATACTGTGACTGAAAAGGAATTTTTAGCCGTTGTTCATGCAATTAATAATTTTAGACACTATATAACGGGCTATGAAACCTTTATTCATACAAATCACTCTACAATTAGATATTTAATGAATAAACCTATTACTAATGGCAAAGTTACAAGATGGTTCTTACTTTTGTAAGAATTCAACATTATTGTGCTAGATAGACCTGGAAAACAAAACATAGTTGCTAATTTGTTGTCCAAGATTCAGAATATCAAAGAAGATTCTTTGGTTGAAGATAAGTTTCCTGATGAATATTTTTTTGCAGTAACTACTCAAACACCTTGGTTTGTAGATATTGCTAACTATTAGGTCACATGAAAGTTACTGTTAGGCCCCTATACTACTAGTGTAACCCCTTATTGTTATTAGTATAACCCACTTATTATATTGATGTACCCATGTAGTGCCCATATTGTTACTATTGTGCCCCCATAGAAGCCCACTATTGTTATTATTGTGCCTTTATATTATTATTGTTAGGTCGGCTGGATTATATTGTGACTCCTTAGACTCCTATATATAGAAAGGAGGTTTTGTCATTTGAATCATCCAAGAATTGTTCATTTATGCAATGTAAAGGAGGTTTCCCCCTCGAAGAGGCTGAATTTTAAGGCGTTGATCTATCTTTTCTATCTTTTCTTGAGCTGGTTTCATAACATTTGGTATCAGAGCTTTGGATTCTAGGGTTTCGCTGCTCCAAACAGGTCATCATGGCATTTTCGCTATAACTTTTTTTTGTGACGTTTCAAACGTCTAAAAAAAAACCCATTTGAGAAGAAATCGCGCTGAACCTTGGGTCCAAATTTCAGATCTTTTTGCGCTATATTTGCAGAGATATGATCTGAGGAAGTTGGTCTTTTTGCAGACTCCTGAATTACATTTGAAACAGGTGACCTAGGGAAAATCGTCATAACTTTCTCTCTGTGGATTGGATTGAAATTTCGTAAGAAGATACAGAAAGAGGACAGACTGTAGTTTTTTTTATATATTTTTTAGATCCAAAGGTCGAAATAGTGACACGTGGCACTTCATACAAGTTCGCTCTTCTGGAAAGGTCTATAATCAGGTCATCTTGGGAGATTGTGCATAACTTTTTCTTAGAGAATCCAATTTGGATCAGACTAGTGGCATTGGAAAGAGGACACAGAGGGCTACTATAACTCACAATTTTAGAACTTAAAGATCCAAAAGTACAAAATTACAGTCGTTTCAAGGTCGAGCTCCTAAAATCAAGAAAAAGCAAGATGAGGAAGTTTGATGGCAAGGATCCGGTAAATTGGATACTTCAGATGGAGCAATATTTTGATCTACATGGTGTACCACTGTTACAAAAGGTATGTATTGCATCTTCATATTTAGAACCTGATCAATTTTTATGGTATGAAGGGCTTTTTTCTCGTAAACGACTTGTTACGTGGTCAATTTTCACGGAGGAAATGATAGCACATTATGAGGATACAAAGAGCAACACCTTCTTTAGAGAAACACCACAACAATTGGAAAGAGTAAAAGGGCTTTGTGACATAGTGGAAAGAAAAATTATGGAAACCAGGAAGCATACCCCTCACAACTATAAATATGGAAGTGTTATTTCTCCTAGCCTTCCACAACCTACAAGGGTTACACCACAACAATTGGAAGAAAAAAGAGAAAAAGGGCTTTGTTACAATTGTGATAGAAAATGCACTAAAGGTCATAAGTGTGCTGAGAAGAAATTATTTTACATAGAATATGAAGAGGAGGAAGAAAAGGATCAAAAAACATCAAAAGAAGAGGATCTACGCTAGGACCCCACCCCAGAGAAAGAAGAAATGAATCAGACCATATCTTGTAAAGCATTGGCAAGAATTACCACTCCTCAAACTCTCAAGATAGAAGGACATATCAAGAAGAAAAAGGTGCAAGAAGTGAAAGATCACATCGAGAAAGAAGAAATGAATCCAACCATATCTTGTAATTCATTGTTCGAAATTACCACTCCTCAAACTATCAAGATAGAAGGACATATCAAGAAGAAAAATGTTCAAGAAGTGAAAGATCACATCGAGCATCAAGAAATGAATCCTACCATATCTTGTAAAGGATTGGAAGAAATTACCACTCCTCAAATTCTAGAGATAGAAGGACATATGAAGAAGAAAAAGGTTCAAGCAGTGAAAGATCACATCGAGCATCAACAACAAGTTCTCCAACTTTTAAAGGATAACGTCACTTCGGTGCAAAATCAAACGAAACAACAGGTATATCAACATCGTAGTGAAAAATGTTTTGATGTAGGTGATTGGGTATTTTTACTGCTACATCTCAAGCAAGCTATTTATGAGAAGGAAATGTCAGCAATACTACATGCACTTAAAAAATGGTGACCTTACCGAATGGGAAGACTCTTCAAGGATGAGGATGTGGAAGCATTGTTTTGTGCTATTTATATTATCCAACCAGATTGGATAAACGAAGCAAGGGAAGAATGGAAGAAGGACGAAGAAGTATGGCCACTTATTCAAAAGTTGCAAAAGATCCTAGTTCAAACAATATTGCCAAAAATTGAAGAGGAAGGAAAAATCATATTAGAACCTGGAGCAATCACAGAAACAAGAACCCAACAGCTACGAAATCGATCAATTTCAGAGTATCTCATCAAGTGGAAGAACTTACCCGCTGAAGATTCCACATGGGAGGACAAGAATTTTATACAGAAGCATCAAGAACTACTCAAGCGTTGAGGACAACGCTTTTTGAAGGAGAGGGGCATGTTAGGCCCCTATACTACTAGTGTAACCCCTTATTGTTATTATTATAACCCACTTATTATATTGATGTACCCATGTAGTGCCCATATTGTTACTATTGTGCCCCATAGAAGCCCACTATTGTTATTATTGTGCCTTTATATTATTATTGTTAGGTCGGCTGGATTATATTGTGACTCCTTAGACTCCTATATATAGAAAGGAGGTTTTGTCATTTGAATCATCCAAGAATTGTTCATTTATGTAATGTAAAGGAGGTTGCCCCCTCGAAGAGGCTGAATTCTAAGGCGTTGATCTATCTTTTCTATCTTTTCTTGAGCTGGTTTCATAACAGTTACCTTCAGATTTGTTTCCTAGAGAGAAAAGAAAAATTATTCAGGAAAGTGCAAGATATTCATGGATCACTAATGAATTGTATAAAATGGGCCCAGATCTTATGATCAGAAGGTGTGTCAGGGAAGATGAAATGTCTGAGATTCTTAAAGCATGTCATGATGAGCCGACTGGTGGACACTTTGCTGACAAGAGGACAGCCTATACTTTCCTTTCTTTAGGATATTATTGGCCATCCATCTTCAAAGACGCTAAAGAATATGTCAGGAGATGTGACAGCTGCAAAAGGGTAGGGGAACCTGCTCCCTCAAATGAAATGCCATTACAAATTTAGGCACTCATCGAATCTTTTCAAAAGTGGGTGATGAGCCCCAAAAATGGGTAACTTATTGGGCTCATTTTGCCTATTATTCTCAATTAATCCACCATTATTCATGGTTTATGCATGCTTTTGAGTATATTTATGTTAATTAAATGAATGAGGTTAGTCACTTGACCATGAAGTCTAATATGTGCTTATTGCAGATTTTTGGATATCTTTTGGACCAAGGTCAAGCATTTATGAGCCAGTTGACAGCCAAATATGAAGGAACAAGGCTGAGGATTAGTAGGAATGGTGTATTCTACACTAAATGGCCCCTTCCTCGAGCTCTCCACCATCAACTCGGAGTTCAGCAACCCACCAAAGATGATTTCCAGGGGCAGCCGAGCAGCTCTTGTGAAGTGGCTGATTACTTGTAGTTTTGAGCAGCCAAGCCCCTCGAGTTAAGGAGGGCTGTTGGAGGTCCTCGTGGTGCATAAGTAGGAAGGCTTCAAGCCTTGATAGTTTAGCTCTTGAATAGTTGTTTTCGCACTTTGGTGTTGCTTTTCCTTTCAGCTCATTTTCGAGCTTTTGCTATAAACATTTCTATGACATGGTTATTTTTTGTGTAATGGAGATAAATTTCACTTTGCACCAGCTCTGAGCTTTTCTTAGGAGGTTGTAGCTCTTCGGATTGGGCCCAACCCAAGTGCCAATACCTCCTTTGTGTACTATTATGTATCTTCTTTGCATTCATAGAATAATTTCTGCTATTTAGGTTAAGATCTTGCTATGTTACTTAGGTTAATTTTGATGATTAAAATAGCTTTTCATGCTTCAGGTTGATTTGAAAGTTTGAATATATAAAATTTCTTCAAAAAATGCCATCAAGAAACCCTTGATCTCACCTCTCCCTCCTTGGGACCATGACTTGAGACCAAGGCATACTTGCTACCACAAAAATGTTGTTCTGCCTTTCAATGCAATTGCAAGTGTTTGATTTTTAGATGGAAAAGTTGATACCAGTCATGCTTGCATATTTAGATCTATTCTTTCTTAGGTTTCTATAGTTCTCTTGCATGATTTCCTGTGCATAGCTTGTTGTTCATCATGATTCTGGTTTCTATGTCAGACTAGGTCAAAGCAAACAGATCTCTGATTTTTTTATTCTTTCTTTGATTAGTTTTGAGAGATAGTGTGCAGATCACTTGTAATCCATCCATGTCTATCCTTCCTTCCTCACACAACCTGCTTCAACCCCAAATTCCAGATTCCTTCCCTTCATTTGCCACACTTTGCCAGCTTGACCTAATTTCTTCATTTTTGTGCAACATTGCTCCCTCCATCCTTGAACAAATCCAACTGACTTCATCACTCCTTAGTCTCATTTACCAGGTCCTAGACCTCTTCACAGCCTTATCCATCCTCCATTTCCACTTTCCCACTGTTTTTCCTCCATCAACCCTCAAAAATCCTCTCTCGGCTCTTCCTGTAGAACATCTTGTAGAACCCCTGTAGACTTCCTGTAGAAGATCACGTGAGCAGTTTATCGAGATCTGATCACTGTGAAACTCTCTTGAATGGTGCTAGGTACCCCTTAGGCCCCTTCTCACCTTCCCAACCTCCTGCAAATGCCCACTCCATTTCCTTTCACCAATAAACTCATGCACAGTTAAAGATAGTTAAAGCACATGCATAATAATCCTGCAAAATGACTCAAAAATACAAAAAGATGTGTTTTCCATATTTTCCTTCAGAAGTAGCTTAGTCACATTCATTTCACTATTCCAAGAGTCAATGGCATCCATTTCTGCAACTTTCATCTCTTTTCTTGCACCAGTAGGGCTAGTCGGTAAACTAGGGTTTGCTAGGGTTTGCGTTCCCTTTCAGCTTTCAGCTTCTTTCTGCAAGTAGATTAGCCTCCTTTGAGTTAGATTTCATCCATCACAGTTAAAATCTTCTTCTAAGAGCTCATAGAAGTTGGATTAATCTCCTAGCGAACTTGTGCCAGCTGATCAAGTGACAGCCTGCGGCAAGAGCTAGTACTTGTGCATACAGCACCATTGCTTCCAAGTTTGTTACGAACTACCGGGTTGATAAAAGTAAAGAAGGGAGTCCTAGGAGTTGCAGCATCATTGCTGCAATACTGGAGCCCACCAGTGGGCATTAGATTTTATTGGGCTAATTAATCCTCCATCTAAGCAGAAGAAGTATATATTGGTATGCACTAATTATGTCACTAAATGGGTAGAAGCCAAAGCATTACCTTTCGCTAATGAAAAATCTGTAGTTAATTTTCTTTTTGATGACATATTTACTCATTTTGGTGTTCCAGGAGAAACTGTGACAGATCAGGGATCTCAATTTACATCTAATATGGTGGAAGGGCTTGTGGAAGAATACAAGATCAAACACAGGAAATCTACTACCTATCATCCACAAGCAAATGGTCAAGTGGAATCTACAAATAAAGTGATTGAAGGAATCCTCACCAAGACTGTGCATCTACATAGAAGAGATTGGGTGGAAAGGCTTCCTGAAGCCTTATGGGCCTATAGAACTACATGGAGGAACACAACGAGACATACACCCTCTGAACTTGTTTATGGGAAACAAGTCATGTTCCGTATAGAATTCCAAATCAAAACTTTCAAGATGGTAGTCCAACTGGGACTAGATTTATCAGAGGCACAAAAGCATAGGCTAGAGCAATTAAATGAACTTGATGAAATCATGCAAGAGGCAGTTCAAAGGACTATTATATTCCAACAATAGAGGGCTAAATGACATGAAAAATATATCAAGGAGACGAGGTTTCAAGTGGGAGATTGGACGCTATTGTTTGATTCAAAGTTTAAATATTTTCAAGGGAAGTTTCAAACTCATTGGCTTGGGCCATATGAGATTGAAAAATTCTTTAGTAATGGAGCAGTGAGGATAAGAACAATATATGAAAGTAAAACTCACCCTCTTGTGAATGGTCATAGATTAAAGATATATCAGAAACCAATTTCAGAAGGAGTTCATTAAGATTTTCCAAGACAATTCTGAAATGAAGCTAGTGAAGAAGAATTATTCTTCTCCACTAACTTAGTATTTATTTTTCCTAAAAAATAAAAAATAAAAATAAAAATAAAAATAAATCAAAAAAATTGTATAAGGTTGAAAACCAATCATTACTTAGAATACTTATATAGAAAATACAGAGTGAAAATCAGAGGTTTCTGACACCCTATATTTTCCATTTTTCTTTCTATAATAAGTAGTGACAAAAAGCTACAGTCACTCTGCAGTTTAGATTCTGCAAATTCATCATCTCATCTCACCTCAGTCTATTTTATTTTTGCAGTTTCACTTCATCTCATTGTCATATTTCATTAATAAATTTTTCAATTTTTGCTTTTATAGCTTTCATTCTATTTTCATTTCATTTATCATCTTGTCTTACATCTCATCTCATTTCACTTACATAACCACTTCCATTCCATTCATGATCCATAAGCCATATTTCACTTTATTTTTCATGTTCTGCAGTTGATTATGTTCTGTAGCTAATCTGATTCTATAGCTACAATTTGCTTATCAGTTCAGGCACAAGTGTACAACTCATAATAAAATCATGTATGTAGGGAATTGAAAAAAAAATCAATTTTTTGAAGACCAACCATGCTCAAGGTACCTGTGGATCAACATCAAAAAAATTAGCAAGCAAAAGGGAAAAGTTCCAAAGGTAAATGCAAAGATTTATTTCAAAAAGCAATTTGAAAACATAAGTTTGTATAATATGTATAATCACATGTCTCCTTAATCAACCATCATTTGATTTGACCGCCACTATATCTCCACCATACCTTCCATCTTTAATGAAAAATGGTCTCAATGATTCTTTCATAACAAATCTCCACTTCAGACTCCATAACCTGTACTCAAACTGTCCTTCACAACTCCACCTGTTAACGATCAAGATGACGATGTGACCTACCTATCTACGACTCTTTAAACCTTTACTGTCTATTTATTACATGCAAACCCTTAAGTTTATCTCTCCTATAACATGAAATCATTTCATATATACAGTCTTTCCATTTTCTATATACACAATCATTCCATTTTTCATATACACACAGTATTTATATTTTCATATATATGCAGTCATTCTATTTCCATACACACAATGATTCCATTTCTTAAATAGCACTCCTTTTATAGACAATGAGAGTAATTTTGAAGGTTAACCAAAAACAGGGGATATGGGGCTTATTATGAGGAAAGAGCCGATAGGGGTAAAGTATATGGAGGGGTATCCATAGCTTAAAGGGATGCTATAGAAGGCCGAATGGTTAAAGTTTATTAATAAATTTGATGGCTACCACAAGGAAATTACCAAGTCTTTTGCAAGGTCATTTGATGGCACAAATGTGGAGATAAGAGATATTAAATTTGCAATCAGAGAATCCTTCATAGTAGAAGCAACAGAGCTACCGAGACAAGGAGAAAGATGGTTTAAAAACAAGGAATTTCAAGGTGAATCTTGGAAAGTGATCCTTAGAAACCTAGGTAATATGGATGTTACAGTATTTAGGAATGGAATTCCCATTTCAGAACTCAAGAACAAATGGGATAATATGTTGTTGATGTTGCAAAAATTCATTACATGTGAAGGAAGTTTTGGGTTTATGTACGTTTACCATATATGCTTATTAATGAATTTGTTAGAAAATGGAACCATCAACCTTCCCTTCTTCCTTCTAAATAGTTTGAGAAGGATGGCTACAAATGTCCAAAAGAAAATTGAATCCATAGAAACAATTATGTATCATCAGGGATTAGTGAAAATACTAGTTGAATTCCATTTGAAAAGTATAGGAGATGCCTGGGAAGATTTCTTGGTAAGAAATTTTTTCCAAGATGCTCCAGAGTCACATGAGGAAATTCATGTTAAGAAAAGTAGGAGGAGAAAGATCAGCGTTAACATTCAAAACAAATCTGAAACCTCCTCACAAAAGAATGATGCAGAGACAACTTCTAAACCAGAGGTTAGAAAGAAGAATAAACAGAAAGGAAAAATGAAAGAGAGAGCTGAAGAAATTAATGAAGACATTCTTGAACCTTCATCACCACAAGAAAATGAATAGTTACTCTTCGAAATACTGACCAAGATTATGGAGCAAATCAAGAAAAGGAAGGAGATAGGGAAGAGGAAGAAGGACATAAGAGAAGAAACCATAAGCTTCCAAAAGTTGAGAAGGAGATCTAGACTCCGAGGTAAGATGAGGAAGGTAACATCAACTTAAAGGAAGAAACCCTAGCTCATAAAATTAAAGGAAGAAACCCTAGTTCAATCTCTTGACAGTATTCCACCTGAACACAGTCCACAAAACTCTTCTCCATAGAACTTTGAAGGCAACTCAAGTAGAGCTTCTCCCGGCATAGATCCAATACAACGGTAAATCTATGACTACATAGAGTCATTAGAGAGAAAGAATACCTTAATGGATCTAGGATCCTCAACCAATCTAGAGCAGCCTATCAATCCACAAGAACCTCTAACTAGCTCTCTCAAATAAGATATCTTTGAGTTAGAGATTTTGAACAAGCAGATTCAAAAAGAAAATGAAACCTTGAGAGAACAGAACAAGCTAGATAAAGCCATTCATGACAACACAATGCTACACCTAGGATTATGGTACAAGAAAAATAGAAGGCTCAAGAGGAAAAATAGGAATTTGAGTAGAACAATTATCAACCTCAAATACAAACTTCTTATGAAGAAGCCCAGGATGACAGTCACTACAAGGAGAAGTACAAAAAGGAAGTTGGATGTGCTGGCAGAAGTGTCAGGACAGATGTAATATGAGGAATAAGTTCACATTTTTGAAAATTTCATGGGGACATGCAATGATTTTGTAGTGGGGGTATGTTGAGCCTCAAAATTATTCTTTCCTTAGCAACTCTTCTCATTCCTTTTCTTTGTTTTTCCATAAGAAAGATGCATTCTCATCACCAATAACTGGTATATACTATCTTCAGGAGGACATTTAGTGATTTACATGTTATGCTTTTTATGTTTTGTTGTTTGAATAATTTTTTGTATATTAGCTATGGAACGCAGTCTATTCTATAGCTAACCAACTATTCCACAGCTATCTTCATGCTCTAACAGGTTATAGGTGTCAGATGGAGAAACTAGCCACATGGGTAGCTTTGAAACCATCATGACATGGACCCTATCCTATTCATTCAACCCAGGTCGACAAAGAAGATGGCATAAGATTACGGTCAATGGATAAGTCAAACACAAAGAGATCGAGGGTAACATGACTCTGTTTCATGGTTAATTAAATATGTTTCACAGTGATGGGAAGCATTATCTGAAGCAATTACCTATACCTACAGACTCCAACAACCACTTCTATAAATGAATCCAATAGCCACCATGTCTTGGATTTATTTCTCCAGCAGCCGAGGAAGAAATTCTACATATCTGTCTTCTACGTGTTTGGTTGTAGCATGCTTTTCTCCACAAACAATTACATGATTTTTCTTATAAATACTTGTGTAAAGGACTGAAGAAGTTAGTAATAGTAATAGTTTTATTGTGAAATCAAAGTTCTAGACTCTTTAATTTTTGGGTGTTTTGTGTCCCTATTTTAATATGAGAAGGCTGCATGTTTTTATGAACATCTGAAGGAATTTTCTTAGAGTTGATTGAGCAAGCATAGCCTAATCAGTTACAGAGGGCCCCTGCACTGAACAAGGTTTCATTTCATTTTATTTTTCTTCTTCTTATTAATTGTAAATGCATCATTTTCTTTCTAAAACAGTGTTTATAATCATTTTCTTACTAACAATGTTTATAATGCAATTTCCATCATTTTCTTATTAACAATGTTTATAATTTAGAATAGTTTCCATTATCTTGATCTCTTTTTAGCTTTTATCAGTATTTTAGAAGATAGAACTCAATGGTGTAATGATGTTTCTTCAATTAAAAACTAACCTTGTTTCAGGATGAGAGTAGGATTGAAGAATGATAAGGATACAATGTTGGATAGTTTACTTCATTCATTGTTTTGCTAATTTAAATTCTCAATTAAACTGATCGGTGTCATCTACTGCCTTTTCCATTTCATTTTTAGTTTAAAATACTAACTCATGGTGTTAATGAATGTTTATGGAAAACCCTTCAAGTTGATAATTCATCCTTAACTAAGTGGTTGAACATTTCATCTATGCAATGAGTTATTTCTTCATCTTTGTATTTGCTTTCTCTTAGATTAATGAAGTACATAATTACTTAAATGTCATCCCAAGGAGAATTTCTCCCAAAATTGAGAGGCAGAGTAACCAAGTATTTCATTTAGTTTCATTTCTGTAATTAGTTCAACATCAATTGCAAATTTCACTTTCAGTTTTAATTCACAATTTGGAAATAATGGTAAAATAGGAATAGAAACTCTATTTTCATTTCTTTCGTAGTACTGTTTTCATTTTTTTATTTAGAGCAGTCCTTAAGAAAGTTATATTTAGTTTTGATAATTTACGTTGTAAATAATTAGGAATTAAAAGACCAAAAACCCCCAAAACAACATAAAACATAAGAAAAAGAAAGTAAGAAGGGTTAGCTAGCATAAATAGTGCACTACACTTCATCAATTTATGATACCCAGACTGATAATTTATGTAGAGGAATTTAGGACACTAAATGGACCAAACAGGGAGATCTAAATCTCAAGGAAAACCTATAAAGGTGGTTTGCTGGAAATGTGGAAAAGAAGGGCACTACAAAGGGGACTGTAAATCTAAAGCTCCTAATAAAGGAAAGGGATATGATGATGCTCCTTTTGTAGAGGCGAAACCACCTTAAACTAGGGTGGGGATCTGTACTTGGCTTCTTCAAGTACACATGTAGATCATGAGGCATAGTTGATTGACTTAGGTGCATCCTTAGTTCACTCCCCACAGAGAGTGGTTCTGCGAGTATGAGAAATATGATGGTGGTGATGTCTTCTTTGGGGATGACAGGAAGGCTAGAATCATTGGTCCCAGAAAATCCAAGTTGAAGTTGCAAGGTAGAAGGAACACTTCTGGGTGTTCTACATATTCCTGCATTGGCCAAAATCTGATTTCTGTAAGCAAACTGGATGATGCAGGTGTAAAAATTGTGTTCAAGAAAGATACTTGCAAGATGGTTTAGGGAGCACTAGTATTGATGCGGGGAGTTCAGATTGGAACTCTGTACAAGATACAAAGTAGCACTGTTGTTGATGGGTGCAACAGTTCTGTGGTTCCTGAAAGTGGAGTAGAAAATCTAGTGGTCTCTTGAGAGAAGACCATGTTGTGACATCAAAGGCTTGGACATATTGGAGAGAAGGGCCTTCAAATACTTCATGCTAAAGGTATGGTAGAAGGTATGAGTAATAGCCCTCTGGATTTTTATTTTCGTAAAAATTGTGTATATGGGAAGAAGAATCGGGTGAGTTTCCCCTCTGGTGGTAAGAGGGCGAAACATATATTAGAGCTTGTGCATAGTGATGTGTTTGGACCTGTGAAGGTTCTATCTCTGGGTAATTTTGTGTACTATGTATCATTTATAAATGACTTCTGAAGGAATACATGGATATATTTCCTTAAGAAGAAATCTGAACTCTTTGACAAGTTTAAAGAATTTAAGGCTCTGTTGGAAAACCAGACAGAGAATAAGATAAAGGTGTTGAGGAAAGATAATGGTGGAGAGTTTTGCAATAAGGAATTTGAAGAATTCTGTAAAAAATGTGGTATAGCATGGCAAAAGTCTACTCCATATACACCTGAGCAAAATGGAGTTGCAAAAAGAATTAATAAGACATTGATGGAAAGGGCAAGAAGCATGCTCAGTGGTGTTGGGCTAGGATAGGAATTTTGGGCAGAGGTGGCGAAGACAGCATGTTACCTGGTCAATAGATCACCTTCATCAATGTTGGAGGATAAGACTCCTCAAGAGGTATGGGCTAGTAAGAAACCATCTCTTTCACATCGAAGGGTATTTGGATGTGATGCATATGTACATGCTCCAAAGGAGAAAAGAACCAAGTTGGATAGCAAATCTGAAAAGTGCATCTTTATTGGGTATAAGGATGGTTTAAAGGGTTGTAAGCTTTGGAACCCAGTAGCAAGGAAGGTTGTGTACAACAGATATGTGGTGTTCAAAGAGGTGAAAGATGTTATTAAACATGAAGTCCAACCAAAGAAACCTGAGAAGATAGAGTTTGATCTTAAGGAGGAAGAATCTGACTCTACATCAGAGGAGGAATCAGAACATGAAGAGCCACAAACTCTAGGTGTGAGAAGATCAGTTTGAGAAAGAAGGCAACCAAAAAGGTATAGTCCATCCACTTTCTGTTCAAATTTTTCTTTATCTCTTACTAGTGATGATCCTATAACTGTGAAGGAAGCAGTAGATTCATAGGATGGCAAACTCTGGAAAGAGGCCATGGTTGATGAAATGGCATCTTTGCACAAAAGTGAGGCTTGGGATATGGTGGAGTTGCCAGCTGGAAGGAAACCCATTGGCAGCAAATGGGTGTTTAAGAAGAAGACAAATGCAGAAGGAAAGGTGGAGAAACATAAAGCTTAGTTGGTAGAAAAAGGTTATTCCTAGGTGCTGGGAATTGATTTTGGTGATATTTTTTCTCCTGTTGCCAAGGTAGCTTCTGTTAGATTACTTTTATCTGTTTTTGTTGCTTTTGATTTTGAGGTAGAATAGATGGATGTGAAGACAACATTTCTTCATGGGAATCTAGAAGAAGAGATCTACATGAAGCAACCTGAAGGCTTTGCAGTGAAGGGTAAGAAAGAACTAGTATGCAAGTTAAAGAAGTCTCTGTATGTGTTAAAACAGTCACCAAGGATGTGGTATCAGAAATTTGATACATTTATATGGGGACTTGGCTTCACCAGAAGAAAAGCAAATAACTGTGTGTATTTTAAATTAATTGGTGACCATGTTATTTATCTGGTCTTGTATGTGGATGATATGTTGCTAGTTGGAAATGACAAAGAAATTATTCAGGATTTGAAGACCCAATTGTCCTCCAAATTCGACATGAAAGATCTTGGTGCTACAAACTATATTTTGGGCATGGAAATTAAAAGAGATAGGGAAAAGAGGAAGCTCTGGTTAAACCAGAGGAAGTATGTTGAGACAATACTATAGAGGTTTAATATGCAGGATAGTAAACTGGTGAAGGTTCCTATTCCTGTAGGTGTAAAGTTATATGCCGAACAATGTCCCAAGACACAAAAAGAGGAAGAGGACATGTCCTGTGTTCCATATGCAAGTGTAGTCGGTAGTATGATATATGCGATGGTCTGTACTAGACCAGACATTGCACATGTAGTGGGAGTATTGAACAGGTTTATGTCAAAACCAGGGAAGGAGCATTGGACAACAGTGAAGTGGGTTCTGAGGTATTTGCATGGCACTAGTGATTATGGTTTGTGCTACCAAGGAAGACCATGATTGGATAGAGTTTTGGACATCCATGGCTTTGTTGATGGAGACTAGGCTGGAGATCTAGATTAGAGATGATATACAAGTGGGTATGTGTTTAACCTATTTGAAGGTGCAGTTAGCTAGATATGTAAGAAACAATCTATAGTGGCATTATCAACTACAAAGGTAGAATACATGGTAGCCACTCATGCAAAAAGGGAAGCAGTTTGGTTTCAGAGATTTTGTTCAAGTATGGGGTTAGTACAGGGAGCTATAAGGATAGACTGTGACAACCAAAGTGAAAATTTATTGGTAAAGAACCCTGCTTATCATTCAAAGACAAAGCACATTGATGTCCAGTATCACTTTGTGAGGGATATGATAAAAGATAGAAAGGTGTTACTGGTAAAGGTGGACACTTTGAAGAATACTGTAGATGCATTAACAAAATTTGCGAGCTCTAAGAAGTTCTTCTGGTGTAGAGAAACAATGGGCATTTCAGGGCTAGATAAATGACTAAGCTCTCCTATGGCCCCTTGTGGAAAGAAAACAACAAGTGGGAGAATGTTGGGTTGTGTTAGATTCTTTCCACGATTAGCCCACGTAGTTAACAGGGGGGTTAGAGGGGGGGCGGGGCCCCCCTTTCATTGCACCGATTGTGCAGCTAGGGCATAGCAGCCCCCCTGTCTAGGGGGTTTGAGGGGGCCAGGTATCCCACCTCTACGAGGTCCATGGCAAGACCCCAAGAAAAATTGTTTTTTGGACCCTATATTAGGTTGGGCAGACCTACCTATGGCTTTGTGCATGGTTTTCACACATGGTTTTGGATGCGATGGTTTTCGGTCCATGGTATTGGATGCTTTGGCATGTATATATATATATATATATATATATATATATATATATATATATATATATATATATATATATATATATATCTGTGTGTGTGTGTGTGTGTGTATGTATTGTAACATTGAAAGGAATATAATGAAAAATCAAGCTAGTAGTCCCAGTTTTGGGATCTAGGGAAAAATGTTTGTGTATATGTGTTTTATGTGTTATGCTCTCGCATTGTTTATTTTCTGTGTTTTAGAATTCGTATGCAGGTAATTTATGTATGGGGTTAAAACCTACACACATGTTGCGCCCTACCCTTCGAAGACCATGTCTATCTAGATTAGTTTCTTAGCAGCCTTTTATCCCCCATTGGAAAAGATGTTGTGTCCCATTTTCCTCAGATCATGGAAGAATATCTCCAAACTGCTTTGATATATGACCTAACTTATGCGCAACCCCATTATGTCTATACTGTCATTCCATTCCTCCCTCGTCCTGGAAGTGCAAATGTACCGAGGACATGTCACATCATCGATGGTATTGTTGGGACCCTTTCACATCCCTTACCATATACTTAGTAGAGTAATGGCTATTTGTAGGGGGCCACCAGTTCCTCCAACACTTATGCCGCTCTTGCTAGCGACATGCTTTCAGGGCCCCAACCTGTGTACCAAATTATTGCTCCTACTTATGCATAGCCTAATGCTTGAGCCCCTTAAGCATTAGCACCTCATCCTCCTATGCATCCTCAGCTACAGTAGCCATCGGCCCCTCAAGACCAGGTGTTTACACAACAAATTGGGACCAGTCTCAAAAATTTGAAGAAAAAGAATATGGGTAAAGGTAACAAGGGTAACCAAGGTAATCAAGGTAATAAACCTAGTGAACCCTGAGAGAAAAAACACAACACCAACAATTAGCAACAGGGCACCAAACCCAAGAATAAAATTGATATTCGTATGAACAAGCCTTGTGCATGTTGTGGTGTACATGGCCATTATACACATGAGTGTCCCCTCTTACCGCAGATGCGTTGAATGTGGGAAGCTCAAGTAGCTTCTAGAGGTCAACAATCGCCTCAGAATCTTGTGCCATCTCAACTGGTAGTACTCAAAAATCCTTTCCCTTAGTAAGGATTTGTTCCTACTCAACATCGGCTAGGTCAAGTAGCCCATCCCCCCGAACCTTCTGGTCTTTGTGACTATCAGATCGTTATGATGAATTCTGATGAGGTCAATACCTCTGTTATCAAGTTACAAACTCGGTCGCATCAATATGACAAGCCCTCAACTTTATCCACCACTGAGTCCAAATTCAAAGCATATGATGAGCCTCTTACAACACCAAATGGTTCATTATAGATCCCTCAACCTAAAGTTGAGGCCATTCCCAAGATCCCAAAGGGACCATTATATCGTAATGCGGCTTCTAACCGAGCTGCCCATACATACAGTATAGTAGATGACTTGGAGCAATCACCTACTACGATGTCGATGTTGGAAGTCCTCTAGTCATTCCCATCCCAAAAGAATGCTCTACCAATTGCCTTGGGTGCAGTAGATGCTTTAGACGATCTCATGATACATCACAACATCCCCCATTTCCTTCATCCATTTCTTTCCAGATACCAGTTAGAGCTTGTAATGCCATCATCTCTCAATGCATTATTGATGAAGGCACATCCACCTGTATGATGTACATTGCTGTTTGGAAATAACTCAAGTCACTTGAGTTGTCCCCCTCCACCATCACTTTGCATGCTTGGGATAGACACTCTACCCAGCCTCTTGGCATGTACCGCAACTGTCTAGTGACCCTTGTGGGCAAGACTGTCCATGTCGACATTGAAGTCATTGACGCCCCTTTGGATTACAACATTCTCTTAGGTCGTAGTTAAACATATGCCATGTCATCTATCGCATTTTTAGTTTTCTGCAAGATGTGATTCCCCCATGAAGGGAATATCATTACCATCGATCATTTGACTTACTATGACCCAACATTCATGACCTCCCCCAAGTCCATTATATTGTCAATATTAGAAAAGCAGTCTTCACCTCCACTCACCAATGTTTCACCCGGAGTCTATAAAGATTCCTCATTATTGGGTGCTTTCCTTGGTCCTCATCTTCCCATCTCAGACCCTAACTCTATGAGTGTTTGCATGTTACAAGTGTCACGAGCTGTGCTTAAACACTCTCGTACATCAAATAAAGAACCAACTCCTCAACATCCTATTGTTTCCATCCCAACTAAGCCCTCTGGATCCTACCCCCAAGGACCTCCTCTGTTTGTGGGTGCTTCTCCTGTGTTTCCACCAAGAACTCTTCCTCCCAGTCTCAACCATCCAAGAGCTATTCCACCTGGGAATTACCTTGGAGGCCAAATACCTTTTTATTTCCCCCTCCAGGAGTAGTATCTATCCTTTTCATGGCTTCTTTGGTCCTTCCTAACATGACTCTGGGGATCCCAGTATGGTACATAGATCCCCCTGCAAGCATTCCCCCTGGCTAACTAAAACCTTGTCATGCTTTAACCTCAGTTCAACCGGTCCCTATGGCCCTTGCCACTACTATAGTTCCATCACAACCTCAACAATAACACATTCCTGTTGCGAAAGAATCTAGACGGGGGGGCAAAGCTAAGAGGAAAGAACCTAAGGACAAGGTTACCCAAGCTCCTCCAGCTCCTAAGGCCCCAAAGTCATCACCTTTATGCACTTTGTGTAAATTTGTTGAAAACACCACCAATAATTGCCCCAAGCTTCCTTAACTCAAACCTTTGGTTCATGAAACGTTTCCTAAGTCAAATATCCATAAATTCCATGTTAACCTACTGGGTCCACCTAAGAAACTCAGAACGTTGTGCAAAAATCACCCTTGTGCACTATGTGATCATAATGGTCACTATTCCCATTGTTTCCCTCATCTCAATGAATTTCACGATTGCCTTGAAGCGCTTCGCAAATACAAGACCACTTATAGTGGAAGACCTACTCCTCTGCCCATGGATTATGGTACCTCTAGTAAACCAGAACAGGGGAACTTTGGTCCCATCATCATGATCCCTCCCCCCGATGTCGAGATGATAGACACCACAAGTCATATTCTTTACATGTCGTCATCCTTGAGTTCCTCACAGTCAAACCTTTCTGAGGTTTCTACACGCGCTTCTATCAAATTTCTTTCGACATAATCCTAGGTCTCAACATCCATAGATCCTCCATCTACTATCCTGTCATCTACCATTCAAGATGATGCATATGTGAACCTTCATTCTGAGGTTGATGCACCAGGTAATATTGCCACATCATGTAGTCGATCTTCCTCCCGTCCGCCCATCTTCCAGTATGATGAAGACATCATGGAAGCTATGTCTACCCATGATTACCCTTGCACTTAGGCATGGGAGCATATTTTTTGGAGGATTATGAAGGCAATCTCCTTTCTAATTCTCCTAATGCACTTTACCTCAAGAATGTTTTCTCATAGAACATCCCTTTGATTTGGATGTCTTTATTTTTGCCATGAAGTTAGGTAGATTGCATCATCTCATCGATTATCTTTTGCACCTTTCAGATGGATCCATCATCCACACCGTATATCGGTCATGTCGACGGTGTGAGTCACTTCTTGAGGAACCTAGCCTCGGAAGCCTGGGCAATTTTCACCCACTTGCATATGTTAGTCCTTTTGAATGGCGTGTGCATTGGATCTACCACCAATAATCTGGCTGAATATGAGGTAGTGTTAGGTTTTTTAGTTGATTCCCTCACTCATTGGATCCTTCATCTTCATGTTCGTTTAGATTCCTTGCTACTTGTCATGCAATTGAATGCTATGTATCATGTGCATAACCAAGGCCTATTTAGAAAATATCTACAGTTAAGTTGTTGGTACATGAATTTGAAAACATCACGTTCAGTCCTGTTCCTAGAGCCCAAAATAACTATGTAGATACCATTGAAAATAACATTTTAGATTGGCATTTATCACATGTATACCACATAAGACAACCATAAACAAAACAAATGGTGAACCATCATCATCCTATAGAAATGCATAATCATATTATGTATCATATAAGTGTTTCTAAATACATCTAGTACACCCATAGCATATTGGGGGGCACATAGGCCCCTATCTTTCCTTTGGAGGATCTTGTACCAAGCTCGGTCGAGATGCTTGAATCCCTTTTTGGAGCACTCATAAAACAATGGCGCTCCACAAACTCCTCCTGCTAGGGGGCATCGTTCCCTCCTATGCATACCAGATCAGTCCCCTCCATCACACATGCTTGTAGGTAGTATCCCATGCTTGGGGGTATGATGGTTTTCCCTTGGCCATCTTCTCAATTGATTAACTTAAGTCTTGGCCTATATCCCATTGGATTTAGGTATGGTCGATTATCCTCCCATTACTTAGATTGTTTCTCCTACTGGCCTCTCTGACGAGCGATATGCACATCGTATATCATAGACATTTGATACCATATCTTCAAATATTCTACTCTATGTCCATGTATTCCCCATATTTGACTTCGTGGGGGAGGATGATTCTAGACCTCCTACAGTAGTTCATTCCCATTTTCTTCTTACCTTAATGCTTCACCACGAACCATCATTCCAAGAAGCATTAAGGCCATATTTAGATAAGTAAGGCCGCTTTCCTAAAAGTTGCATATCCCGATTCTGATGGTTGGTTTGTCTGCTACGAACCCCACAAGATTTAGGGCCTCCTCCTCCTCTCAAATTGGAGGGAAAACACCCTTTTATAGGAAAACTCAGTTTTTCTATTGCACATTGTGACCAGACTGTAGCTTCATTTGATGAACTATCGGCACCATTGGAGAGCTCTCATTGAGTACTATAATGGGTCTTCCTCAATTTTCTATGATTTGACACTTCACT
The DNA here is from genome assembly GCA_031772625.1 of Pinus tabuliformis. Lineage (NCBI taxonomy): Eukaryota > Viridiplantae > Streptophyta > Pinopsida > Pinales > Pinaceae > Pinus > Pinus tabuliformis. The sequence continues at coordinate 319,099,305 of CM062805.1, forward strand.
AGGAAGTCATTTTTCCAAGATGGCGTTGTCACCTAGATTGAACCTCAGGTTGATGGAAGGCAATGCCAGGGTAACCACAACCCACACTTAGCCAAGTAGCTAGCCATACTAGGTCAAGAGAGGGCTCTCTTTGTAAGTATCTTAGCCAAGATCACTGGATCAAGAAAATGCTATTAGGTTAGGTATAGTAGCACAAGGTTTGATTTGATTTTGAAGGGTTTTGTTGGATCAGGAGGAGCCAAATAGTTAGGGCAAGGAAATTAGGTCAAAATTACAGGGTGTTCGATGTGGCAAGGTAGGCACAAGGCTCAGCACTCTAGGGTTTGATGGGTGAGGTGATTTAATACAAGTGAGGAGCTATAAAGAGCATGTAAGCAACATGGATTCTTCCTAAACTGAAGAAAACATAGACTGTGAAATGTCTACCCTAAAACAGAGCATAGAAGTTATGGATTCTTCCTTTCAGACTTGTATACATTCACATAAAGAACATGAAATGATGAAATGGAATCAAAAATACATTTTAACACATGAAATCATAAGGAAAACTGAACTGAGCATCATACCACATGGATCTCGTAGAAATAGGTACAATTTTTCATTAATCTCCTGCTATCAATGATACAAAATGACGTTTATCAAAGCCTAAGCATCCAGCTGAGTCCAATCCTTTACAATGAGAAAGAAGAAGAAGATATAGACATTGATTCAACCTCATCCCATCCTTAGGGGTTGAATCCCTAATATGAGGAGCTAATCTAAACAAAACTGAACAAGAAACTGGAATCTAGGCATCCTAACAACTTGTCTCTAAAAGTGAGGAAACTAATTCATTTGTCCTCAAGATAACTTTTTATCTAATAAATCTACCTTCTAGTAATTATTATCCATCATATTTACATGTATAGTCATAATTTACATTAGTAAAACACCATCCATAAGAGGAAACCCAACGTTACAGTCAAGGCACAATGAAGTGGAAACCCAACACAATTTTTGTCCTATGCGCAAGGCCCAAGCTCGATGTGCAACGCTTTTTGCAGGGGCATGGTGGAGGCCTTCCTAGTGTCCAAATTGAGCTCAAGATAGCTAATTGGAAAGATATTTAAGTATTCTTTCTAGAACATCTTGCATGTTTTCATTTGAAGTTCATTGGATCCCTCAAAAATTTATTCTCCCAAGACTACTTCTGTGTGTCCAAAAAGGGAAGAAAGGTCATTTTTTGGGTGCTTTTTGACTTTTTGGTTGACGAGTTCTACTCTAAAAGCTTAGAAAATGCTCAGGTTGCATGTAATAATCATTAGGAATCCAAAAATTCTGACCATTCCCTCATTGGATGTCCCTAGGAAAAGCACAACGCCAGTGGCACTGTGCATAGAGCCAAAATTTCTCTGTCAAAAATTGCCAAATTCTTCAAAAGGAAAAAATTCTTCAAAACTTGCTCAAAATTTGTGGAGAACACCATCATCAAGTGTCTTAGTTAGCCAAGGAATATTTAGCAAGAAACTTAAGCATATCACCCTCCTTTCTCCATTTGAATGCTTGTTTTAGCCTTGTTTTCATTTGCTCGACCCTTATGTTGCAAATTTTGTTCCGGGTCCTGTAATGGTGAGCCATGTTCCTGATGATTTGATTGTTCCTGTTGGCCTTTTGTAGCAGCTTCTCCAAATGAAAATTCACCCTATCAAGCCAAGTTTCTCTATCCTCCTCAATTTCCTTCTCAATTCTTTGTTTTGCAATCAAGGTAGCCGATGTTTCTTCCTCTTACATTACTAACTTGCCCTTATCATTTTTCCTCTTTGCTTTAACAAGTTCCAGCTCCATGAGGACTTGTTTGTCACTTAGCTACTTGTTCACTTGCTCAAGGTATAAAATGACATACTTATCTCTCACCAAGTTGTCCATCAGTTCTTGGATCTGTGCATCTTTTTCCCTTATGGTTATGTTTTCGTTTGTTGCCTCCTCTTGGGCCTCCAAGTCAACTATCTCAATACCATGATGGATGTGTTGTTGTTTTGTTTCATCATCTTCCATCAAATCAAAATCCCTTTCCTCCTCATCATCAAGGCTTTCCTCCAGCATCTTTTCCTTTACTTTATGTAGTTGTTGCATCTGTTGTACCTATTCTATCAACGAAGAAGGCAAAGCCCCTTCCACATTTTGTGGAGCAAGAATAACTTATGAGTTGATGAAGAAGGCAAGGCCACTTCCACATAAAGTTGAATAAACTCTTGCCTATCTTCTACAAACAAATTTCTAGCCCCTCTCTGGTATGTCTTGTAGCCTTCTTTCTCCTCAACAGCTTTAGTTTTTTTAACCTTCTCATCTTTATTTACTTTGGCACTATTGGAAGGCCTTTCTGCTTCTTGAAGCACAGTGGAGGAATTTGAGGACCATTGAAGATGTCATTATAAATAAATGTATCCCAGGAGATGTTTAGGAGGTTGAGATGATGTAGCACAATCATCTTAATCAGGGAATAGTGATAGATACTACTCATCTGCTAAGGATATGGTTTTTTCTATATAATGTAGGCCATCTTCTCAATGTTCCTGAATAAGAAATAAGGGATTCTCAACATTTTCGCCCTTGTGAAGTGCATAAGAAGCCTAATGTGATAGGTGTACAATAAAGAAAATATTCCCTCGCATGTAAAATAATTCATAATGATCCTCATCATAGGGGCATACTTGTCTTCAAGGAACCTAAAAGGAAAGGTCCTATTCTTTTCATTTCTATACCTGGATTTAATATATGGCTCATAGTAGTGCTCATCCAAATCTTGTGCCTTATACCATTTTTATCCCACATTTGGAATCCTTGTGGCATCAGAAATGATGGAGGATGAAACTAAAATGTCACCTCGGCAATAGTTACCTTGTTATCACGGAGATTGGCTACAAAAAGCCTAATCAGATCAGCATCATGTTGAACTGTTTCCACCTGCTCACGAAACTCATAACACTCGAGATGCCTGAAGAAAGTGACAGTCATATGAGAAGCTTGTAACTCTCTGATGTTGGATGGTTCCTCTCTGATAATTTTACCTCCCTTATGTGGTTTTCTCTGATGCTGAGGTTCATCTCCCATGCTTTCACTACCACTGTTTTCCTCCTCCTCATAATCTTTATCCTCTTTGCCCATGTTTGTCAAATTTTGAAGTTGTATAACCCTAGAGATGGTAATGAAGGAGTGAGTATTGGTAATTAGGGATAGGGGAAGGGGAGATGAACTTATATAATGTAGGATGAAATATATATGATATGAGAGTGAGAAGGAGGGTATTTTTTCTTGGTAAGGACTATTTAGCAAATAGGGTTTTAGGATTTTTCTTTGGGGATTAGGAAATAAGGGATATGGAGGGATTTATAGGAGGGATTAGGGTTTCAAGAAATAGGTGGAGGGATGTGTTTGAGGGAATTAGGGTTTAAGGAAAAGGTGGAGGGATTTGTAGGCAATCTAGGGTTTGAGTTTTGAAATAGCAAATCAACTTCAAAATGATGAATTAAATACCAAGAGGATAGCTCCAAGATTACACTTACTTGTTTCTAAGCTATAGAAGGCAAAAAAATACATTTTGAATGGCTGATAGGGCATTTTGGCACTCGCTGGCCCTATGCGCAGCGCCACCTACAGGTACCCAGCGCCATTCAAATTTGCACTGGAGAAACTACCCTATGTGCAACGCTCCATCTCTATGTGTAACACTTCCTCAAACTGCTCTATGCACAGTGCCCTGTCTCCTATGCCTAGCACCTCTTCTCCTTAGTCACCAATTGGCTTCAATTCCCTTCTCTCCTTCAAGGCTCTTCTTTCTCTTTGTCAAATGAAAGTGATGAGTTTGGAAAAGGATTTTGACATCTTATATAGAGGTGATTTTTATTTTTCTTTAAATAAAACCCACTTTCTAATGTTTTGGAACTTTTTCTTCTTTCCTCCAAATCTATGTTTAATAACTTTCTCTCTTTGTCTCTTTTCAGGTGGATGATGCTTGGATTGAACTGATTTTTCAGTGGTTTCATTTTCTTGCAGCAAGGAGAAATGTTTGGGGTAGTTGGGAAGACTTATCACAAAAAAGGATTGAATTACATCAAAAGAATATAAATAAACTAAAAATACTCTATTTTCATCTTAAAAACATGTTTTTGAGATGAAAATTACATTAGTGAGAAAAGATCTTTGTACAATCATCATGACTTACTAGCAATCAATCTTTGTTTGTTGGTCATCCTCGTACCTTTGCTTCCCTTTATTTACACTTGAAATCATTCTTTTGACCTTGGAAATGAACCCTAAGACCTAATGGAAATACCTTGGAAATGAACCCTAAAACCTAATGGAAAGACAACTACCTTGACACCTAAAGAAACATATTTGAAAGCTCAACTAAATACAACATGGAAATGGGTTAGCAAATGTACCTCATGAGGGAAGATTTTATTTTCTAAGAAAAAGACAACCATCAGTGGACCATTTTAACATGACCTAATGGAATGATCCAAAATTCAGTATGAGACACCTAAAATGGATATGAAAAGAGAAGATTTGATCCCTGATGGAAGTATGCATATACTGACACTAACAGAAGAGTCACTTCATCATCTTTCAAAATTGAATTTCATCACAAAGAAACACTTGTATTTTGATGTCATCCTCCTCTTAATATTTTTCGTACCATGTGTCAATTTTCGTCATGAGTAACCATTTCTTACTCATGTTTTGATGGTCCCCTCTGGGCCTAGTCTATGTGACAGCATCATCGAGTCACCCTTGTTTAGAGCATCTACGATGAGTCATCTTTGCATTCTTGGAGTCTATTTCATGTCCCATTATATCATGACATAACATTCGATCCACCTTCGCATAACATTCATCCCATGTTGCCCATTTTGGCCTCGAGTCACACTATCCCCATCCCCTCCAAATATCAGTCAGTCAGGTCAACCACGCACTTTATGCTCTGACAAGGGAAGTCGTCTCTTTGTCCCTCAGTCCCAATTTTCATCATTATCCCTGGTGTCAGTCCATCATTCACATTATTATTTTCCATCGTGCTTTAGTTGAGGATCCTCATTGCCTCATCTATCACAGACCCTATTCTGTCGACATTGGCTCATTTACTCTAGAAGAACAACCTAGAGGGTGGTGTCTATTTGTTCTAGCTTCCATCCTTGTTCAGCGCCTCAGATCATGTAGAGGGTCTCATTATTTCCCTTTGAATTGGTCATTTCATGTTCGTGATTCCTACACTTGATGCTCCAGTTATGCAACAGATTGTACCAGTGATTCCCTGGTGTGTGTGATATGTTTCAGACCTCATGAGGGGGTGGCCCTTCAGTTAGCCCCTCACATGCCCAGATGCATTCCCATTATACTAAAGCCTCATATGTAGTTCGACATATTTGATGGGTTTGGTTCCTACTAATCATAGTGTTCATAGAATGCACATCTCCTTTAGATTATTCATTCAATTTTGTAGAGCCCTTCCTTGTTCAACAGTGCTTCTTTGGTTGTTTTACCCTCCCTCCCACCCACTTCTCGAGGGAAGGGCCTTTGTATCTTATGTACTAAGATATTATTGTATTTAGTCCTGACTCATATTTTTCCATGTGCATTATGTATATGAGATGTAGTATTATTTTATGGCTCTGTTATTCCATCATGTCATATACCATTCAGCATGTACTTCATTGCTCAGTATTATATTTCTGGTTGAACCATTATTTTTGTACTAAGTTATCTTGGTGGGTATGGGTATGCCTCCCCGACCTCATAGAGGTCTGTTACCACAACATAAAAGGAGACTTGCATTAGTCTCATCCCCTTTGTCCCTATCCTCTTTCGATTTAGCTTTACTGGTCTTTGTCTCTCTCTAACTCCCCTGTGTTTTCTAGTGATTCTGTCTTTACAACGTACTTTGGTCATATTTTTTCTCCTAACACTTGTACATTGGGGGGCAATCTGCTATCACCAAAAAATTGATAATCTAGCCTAATTTACTAGATGGATCAAAATACACCATGTAAAGCCAATTTTACAATAGTAAAATTCCTTTCACTCTGATAAATTACTTAATAAACCACCTTTGTTCAATAATTTATAGTTAAACCCATGAAGAATAATTAAATAAATCACCATTTATTTGATTTTCTTCTAGGAATAATTAATTAAACCATTGTTCAATTATTATTCCCTGTCATATTTGACTCAATCATGAAAATAAATAGATAAATCATTAATTATCTTATTTTTCTGTAAGAATAATTAAATAATCACTAATTAATTATTATTCTTTGTCAAATTTGACTAAATCCCTTAGGAATAATTAAATAAATCCTTATTTATTTTATTATTCCTTAACTAATTCCTTGAGATGATAAATAAATCATTTATTTATTTATTATTTCTAAATAAAAGTTTAAATACTTTTTCCCTCCTAACCAAATATAATAAAATATTCCAAGTGGTTATTCCAAGAATGGGATCAATAATATTTTATTATTTTTCATTATTTGAGGATCACTCAATATTTTGTTATAAATAGAAGGGTTTTCCATTCATTATACAGTTTTGATTATTTTCATTGTCGCAGACCATATTTGTTGGGTTTACACATTATAGAGGAGACAAAATCTACACAAGCTAAAGACGTTTGAGGATAACCAAGAACCCATCCCATAGAGCAGGATTGGTAACATTTATTTTCTCCCTTCACAGGTGTTATAATAAAACCATTCTTTGTGTATCTGGTTTCCTTTGGATGATTGGAGTTATTACTCTTTCTTTTTTTCTGTTTAACTATGATTGTGGCATATATAAGAATTTTTACAAGTTTTGTTTCTATCAGTTGTTGTAGATCTACAATGTTTAGCAGCCATTTGCATTGCTAAGATTGTTTGTCATCCACACTCTTAAGTGGTTTCTTTTCATACATCTTTGAGAAGAAAATACTATAACAACAAGCATCTTCCCATGATCTCCAACCTTCTCCTTGGATGAAAACCCTTCTAGCCCTATTTGTGTAGCATAAGCCTACCTTCAATGATCCTCCCCAATCCTCTACCATGTGTTTGATTTGTAGGCCAAGAGGAGGAGGTTTGGGATCCTCTTCCCAAGGGATGAGATCCAAAAATGATGGGAGATTGGATCCAAAAAGAGAGGGAAGTCGCTGCATGATGGGAGGGATAAGGCTTGAGTAAGCATAAAATCGAAGTTGTTAGTTGGTCTCTTCTACGTATGTGCAAAAAATAACTAGGGAAGTGCACAAACAGTAAAAAATAGTTTTGTGGGCCTTCAAGTCCAGGAATTTCATTACCTTTGGGATTGTTTAGGTTCTAGCCTTGCAGGAGGGTGCCTTGGAACACTTTGATGGATAGTGAAAGATTCAAACCTAGGATCATTTTCCTAATGTGACAAAATGACATGTAACAATAGGCAAGGGGTTGGATTTTGGAGAGTGATTCTACCCTTATGCTACTCATGTGAGAGATATCATTCCATGCATTAGGGTGATTAGACACGTACTTTGTGGCAATGAAAGGACAATTCAACTTGGAGGAGCTCTTCTACAAGATCAACAACTATGTTTGGTTGTAACTCATTCCATTTCTATTAATGTAGAGAGTTCATTCATTTCCTGTATATGATGTTATGGTTTCATGTATTTCAATACCATTCTGATCTATTGAATAAAGTGATTAGATTATTCTACATATATTTTTTAGATCATCATCTTGTGTTGTCTAATTGTACAGGTTCTAATTACAGCGATCAGAGCTAGGATTAGAACATACAAGCCAAGGAAGGAGCAAAGCATATGATAGATTGCCTGTAGGATCCATTCTATTATCTATTTACTTTAAGGAAAACATTAGTTCCTTTATCATTCTGTTGTTCTAGGCAAGTCCACCAAGCCTAGGGAAGATACTTCTGTCTGTAGACGTAGATTCCATATAACACTTTGTATAACCATTGAAAGGAATGTCTGGGAATTATTTTCAGATGGTTTTCCTATATTATTGGTGACTTCAATAACTATCACATAGGAGAAGAGTTTTTTCTAGTATTAATGGTGACTGTAGAGAACAAATAAAAGGAAACGATTACCACAACTTGCAGAGCTAATTTATTGGGCCTGGCTCAAATGAAAAAAGCCATCAGTGATTTATCTTGAACGCTATGAAGAATTAAATGAAAAACATGGTTTGGTGCAGAAGACCTAATTAGAAAACAAATTCCATGTACGAGGGACAGGTTTATTACTGTTATCATTTTATAAGCATGGAACGCCTTTGTTGGAGTGTATGATTTGACTGAGATATAATTCTCATAATAGGGAAACACTCAAAAGTGAATTGCCTACATTAACTCAATTGTCATGGCTGAGAGAAAAAGTTACAAGAGGAATGGGGAGCCCTGTTGAAGTGTGCAAGATGGCCAAAAACAAATTCTCAGTATGGGGGACACCTAGATAACTGGTCAATGATTCAATGTGACTCTGAAATATGCCCATCTCCAAAATTGAATATGGTTGTAGAGTGCATGAATCCTTATAAAACAACTGTAGGTGGTGTCATGTTGTAGTACACTATCACATTCAAAGCCTACAAATACATCATCGTTCCCAGTGCAACAGAGGAACAAAACAGTGTAGTGCAGTTGATAGAATTTTGGGAATGTAGAATTATTGCAAGTTAGAGAGTGCAACACTATGAGTATGTGACTGAGCCAAGTGTTTATTGAGAGACAATGTATCAGACGGAAAAGACCAGTTGAGCACAAGAAATCACATTTCAAAGGAGAACTACTGAGTTGAAGAAAATGAGTTGGTATTGCAGTAGATCAAATTTATATTACTGTGTTTATGTATTAGCCTTTATTGTTAGTTTGAAAATTGTTTTAAAAGTAGAAAAATGGCTAGAGAAGGTAGTGGCCTGCATTCATAAGAGGTCGGTGCCTCCTGGAAAGTGGTGGCCTTCTATCTAAAGGCGCTTTGGGCCTCTTGTGTCTGGGTTCTCACAAACAAATTAATGTAATTAAGTGGGTGCTTAATGTACATCACAATAAAAAAAATATTGGTGGTTTTTTTCCTTTTGGGTTTCTATGTTAAAACAGCTATGTCAATATGTGTGTGTTTCTCAACTGATGAATTGTGTGATCATGTGAATGATTTTCTTTACTACACATTCAAATTGTAGTCTAAATTCTCATACAAATAACTATAAGAATTTAAATAAAATATAATAATTGAGAATAAAATTTTAATAACCTCCCAATTACTAATTCATGCCCCCCCCTCTCTCTCAATAATTCCTTATTCCAGCACTTGGTATCAGATCCAGGTTCCTTTAGGAAGAGTTTAACAACTAGAGGGTAGATCCATAAAGAATTATGTCAAGGAAAGAGAGTCAAGATGCTTACTTAACTAACATACCAATGTTCGATGGGAGAAGCTAGGATTTTTGGAAAGTTGGGATGGAATCCTATCTTATGGCTCTAGGGGTAGATGTTTGGAGTTTTCTGTTGATGGATTAAAATGCTCCTGATACCCCTCTAGTAAATGCAGACAACAAAAAGGTGTAGGGAAATAATGCTAACGCCAATAATTCCATTCACTTTGGCCCTAGTCAATCTAAGCTTATAAATGTTATGCATTGCAAGTTTGCCAAGGAAGCGTGGGTGAAGCTAAATTAGAGCCGTGAAAGAGATGATGAATTCAAGCAAGCCAAAATTCCAATATTCAAAATGAGGTTTCAAATCTTGAAAATGGGTGAAGAAGAAAGTATAGCAGAATACTTCCTCATATTTGATGAGCTAACCAATATTATTAGAGGACTTGTTGAAGGCATTGAGGAATATATAATTCTTCAAAAAGTCTTAAGACCTCTGCCTATGATATTTAATGCCAAAATGTCTACCATTGAATAGATGTCTGATATAAAGAGTCTCATAATGGACCAATTGCTTAGTACTCTCATATATTATGAGATGAGAGTACGAAAAGAAAAGTTTGAGCCAAAGGAGGAAACTTTAAAGTTTTCCAAGAAGGCTAAGGAACACATAAATCATCATGATTTCTTCAGCTACGAATTTGATCAGGAGCTGACTCGCTTTACCAGGAAGCTAAAGCATGGCTCAAGAAAGTATAAAGCAAAGTTTCCCTTCAAATTCTTTGAACGTGGAAGAGTTGGACATTTTTCATCCAAGTTCCATTACAAAGAAAGGAAAAAGGAGGGAAATGATTCGAAGTTCAAAGGAAAAGTCAAAAACATCAAAGTAAGAGGCTCTCTAAGAAGAATGGGCTCTACTCAATAGGGGATAGATCACCTCCATAATCAGATAGTGAAAAATCCTCAAAGGATGATTCAAATGAATGTATATTAATGAAATTTGGATTAGACTCCAAGAAACAAGGCATTATAGACTTGGAAGAAGAAGAATAAGAAGTAGGAGTGGTGGAATTTGAAGGAGAACTCATTAGTGCTCTTGATGAGTTAGAGAAGGCTAGAAGAAAGAATAGGCAGGTAAAAGAACAACTACAGTGTGATGAACAAGCTATGTATTATCTCTTTGTAGATAGTTCTAGGTTGGGGAACTATGCCAAAGCATCTAAATGAGGATTGAATTAAATGGATGATCAATGAATCAAATCATTTGCATGTATATAACCTAGATATTTTAAGGATTTCTCAAATTGTTGATTCGATAAGTAATAACATACAATCTTTAAATGTTTATGATAGATCGAAAATAAGATATTGGATAATATAATATTCTTCCTGAATATTTATATTATCAAACAAAGTAGGGGCATATAGAAATATTTATATACCTAGCACTTATATATTTGAGAGATGATATAAGGCAATAATTTAATGATGCATAGGTACTAATTTAAACAAATTGTTTAATTAACTAATCTTATTAATGATAATAAGTTTGCAGGAGATATGAGGGAGGTTCAAACTCAACCTAGAATTACCCAATACTTCTATATTATTTCAAACATATGAAGAATAACATAAATGTGTTGGCATTATGATGCATGTGTTGTACTTGATGGCAACCCTCTCATAGAAGATCATCTCACTTGTATACATTCAGATGAATCCATAGAAGAGATAACAGATATGACAGAATACATGGATGTAGGACAGTTCAAAGGGATCAGATGACAGTTCACAAGTAAGCTTTGCCATCAAGTCCAAAGGGGGAGATTGTTGCATTATGGCTAAAAGTGTTGTCCTTGATGGCAACTTATACAGGTGATGGATCACAGTACAACCAGTCAGTAGCAGAGATTGATGATCAGCTCTCAAATATTGAAGAAAATAAGGGGTACGCAGGTACACGGTACAAAAGGTGCGGACACGCAGGCATGTCTTAGAAAAGGTGCGTACGTACCTGCAGGTACACCATGTAAAAGGTGTGGACCCCAGTTCACGCACTTTCATGCAGTGAAAAAGTATTCTCACGTGGGAATCCGATGGTGGACCATAGTATTTAGCCCAACGTATTTAATCCTATGGTTTGGTCAGTGGTACTGTTTTATATTATTATTATTATTGAGCCCCATGTTTTTGGGCCCCTTGTTTTGGTTATCTATGGTATTGATCCATGATTTTAGGAAGAGCCTGCTTATATAAAGCAAAGGAGATCATTTGGCTAGACACTCGTGAAATTAGAAGATCTTAAGAGAAGCTAGATCTGAAATTCTTGTAATCAGTTTGTGAGAGAGAGTTGAATCAATATCAAGGAGAAACATGAGAATTACAAGTCAGATCTACTAATGGGTTGATATCTCCTCGGCGCATGTTCAGATCTGTAGATCTGACAGTTTGGGTTATTCTTGAAGTCTTGAAATTATCTATACTCGCAGGTATGCAAGTACAGTGAAAGAAAAGTATGGAGATACGTAGGCGCAGAAGCGCTGCAGGTGCGCAGATACGCAGGCCCAGAAGCGCTGTAGATGCGGAGGTGCGCAGGCAGTTCATTGGACACAGAGCGTAGGTACGCAGGAAGTCAGTGAGGCACAGTGCGTGGGTACGCAGGAACGCAGTTGGAAATAGTGCGTACTTCTACGCAGGTGTTATATGGGTGAAGCTGCGTATTTCTCATGAACTCTATTTAGCTGCCCCTGTTTATTATTGTTGTGTTATGGGTATTGAAATGATGTTTGGTATTATGTTTTGATAACAGCAGTGATTGATTATGATTAGCTTCAGTATTGATAGATGAATGGATCAGGTTCATAATGACAAATCCTTATATGATCTGATGGACTAGATCTGGTTGATATCTCTCATTGTATAAGTATTGATCTGGTGATTGGGTGATTCAGAAGGTTGTTTGATTATGAGCTTCAATGTTGTGGTTGGGTCCAATATGAAAATTGGATGAAATGTGGCCTTTCAGATTATGTGTTGTGCTTTAGTGTATCCAGTCTGAAAATTGATGAAACGTGGTACCTAGAGGAGAGAAGATTGTAGGTCAGCACCTACGTACTAGTATCTAAGCTAGTACAAGAGCAAAGGGGGTTGTAGCTCCTGTACTGGTATAAGACTGCACCAATACAAAATATTGTAAAAGGATTTTCTTATTAACAAGAAGATTGAGATGACTTGCAGCAGGTGGTTTTCTCCCGCATTGGGTTTCCACCTTATATCATGGTTTTCATGTGTGTGCCTTATGTGTGATGATCTACTCTATGTTACTGCATCTGTTAACTGATAATATGGTTTATAATGTTCTAATGCACTCAATGAAGATCAATTAACTTAATCATAAGAAGTTGTGGAATATATGAATTAGAGTTTGGAAATGAAAAAGTTTTATTGACTTGATAATACTGATTCACCCCCCCCCCTCTCAGTATTATTTCCAACAATTGGTATCAGAGCAGGTCCTTTGGTAGAAGATTGATCACTTGAAGGAGATCCGTGGAACAATGGGAAAGAAGCTTAAGAAGAAAGCTCATAAGAAGAAGAAGACATCTCAGAGGAACTATGACAGTGGGAGAATCGATTGGGGATTAGGTATAAGAAGCTCTTCAGATTCAGAATCAGATTCAGAATCATCTCAGAATGAAGATGAACTATCAGGTATGAATTTGCTATCCTCTGATGTTCCAACTATCTATCCATTTGGAAAAGATGGAAGTGATAACAAAACAACTGAATGTGCTCTTATGGGTGAGCAAGAAGGATATCAAATAGAGACAGAATTTGATAGGCTGACAAACAAAATTAATGAACAAGAAAGACTTCTGAACATAAAGAGTGGTGCCCTGAAAGAAGCTGTTACTAGACAAAAAGCTCATCAAATGTTATGCAAGGAAAAGTATCAAAAGTTGCAGGTTGAAGCAACATCTCTAAGAAATGAAGTCATTGAAAAGAACACAACAATCAAGGAGCTCAGAGATCGATCCAGTTATTATGAAAGTCTTGAAGCCACGATCCTCTCTCTAAAAGAAGATCTTGAAGAATCAAAGAAGTAGAATGAAGATCTACACCAAGCAATTGAAAAACAAGACAGCGAAGTCATCAGCTTAAAATCCCAGCTGGAAAGTGCCTTCAGAGTTCGTCAAATGCAGCAGGATCTGAATGAAGAACAAGAAAAGGAGATTCTCAAACTAAGGGAACAAATGGAAGAAGGAAGGAAAGCTGAAGAAGATTTGAAAAGGCAATCTCTTGAAAATGAAGAACAGCTTCAGGTTGAGGTAAATATCTTGAAAGGTAAATTAGAAGAAAAGGATAAGCTTTACGATTTCAAGATAGTTCTAAAGTCTTGGATGATATTCTTAGTAGTCAAAGGTCTCCTGCTAGAAAGACTGGTCTTGGTTTCCATGAATCTGTTGAAGGTGAATCTAGTTCACAAGGTGAGGCAAGGAACTCTAAAGAGAAATCTAAAGTGATCAACGAAGGAATAAAAGATCAATCTCATCATCAACCAAGGAAAGAGATTCCTCAAAGAAAATCCTTTACTCCTCCTATGAATAATGTTGAATGTTATGTATGTCATAATCTTGGACATGTTGCAGCTAGATGTAGAAGAAGAAGGGTTCAAGACCATTATGCAGAAAGATCATCACATTCAAGGTACTTTAATGGATATTGCTTTGCTTGCAATATGTATGGTCATAAAGCTACTGACTGTTACAGGAGGAATATGAAACATGTAAGATGTTATGCATGCAACAAGCTTGGACATAAAGCTAAGGAATGCAGGAACAAAGTGTGGGCACCATATCAAAAGGAGAAAATGTCATCATCACGCTTGAAGATATGGAAGAAAAAAGAAGTATAGTCAGAAAAAGACGGCACAGCACAACATACAGACATACCAGAATCAGAGGGAGCTGAAAGTACAAAACTTCAGTGCCCTGAATCTCATATGCAAACTCCATAAAGGGAAGTCGCGTATATACGCGAGTTGGATACTGCACAATCGCGTATATGATTGTTTGAAGAAAGGCAATAGGGAAAGTGAAGTTGGAAATGAATCTATGAAGTATGATCTCTCGAGCACAAGATCAGATCTGAGAATCTGACTGTCAGTGGCACAGAGGAGGACTATTAATTGGGTTCTAATCAGAGGTACGCAGGTGATACACAGTGAAAGTGCGAGGGTACGCAGCGCAGCAATGGTCCTGGTGCGTAGGTACGCAGCGACATAGGAGGTCGAGCTGCGAAGGTACAGTATAAGTACGCGGCGTAACAAAAGGGCACATGCAGACGGACGCGGTGAGACAGAAGAAGAGGTGCGGAGCAAGATTGGAGGTACGCGGCACGATAGAAGGATAACCTGCGGAGGTACATAGAAGTACGCAGCGCGATAGAAGCAAAGAATGCGTGAGGTACGCGGCGCAATTGAAGAAACAGTGCGTGGGTATGCGCTGTAGTAGAAGGTTGTCTGCGTGAATACGCAGAAACACAGAAAGTCAGGTGCGGGGATACGCAGAGGAGCGAAAGACGAAGTGCGGAGCCACGCAGGTCATATAATGAGAAACTGCGTATCTGTCTTAAGGCATTTATTGGCTGACTTTTCTTATTGATAAGATCTGACAGATGGCACCAGTTTAGGGGGAGCATATGTTTTTAATGCATTATTGGCATTATGGGTAATAGTCCTTGGTGATGATGCTTATATAGATAAATAATTTATCTTGCTATGAGTTGTTCACATGGTTCTTGGATCAGATTTGTGGTTGATTCTCTAATGGCTTACATGGTAACTTTCATGAGGATAAGGAGAAGCACTTAGTTTGAATTCACATCTTCTTGATGATGAGTCACTCATATGCTGCTATTGACATATGCATAAAGATCATATATTACAGTTATGATGCATGATTCCTTTCATTCTTGGCACAAATGGATGAGGATTGTTGGCTGGATACAGGGATGATTATTCAAAGT
This sequence comes from Pinus tabuliformis, assembly GCA_031772625.1. Lineage (NCBI taxonomy): Eukaryota > Viridiplantae > Streptophyta > Pinopsida > Pinales > Pinaceae > Pinus > Pinus tabuliformis. The sequence goes on from CM062805.1 coordinate 319,114,721, forward strand.
TGCATTGTTGAAGACATGATGATGATGAGCTCTTACCTATATGATGCTTCGTACATATGTTGATTGATGCAGATATTCCCAAATGATGATCATGATGGCTATGGTGTTTCTCACATAGAATGTGAAATTCTGTTGATGCGGACATACCTTGATGATTCATGCACTAATGCAAGTTGTTGATCTAGTTGCTGTTGACAGATACTATGGAGCAGATCATATAGTGTTGTTGCTGATGTTTATCTTAGGTGATTGGTCTCTGTTATGAATGTCATATCATGACTCATGATGTAATAGTATGTCTCTATCTATTGTAGTCATCTCTTCAGGTCATGTGACGAGCTATGTTGGTTTCCCCACTATGCCTGGGATGAAGATGTAATGTATTTAGTTCCTGATGTATCCCCACTTGGTTGGGTGATGGATGTATGTATTGAGTCTTTTGGTGATAGGAAGGTCATTTATGATATATAGAGTCATGTTCTTCTTGCAGACCTTGCTTACAGTCAGGGGGAGCTTGAGCATGAACAACACTATATAGCAGAGCAGATATTTCAGCTTGTTCTCAGAAATAGCATTATCAGATTGGTGCACCATGGCATATACAAAGGGGGAGCTCATTCAGAGACTTCAGCAGATCTGTTTTATAGTCAAGAGGAGCATGTTCTTAGGGGGAGCAAAACCCTTTGCCCTTTATGTCAAAGGGGGAGAGTGATTTGGTGTTGTTGCCATCAAGTCCAAAGGGGGAGATTGTTGGTATTATGATGCATGTGTTGTACTTGATGGCAACCCTCTCATAGAAGATCATCTCACTTGTATACATTCAGATGAATCCATAAAAGAGATAACATATATGACAGAATACATGGATGTAGGACAGTTCAAAGGGATCAGATGACAGTTCACAAGTAAGCTTTGCCATCAAGTCCAAAGGGGGAGATTGTTAGCATTATGGCTAAAAGTGTTTTCCTTGATGGCAACTTATACAGGTGATGGATCACAGTACAACCAGTCAGTAGCAGAGATTGATGATCAGCTCTCAAATATTGAAGAAAATAAGGGGTACGCAGGTACACCGTACAAAAGGTGCCGACACGCAGGCATGTCTTAGAAAAGGTGCGTACATACCCGCAGGTACACCATGTAAAAGGTGCGGACCCCAGTTCATGCACTTTCATGCAGTGAAAAAGTATTCTCACGTGGGAATCCGATGGTGGACCATAATATTTAGCTCGACGTATTTGATCATATGGTTTGGTCAGTTGTACTGTTTTATATTATTATTATTATTGAGCCCCATGTTTTTAGGCCCCTTGTTTTGGTTATCTATGGTATTGATCCATGATTTTAGGAAGAGCCTGCTTATATAAAGCAAAGGAGATCATTTGGCTAGACACTCGTGAAATTAGAAGATCTTAAGAGAAGCTAGATCTGAAATTCTTGTAATCGGTCTATGAGAGAGAGTTGAATCAATATCAAGGAGAAACATGAGAATTACAAGTCGGATCTACTAATGGGTTGATATCTCCTCGGCGCATGTTCAGATCTGTAGATCTGACAGTCTGGGTTATTCTTAAAGTCTTGAAATTATCTATACCCGCAGGTACACAAGTACAGTGAAAGAAAAGTGCAGAGATACGCAGGCCCAGAAGCGCTCCAGATGCAGAGGTGTGCAGGCAGTTCATTGGACACAGAGCGCAGGTACGCAGGAAGACAGTGAGGCACAGTGCGTGGGTACGCAGGAACGCAGTTGGAAACAGTGCGTACTTCTATGCAGGTGTTATATGGCTGAAGCTGCGTACTTCTCATGAAATCTATTTAGCTGCCCCTGTTTATTATTGTTGTGTTCTGGGTATTGAAATGATGTCTGGTATTATGTTCTGATAACAACAGTGATTGATTATGATTAGCTTTAGTATTGATAGATGAATGGATCAGGTTCATAATGACTTATCCTTATATGATCTGATGGACTAGATCTGGTTGATATCTCTCATTGTATATGTATTGATCTGGTGATTGGGTGATTCAGAAGGTTGTTTGATTATGAGCTTCAATGTTGTTGTTGGGTCCAGTATGAAAATTGGATGAAATGTGGCCTTTCAGATTATGTGTTGTGCTTCAGTGTATCCAGTCTGAAAATTGATGAAACGTGGTATCTAGAGGAGAGAAGATTGTAGGTCAGCACCTACGTACTAGTATCTAAGCTAGTACAAGAGCAAAGGGGGTTGTAGCTCCCGTACTGGTATAAGACTGCACCAGTACAAAATATTGTAAAAGGATTTTCTTATTAACAAGAAGATTGAGATGACTTGCAGTAGGTGGTTTTCTCCCGCATTGGGTTTCCACCTTATATCATGGTGTTCATGTGTGTGCCTTATGTGTGATGATCTACTCTATGTTACTACATCTGTTAACTGATAATATGGTTGATCATGTTCTAATGCACTCATTGAAGATCAATTAACTTAATCATAAGAAGTTGTGGAATATATGAATCAGAGTTTGGAAATGAAAAAGTTTTATTGACTTGATAATAGTGATTCACCCCCCCCCCCCCCTCAGTATTATTTCCAACAAAATGCTTACACAAAGGAGACTCACATGAACACAAATTTTGATAAGAACTAAAGCCAAAAGCCTTTAATTATCTTCAGCATTTCCATAAGTACAATAATGTCTCTTGTTCTATCAAAGTATCAACCCTTATTACTTCGAATTACAAAGTATTTAAAGAGTATTATCAAATTATCTAATCTATTACAATCGTTTACATAAAAATAAAATTTTATCCAAAATACTTTGGATAAACTATAATCAATACAGCTCAAAATAAAAATTCTGCAACTAATTTAATGGAATCAACACACTATTCAAGGACTTAGTTTCCAACAGCTTCCTTTAAATCGGATTCTGTTGATTCTACTCATGTTTCTTTTCCCAAATCCTACATCCAAACCTTATTTTTTTTTCTCGATAAGTTCATGTAATTTATCCCACTTATCATCATCTGGATATGAAAATTTTATTACTTTCCTATATGTTTCATCTACCTGAAAGAAATTTTCAAATGTGGGCTTGGTTACAAAAATATGGTGAACTTCATATGAAATGAGTAAATCGTTTTCTAAATCTTAGAGAAATGTTTTACCACCAAAATTTCCCTTTACTTTAGAAAATTTGAGCTTTCTATTTCTATATCATATAACTTCTTATGATAATATTCCTATTGGATCACTTGGACACAGGAATCCCTTAATGATGGGAGTCATTTTTGCTGAAGAATAGAAAACGTTTTATGAAACCTCTTCATATAAACTTCCAGGTTTTGAAATTTGTTATCTAGTTATAGCATCAAATTTCTCTTTTTCAATACTTTTCCCACTTCAAGGGCTACATCCATCATGTCTTAAATACCCATGTCTTCAAGTTCCTCTTTAGTTTTTGAATACAAAAATTTTATAATCCTTGCTACTTCTTCAGCTTTGTTGTCTAATTACTTTTCTAACTTAGAAATAGCTTATTTTTCTTCATGCGCAAATTTTTCCTATTAAAAATATTTTCTATTGATGTCAAAACATTTGAAATGGTTGAATTTATGTCTGTCTAGATCTTCTCCTTAGCTTCTGACAGATTATGCACACTCACTAATTCATCGATATAATTTTCAAGCTATATAATGAGCTTGAAATTCTCTTGTACTTCTGCAAGATATGCATTATCTTCCTTGAGTTTATTTTCTTCTAACCTCTGTAGTGATGCTTTAAGTTTCCCAATTTCAATTGTCCTCAATGATAGATATCCCATGGAGTTTGATAATTGTTCAGTTGCATCTTTGTTGGGTGACCCTATTTCTCCTGTGGAAGTCCCTCCACTGACGTTCTATTATTTCTCCTTCAAAAATATTTCCATGTCTGCATGCATTTTTTTGATTTGGATGTTCTTCTCAATAGTCATACACAACAAATCTCTTTTTATTTCTATAATTTCCCTACTTCTTGAGTCAACAAGCTATCTTTTTATTTCTATAATTTCCCTACTTCTTGAGTTTGAAGATGCTTTGTTGTAGGCAATTTCAATTGTTTCCATAGCGCTTGAATGTCTGCATTTTTGTTCTTAATAATTTATTGAGCAGTATTAACATCGTTAGGATATGATCCTAATTTGAGTACAATATCTTCTAAATCTTTTATATAGTATCTTTTACCAAAGATGACATTTTTTCTAACTTAAGCTGAGAATGAATATTATTTAAATAAGCTTGTAGTTTTGAAGAAGCCATTGCTAAACTTGTTAGAGAATAATATATCATGTTAGATATTAGACTTTTGTGATCCAGATTGGAAATGAGAATGTCTTTAGGATTAATCACATCATTGGGATTTGGTCGACATTTCTAACCAACTAATGTGGTTCATCCTCAGGACAAAGGTGAAAAAATCAATCAATCCTATAGAATAAATAATAAGGATGCATCAGGGTCCAAAGTTAGCCATTAGGAATTAGTTACTAAAATAATTAAAATAATATACATTTATAAACTAGCTAGTTTATAAACAAATATTATTTTAATTAATTTAATAACGAATTCCTAACGGCTAACTCTGGACCCTGATGTATCCTTTCTATTTATTATATAGGATTGGTTGGTGTTTTCATCTTTTTCCTAAGGATGAACCACACTAGTTGGTTCGAAATCTCATCCAGATCCTAATGATGTGATTAATCCTAAATAATTTTTCATAAGAATGTATAATTTCACAGACTGGTTGTGTAGATGAGTCTGCTCTATGGGATGAATCCATTTTGTGTCAAAAGAAAATATTGAAGTCTTCCTTTGTGTGGGTCTAGTGCAGATAGGAGTTTGGTTGAGTAGTAGAAGTTTGTTTCCAGAACTAAGAGTATGTAGCAGTATTTAGCATTTTGTTCTTCTTCTTCATTTCTTTGAATCTAGCAAAAATATTGTGTTCACTAAATGAAGGGGAAGCAAATACATCAGGAATTGTTTCTTCAGTCTATTGCAAAGTGAACATAGGATCGCCTGATAACATCACTATAGTAGAAACCTCTATATTTTTTACCTATGACAATTATTCCTCTGTATTTTTATCTTTCTCCTCTTAAAAACTCTTAATTCTACTGATTTAGAACTTGAACTAGTAGGAGACATACTTTCACTTGCTCTCTTTAACTATTTCTCTTTAAATCTTGGAGTTTCCTATGGTGTTTGACTACAAACCTTCTCTTCAACCCCATACAATGTGTTCTCCTCACACACTTTTTGATTGACATATTGCTCAATTTATTGTTTTGATATATGAGTATGAACACAAACATTTCATCTCTAATAGATGAAATTACTCACAAAGGATCATAAGTCCAGCTGAAAGTTAACTTGAACTTCATTTGACTTAATAAATTTTCCACCTCCTTATCAACTGCTCTGGTATTTATGAATGGGCCAATTTGATATTTTAGTTTCAATTAAGCCTTTTTCTTTCTATATACAAAATGAATTTCATCCATATTCATGTTTTTTATTATTAAGTATAAAGAGAAACTCCTAATGGGAAAAAAACTAGCAGTTTGTATGGTGGAAACTCACAACCATAGATTCTAATCTCTATGAAATTCTTATACAAGTACCAGTCTCCTATCTTTGATTGTTCACTCATATGAAAAATCCTTTTAATTTTTGTTGATATCCTTTGGATTGCATCAATACTAAGGAGACACAATGACAAATATAGAAATTAATATTAAAAATCACTAAAAGAGTAATATTATGAGTTCGTTATGGCTAATGAAATCCAGTGAATGACAGACCATGGCCTTCCCTATGAGTCAAGATTTTGGAGTAGAATTTTGAATATTTCATATTGATAATATAAAAATAAATACAACAATTCATATTGATGTTTAAAATATCATTTTGCACTAAATTTCAAAAAATTTTCATGAAGGATGTCTGAAATAAATTGGCGAATGTTGAAAATAACATAGATATTTTTACCAAATGAAAAGACTGATAAAAGTCCTAAGATGACTTCATCAACTAATTCATCACTTTCATAGCTTGAAAGACAAAAAACCATAGAAATTACTTATCTCGACATTTCTAGAATGGTTTCTGAAGAATATGGTCAATTATGATGAGGTAATTTGAATACTTGAGGCATAAAAGACTCAAAGATACTAGCTCGCTACTGAAATGTAAGTTTTTGGTAGATTTCCATTAGAAAATCAACTGAAAATGTGTGAAGGGAACATGGAGGATTAAATTTCAAGGCCTGTAAAATATATTTTGGGGTTATGGAGAAGAACGACTCACCATTTCTGGCTATTATTTCTCTTTGGCTGAGCATATAACAATTTTCACACTAAGAAACACATTCAATGAAATGATGAGTTTTAGGGAAAACAAATTGGGGTAACATGGATTCCCAAAAGTTGAATTCATCACTCACATCTTCAAATTTTTGAAATTTCCACTTGTGCAATTCATATAAGTTAAACTCACATTTGGTTTCTATTATTGTGAAATCAACATCTACCAGATGAAATTCACCAAGATTAGGAGGAGAGAGAAGCATAGATTTTTCAATAGAAATCTTAGGTTTTCCTTTCTAACTAGCAATTTCAAATTAAGAATAATCAAAGAGTTAAGAATACCTAGTGTTCTATTGGATGATTGACGTGGAAATTTGATAATTCAGAAATTTTCTTCACTGAACAACTATTGAAATACTAGCGAGAAGAAGGAAAAGTGTATAATTGATGGAGGGTAATTTAGGCTTAACAAATGGTTTTGGATAGTCCTTAGTGAAATTAATGTTTGGACAGTCAATCAAATGACTATCAAAATATTGGGGGTGAATTAATGATTTAACATTTAAATCATTAAATTATCGAAGGAAATGGCGGGGGTAAATTTGGAGGTCATTTGGCTGAAGGGATAAAGTGGCAGAAGTGGTAACTATGGGATAATATAAGTGGAAAGAGGTTTAAGGGGGGGTGGTAAGTGGTATCTATGGGTGGGGTCCCACTATAGCTAAGATCCCAATATGTAATGGTGGGTGTTTTAATGAAACAGGTTTGTGGACCCCCCCCCCCCATTACACATCGAGAGTGCAGGGAGGGGGGGGGGTCACAATGGATTCTTGACCATAGATTGCAGCACATATAATAAATGTTGGTGGAAGATGATCGATAGATAAGTGTTGGTGATTTATTAAAATAATCCACCAAACAAACTTTATTAACACTGAAACTGTTGGAATCTTAGTATTAGCATTGATGTCAACATGGTCATGGTAACATCTAGCTAGTTGAGTTGACATTGGGATGATTGTGTTGGCATTGATGTCAACAATATGATGTCACTCATGTTGGTGTGTGTTGGCATTGATATTGATCAGATGATGGCATTGATGGAACTTGATGGTAGCATGTTGTTCATGGAGGGGTTGGAATTTGTATTGATAGACATTTCATGATGGTTTGTTGATGCTACAAGATGTAGGATGATGTTGTTATAAGAAGGGGATGGTAGTACATGCTGATAATATATATATATACATGTAATATAGATGGTTGATGGCATAGTAGTTGAATTATATACTAGGTATTCATGTCTATGCTTTTAAGGATGGCGTTTTATAGGATGTGATGACTTGATGATGGTGCTACAAAGGTGATTGTGGGTCTAATTAGATGGGTTGTAGCTATGGATATGATTGATGGAAAGTGGAGGACTTGTTGGCACTCTTTCCAACCTTGTTTGTTGGCCTTCTAGGTCATTTTCATAGTGAGACTTGAGGGAGCTGTTTGATCCACTTGTAGATGTGTTAGAGGTGATGGAAGAGGTTTGGATGCTTGTTCATGAGTTTGTGAAGATGATTCAACATATGGAAAAGGTTATAGACTGAAGATTTGATGTTTTCACCTTTTCTCTACTCCATTCGCTCCCTTATAGGCTCATGAGAGTGACTGAAAAGTACAAGTCACAATGAGAGAGAGGCTTGTGACGGTGATTGTACCTTATGGTCGAGTTTAGATAGTGTCCAGTATGTGACCAAGTCTTTTCATGGGATTTTCTCTGCATTCCTCATGTTGTTTGGAAGGAAATTAACTTGGAAATTCCTAGAGCCTTCTAGAAAAAGAAAAAAAGGTCAGAAATGGTTTGAAAAGGTCCTCTCATGATGTGAATTCATTTAGTGCACTAGTGACCTTAGTGGATTGATTTGGTCCAATTTTTTTACCTTTGATCCTAGCCCCAAGCTTAATTTTACCCTATAGGTTTTATATAACTGAACTTGGAGCTATGTGGTGGTGGATTGTGAGTAGATGTTGAGAGTATGTGTTCAAGAAAAGGTTGCATAGAGTGTTGATGATTCAGACCTATTGGAGAGAGTAGATGCTTTAGTCTATGAGTGTTAGTGATTGAATAATGTGAAGATCTCAAGCATGTTGGAGAGTATATTAGAATTGGAGCGCTGGTGTAGAGATTGAACTGGAGAGTTTTGTATGTTGTTGGAGTATATGTTGGTGATCCTCTCACACTTGTTTTTTCAGGAGTTTCTATTACATTTAGCGCATAGCCTTAGTGTAGTATGTTTCTAATTTTAGTATGCAACAATTATTTTATGATGTGAGGGTTTGATATATGTTTGTATAATTTTTATTGTGGCCACAAGATTTTCTATTTTGGAGAGGACACTTATTATGGTGCTGATAATTTATTTAATGATGAGATCCTACTGAGAGCATGTATGCAGAGCTTATTTATTATTGCGAGTAGTATCTTGGATCTAGTTTGAAAATTGATGAAAGGAGGCCCACATAGTGGTAGAGAAGTAATGACTTCATGAGAGAGGAGTTGTGACATCGAAGCTTTAGTGAAAGGAACAATTTCTCATGCAATGGTAGTTGGATAGTCCAATCGAAGTTGGGCAAGGACCAATTGATCATGGTGGATTTGAATGGATGATAGTCCATAGATCCATAGAGAACAAAGTATTCCAAGTTAATCAATAGTATCGAGTCTTCTAGCCAATCAATGTTCTATTTTGTATATGAGGTAGAGTCTACATGTTGATGGGAGTCAACAAGCTATGTAAAAGACTACTTACTTGAATAAAAGAAATTCATAGCAAAGGAGCATTGGAAAGGGTGGTTTTTTCTCCTGGAAGGGTTTCCACCGAAAGTATTATGTCCAATGTGTGATTGATGTGAAGTTCATGTTTATTGTTTTGCAGCTTCTTATGGTTTTCAATTATTTTTATGTGATGCACATGATATAATGTTTACTAGATGTTGGTGAACATATGTGTGATTCTGTTATTGAAGTTTAAATTTGTAAAAATGGTATATAGATCACACTATTGATTCACCATGCCCCTCTCAGTAGTTCTCAAAGGTTTCCAAAAATTGGTGTCATAGCAAGGACATTGGTTGCATCTTCATCATTGGAGAGTAGATCTGGGGTTTGTTGGTAGAAATTGATTTTTTTTTTTGTTTAGAATGGGCAAGAACAATAGAAAAAAATTGAGAAAATGAATGGCCTTCAAAATAAGGAAGCTGTAGTGTTATTTTAATCAATCCTAATTGACCACAACTACAACCATTCAATTGTCAACCCAGGGTAGGTCTTGTTGTTTCAACAGAGTTTGCACTATCTATGCCGATACACTACAACCAAGTATGAAAATAGAAATAAATAGTAAGGAATTTCACTGAATCAATTGCAAAAATTAAAACTCTCTACATAAATGAAATCGCACTTCACAATTACCAGATCAAGGGTGCACCACACATTGAACTAATAACTACACGAACTAGTTAACTACCATTCTGCTTAATCAAACTAGTGTAAGAACATAATATAATTCTAGAACTGAAGCGGATATATTCTACAATTTATACAACAATAGTAGAAAACCATACAAATAATAAAATAAACAACAATATACAACTAATTCTACTATTGTAGTCCCTGCTAAAGAGGAGCACCCTTCTTCCCTAGCAGGGGCACAAGAATGAACATGAGATTAGTTAAAGAATCAAATGAGAAACTGTAACAGCATCACTTACAATATCAGAGACAATTCTTTCTCTATGTCATCCTCGTACATGAGAGATTTATTTTCTTTTATAGTTATTACGTACCCAAAATTAAGAATAGATGAGTCATGAAAATCTCATGATTCTCATGTTGATCATAAAATAGAAATTGTCATATCTTGTTCCTAAATACCAATGTTATGAAAATACATTTCTTAAGATCACAACCGTTTGGATATATTACATTTAAATAAACAATTCATAACTTCCAACAATTGTTGTGTGGAATAGTACCCACGACTTTTCCAGCTATGGTGCAACAATGTCCTACAGTCAAATGATGGTTTTGGATGTAAAAACAATCACTAAGTAACATCATCCTTGTAACAGCATCTGAGGTGTAACATCGGTCATGTTTAATAGAACGTGATGTAACAACATACAATGTGTAAGAGAAATTTGTAACAACATACAAAGAGTAATAACAATCTGCTCTACCCCGCTCTGAAACCGATTAGCTCAACTTGTTCACTCCATAACCTCGTTATCGCAAGAAACACCTGAAAAGGAGAAGAGGACCTAAAAGACTTCTCCAATGCTTACCGCAGTTAGCCACAGAAAGGAATATTGTATCTTTATATTCATCAAAACATGGAAAAATAACATGACGATGAAATAGGCTTTATATAATGAGAAAAAGGGTGATTAACATGTGAAGTTTCATTGGCCTGGAGGGTAAGAGGATCAAAACTCAGGAAAGAAAGTGTAGGAAATATGTATAAAAACCACACCCGCATCTCCCCCCAACTGAAGCAATTACATGTTTCCTTCCAGAACCTTTGTTTCTCCTGCTATGCCCCCGATGCAAGTCTGTAAAATTATCGGCACCAATAGTGCCTTCACCAGGATCCATGTACCCCTAAGTGGCCATCAACTGTCGCGGCCAGGATTCTTCTTCATAGTGATACAATTGGTAATTTGGCTAGTAGTATTCCATTGGTAACCAAATCAAAGGAAATTTGAATGTAAGTCTGATCCAAAATGCTCCTAATGTCTGTACTACTTGACATATTCAGGTACCCGTGTAACAATGGCCACGAAATTCATGTACTCAAAAGGATCTCTGTTACAAATCCATTTGGTTGCATCACTCCCATCATCTAGATCAGTGTTTTAGGGCTCATCAAACACTAATTTTAGTTGCTATGTGCCCTAAACAAGTAATCCTTTTGAATGCCTCCTTCCCAAATGGTTTCATTGCCTGAACACATCCTAAAATGACTTCTAGAGGGACTAGCACAGTTAGGCCCATGCAAGGGTGCCCTGCGGAGCAATTAAGTCCATGCCAGGGTGATCTACAAAGCACATAAGCCCTCTTTGACTTGTGTTGGGTGAGTTTGTGCGAAATTAAAATAGGGTTTGGGGAATATTCTTATCTTCTGGAGCCTTCTAGATGATTTCCAGACTTATCATCTCCTATGATCTCGAAAATGGATGAGGAATGAGTTAAGATACATCCTATCCTCTCATCCCTTCTTCCATGGAGCTAATTCTGAGTATGGAAGGCCATTCGATACCCTCATTGATGACAAAAACTCCTCCATCTTCTTATAAATTGACCACTCATCTAAGTGATCAGGGACTAGACTTTGATGAATTTTAAGGAAATAATGTTAGTTTGAGAATTGAGATTATTGTAAGTGTTGTTATGCTGGCAGATTTTCATGCTTATGATGTGATGTGGATGGAACCAAAGTTGGAGGAGTGACTTCAAGTTAGGCTTCATGGTTCTAATCCTTCCTTCTATTCAATAAAGTATTTACACCTTTTCTCCATATTCTTATCTTGATATGTGATGCTTATATGTGTGCATGTATATGATTCCATTTACTTGTAATCAATAGATCTTTTTCTTTGATTGGTTCTTTGTCTTTTGTTGATGTTTACAAGTACTTCTGAAGCGTTTTAACTATGGGAAGGAGCGATAGGATCGATACAAAGGAGAGAAGAGGAAAGTGAAAGTATAAGTAGGTCCTCTCATTCTCTTTGTCGTGTCTATTGTTTATAGAAAAAGGTTAAAGTGCTTTAAAATGTTGTTCTAGATATAGCTACTTAGCTATGGAATTAATATTTATCCATAGATACCAAATTCTTCATAACAAATTGGTGACTCCATTGCGGATGATCATCATTCCAAGTAGCTTATTCACATCCTAGGACACTCTAGTAGACCTTACTTTCTTTCATTGATTCTATTTCAGCCTTCTTGAAGTGTTTTTTGGTCAAAAATTTGAGGTTACATGACTCTTGAGTGGCCTCTCAAGAATCACCACAGGCTTGGTTAGGGGATAGTGCTCTGCAGAGCACCCTTGATTGAGAGATAGTGCTTTGTAGCATAGTTAGGCCCTATTTGACCTCTGTTGATCCACCTTAGGGAAAAGTTTCACCTTTGGATTGGGTTTTTTCTCCAAATTTCCTTCTGTTTATGCTTGCTGAAAGATCAATGATTGTAGTATCTCTAAAATCAACATTTATTTCCTCTTTCCAGCCCTACTTTGGCTTGATTAATTAATGTTTCTTAAACTATTTCTTTATCATTATCATTTCATTGTCAAAGTTAGATTATAGTCAATTAATCTTTGTTCAAACCAAAGTGTCCTAAAAGTCTTCATTTCTTTTGAAAAGGAACTGTCGTAAAGTCTTCGTTCTTGCAAAAAGATTGATTGATTATATGTGCATTAGTTTCCTTTTTTTCATCTTAACATTAAGGAAATTGAAAAGAAAAACTTGCATTGTTCATATTGTAGTTTGTGCATGCTTGAAAGGAATAGCTAGGGAAATTGCATTAGATGTTCTCTTTGCCCTTTGTCAAAGATCTGATTGCTCTATCCCCACTAGCTAAGATTTTCATTGTTAAATTGAATGGAAAGAATGCTTATCATATTAGTTGAATTTTAGGAATTGCAAGCATACATCATGTGGTGAACCTTGAAAGGAAAATTCTAAAGAATATGAACTTAAAATTTATCTGAATTAAGCTAATGGAGCATTGTCACTTAACGAAAAACATTTAGAGGTCTAGGTTAGAGATGTGTTCTGGTGTCGTAAAACATAGCAGCTGTCGCTAACTTGTCTACAATACATCCGGAGTGTGATACCTCATACCATGTACGTGAGTATATCATAACTCATCCACGTATGTTTGGGTATATAGGGTGGTGTTACAGTACGTAAAGTATATGGGAATGCTCTCACTATGCGGTTTTTCATTAGGCAACAGTAATATGGATTGGGCTTCCATGTACTTTCAGGTATATATGGGAGGAAAACACTAGATCTCTATCCATCCTTAGGTAACCGAATCATCCGCCTTGTACACTGTGATACACCAAACATAGCATTCGGGGAGATTTCCTACCTGTACTTCTCAGTTCACCGGGAGGTATTATGCAATTCACAGTTACTTGGTAATCATTTTGCCTAGATTGTCCCTCTTTTGTTTAGTTTTGTTATTTTGATTAAAATAAATCTAATTGACCACGGATAACATTGTCCACGCTCACCCCTTATTTGATCTTAGGTTGAGACATATGGCAACAAATCCAGAGTCCACTGATCAATGAAATCCTTTTGATGGGAATCCTAGTCCTTTTCCTCCTTTTGGAAATATTGTTGCTCCTTATATGGCTACATTATCCCTACCAAGATTTACCATTGGCCTACCATTATGGTTTTTTTCAACCTCCTTGGTTCAAAATGTCATGATTTCTTCATAATCGAGTACTCCTCCAACTGGACAAAATCAACCTAAAGTTGATCCTTTGCCTTCTTCCTCGGTTGTTTCTTCCTCCCCTTCTTCCTCTTCTCCTGGTCAAAGTATTGGTACTATTAACTAGGTGGCTAAGAAGAAGAAGAAAGGGAAGAAGAAGAAGAACAACAAAATTGAGCAAGGGGAAACCAGGAAGCCATTGCTTTGAATGCAACTTCTGATGAGAAACCGTCTGATAAGCATTACAAAGCTTGATATCCATCCAAACTTTGTATGGGAGACCATATTCTTCAAAATTGTCTTGATATTACTCAGATCATAGAAGAATGGTCTTCTCATTCATGTCATACAGTGTCATCAACTTCTGGAGATCATGCTGGTGACACACCATTAACTAGTGCTAGTAAAGTTCATGGAAATAAGGGTAAAGTTAAGTTTCCCTGTAGGTTATGTGAAGGGAATCACCCCATTCACCTTTGTCTCTATCTGGATGAAGCCCAAAAAGTGTTGGATGACCATCTTGCTTCTTCGTAGGGACTTCCATTTGGTTACAGGAGACTCTCCCTTAATCCTTCACTAGTTGATGAAGTGACTAACCCAAATCAACCATCAGTCAAATCTACTCCCTCTGAATGTGAATCCCATGAGTCTATACCTGACCAATCAAAAGTTGAGGAAACATTTGACTTGATTCCATCTTTAGTTAATTATACCTTTCCCATAGAGAGTGAGTATGATACTGCTCAGGCTCTTTTCGTTTCTTCAGATTCCAATGAGCTTGGGGGCAACCCTCCTGTTCCATCAAGACAGGAGGAAAATACTTTAGTTCTTGTAACTCAAGGGGGTGATACTCTCATTTCTAAAACACCCCCTCCAAGTAGCCTGGTTACTTCCTTTGATTGGAATCGACTAGTAAGATGTCGTCTTCCTTCTTATGTGCCTTTCTAGATCATAGTACAGGTTTATAATATGCTTGTATCTAGCACTATTATAGATGAAGGTGCATATGTGAGTATCATTTCCTCCACTGCTTCGAAAGCACTTGATTTTTTTCCACTTGCAACTATTACCCAGAATCTATTGGCTTTTAAAAAAGGAACCAGTCAACCATTAGGGATCCTTCCTCAATTGCCTATTACTTTGGGAGGACAAAATTGTTTATCTCAATGTGATGGTAGTCCCAGGCCCTTTAGGTTACAACTTACTTCTTGGGAATGACTATGTTTATGACATGGGAGCTATTGTTTCAACACTCGTTCAAGTGATGTGTTTCCTACATGAAGGCAGAATTGTCACTGTTGACCAGCTTTCATTTCCCAGTCCAAATATGGCTTCCAGTCAACCATATTCCCTAAATGGTCCTTTTGTCCCAATGGTATCATCCCCGCCACGGGTTAATTATGTGGCAACCCATTCCATGCCTACATCAACTGACAATCAATTCAATGGTGTTGTACATTATGCACTAGGGGCATTGGAACTAGATCTCTCTAATTGATTCCTTGCTAAGGATCCCTTCCAAAGAATTTTTCTCCCATCTAATGAGAACCTCTTGGAAGTCATGACCCCTTATGAGTTGTGATTAAGGAACATGAGAATAGTTCTTGGTCTTGTGTCAACCTCATTGAAAAATGAAACAAGGAGCATGAGCATAGCTCCTTGTCTTCTGTCAACCTCGTTAAAAAATGAAACAAGGAATATGAGGATAATTCCTTGTCTTCTGTCAACCTCGTTAAAAAATGAAACAAGGAACATGAGTATAGTTCTTTTACTGTGTCAACCTCATTAAAAAATAAAATAGGTTCCTAACTAGATTTCCTTATCTTGTGTCAAGCTCATTAAAAAATGAAACAAGGTCCCCTGGAGCAAAGTTCCCAGTTGAGTCTTTCACTTGATCTCATATATGAAACTTCATTCCATCCACCTCATAGCTATGAGTAGTCTACTTAGGTGAATGCAATGAAGCTTGGGGGGCATGCACCTAGTCTCAAGTCATCATGTTGGGGGCATGTAAACTAAAATCAAGCATAGATTTTCATTTCAAGCTTGTGTGGAAATGAAACTGAATTCAAGCATAGTTCTTCGTTTTAAGCTTGTGTAAAAATGAAACTGAATCCAAGCATAGTTTTTCATTTCAAGCTTGTGTAAACATGAAATTGAATGCAAGCATAGTTCCCTATGGTTCAATATTATGTAAAAATGAACACATCTCCATTTTAACCCTCGGAATTTGCATTCTATCATCCTTTTCCATTAGATGAACCTTGGTTTTTCTCGTTCCATCATCACTATCTGCTTGGCTGATCATATGCTTTCACTTGGTTGTTTTACCATTTTTGAGGAATAGTTGCAATGAGTGGTATTATTAGCCAGCCACTTCACAAAATCATCATGTTTTGAGAAGTTCCAACATCACCAGAACTAGTTCTATCCTAGACACCAGTCGTTCCTCAAAGTGGAGTTCTCTTTAAGCTCTTTACAAACTCTCAAAATATGAAAAGATTACTGAGTGCTTATCCTTTTCAGCTCGTTAATGGATTGGAAACATCATGTACTCAGTATAAGTTTAACCCTTTTTTGGGTTGAGATAGATTATTTACGAAAAAGGAATATGTTGACTAAACATGGTCAATAGGTCCTCTCTCATATTGTTTTATGCTTTTTTGGGCTTGAGAGATAAATCTACAAAAAATAACTTGTGGAGTTTTCTTTTCATCCCTTTCCAAACTCTCTAAACATGAAAAGGACCGAGTTATCTTTGTCGTTAAACTCGTTAAAACTTCAAATAGTGACAAACTTGTCGATCATGACAAGATCAAGTTTCACCTTCACTTGACTCGTTAAAACATAAAATAGTGATGGATTCACCCAAAGGGTGGAATTATACAACAAGCATATGTTATCATCCTCAAGCTTGATAAAAAATAAAGAGGTACTGGTCACCAATGGCTGGGGAAAATGGGAAAAGGGGTAAACCACTTTTGGTAGCAGGCCGCTCTTGAACATGACACTTTCACTTCATCATTGTGACTATATGGGTTGGGTTATCTGCTTGATGGTCATCATACCTTGGCCTATCATACCATCAATTAATTTTTGTTTTGGTTCAATGCTACCAATTCAATTCAGTGTCGCCAACATGTTCAAGATAATTCATTCAGTTAAAATTAATCCTTTGCAACACCATAAACCTTCATTTTCATGATCACCATTCTTGAACCTTGTGTTGTCAGTCGAATTCCATCTCCAAAATCATTATACTCATATCGTTTCATTGATGTGGGATACATCAAGGCCCTCCTACGACGAGTCACTTCTTCTCGACATCAACTCATTATCCAAGAAGTTGACTTAGTAACACCCTTCTAGTACCTTGAGGCTTTCATACATCAATGGCAAGTTTCTTACTTCCAGCGATAGTTTGACATCAATGGCCTTCGACCGAAAGACTTTGTATAGTTTTTGAGATAACATCATCCATTCACACCATACAGAATGTACTGCAGTGCCTTGAGGATCATTATCATTATCGATGATTTCTCTCGTGTCCGTTAATGGCTCACATCATTGGCTAGTAATCAGACGATGTCTTCCCATTTTCGACTTCAGATCACATATTCACATGGTGAGACTTGTACTTGGGTGAACGATGAAACGAGATAGAAGACCCCAGATCTAGTTTCTATTGGAAAAAATATTGAGAGGGTGGGGTGAATCAGTATTATCTAATCAATTATTGTTCATTTCACAATCAGATTTGTATACGCTACTTCAGTTATGGGAAATTGCGTATATACACTACTGTATCTAAAGCAACCAACATTTATCAGTAAACTTATGATTCATTAAATGATGATCTTTAATTAGTGCATCAGAACTTCATTAACCATAAGAACAGTAAACCAATGCAGTAAAACAGAATAGATCATCACAGACATGGACACGAGATATAAGGTGGAAATCCAATGTGGGTGAAAACCACCTGTAGCAATTCGTCTCTATCTTCTTCTAATAAGAAACTTATTTTTACAATATTTCTGTACTGGTGAAGTCTTATACCAGTACTTAGGCTTCTACCTATAGAAGGCTACAACCTTCTCTCATTCTCCAACTTCTCGTGGAAGGGAGCTACAACCCCCTTAGCTCTTGTACTAGCTGATGTACTAGTACGTAGGTGCTGACCTACAAAATGCTACAACCTTCTCTTTACTTCCAGGGACCACGTTTCATAAATTTTTAGATTGGATCCAAAAATCGAAAATCAAATGTATCTGCATCAACCAATCTCCTTTGCACCAAAAAAAACTGAATCAAATAGTCACTTCTCTGAATGTTGTACCCAGAAAACAGTAACAGTAACCAGACACCAATTTGGAACCCAGAACACTGCAGCAATAAACAGAAGTAGCTAAAACATATTTCATGAGACGTACGCTACTTCAATATGTAGAACCTGTGTGCATGCGCTTCTGTATTAAGGCCAACCAGTGTATACCCTATTTTGACTTACTGAACCAGCATGTATACGCACCTCTATTGTGCCGAACCTGTGTACAGATCTATAAAAGATAATTTACCCTTTTCACTTATTTAGACATCAGTTATACCTAGATTATTAGATTTATAGATCATGTCATGCGCCAAATATAACAGATCAAAATACACAAAGATACTACTATTCAAGCCTTAAGATCTTGACCCATCAATAGAACTTATCCTTCTTCTAGTGCTCAGGTTCCTCCTTGGTTCAAATCCAGCTATACACCATCACCCAATGACCAGTATTCTAGATCTTGCTCTTCATAAGATATTCAATACTCGAGTGAATGCATTTGCCTAATGATCTCCTTTCCCTTTTATATTCTTAGGCCTTACTCAATACCATGGTCCAAAACCATAGAGAATCAATACCATGGACCCAATACCTGGGTTCAACACTTCGGACGAGATACCATGGTCTAAAACCATAGGTTCAAATACCAAGGACTAAATACCATGAACCAAAAAATAAGTTTTCCCACATGTATGTGCTTTTCCTTGGATGAAAGTGTGTGCATACATATACGGACCTTTTGATCATTTATCCCGTGTGTATACGCGACTTGGTTAAGAGGAACCTGCATATATCTCTTTTTATTTTATTCTTAGAGCTTGAACTGTGATCTGTCATCTGACTGAGTTGCCATAAAGGAAAACACCTGTGTCATAATGCCAACAATCTCCCCCTTTGGACTTGATGGCAACCCCAAGTTACTCAAAGTCATTCTCCCCCTTTGTCATTAAGGGCAAAGGATTATGCTCCCCCTAAGTACATGCTGAAATCTCTGCTCTGTTGTGCTATCCATGCTCCCCCTGACTGTAGGCAAGGTTTGCAAGAAGATGTTTCTACAAGAATAAACATGCCTTTATACATCATAAATGATCTTCCTATCACCAAAGACTCATACATACATCCATCTCCCAACCAAGTGGGGATTTACCAATATTGACTCATCCACCCAACCAAGTGGGGATACACCAAAAGTTTACACATGATAAAACAAGAACATTACATCATCCATCCCAGGCATAGTGGGGAAACCAAGATAGGTTGTTACATGACCTTGAAAATAAAGCAAATACATGACATAGAGACTAAATATCTGAGACAAGACTATGATAGTTATCAGCAACTAAAATCAGCAACATCTGTCAATCATCATCAAGACAAGAAACCATGATCTCCTTCTGCACCTGAGCTACCTGAAAGAAAATGAACCAAGATCTTCTAAAATAATGCCAACAATGCATTATTAGAAGTATGTGCTCCCCCTGAACCTGTGCCAGATGGTCTTTTTCATACCCATATCAGACTCTTTTTATCCTGAGTCTGGCCCCACTGTTTGCCTTCAAACCATAATATATGTGACTATGTCCACGGACACCTGCGTATGTAAGCGGATACACTTCATGAAACTCGTGTACAACCACTGTTCTTTGAAACAAATAATTTCAACAGTAAGATGATGCATCGACTACTCCTAGATTATGTCTAAGATATTCAAATGTCTCCCTGGGCAATGGTTTGGTGAATATATCAGCAACCTATTCCTTGGAGGGAACATACTCCAATTTGACCTTTTGTTCAAGCACTTGTTCCCGAAGAAAATGATATTTGATAGGTATGTGCTTGGTCTTCGAATGCATGACTGGATTCTTTGAAATACTAATTTCACTTGTATTATCACAAAAAAATGGAGATATGTGGAGTACAAGTGATTTGAATGTCTTGCAATGTTTGCATCATCCAAAGGAGTTGTGTGCAGCAAGATGCAGCAGCCACATATTCTGCTTCAGTTGTAGATAATGCAATTGAGCTTTGTTTGTTATTGAACCAAGATACTAATCTAGAACCCATAAATAATGAACCACCACTAGTGGTTTTTCTGTCATCCACGCTTCCTTCCCAATCTACATCTGTATATGCATGAAGTGTAAGATCTGTATCTCTAGGATACTATAAGCCATAATTTTTTGTTCCTTGAAGATATTTAAAAATCCTCTTAACTGCCTGAAGGTGTGCTTCCTTTGGATTTGCCTGGAATCTTCCAACTATTCCCACTACATGCATGATGTCTGGTTGGGTACCTGTCAAATAGAGCAAACTACCAATCATGGATCTATAGGTTGGTTGATGTATTGTTGTTGATTCATCATTTGCTCTGAGGGTGCATCCTGTTACCATAGGGGTACATACTGGTTTCGAATCCTCCATCCCATATTTCTTCAAGATCTGATTGAGATACTTGGTTTGTGATAGAAAAATACAGTCTTTGTTTTGTTGGATTTCTAAACCAAGAAAATATGTGAGCTCACCAAGTAAGGACATTTCAAATTCTTTCTGCATCACCAAAGTAAAGTTTTGACTCATGGCTTCTTCATTGCTACCAAAGATGATATCATCAACATACACAACAAGTATTAGCAATTTATGATTATCAATTTTTATATATAGATTGCTATCTGATGATCCTTTTGAAAAACCTTGTTTATGGAGGTATTTGTCCAACCGAAAATACCAAGCCCTTGGAGCCTGTTTAAGGACATAGAGAGCCTTTTTGAGTCTGCATACAAGTTTTGGATCATTTCCAAGGATGAATCCATCTAGTTGCTCAATGTACACTTCTTCTTCTAAGTCTCCATTTAGAAAAGTAGATTTCACATCCATTTGATATAATTTGAACTCCTGAAAGACAGAAAGAGAAAGAAACATTCTTATGGCATCAAGTCTAGCAACTAGTACAAAAGTTTTTTCAAAGTCTATGCCTTCTTGTTGAGCATACCCTTTGCAAACAAGCCTGGCCTTGTTTCTAATAACATCTCCATTCTCATTCAGCTTGTTTTTAAATATCCATTTTGTCCCTATGACATTCTTATCATTTGGTGTAGGAACCAACTCCCAAGTGTTATTCTTTTCAATCTGCTCAAGTTCTTCATTCATGGCCTTGAACCAGCATTCATCTTTGCATGATTCACTTACATTTCGTGGTTCAGTGGAGGAGAGCAATGCTAGATAGCTTGAAGCTTCTGAAATAGTTATTCTTGTTTGTACACCTGCCTCTTTCTGCCCCAAAATTTGAGTTTCTGGATGATTCTTCTAGACATACCTGGATGGAGTCTTTTCTTCTACCCTTATCTATTCTTCTGGTGCCTCATAGGTTTCTTCTTCATCATTAGTCTGATTCGATGTTGAAGGATATTCCTCATCATCTTCGAAATCTTTAGATTTTACCTGCCTTGGAATTTTTCCTTCTTCATCAACCACTACATCAATACTTTCAACAATTTTTCTAAGTCTTTTATTGTAACACTTATATCCTTTGCTTTAGGGAGAGTAACCAAGGAGGATGCCTTCATCTGCTCTAGGTTCAAAGTTGCCAAGGTTTTCATCAGTCCTTTTGATGTAACATTTTCTTCCAAAACTTTTGAAGTATTTTACCGTAGGAGTCTTACCATACCAAAGTTCATGAGGAGTTTGAGTGTTGTTCACCCGGACATTTGTCTTGTTGAGAATAGTAATGGAAACAAATGCAGCTTCACCCCAGAAGGTTGCGGGAGTTCCAGATTCATCAAGCATAGCATGAGCCATTTCTTGAACCATTTTATTCATCCTTTCCACTACTCCATTTTGCTGAGGAGTCCTTGCAGTACAGAATTCCCTTCTTATTCCATGTTCTTCACAAAAATCGAAAAATTCATCCAAGGTAAATTCCCCTCCTCGATCAGACTTGAGGGATTTGATTCTGTGATCTGATTCGTTTTCAACCAAGGCTTTGAATGCTTTGAACTTTTCGAAACCTTCGTCTTTATGCTTCAGTAGTCCTATCCAACACATCCTGGAAAAGTCGTCAATGAACAATATGAAGTATTCTTCTCCTCGAGGTGACCCTTTTCTGGATGGACCCCATACATTAGTATGGACAAGTTCAAGTGGCTTACTAGTTGATCCTTCCTTCTCAGGGAAGTTAGTTCTGGTTTGCTTACCGAACTAACATGATTTGTATATTGTATTGTCTAGAATTCTGATCTCAAGGAGATCACGAACTCCCTGATATTTGCATGCTTTCCTTATCTGAGAGAAGCTCAGATGCCCCAATCTTCTGTGCCATAGCCAGTGTTCATCATTCTTGCTTAGATAGCATTGTTTTTGTCCTCCCTTGAGTATGTATAAATTATTCAGAGTTCTTATGCCTTTGATCACTGTTTCTCCTGTATCAAGCTCACAAAAAATACATCCATTTGATTGAAAATTACCTCATTTCCTTGATCACACATTTGACTGACACTCAATAGATTGTGTTTTAGGCCATCAACATACATAACATTTCCAGCTTTGACCTTTTCTTTCAAAAGAACAGAACCTTTACCTTTTGTGGGTGCAGGGGTGTCATTTCTAAATGAGACCTTCCTTTCCTTTTCTAAGGCACTATATGACTGAAATTTTTCTTTATCACCTGTCATATGTTTCGAGCATCCACTGTCGATGTACTACTGATTTTCCTGTCCTTCCACATATAAGTCTATACCACATCTTTCTGGTTGCGTCTCTTTCTTTCTCCATGTTTGGGACTCAATGGAGCTTCCTCCTTTTGAGTTGTTTTCCGAAACCTACTCCTACATTCAGAATCTTCATGACCGAAGTTGTTACAAATAGAACATTCTATTTCATTTTTAGGATCAGAAAAGTTATTGTAGGTCCTTTTCATGATCCCAGTCACACTCCTTTGATTTGGTTCTTCTCTAATCATGATGGTCTTGTAGGCAACACATTGAGCTACTTTATGTCCAAATTTATGACAAGAGAAACATTGGCCATTGAAGAAATTCCTGTGATTATCAAACCTACCGTCCAGGTGATTGTAGTTTCCATAGACATTCATTCTAGAGGCAAATTGAAAATGATTTACCTGTGGTTGGTTGTAGCTTCTATTCATCCTTGAAGTATATTTCCCCTGATGTAATTGGTGATCTCTGTTCATCCTTGAAGTAGATTGACTCAGATTTACCTGGTGATCTGCTTTATGCCTTTCCTGTGAATTGTCAACTCGTTCACTTCTCCTTGCTACATCAAGTAACTTTTGGAGGTGGATGGCTTCTGTGCTTGAGATGCTTCTTCAATATATCCAAGACCTATCTTGATTAGAGGAGAATGTTGCACTTTGATAATCTCATCTAAAGTTTCAGATCCTTTAGCAAATCTATGATTAAGAGCTTTTGTTTTTTCAATATCTTTTCTAAGTCCCACAATTTCACATTCTAACTTTTCATTGTGTTATTCCCTTTCAACAAGTTGGAATGTCAAAGTATGTATGATCATACTCTTTTCTTCTTAACAGATTTTAAGTTTAGAAATTTCTTCATAGAGATCATCTTCATCTATAGCATCCAAGAAATCATCATCTTCAAAAGCCATCAAAAGTTTGTACTCATTACATTGTTCATCTTCATCATTAATTGAAAATCCATCACTATTTTCATGTGTACAATAGCTCTTCTTACTTACATTCTGTTTTCTGTTCGATCTAACTGGTTCCTTACCTCTATCAAGCTTATCTTTATGAGGATACTTGGTTGCATAGTGACTGACTCTTCCACAAGCAAATCATTTGAAAGGTAGCTTACCTCTGAATCTTTCAGAACCTCGTTGAAGGTTCTTGAAAAAGTTTGATTCTTCCTCTCCTTCTGACATATGTCTTGACTCATTGTAATCTCCTTTTCCTGAAGCTTTGAATGCGACTTCTCTCCTATCTGATGGTCCCCCTTTTCTCATTTTGAAAGCAGTTAGGATTTCGTGCAGCTGTGACATGGTAATGCTTTGTAGATCATATTTTTCTTCTACGGCAGAGACTTTTGATTCAAACTTAGAAGAGAAAGATCTTAGAACCTTTTCAACCAAAGTAACTTCTTTTATCTCTTCATGCAAGTTTTTCATATGATTAACAATCTCATCTATACATAAGAAATAATTAGCCACACTTTCATCATTGTACATTCTGAGATTTTCATATTGAATTCTGAGAGTTTGTAGTTTTGCACATTTTACCTGATCGTCTCCTTCATAGCTTAGAACGATCTTGTCCCATATTTCTTTTGCAGTTTTGAGCTGCATAACCTTGACAAATTCTGATTCAGATAAACTCCCTAATAAAGTATTGACAGCTTTTGCATTTGTTTCATACTGCTTCTTACCAGCCATATCTGTAGGAGTTGCTGATGGAAATGCATATACTGCTTCCACGATACCCCAAACTTCTGTACCAAGAGATTGAAGATAGGCAGTGATTCTTACCTTCCAATAGACAAAGTTGCTCCCATCAAAGATTAGTGGCCTGATCGATGCCTCTTTTTTGTAGTTGCTCATGATGATAGATCTTCCTTCAAGCGATCAAGCTTCTTTTGAAGGACCTGCTCTGATTCCAATTGTTGCAAATAATACTGAGAGGGGGGGGTGAATCAGTATTATCTAATCAATTATTTTTCATTTCACAATCATATTTGTATACGCTACTTCAGTTATGGGAAACTGCATATCCACGCTATTGTATCTAAAGCAACCAACATCTATCAATAAACTTATGATTCATTAAATGTTGATCCTTAATTAGTTCATCAGAACTTCATTAACCATAAGAATAGTAAACCAGCACAGTAAAACAGAATAGATCATCACACACATGGACACAAGATATAAGGTGGAAACCCAATGTGGGTGAAAACCACCTCCTGTAATTCGTCTTTATCTTCTTTTAATAAGAAACATCTTTTTACAATATTTCTGTATTGGTGTAGTATTATACCAGTACGAAGGCTTCTACTTGCAGAAGGCTACAACCTTCTCTCATTGTCCAACTTCTCCTGGAAGGGAGCTACAACCCCCTTAGCTCTTGTACTAGCTGATGTACTAGTACGTAGGTACTGACCTACAGAAGTCTACAACCTTCTCTTTACTTCCAGGGACCACGTTTCATAAATTTTCAGACTGCATCCATCAATCAAACATCAAATGTATCTGCATCAACCAATCTCCTTTGCACAAAAAAAAACTGAATCAAATAGTCACTTCTCTAAATGCTATACCCAGAAAACAGTAACAATAACCAGACACCAATTTTGAACCCAGAACACTGCAACAATAAACAGAAGTAGCTAAAACATATTTCATGAGACGTACGCTACTTCAATATGTAGAACCTACGTGCATACGCTTCTGTATTAAGGCCAACTAGTGTATACGCTGTTTTGACTTACTGAACCAGAGTGTATTTGCATCTCTATTGTGCCGAACCTATGTACAGATCTATAAAAGATAATTTACCCTTTTCACTTATTTAGACATCAGTTATACCTAGATTATCAAATTTATATTTCAAGTCATGTGCCAAATATAACAGATCAAAATCACACAAAGATACTACTATTCAAGCCTTAAGATCTTGAGCCATCAATAGAACTTATCCTTCTTCTAGCGCTCAAGTTCCTCCTTGGTTCAGATCTAGCTATAGACCATCACCCAATGACCAGTATTCTAGATCTTGCTCTTCATAAGATAGTCAATACTTGAGTGAATGCATTTGCCTAATGATCTCCTTTCCTTTTCATAGTCTTAGGCCTTACTCAATACCATGGTCCAAAACCATAAAGAATCAATACCATGGACCCAATACCTAGGTTCAACACTTTGGAAGATACCATGGTCCAAGACCATAGGTTCAAATACCAAGGACTAAATACCATGGACCAAAAAAAAAGTTTTCCCACATGTATTGTTATGAAACCAGCTCAAGAAAAGATAGAAAAGAAAGATCAACGCCTTAGAATTCAGCCTCTTGAAGGGGGAAACCTCCTTTACATTACATAAATGAACAATTCTTGGATGATACAAATGACAAAACCTCCTTTCTATATATAGGAGTCTAAGGAGTCACAATATAATCCAGCCGACCTAACAATAATAATATAAAGCCACAAAAATAACAATAGAGGGATTTTATGGGGCACAGAAATAACAATATGGGGGTAATAGGGGCACAACAATATAAATAAGGGGTATAACTACAATAGTAATGGGGTAATCACTAGTATTATAGGGACCCAACATGCCCCTCTCCTTCAAAAAAGTGTTGTCCTCAACGCTTGAGTAGTTTTGGATACTTCTGCATAAAATTCTCATCCTCCCATGTGGAATCTTCAGCGGATAAGTTCTTCCACTTGATAAGATACTCTGAAATTGATCTATTTCGTAGCTATCGAGTTCTTGTTTCTGTGATTGCTTCCGGTTCCAATATAATTTTTCCTTCCTCGTCAAGTTCTGGGAATATTGTTTGAATTGGGAGCTTGTTACCTATAACCTTCTTTAAACATGAAACATGGAAAACTGGGTGCAATCGAGAAGCTGCAGGAAGCTCCAATTTGTAAGCCATAGTACCAATCTTTTCCAACACCTTGTACGGACATTTGTTGCACTTGTTCTTGTAATTTTGATATATCATGTAGCATTTCTTCCTCTTCTTCATGAGTCATGCTAGAGCTTTCAGGTTCCTTACTAGGTGTTTGCATTTTCTTTCCTCAGGGCATCAGTTACCGATAATAATGCTTTACTATGCCCTTTGAATTCCGTTAAACCAAGCTTACACAAAAATTAAAAAAAAAAAACTACACACCTTTTTTCACTTTATAGAAGCCTGATATTGAATCTGATGTATCTCTGTAATTTCGGATCATCCAGTTTTGAAATTGCTACCTATAGTAGCCTTCTATGTCCTCTTTCCAATGCCATAAGTCTGAGCCAAATTGGATTCTCTAAGGAAGAGTTATGTGAAATCTCTCAAAGTGACTTGCTTTTAGACTAGTTCAATAGTGCGAACTTGTACGACATGCCACGAGTCACTGTTTCAACCTTTGAATCTAAAACACACATACAAGAAACTACAGTCCGTCCTCTTTCTGTACCTTCTTACAAAATTTCAATCCGATCCCCAGAGAGAAAGTTATGACGATTTTCCCCAGGTCACCTGTTTTGAATGTAATTCAGGAGTCTGCAAAAAGACCAACTTCCTCAGATCATATCTCCGTAAATATCATGCGAAAAGCTCTAAAATTTGGACCCAAGGTTCAGTGCGATTTCTTCTCAAATGGGTTTTTCTTGCAACTTCTGAAACGTCACAGAGAAAAGGTTATAGCTAAAATTCCACGATGACCTGTTTGGAGCAGCGAAACCCTAGAATCCAAAGCTCTCATACCAAATGTTATGAAACTAGCTCAAGAAAAGATAGAAAAGAAAGATCAACGCCTTAGAATTCAGCCTCTTCGAGGGGGCAACCTCCTTTACATTACATAAATGAACAATTCTTGGATGATACAAATGACAAAACCTCCTTTCTATATATAGGTGTTGTGGGGAAAAATGCCTATGCAAGACGATCCTATCCACCTAAGGTGTGACAGTACCTTAGCAACAAACGAATACAGCTACTTCGGTTTCTTCCTTTATGAAATATGAAAGAGAGGAGATTGGTGGACTTACCGTTATCTTTCGGTTGTCCCTCGATCTAGATCCTCTCCTCTTTGTGTGTCCACAGCTACTTGCCTCCTCGCTTTTTCTCCCACGAGATCACAAGAGAACAGCTACCTGTGACAAGAGAACATCTACATGCAACAAGAGAAGGACACAATACAAAGGCAAATATACATATTCATAAATGATTCAGGATTAGAAGTAAATCAAATACACTAATGCAAATCATACAATAAACACCAGCATATAGGAAAGAACCAAGAAGCTTTATTGATTGATAAACAAGGTTCAGGAAGAGATACAACCCATAGGGTTCCAACCCAGCATCTCCTTCCCAGCAGAATAGAATTCCTTCTTCAGCCCCTTTCAAAGCATAAGCACCCAATGATCCAACCACAAACCAACAGCAATTCTTTCCAAATACAATATTCCAGCCTCCCATGACCTCCTGAGAGAGATCTATATATAGGAGTTTTGGAGAAAGGATGAGTCAGCTTGAGGCGCATGGAGCTGACTAGTGTCCTCTCCCACTTCAGTTCTTGAGTCCACTTGGAGGTTCTTGCTTCCACTTGGAGATTTGGAACCTCTTACTCATCACCAGTCGAATTCCCTGATCCAAGTGTCATTTTGGAAGCTTCCTGGGCATTGACACCTTGAGAAATGAGTCTGCCACTTGTCCAGTTACGCTCAGCGCAGGTAGCCTTCTTTGCAGTTGACATTCAGCGCAGGTAGACAGTGGAGCAGTTGACATTCAGCGCAGATGCTCAGTGGAGCAGTTGACATGATCCAGAAATGGCTTGTTTTTTAGTGTTTTCAGGTGGAGAACTTTTGTGAATTGCTGTGGTTTGCTGGCCTTGTTCCTCTAGGGGTAGGAACAACATGTTTAGGGACTTTGGATCCCTTAATTATTGACATTTCATGCTCAGTGATGTAAGGCACAAAAATGTCTATAACAGTTGCCCCCTAAAGTATGAGGCCGTTTACCGGGTGAAATGCTTTATCCAAGGGAGTCCGAAGTTCATCCATTTGCTGGGAGGAGAGCTGTAATAAGATACAATACAATACATTATGATTCATACTGCTTTCATGATCTAGCTGAGGCGGGCATTCCCATGCTCAGCTTTATAAATACATTTTGGTACATAGAATAGAAGATCGTCTGATGGTAGACTGATAATTCTGGCGAAACTATCATCCTTTGAGTAGGATGATCATCTGCTGCGATGATGTACATGTCAAATGTCTTTATATTTCCTGAATATATATCGCAGCCCAGATGGATGAAACTAGATCCGGGTCTTCAATCTCGTTCGATCTTCACTCTAAGTACAAGTCGATCCATGTGAGAATTGCGCTGAAGTCGAACATGGAAAGACATCGCTTGATTACCGGTCAATGATGTAAACTGTTAACAAACACGAGAGGAATCACCGATAATGATAATGACCCTCAAGGTACTGCAGTACAATTCACGTGGTGTGAATAAAGGACTTGGCGTCGAACACCACACAAAATCTTCTGGTCGAAGGTCATTGATGTATACCTGTCGCCGGAAGTGAGAAACTTGCCATTGAGGCATGCAAGCTTCAAAGTACTGAAGGGGTTGTTCCTAGATCAACTTCTTGGATAATGAGCTGATGTCGACAAGAAGCGATCCGTCAAAGGAGGGCCTTAATGAATTCCACATCAGTGACATGGAACGGAGCTAATGATTTTAATGGAGGTGAAAACAATCTGTAACATATGATTCAGGGTGGCGGTCATGAAATGGATGAAGGATAATGTATGGCAGTGGATGGGACCTGGTTGACTCTTTCTGAACAACTTCTCTTGAACATATGGCGACACTGATGCGATGGATTGGTAGCATTACCCCAAGTATGGATGGTGTGGCAAAGACCATGGTGATGTGACTGGTGAATGAAACAACCCAACCCGATGTGGTACGGAGGAAAAGTGTCATGTTCAAGAGCGACCTACTACCATCAAAGACTTCTTGATTTTTCCCAATTTTTCCCCAGTCATTGCTGACCAGTACCTCTTTATTTTTGTCAAGCTTGAGGAGGATAACATATGCTTGTTCTATAACCTGCCCTTCGGGCAAGCCCATCGCTATGTTTTAACGAGCTTAGCGATAGTGAAACTCGTTCTCGTCTAAAGAAAAGTTTGTCGCTATTTAGTGATTTTAACGAGTCTAACGACAAGGAAAACTCGGCCCTTTTCATTTTTAGAGATTCTAAAAAGGTACATAAAGTTAACTCCAAAATTCCTTTTTCGTCATCTAATCCCTTAAGTCCGAAAAAGTATAAAACAATACAGAAGGGATGAGTTTTCGATAGTTTTAACGAGCCAAACAAAACAAGCGCTCGATATTTTTGTGCAATAATCCCTCAGGTCCAAAAAGATTAAAATCTAGAGGAGGGATGGCTCTTCCGGTCGTTTAATGAGCTGGAAGGCCAAAACTCGGCAATCTTTTCATATTTTATGAGTCAGTTGAAAAGAGCTTAAAGAAGACTCGTCTTTTGAGGAACGAGTGATGAACAGGGTTAGCAGCTGATTCCAGGTACAGTTTGGAATTTTCCAATCACGGTGTTACACTAAAAAATGTCACCATGACTATTTACAGTTAGTATGGCTCAATCAACAGTCATGCTACCCTCTTAGGCAAGTCTTATGCCTCTGCTCTCCATGTCAAACTCCAAAAAAGAGAGAAAGTCTTGTATAAATGTATTTATCTCTGGGGACGCAGGTTCTCTCAACCTTACCTGCGGGGACGCTCCCAATGTTCACAAAATCTGCGTCCAAAGACGCTCTGTATGTAAAGGGATAGGTGCGTCCCCCTGTAAAGGTTAGAATGCGCAAGTTTCATCTTTAAAAAGTTACTTGTGGTCATTTCTAGAGCATTCTAGAAGGTTGTTCGACGTGTATTGGGCGCCTCCAGATGGTTCATGCACTCCTATCAAAGAGGAACTTATCCCATCAATAAGGGAGCTATCCCACCCAAAGAGGGGATTATCCCATTGATGGTGGACCTGATTAACCTCCTCTTGAGCACTATAAATACAGGCATTGGGCCAGAAGGAGGAGAGGTTGAAAGCTATACATTTCTAAGGGTAAATGTTGCAGGAATTAGGACTCCCATTTAGAAGCTTGTGAGGAGAGATTGCCATCTTTGCTTGTTCTATTTGGAAGTGGGTGAGCTTTGTCAAAGTAGAGGAAGACTCTTGTGGACCCTGGAAGGAGCTTGCACAACACCAAGGCTCAGGTTGTAATGGTTCCTTTTGATTACCTTTAATGCAAATTGGTCCATTCTTCTCAATAACTTGTTGTTTATGGGTTATTTCATGTACTCCTTGGTCTATATGTTGAATATGCTTTGTTTTATGTTATAATCAGGTGCTATTTAATTGTTTGACTGTTGGTGATTGCAGGTTTTGGAGAAAAGGAGGAACTCATCCAGATCAACAAAGCTTGGACTTCTACAACAGCGTTTGGACAAAGGTACGAACGAAACACTTGATTTCTCATATCACAATGCATGTTTAGAGAAGGATAGTTCTAGTTTGTCTTGTTTGTCATTAGAATGTCTTAGACTCCTAGGGAGGTTGATTTGTGTCCGCTCAATCGACTCTTTCCGCCTGACAAATTGGCGACTCCGCTGGGGATTCCATTAATGTGAAAAGTCTTTTCCTTTGTATGAACTTTGCTTTGAGAAAATTGGTTTATTTTTCTGGTTTTGGCTCTGTGATTCTGTCTCTGGGTGGGTTAGCTTAGGATTAGTTTTATTTTGGTTTTTCTTGAGTTTTTCAGTAGGACGCACCCTCTGAGTGCTGCACAGTGCATCCCTGGACGCACTTTTGCTGTGTGCACAGAGCGGGCCCACACCTGTGCTAACGGGTTGCCTGCGTCCCCTGCCAAAATTTGAGAAAATTCCATTTTTTACATTTTCTTCTCTTGGATTTTGCTTTTTCTTAGTTTTTACTGCCCAGATCCATTAGTATCTTGTCAAAGATCTTCACCTGAACTTGTTCCATTGGCATTTCTACTTTAAGCTTTCATCAATTGGGTGTTTTGAGTCTCTTTTTTGAGAAATTCTTAATTTGATTTCCTTTGGTCATTACTTGGAGGTTTCTATCAGTCCTTTCACAATTTCCATCTTTTTGCTTGTGTTTTTGCAAAAAAAAATTCCCCCTCATTCGCCGGGGGGGGCTAAATTGTGTATGAGTGTTAATCGCCTTTGAGTGTTTTTATTTTTTGATCTTTGGAACTCTCACCCAATTTTCTCGACTTGCACTTGATTGGTTCTTAGATCACATTAGAATCATCTTGTGTTTGAGAATTCTCTTGCATAGATCACATTTGCATAATTAGAATTCTCACTTTCAGAATATGAATGAAAAATGTGCATAGATTACATTTGCATACTTTTCAAGTGAATTGTGCTTCGATTACCATTGCATAGTTTACATTCTGAAAAATCAATCGTAGATTTAGATCAGCTTTCTTTGATTTGAATTTACACAAAAATAAAAATAAAAAAATTGGTTTGGAATTGATTTGCATTAGTTTTTCTTGATAAAATTAGTGCATTAGAGAATCTGTTATATTTTCTCTTAGTGATCAATTTTTGCATTGTTGGAAGTGAATGGAAACTCTCTCCTTACTTTAGTTAGGATTCATCGAATTGAAAAGATTACATTATCATATTCGATTGCATTCAGTTGAGTCGGGTCATAACACCAGTGGTTTCATATCCATTTACCCATTTGAGTAATAACAGCCTTAATAACACAGCGCTTAATTAAAATTCATCTAGTAATTTTTACATTTCTAGGGCTCTGAAACACCAACATAGCTTAGGCTAGTGTCTTGGAGTAGGAGAGTAATTAACTCTCCAAGACAGCAAAACCAAACAAGTAGCTCATCTTGTGGTAGGATAAATCCAACTGTTACATTTATGCTCTGGGAAAGCTCCTCTTAAAGGAGAAGCACGAGACCGTGTCCGAACCAGTGAGGGGATCAATCCTCCTTCATTGGGAAAGACGCCAGATACGCACGTACTACAAACGGTAAACCTCGGATTATTGTCGAGGAGCCTGGGGTCACTTGTCGGTAAACCTTGGATTATTGTCAAGGAGCCGGCAAGGGGATTGAGCTTGTTACTCTGCCCTTGCGTGCTATCGGGTTGTAGACTGTTCCCCCAGGTGTATTTGTTGCTATTGGTGACCTTAGTGACCATTATCTTTAGGGTTCTACCCAAGGTGACAGTGGAGGGAAGATCCCACTGTACCTGGAGCAGACGTCGGCTAGACTCACTTGGATTTTCTGGGGGGTTCACTTCACTCGAGACGGTTAAAGTGGAGGAACTTGGTCCAGTCTATTCATTAAGCAGGTTGCCGGGGTAACTGTTCCACCCGCCACTTTTGTACTGAATTCTGCGATGTTGGATTTCATCACCAACTAGTGTTTTCGGTCTGGAAGGCTACTGTTTGTGTGTGGTTTGACACCTAGATTTGATAGCGCGTGTTAATCTGTTTGTTTTTACTTTTAGAGACCATAGGTGTGAATTGTGAATTTTAATAGTTAGGTGTGAATTGTGAATTGTTAATTTTAGTTTTAAAATTGTTAATAAAATTCACTGAAGTTGAATATAATGGCAAATGTTCCGGAATTTACCAACCTAGGAACCCCTCCTAACGAGAATCCTAGTACTTTTCCTTACTTTGGAAATGTTGGTCCTCCTTATATGGCTACTTTGTCATTACCTGGATTTACAATAGGATTACCGATATGGTTATTTTCAACTTCGTTGGCCCAAAGTACTCCAATTGTTCCACCTCAACCGGATGCTTCACCTCAACAGAGTTCACCATCTCAACATCACCAACCTTCTGTTGACCCTTTACCTTCTTCGCCTAATTTTTCTTCCTCCATTTCTTCCTCTTCGCCTGGTAAAAGCCTCGATGCTAGTAACCAGGAGGCTAAGAAGAAAAAGAAAGGGAAGAAGAAGAAGAAGAAGAAGAAGAAAGATAAGAAAGAAGTCAACCAACCAACCATGGCTGTAAGTGTTAGTTGTGTTGAGGAAAATTCCGACATGCACCGTAAACCCAAATACCCTTGCAGGCTTTGTAAGGGTGACCACTTCCTTGTCAATTGTCCTAGTATTCCAAAGGTCTTGGAAGTATGGTCAGAAAAATCTCATCAACTTTCTATTGATCCATCAACCAGTGATAGTCAGGTTCCTGGGAAAAAGGGTAAAGTTAGGTTTCCTTGTAAGTTATGCAAAGGGAGTCATCAAACTCACATTTGCCCTCACATGGATGAAGCCTCAACATTGTTGGAAAACCTTACTGTTCCACAGCGAGAATTTCCAACTGGTTACCGTAAACTTTCTCCCAACCTACCGTCAACTGACGGAGTGATTGATCTAATTTCAAGTACAGTCGATCACACTCTTCCATTGGAGAGTGAAACTCATGTCACTCAGGTTGATGATCCATTAGTTGATCAAGTGGTCGATTCAATTTCACATTCGGTCGATCACACTCTCCCTTTCGAGAGTCAATTTCATACCGCTGATGTTCTTCTTGTTACATCGGATTCTTCTATGCTGGGGGGCATTTCACCTGTTTCTACAGAACCCCCTCCAAGCACTGAGGTCTTTTCCTTTGATTGGAATAGACTGACAGAACCTCGTCTTCCTTCCTCCATCCCTTTCCAAATCATTGTCAAGGCTGGTGGTAGGGACATACATCGTACTCAGGTAGATGAAGGTGCCTCTGTTAGTATTTTATCCTCAACTGTTTGGAAAGCTTTGGGTTCCCCTCAGCTTGCGCCTATTACGCAGAATCTGAAAGCTTTTAATAGAACCATTAGCGAACCTTTAGGGATCCTTCCTAAGTTTTCTATTACCTTGGAAGGTAAAACTGTCTGTATTGATCTTATGGTAGTTCGAGGTCCCTTGGATTTCAATTTACTCCTTGGGCGAGACTATGTTTATGCAATGAAAGCTGTCGTATCGACACTCTTTCGCGTGATGTCTTTCCCTCACAATGGCAGTATTGTGACTGTAGACCAGCTTTCGTTCCCTAGTCTTGTTTCAACTACCAATAATATGACACCCCTAAATGTTCCTGATTCTAAAGTGGTATCTACCCTGCCACGGGTTAATTATGTGGCAACCGGTCCCATGTTTTCAGTTACCGATGTAAGTGAGCCTCTCACTGTTGATTTAGATCCGGTAATTGACATGGAGAACTCTATGGGATTACTTGAACACGATGTTCTTATCCCTTTTGAGTCCCTTGACATGTGTTCCTTCCAGAGAACTATTCTTCCTTCTGATGAAGACTTTTTGGAAGCCATGATCAAGGTGTGTCCATTGACATGTCTTTCTTCCAGTTGGAAGCCATGATCAGTGAGTGTGAGGATAGTTTCTTCTAGTCTCAACCTCGTTAAAAAATGAAACTGGAAGTCATGAGCATAGTTCCTTGTCTTGTGTCAAGCTCATTAAAAAATGAAACAAGGAGTGGCGAGGATAGTTTTTTCCTGTCTCAACCTCGTTAAAAAATGAGATTGGATGTTATGAGGAAAGTTCCTTTTACTGTGTCAACCTCGTTAAAAAATGAAACAGGTGTCCATGAGGAAAGTTCCTTTTACTGTGTCGACCTCGTTAAAAAATGAATCAGTGAGTACGAGGATAGTTTGTTCCTCTCTCAACCTCGTTAAAAAATGAAATTGGATGTTACGAGGATAGTTTTGTCCTGTATCAACCTCGTTGAAAAATGAAACAGGCTAGTATGAGGATAGTTCTTTTACTGAGTCAACCTCATTAAAAAATGAATCAGGTAGATTTTAGGTTATGTAGGTATATTGTAGAAAGCAGGATTTCGAGGAAAGTTCCTTTTACTGTGTCAACCTCGTTAAAAAATGAATCAGTGTGCTGAGGAAAGTTCCTTTTACTGTGTCAACCTCGTTAAAAAATGAATCAGTGAGTACGAGGAAAGTTCCTTTTACTGTGTCAACCTCGTTAAAAAATGAATCAGTTGGTATGAGGATAGTTCTTTTCCTGTATCAACCTCATTAAAAAATGAAACAGGCTAGTATGAGGATAGTTCTTTTACTGAGTCAACCTCATTAAAAAATGAATCAGTGAGGGCGAGGATAGTTTTTCCTGTATCAACCTCGTTAAAAAATGAAACAGGAGGGTTTGAGGAAAGTTCTTGTTACTGAGTCAACCTCGTTAAAAAATGAATCAGGTGTGAGCATAGTTCCTTGTCTTGTGTCAAGCTCGTTAAAAAATGAATCAAGGTTTTTAGAGTAAAGTTTTTGTTAGGTAGATTGTAGAGAGTAGTTATGAGCATAGTTCCTTATCTTGTGTCAAGCTCGTTTAAAAAATGAAACAAGGGTTTTGAGGATAGTTCCTTATCTTGTGTCAAGCTCGTTTAAAAAAAAGAAACAAGGGTTTTGAGGATAGTTCTTTTCCTGTGTCAACCTCACTAAAAAATGAAACATCTCCCACAAGTCTTTCCAAGATCTTGAAAGTAAAGCTTCATTCCATCCACCTCATTGAATGCAATGAAGCTTGGGGGGCATGTACCTTGATTTGTGTCATTATGCTGGGGGCATGCGAACTTATAACAAGCATAGTTTTTCGTTTCAAGCTTGAGTAAACATGAAACCAAATTCGAGCATAGTTCTTTTCCTGTGTCAAGCTCGTTAAAAAATGAAACAAATCCTCCTCTACTTGAGTCGAGAGTTTGACTAGATCTCATAAATGTTAAGTTGTATATTTAGGTTAGTTATTTCAGTGTTTTATAGTTCTAGGTCAAGTCTTTCAAATGATCTCGTACAAGAACCTTCATTCCATCCAGCTTGTACTTAGTTGAATGAAATAAAGTTGGGGGGCATGCGCTCTAGCAGTTACGCTTAGGGGGCATCAAGCACAGTTTTCTCTCTGTTTCAAGCTTGTGTAAAAAATGAAACTACTTTGAAGCATAGTTTTTGTCTGTTTCAAGCTTTTGTAAAAATGAAACCTATCTCGAGTCAATTTCAGTTATTTTCAAGACTCGTTAAACTCATGAAAATCCCGAGATTCTTTTGCTATCTTTCATTCTCGTAAAACAAATGAAAATGCCGAGTTCTTTCCATCTTTTCCTGCTCGTAAATTAAATTGAAAGTTGGCAATATGAGTACATTTTTATCCCTTTTTCGAACTCATTAAAATTTACGAAAAAATGAAAACCATGAGTACATTTTTATCATTTTTTTCGAACTCCTTAAAACTTACGAAAAAGTGAAATCTCAGAGTCATCTTTTAAGCCCTTTTCTGACTCCCAAAACATGAAAAGATTGCCGAGCATTTCTTTTACACTCGTTAAAACGGAACTAAAAGACGGTCCCCTTATAGCCCTTTTCTGACTGAAAAAACAGACGCCGGGTGTCGAAACTGGAAATAAAACGACGTGTCCTTGATCGCTTTTTACTTTTCAGGTCAGTGGCACTAACTATGAAAGTACTCCTTGGTCGCAAGATCAAGCGGTTCCCCCAGGTATTATTTTATACTTTTTCGGGCTTGTGGGACACAAATTTACAAAAAAAGTTCAACTTGGAGTCTTCTTAAGTTTTTCAGACTCTCTAAAAATGAAAAACACCGAGTTTCTCCTATACTGGACTCGTTAAAATTTCACAGTAAAGGACCTGTTCAATTACAAACGGGAACGAACCGCTCCTTCCTAGGGTTCGAATCAAAACTAGGTTGGACTCATCCGAAGGATGAGCTTATAATCAAGCATATGTTATCCTCCTCAAGCTTGTTAAAAATAAAGAGGTACTTGCCAGAAATGGTGGGGGAAAAGAGAGAAGAATGAGCCTATTTGTTATCTTTTGTCTCAGAAGAAACTTTATTACCACTCTTGAACACGACACTTTTCATTCACCTGGGTTGGGAAATCCTTTACCTCACAGTTGATCAAACCACATTGAAAGTCTTCAGCCGGGTTCCGGGGATTAACTTTGAGTCATTTATCACCAAGCCATCTGCTGTGTCGTTATGTGTTCAAGAGGTCTGCAAACAAAACTTTCATCTGCAAAATACTTATCATCCATTTAACCATCCCTGAGTCAGTCCTTATAGCAACATTTCTTCAACTTGAACAATGATTTCGTGTTGCGGGCTTGCCTGCAACGAGTCGCTTTCTATCGACATCAGCACATTATCTAGAGAGATGACTTAGAAATCGTCAGTACCTTGAAGTCTGCATGCATCAATGGCAGGTTTCTCGCCTTTGACGTCAGTTTACATCAACGACTTTCGATCGAAGGATTCTGTGAAATGTTCGACATCAACTCATTCATTCACATCTCATGGATTGTACTGGGTACTTTGAGAACCATTGACATTACTGGTGGTCTCTCTCACGCTTGTTAACAGTTTACATCATCGACTGGTAATCAAGTGGTTTCTACCATGTTCGACATCAAATCATTTATTCGCATGGCTAGAATCGTACCAATTCGGGAAGTAGAAATGAAGACCCTGGATTTAGTTTCCACTATCCAGGCTGCGAGGAGTTTTGTATTCATTATCTAAGTAGACTAATCATAAACAGATGGCTGTGCCCATACTGTGTCTACAAAAGTCTATGATTATGATGTACTGCAAGATCATTCCTGTATCAGAGTAGTTAGTCTGTTAGTTAAAGTTTTAATCTGAGTATGGGAATGCCTACCTCAGCGATGATATAATCTTATACATGTATTTTGTGTTGAAAATTGCAGGTTCTGACCAGGCTCTCCTCGAGATGATCCTTGAAATGATAAAGCGCTTCACCCTTCCTAGATAAAACAAAACCCTAATCTACTACAGGCTTCGCACTTTAGGGGGCAATCTGTTACACTAAAAAATGTCACCATGACTATTTACAGTTAGTATGGCTCAATCAACAGTCATGCTACCCTCTTAGGCAAGTCTTATGCCTCTGCTCTCCATGTCAAACTCCAAAAAAGAGAGAAAGTCTTGTATAAATGTATTTATCTCTGGGGACGCAGGTTCTCTCAACCTTACCTGCGGGGACGCTCCCAATGTTCACAAAATCTGCGTCCAAAGACGCTCTGTATGTAAAGGGACAGGTGCGTCCCCCTGTAAAGGTTAGAATGCGCAAGTTTCATCTTTAAAAAGTTACTTGTGGTCATTTCTAGAGCATTCTAGAAGGTTGTTCGACGTGTATTGGGCACCTCCAGATGGTTCATGCACTCCTATCAAAGAGGAACTTATCCCATCAATAAGGGAGCTATCCCACCCAAAGAGGGGATTATCCCATTGATGGTGGACCTGATTAACCTCCTCTTGAGCACTATAAATACAGGCATTGGGCCAGAAGGAGGAGAGGTTGAAAGCTATACATTTCTAAGGGTAAATGCTGCAGGAATTAGGACTCCCATTTAGAAGCTTGTGAGGAGAGATTGCCATCTTTGCTTGTTCTATTTGGAAGTGGGTGAGCTTTGTCAAAGTAGAGGAAGACTCTTGTGGACCCTGGAAGGAGCTTGCACAACACCAAGGCTCAGGTTGTAATGGTTCCTTTTGATTACCTTTAATGCAAATTGGTCCATTCTTCTCAATAACTTGTTGTTTATGGGTTATTTCATGTACTCCTTGGTCTATATGTTGAATATGCTTTGTTTTATGTTATAATCAGGTGCTATTTAATTGTTTGACTGTTGGTGATTGCAGGTTTTGGAGAAAAGGAGGAACTCATCCAGATCAACAAAGCTTGGACTTCTACAACAGCGTTTGGACAAAGGTACGAACGAAACACTTGATTTCTCATATCACAATGCATGTTTAGAGAAGGATAGTTCTAGTTTGTCTTGTTTGTCATTAGAATGTCTTAGACTTCTAGGAAGGTCGTTTGTGTCCGCACTCTTGACTGATTCCGTGTGACACACGGCAATGTCACAAGGATGGCTAGGTGAAATCACTCTTCGCAGCTGTTCCTCAAAATGGGTAAACAATCATATGGAGGTAAACGATCGGCCAAATGAAAAGTGGAGGTGACGGTACACAAACACAACCAAGGCTTTTATGGTTGATCAGGTTACATTCTTAATGGTTATTTACCGGGATGGGTTCATTTTTTAACGAGCTTCAATGCGCCAAAACACTGCTCAAGCTTATGTTTATTTTTTAACGAGCATGAATTCCGCGTTAAAACTGCTCGGATCTTCGCTTTTCTATTTTTTAACGAGCATAAATTCCGCGGTAAAACTGCTCGATATACCAGTCATATGATACGAGTGTCTCAATGGAGATTGCTATTTTTTAAGGAGCTTCATCTCTCTTGCACTTTACTCCTCATCCTTTCTTTATGCAAGTTCGGAAATGGCTAACCCAAAAAGCAGATAAATAACCACTCTTAGCTTGCACTCCAAAAGGTTTGCATGCCCCCAGGTATAAAATACAATTTCAAGGTTGCCCCTCCTCCTTCTCACCTCTGCTTTTCTTTGGGTGTTCACAGCTACTTGTCGTCTTGCTAGTCTAGTTTTAACGGGTCTATATGATACTTGTCTTCTCGTTAGTCCAACTTTCAATAGATTTTTCACAAGATCGCAAGAGAACAGCTACTTGCGACAAGAGAGCAGCTACTTGCGACAAGAGAAGAACACTACTCAAAGACAAAACATTTGTGTTACTGAGGGAGGCTTACCTCTTTCTGGTTACCCAAGGATTGTTTCGTTCGCGGCTACGAATAAAACACTTCACTGGCAATGTCTACCGGAATAGACAAAGGTGGGCGAAAAGTAGATTATTTCACTCACATAACTTTGACAAAAGAATCTTTTTCCAGAACAACCCTCTTTCCTCCACGGACGGGGTACGGACTAGTCATATTCTTCCGCGGAAATCCTATCTTATACCCGAAGTTCTCTGCCGAAGCAGACCAGGACGCATGCTCCCTGGGTTCCAGTCATATCCTCCCGGATTACTCGCGCTCATCAGGAGGACGGACCGTGGGTTGAGACACTTCTTGCGTGAATAGACCATTTAGGGATGGTATATGACTATTTGCGATGTGTGATCCGGGAAACGAAAGTTGGTCCACGAGCTTGACCATTCTTCCTCCATGCGGAAAACACATTACTCTAAAGAGTGAGGAGACTACTGCTCCCATGCAATATATATAGTCTCGTCCAAGGAGTAGGTTATAATCCAAAGGTCCTTGAATGACCATCACGTTCATTTGAACGGTCTTCCCTTTCAATGTTATTGGCACATTGGGGAGGATCCCTAAAGGGCGATTGGTTCCCTTATCAAAGCCTGATAGATTTCTCATTTCAGGCAAAAGCACAGGTGAACCAAGCGCTTTCCAAGCAATAGAGGAAAGGATACTCACAGATGCCCCTTCATCAATAACTGTACCAGCCATTACCATTCTGTATATTTGTACAATGATTCTGAATGGTATGCTAGCTAGCAAGCGGGGTCTGCCTAGTTGGTTCCAGTCAAAGGACACAACCAGGTTGCTTGGTGGTGGGACCGAGTAAACGGCCGGATAGTGCTCTGATGAACTTCCTTCCTACGATAAAGGAATGGCGGCATTGCCCCTTGATAATCAGAGTCAGTGCTGATGAAGAGAATTTGGACGGTGTCGTCTTTACTCTCCTCTGTGATGGTGTCATTCGAAGATAGAGCCTCTGAAGGCAAAACCGGGTCAACTGCCATTTCAACCTTTAGACTTTCGTCAGGTATGGATTCAGACGGTTCATCTTCAATGACAGGTGCTTCGGCTGACCACCTGGGCGGGTCAACCGGATTCTCAACTAGCGAGGGACTTGGCAAGAGTTTTTGATATCCAGGAGAAAGATTCGCTCGTAATATCGGGCGATCTTCCAGAACTCTTTTCGCCTCATCTAAGAAGGGACAACGGTGGATGGCGTGATCGCCTTCACACATTCTGCAGGGAAATTTAGCTTTCTCGTTCTGTCCTGGAGCTTCACTCCCACTAGTTGACGATGAACAATCGACATGGCTATCAGAGGTCGATGCTACCGAATTGTGCAAACGGGGGGACCAGTCTCTTAGTATCCGGGGGATACATGGACAATCTCTATGGAAGTGGTCTCCCCTGCATATGACACATGGAAATTTAGGCCTTACGAGTGCTGTGTGTGGATTTTTGTTAGATGACGCTTGTTTGCCCCCAGTCGCCTTAGGCTCCTTCTGCTTCTTTTCTTTCTTCTTCTTCTGCTTCTTCTCCTTAGGAACCCGGTTCTTTGAACGACCAGTTCCATCAAGCGAAGAGGAAGGAGGAGAGGAAGATGAAGTGGAAGGCTGGTGGGCAACTCTTGTCTGATCTAACTGTTGACTCGACTGTTCAGGAATGGTGGTATTCTGAACGACATTGGTTGAAAAGAGCCATACAGGTAGGCCAATTGTCAGTCCTGGAAGCGACAATGTGGCCATGTGGGGCACACCAACATCTCCCCAAGAGGAGAAAGGACCAGGATTTCAATCAAGGGGAACTCCTTGTTTGGTGTGCTCCATCTTTTCAACCTAAAGATCAACGCGGGAATAAGGGTGATTGTTCCGTTTAAAATAAATTGTTAACGACGCTTTAGACACAACTTGCTTTTTCAGTTTTAAAGAGTCGAGAAAAAGCTAAAGATGACTCTAGTCTCCTTCGATGTTTTAACGAGCCGAAGTGACAAATGCTCGGATGGACTTTTTCTGTTATAAGTCTGAAAAAGGCCAAAAGAAACTGCTCTGGAGATCTAGGCAGAGGGTGTGCCAAACTTTTCGCAAAACCACAGAATACTTTTTACGGTACGGGTGGTCGATCTTCGTGAATGCTGTGTTCACTGCATTGCGATCAGTAGGGTGGCCGACACGGCTTCCTAAGGATAAAGGATATATGCCTATAGGGGTCTCCCAATATATACGCGACGGTACGTGGGAGCACAAGTCCGTATTAGTGCAATCGTCCCTCAGGAGGAATCACCCACCTTCTTAGAGATCGACAGTCACTACGTTTAACGACGCCGGAACACGTCTCTAACTAGACCTCTATGTTGTGCGTTATGTTGCAAAGCGTTGTTAGGTTCATTCAATATATTTTAAGTTGATCTTTTTAAAGTTTGTCTTTCAGGATCACCATGAGATGTATTGGTACAAATTCCTAAATGCAGTCTAAGATGATAAGCAAGCTTTATAATCTTTCAACTTTGAAAATCCTAGCTGTTAAGGGAAAAGAGAGCGACTATCTTTTCTCAAAGAGCAATCAGCACACTCTAATGCACTCTTCCTAAATCACACATGCAAACTTATCAAAATGCAAAATGCACAATGCAGGTGTTTGTTTTCACTTTCTTAGTATAAATGCCTACAAAGAAAGCTTTTTGTACAACTTTGAATTTGCTTTTAAATGACTGAAAAATAAACAAGTTTACTTTTCCCAAAATCAGCAAGGGTAGAAGAGATTACAATCACTTTGCGATTTTTCGAAAGGAATACTCGTTTCGACACTTAAAAGTGACAAATTCAAACCAATAAGCAAAAGCAAATGATAATCAAACTGCAAACAGCCAATGAACTCTCTCCTAAGATCACAATCAATCAATCAATCAGATCTGAATCAAGGCTACAGGATGACTATTTCACTCATGCAAAGGAAAACTATAAATGACGCCACAAACACATAAAAACACTTACAGTCTTTTTGTACAAAAATGAGGCGGAATTCAAGCAAAGAAAAGGGGTTTCAGAGGTGGTACCTATGCTGGTTAAAGGCTGCAAAAACAGAGATCAAACGGGGCAAAAGACAGCAAGGAACCCCAGTTGCACAAAGGTACACTGGTTTAGCACAGGTGTAACACTGTCAGTTTGACATTCAGCACAGGTAGCCTTCACAGGACCTGCGTTTAAATGCAGACTGCCTTCACAGTGTCTGTGCTGAAAGGAGAAACTCTTGTTTCT
Source organism: Pinus tabuliformis (assembly GCA_031772625.1). Classification (NCBI taxonomy): domain Eukaryota; kingdom Viridiplantae; phylum Streptophyta; class Pinopsida; order Pinales; family Pinaceae; genus Pinus; species Pinus tabuliformis. The sequence continues at coordinate 319,158,572 of CM062805.1, forward strand.
CTTGGTTTCCGGGTCATAAAATGCTCAAAAATCAACTGTTTCAGGCCAAATCAGAAACACAAGCAAGGTATAAATAGAGGGATGCTTTGAGAGGGTACTAAAGACTATCACAAAGGATCATCAAGTCATTTGTGAGTCCATTGTTGAGATCATAGACAAAAACCCAGTGAAGGATCAAAGCAGCAACATTCTACTTTGCAAAGCAGTTCGATTGTTGCTGTTGAGTCTATGAGGTAAACAATGATGCAAACACAAACAAAATGACTAAAACAAAGTTCGTCCCCAGCGGAGTCGCCAATTTGTTGTTGGGAAAAATGCCTATGCAGGACGATCCTATCCACCTAAGGTGTGACAGTACCTTAGCAACAAACGAATACAGCTACTTCGGTTTCTTCCTTTATGAAATATGAAAGAGAGGAGATTGGTGGACTTACCGTTATCTTTTGGTTGTCCCTTGATCTAGATCCTCTCCTCTTTGTGTGTCCACAGCTACTTGCCTCCTCGCTTTTGCTCCCACGAGATCACAAGAGAACAGCTACCTGTGACAAGAGAACAACTACATGCAACAAGAGAAGGACACAATACAAAGGCAAATATACATATTCATAAATGATTCGTGATTAGAAGTAAATCAAATACACTAATGCAAATCATACAATAAACACCAGCATATAGGAAAGAACCAAGAAGCTTTATTGATTGATAAACAAGGTTCAGGAAGAGATACAACCCATAGGGTTCCAACCCAGCATCTCCTTCCCAGCAGAATAGAATTCCTTCTTCAGCCCCTTTCAAGGCATAAGCACCCAATGATCCAACCACAAACCAACAGCAATTCTTTGCAAATACAATATTCCAGCCTCCCATGACCTCCTGAGAGAGATCTATATATAGGAGTTTTGGAGAAAGGATGAGTCAGCTTGAGGCGCATGGAGCTCACTAGTGTCCTCTCCCACTTCATTTCTTGAGTCCACTTGGAGGTTCTTGCTTCCACTTGGAGATTTGGAACCTCTTACTCATCACCAGTCGAATTCCCTGATCCAAGTGTCATTTTGGAAGCTTCCTGGGCATTGACACCTTGAGAAATGAGTCTGCCACTTGTCCAGTTACGCTCAGCGCAGGTAGCCTTCTTTGCAGTTGACATTCAGCACAGGTAGACAGTGGAGCAGTTGACATTCAACGTAGATGCTCAGTGGAGCAGTTGACATGATCCAGAAATGGCCTGTTTTTGAGTGTTTTCAGGTGGAGAACTTTTGTGAATTGCTGTGGTTTGCTGGCCTTGTTCCTCTAGGGGTAGGAACAACATGTTTAGGGACTTTGGATCCCTTAATTATTGACATTTCATGCTCAGTGATGTAAGGCACAAAAATGTCTATAACAATAGGAGTCTAAGGAGTCACAATATAATCCAGCCGACCTAACAATAATAATATAAAGCCACAAAAATAACAATAGAGGGATTCTATGGGGCACAGAAATAACAATATGGGGGTAATAGGGGCACAACAATATAAATAAGGGGTATAACTACAATAGTAATGGGGTAATCACTAGTATTATAGGGACCCAACATGTATGCACTTTTCCTTGGATGAAAGTGTGTGCATATGTATATGCACCTTTTGATGGTTTATCTCGCGTGTATACGTGACTTGGTTAAGAGGAACCTGCGTATATCTCTTTTTCCTTCATTCTGAGAGCCTGAACTGTGATCTATCATCTGAGTGAGCTACCATCAAGGACAACACCTGTGTCATAGCAGCAAACCTGTGTCATAATGCCAATAGTTTCATCCATCCAGGCTGCAATTTCAGGAAATGTACCAAATCATCCGTAGAATGGCTTTACATTGATGGTCATTCCAATCATGAGTATATATCTGTAGATGAATGCCTATGTAATTGTAATGAAAGTTTATATGCTTAGCATGGGTATTCCTTCCCTTAGAAATTCATGAGAAAAAAATCAAAATATCATGATATTGTATTGTAATCAACGCAGGTCACCAACCACTTTAGAATGTCCTCATCACATCGTAAAGCATTTCACTCAACATTACATGATCAACTTCATGCTTTAGGGGGGAACTGTTACAGATCCATTTGGGCACATCACTCCCATCATCCAGATCAGTGTTTTAGGGCTCATCAAACCCTAATTTCAGTTGCTACATGCCCTAAACAAGTCAACCTTTTGAATGCCTCCTTCTTAGAGAGTTTTGTGGCCTGAAGACATCCTGAAATGGCCTCTAGAGGGATAACTGCAGCTAGGTCCATGCAAGGGTGCACTGCAGAGCAATTAAGTCCATGCTAGGGTGCTCTACAGAGAACATAGGCCCTATTTGACATGTGCTAGGCGAGTTTGAGTGAAATTCACATAGGGTTTGGGGAATATTCTTATATTCTGGAGCGTTCTAGATGATTCCCACACTTATCATATTTGATGAGATCGAAAATGGATGAGGAATGAGTTAAGATACATCCTATCCTCTCATTCCTTCTTCCATGGAAATAATTCTAAGTGTTTAATGCCATCCAATACCCTCATTGATGACAAAACCTCCTCCATCTTCGTATAAATTGACCACTCATGTAAGTGATCAGGGGCTGCACTTTGATGAATTGTAAGGAGATGATGTTAGTTTGAGAATTGAGATTATTGTAAGTGTTGTTATGCTGCCGGATTGTCATGCTTATGATGTGATGTTTATGGAACCAAAACTAGAGGGGTGACTTCAAATCAGGCTTCATGGTTTTAATCCTTCCTTATATTCAATAAAGTATTTGCACCTTTTTTCCATATGCTTATCTTGATATGTGATTCTTATATGTGTGAATGTATATGATTTCATATACTTGCAATCAATATATCTTTTGCTTTGATTGGTTCTTTGTCCTCTATTGATGTTTACAGGTACTTCTCAAGCGTGTTAAGTAAGGAGCGATAGGATTGATACAAAGGAGACAAGAGGAAAGCGAAGGTACAAGTAGGTCCTCTCATTCTCTTTGTCTTATCTATTATTTATAGAAAAAGGTTAAAGTGCTTTAAACTATTATTCTAGATATAATTACTTATCTAGGGAATTAGTATTTATATGTAGATACCAAATTCTTCATAACGATCTCCTTCTTGTACATCATCATTATAGACCTCGGTGCACTTAAGGCACCCTGCTAACACTCGACTTTTCATTTGTGCATACAAATTGAGGAAAATGCCCACAATCATTTTTCTATAAGTGGTTGATCATTCCCTAACCCCTAGGGTACTCGGGAACATCTTTAACTCATGTCTTAGTTCATAAACATTCATGTCTCTTCTCTGACCCATAAGGATGCCCTTTCTTCATTGGTCTCAGCTAATTTCATGGCGAGATGCCATTCGATTTGGTTCCTCATAAAAGAAAGTAAGGCTTGCAACTACAAATATCCCATATAGGAGAAAACACCTTCCACCATGTTTTCATTGAATTATTCACATATTATGTTATGCAAAAATAGCTCACAAAGTAAGCTATGCTCATCAAAATCAAAATTACGAAAATTTCAAGAAAAGTAGAGGTAGAAGAACCCAAATAATCTCTGTTCTTAAAGACTACTTTTAATTGAAACAAATAATAACAGGAACATTAGATATGATGGGGAAGGTTTCCTGCATCCCAGCGGGTTCAAGGCATGATCATGAAGCTTTGTCTTATCATTTGTTAGATCGAGAACTTGCCGCTATGACAACTACAATTGTTTGTCCTTGTTATTCATAGCTTCCTTATGTTTTCACACTTCCCATTCTCTCTCCCATTCTTCCTTTAATCATTTCTCCCTAAGTGAATGCATCATCATTTTATGTTCCTTGAGCGAGATCATTCCCTCTTGTAGAGAGATCACCTACTGCTTCCATTTCTGTAACTTTGGTCTCAACAACATTCTTTCTGAACACCATCCTTTATCAAGACATAGTATTCTCCCAAATGCACTAACAATTGAAGGTGTAACAACCTCCCAAGGGTGAAACTACTCCAATTTGGCTATTGGTTCTTGTGTAACAATAACATCATCAATGGATTTTTGTGTGAATGTTTATTTTTCTCTCTGGCTAGCCTCCACTTCCACTACTTTTTCTTGTGTAATAGCAGTTTCATCCACATGTTCTTGTGTATCATTCTCCCCTTGGTGAGCTTCTGTTTCCACTGCTAGTTCTTTTGTAATAGTAGTGTCAACCACAGGTTCATGGATATCAGCTTCTTCTTTTTCCCCTTGGTTAACTTTTCTTTCCACTGCTAGTTCTTGTGTAACAATCATTTCAACTAAGGGTTCCTATGTATTAGCTACCAAATTACATTCTATGGAATGCTCTGTCTCAGTTGCTGGTTCTTTTGTAACAACAATTTCCTCAATAAGTTTTTGTGTGTCATCTTCCCAAGACTCAGTTTGTGTTTCCCTAGAGATGGTTTCCATTACACAAACTGTATACCCCAATGCCACTAGCTCCTTAGAATAGGCCATTCACACAGCACCCAAAAAATTTCCCTTCCCGACCCTCTTTATAGCCTCAGCCAAAGTATCTAACACTGGGGCCCTTGCCTCTACCTTATCCTTTGCTAACTTCTCCCTTAACTTTTCATTTTATTTTCTTAAACTTTCAATTTTCAGCAGAAGGGATTTGTTCTCATTCTTACCTGGTGAGGAAGGTTCCTCTGACCGAGCTTGCTCTTTATCCTTTTGCCTTACTGCCTAATTGTTCTTCTTAGATGTGGATGGGGAATCTAGATGCCCACTAACCCTTTGATCCAAGGATCTTTTGCTTATAGATGTATCAAAATAATCACGTTTGAAAATTGCAGCTTAACATAGAAATTTAATGTGCACATGAGAGAAGAAGAAGAAGCACGTAAAGCATGAGAAGAAGACAACAAGACTTGATAACAGAGTTCATCCAACTTGGACTATGTCTCCGAGCCCTGCTCGATCAATGGGGAGGCCTTCATTCATTAAATGGCATGAAAAGAAGAGAATAAAATCATCAGTTACATAAAAGGAGTCTTATACCTCGATTCTAGAACATGGCTGAGAAATGGAGAACTCTGATGGAGAAATGGATAGAACCACTGCGTTCGTGCTATTGAGAGGGGATGAATACATATAATATTTGTCTAATTTAGACAAAATGCACTTTCGTCCCTCCTGCACTACTTCTGCCTCGAACTGCATGCAAAAAATCCTCTCCCCTAGCACTTTTCCATGTTCATCGGGTTTTATAACACTTCCTTTGTTAAAAGCACACTTAGATCAGAGGTCGATTTGTTTAGAATAGTAGTCGTTGAATGGAAGGATCAGCGGACACAACCAAACCTCGACAATAGGACTTTTTCCACTAAAACCATAATACATGGAAACACGGAAAAATCCGACCACAAAGCCTTTAATCCGGACTTCAAATTTCATTAGATCAGGTCTATAAACCCATCGGGTCTAGCCCTTTCATCACAAGTCGCATAGTGCACTGTTTAATGGCCCTTGTCATGGGGATATGCCGATCACCGATTACTAATATCAGCATATCGCTATCGGCCTGATCGCAATGTCATTGTCTGCAGATCACATATTTAATGACCCCAGGTCTTCCCTTTGGATATGTTGATCGTCGATATCACAATCGCAAGTCGGCTCTACCCGAGTCTCGATATTGCGTCGCTGCCTTCCTCTGACCTGATATATCGGAGATCACTGAGCGGGGGTTCTAAAAGCCTTTATGTTAAGTCCACCCTTTGAACTCCTCTGACTGTGATTTCCCTCTAGAAGCCTTCAAGCCCATTTTTTGGAGAAATGCCTCCTTTTTCAAAGGAACAAAGGTAGAGTCGCTTGGCGATAACTTCATCATCCAGACTCAGATTGAAGTGTCGTTTGCACCATTGGAATCAAGGTGACGAGCAATTCGATATGATGTCAAGATATTTGCCTTTCTACCACTTTAAATTTTTAGCTTTTCCATGCCATTGTGTCTGAAGATCCACCTAGATCAATCCTCCCCATTGAGGAGCTTTTGGACCACCAAAAGCTTTTATTAGTCAATTGGCAAGTGAGGGAATTATTCCCTCACCCTTTCCTTCTACAGCCATTTTTCCTTACTGGGGTGCATCCCCTTGAAACCAAATCGAAGGTATTCCACATCTCCTTGCCATGAATTCTTGGTTCTTCTATTAAGGATGATGTCTTCAAGTAAGTCATCAAGATACTCTGGTGCAAAATCATCAACTGTAGGAACTGTGCCAACCTTCTCGGTGTCCACAATCAATGGTGGTTCATACAGTTTTAAGTTCTCCACACTCACTACAGATTACATCTGCATATATATCAAAAAATCAAGACGAAAGGCATTGTTTCCAATCTTCTCCAAAATGGTGAATGGATGCGACTTCTTCCCTTCTCCCTTCATCCTATCCTTGCTGATATGAAACCACACTTTGTCTCCCACTTGAAATTGATGGTTGACATGGTGTTTTTCAAGTCGAGCCTTGTAACGAGCTTGACTTTTCTCCAACTTCTCTTGTACTGCTTGGTGAATCAACTGGATTCAATGAATGAACTGCTGAGCTTTTCCCTATCATTACATCCACTGGAGTTATCTTCCCTTCCAAAGACCATATCAAAAGGGTCCTTTGGCAGGTAACCAAAACATGTCTCAAATGGTGAACACTGTGTAGATGAGTGCACTACTCTTTTGTAGGAATGCTGCACATCTGGGAGATGATCATCCCACAAAAGGATGTTTCCCACAATAGCCTCGTAACAAGTGTACCACAGTGTGGTTGACAACCTCTATCTGTCCATCAGTCTGTGGATGAAATTCTGTGCTTCTTTTCAACTTGGTGTCCATCATCTTCCACAAGCTGGTCCAAAAATCTTTGAGAAAGCAAGAGTCCCGATCTAACACAATCGATGTGGGTAATCCAAAATGGACCCAAACATGTTGAAAGAAAAGATAATTAGTCTACTCTGCAGTGATCTTCTTCTTACAATGCATTAAAATACACATCTTACTAAAACAGTCAATGAGGACATACAAATAGTCATGACTCTTTCTAGACAAAGGAAAACCTCCTAGAAAGTCCATTGACACACTTTCCCATGGACGACTCAGGATAGGGAGTGGTGTGTAGAGCCTGAGTTTTCTATTAGAGGACTTTGAAATAGAACACATCACACAACCCTTTACAAAGCGAGTCACAATGTTCTTCATATGAGGCCAAAAATAAAATCTTTGTACATGACATAAAGTCTTTTCGACACCAAAGTTTCCAGACACAAGAGAGGTGTGGGCCTCTCGAATTACATGTACTCTTTCCCCTGTGGGAATACACAATTTGCCAAGGTGATACAACAATTTCCCCTGCAAGTGATAGTTGTCCACTTGTGAACCATGGGTTAGTTTTTCATAAACCTTTTTAAAGTCATCATCGTTAGCATATTTTTTAGCATAACTCTCAAAAGACAATGAAGCATTATGCAAAATAATAGAAGTAGAAATAGGAGGGAAAGATACCATATTGGCCACTTTATTGATAGTTCCTTTCTTATACTTTATTACCAGATGAAACTGTTGAAGAAATCCCATCCACCTGAAATGACGAGATTGTAGCAGCTTCGTTTGTGACTGAAGGTACTGCAAGGGCTGATGATCCATATGGATGATGGTGTCCTTCGTGATCAGGTAGTGTTTCCACTTTTTCACACTCTGCACCAAGGCATAAAGCACCTTGTCATAAGTGGGATAGTTTATCATAGCCTGAGAGAACTTCTCATAATGGTAACATATCGGCTTCTTTTTCTGCATCAGTACAACTCCCATGCCATATCCATTGCTGTCTATTTTGATCTTGAATGGCTATTGGAGATCTGGTAAGGCTAACACTGGCGCGGTGCTGATTTTTTCCTTCTATGTTTTGAAGGACTTATGTTGTCTTCCTCCCTATTGGAAGACCTATTTTACACTTGTCAATGTGTGCAAAGGTGCTGCAATAATAGAAAAATTGGCAATAGATCTCCTCCAATACTGGACTACACCTAAAAATCTATGGACCTCGGTTACACTAGTAGGCTTAGGCCAATTTACATGCTTCAACTTTAGAAGGATCAATTTTTAACTGACCATGACCAACAATATGACCTAGGTAAACCAAAGAGGTTTTCTTGAACTCACACTTTGACAACTTTACATAGAGTTTTTATTTTTTCAATACATCAAGCACTTTCTTCACATGACACACATGTTCATTCCAACTTTAACTAAATACAAGTATATCATCTAAATATACAAGAACAAATTCATCAATGAAAGGCTGAAAGAGATCATTCATGACCCTCATGAAAATGGTTGGAGCGTTACAAAGTCTGAATGGCATCACCATCCATTCGAACAACCCTTGTTTGGTCTTGAAGGTGGTTTTCCACACGTCCTGCTCTACAATTCGGACCTGGTGATAACCACTACACAAATCCAATTTGGTGAAATAGATAGAATTCTTTAACTAATGTAATAAGTCATCAATGCATGGAAGAGGGTAGCAATTTTTCACTGTGATTTTGTTTACAGCGTGGTAATCCAAACACATCCTCCATGTGCCATCTTTCTTTGGCACTAAGACAATCGGTGAACCACATGGAGAAGTGCTTAGGATGATGATCCCATGGTCCAGCAATTCCTGCACCTATTTTTTGATTTCCTCCATCTCAATGGTCGACATCCTGTACATGCCAATATTTGGTAAAGGAGCGTCATGCTGCAAATGGATCTCATGTTGGATTTCCCTCTTTGGAGGTAATCCCTTCAGTTCCTGAAACATCTCATCATAATTAGAAATTAATTCACATAATTCATGTTTATGTTCCTAATCACAACCCTAGAAAGCAATAGCTACTTCTGCATATTTTCCCCTTACAACCATAAGCATGCAACCCTTACTAGAATTTACCAACCTCCTCATTTGTCCTGCACTTACAAGGCTGGAATTGATTTTAGTTTGTTGAGCCCATACTATATATTCTACCCCATATTTTGTGATTTGGTATTTTTTTTCGTGACGAAAGAAGATTGATTTTCTATCATATAGGTATGGACTCCCTAGCACCATGACACAGATATCCAATGGGATCACATCAAGTTCTACTTCATCCACTAGCTTAGAAGTGATCACAAATTTTACTTTACACTGCTTAGTTACATTCAGTTTTTCTTTATCATGTATCCATCCAAGCGAGTAAGGTTTCAGATGCGGTTTTGTTTCTAACCAGAGTTTCTTTACCAAGGATTCTACAACTAAGTTTTCTTGGGATCTAGTATCAAACAGAGTTTCTACTTTAGTATGATTTACAACAAATATAATATGAAATAGCTCAATTCTCTTTTGATCATTAGGAAGGGACTCATTTACAGAACTAGTGCCTTCATGTGATTTAGAATTAACATGAGGTGTAAGACTAGCTTTGTTTTCTACTGCTGTGATCAATGATTCATCTTTAGAATTAGATCCAAGGTCTTGCTGCGCAGTTTCCACTGTCTTATGCTTGCCTTTTGCTCCATACTTCTTTGGTCTCTTTTCTGGGTGAATTTTCCAACAATGATCGTCATCGTGACCCTCCTTTTTGCAGTGATTGCAATAAGGTCATTCTCTTTCTTCTTTCTTGGATGATGTCATCTTCTTCTCCTTTCCTTTCCATTTGGCTTTAGATTTTCCATTGGGAGGTTTGAACAGTGGTTTTCTGGAATGATCATCTCTTTCATTTTTTCCCTTATTCTCAATATGAATTTTCTTCACATTGGCTGAGTCAATAGTAGTTGGTTCAAGAAACAATAATGAATGCCTAATGTAACTATGTAATGAGCCAATGTACTTAGCTACTACTTCAGGTGTATCAAGTTCAATACCCAAATTAAGTGCTTACTTTCTAAACTCCTTTGTAAAACTCTAAACATACTAACCTTTGCCTTGCCTTAAATACTGCTAATTCATTAATTCTTTTTGCTTGTAACCCAACAAATAAAATTGTTCCTTTAATGCAGAAATAAAATCAGGCCATGAGGAAAAGAGGTTAACAACATTCTTACTGCTTTGCAATTTTCTTTCCCACCAAACGAGAGCGGTGCTACTCAGCCGTAAAGAGGCCAGTTGAATCTTTGCCTCATCCTCCATGATCTTCTGAATCCTACAGTAGATCTCAATCTGCCTAATCCAATTATTAAGCATTTCTGCATTACTTTCACCATTAAACATGGGAAGATCAAATTTGACATCTAATTTAAAGAAAGGTTTCTTATATGCATCCCTTGAATTTCTATGATTATGGTGGTGAGATGGAGAAGAACTTTCACTCGTGGAAGGAGAAGGAGGGGGTTCTTCTCCACCATTTCCATGCGTCGAACCTTGTGGTTCTGGTTTTCTTTCTTCTGCCATCTCCAGCCTTGAAAGCAACTGACCAACATTCTCTGCCATTGAATAGAAGGTCTTGTGGAAATTGTGCTCCCCTTTAATACGAGCCTCTTCATCTTCCATGTTTCTCCTTCGATGTGCATGCCCTACTTTGGGATCAAAAGGCTCTAGTTCCCCTTTGCCTCTTCAGAGCCTATTTCTTGTTAGCATACAAACATGCAATTCACATATAAAATACCTACTCTGATACCACTTGATCCAGGGATCTTTTTCTTATAGATGTATCAAAAGAATCGTGTGTGAAAATTGTAGCTTAACATAGAAATTTAATGTGCACATGAGAGAAGATGAAGAAACATGTAAAGCATGAAAATAAGACAACAAGACTTGATAATGGAATTCATCCAACTTGGAATACGTCTCCAGACCCTTCTCGATCAATGGGGAGGCCTTCATTCATTAAATGGCATGAAAAGAAGAGAATATAATCAACAGTTACATAAAAGGAGTCTTATACCTCCATTCTAGAAAATGGCTGAGAAATGGAGAACTCCGATGGAGAAATGGATAGCACCACTACGTCCATGGCATCAAGAGCAGCTGAAAACATATAAGATTTGTCTAATTTAGACAAAATTCACTTTCGTCCCTCCTCCACTACTTCTGCCTTGAAATGCATCCCAAAAATCCTCTCCCCCCCAACACTTTTCAACGTGCATCGGGTTTTATAACACTTCCTTTGTTACAAGCATGCTTAGATTGAAGGTCGGTTTGTTTAGAATAGCAGTCATTGAATGGAAGGATCCACAGCCAAACCAAACCCTAACAATAGGCCGTTCTCCGTTAAAACCATAATACACAGAAACATGACAAAATCCGACAAAAAAGCCTTTAATCCAAACTTCAAATTTCATTAGATCGGGTCTATAAACCCATCAGGTCTAGCCCTTTCATTGCAAGTCGCATATTGCATGGTTCAATGGCCCTTATCGCGGGGATCTGCCAATCGTTGATCACTGATTGTGGATATCGGCGTATCGCTGTCGGCCCAATCGCAATACCACTGTTTGCGGATCACATATGTAATGGACTTAGTTCTTCCCTTTCATTATGCTGATTGCCAATCGGCTAATCGTTCTGATCGACGATATTACAATTGCAAGTTGGCTCTACCTAGGTCCCGATATTGCATGCCTGCCTTCCTTTGACCTGATATATCAAAGATTGTTGATCAGGGGTTGTAAAGGCCTTTGCATTAAGTCCACCCTTTGAACTCCTCTGACTGTGATTTCCCTATAGAAGCCTTTAAGCCCACTTTTAGGAAAAATGCCTCCTTTTTCAAAGGAACAAGGGTAGAGTCTTTTAGCAATAACTTCATCATCTAGACTTGGATTGGAGTGTCGTTCACACTGTTGGAATCAAGGCGACGAGAACTTCGATAGGATATAAAGATACTTGCATTTCTGCCATTTAAATTTTAAGCTTTCCATGCCATTGTGTCTGAAGATCCACCTGGATCACCCTTATCCTATATTTTGGCAGCTTATCACCAATTGTCTTGTCAGCTAGTCTCTTTCCAACCCTTATTTTTGAGGGCTAGGGCCGCTCCTTGGTTTATGTGGAAGCTTCCTCAGATTTCCCAATTTGCTTCCTGCGGGTAGTCGTAGCCTTCTTTCTCATGAATTCCTCCCAGTTCTTGCCTTGGTGACTTAGGGTGTCGAACACAATTATCTTGATGAGGCCACAATTTGTGATGCAAGTGGCTCGATGCATGGTTTTTTTTTATGGTTGCCACCATACTCCTAATATTTTCTGGCAAAACGTACGGGAGGTTTATGAACTATCGATATTAGAGGTAGTTTAGCAACGAGAAGTGGTAATTGAATACAATTGTTTCCCTTCCCTCATAGTTAATATACTTGATGGGGTAAAGGGTGACATCGGCCTATGGTTGGGGAAGTGACAACCTGTCGATCCCTCTTCCTTTCTTCACCAGCCGTTCCTCCCCTTGGAGAAAATCCTCCTTCAAGGAGGGATCACTAATTTTTTTGTTAAACTACCTTTTAAGCTCTATTGGTAATGTCGTCACTCAAGAAATTACCTCTTTTGTAACTTTCAGCTTTAATCCCCTCACTTCTATTTGACTCCTCTCTAAATTCTTTGCAAATTCCATAGAAATTACCCTATTTGATCCTTCCAACCTTTTGGAAAACCCAAACCAGCCTACACCTTTAAAAATTTGGCATGCTTTGGGGCATTTTTCCAAGGCCTCTATTGATCCCGATTCATTTTGAATTGCTGCTCCACCCATCGCTATACAAATTCAATGTTGTTCTCCTCTCTTTTCCCCCTTGATAAGTTCTAAAATGTTCGACGCAATACTCAGTTGGTCCAACCCTACAACTATTCTCCTCTCTTCTCTCTGAGCACTCTGAATCAGGATGTAATGCTTCAGCAGTGAGCAAATGGTACGGTGACACAAGCAAGAATTTCAAATCAATATTTGTATTGAGCAGTAACATTTCCTTATTAATGCTAAGTTATGGAAGGTCTAGTCTAAGGTACAATTCCATTTTTTGGCATGATCGATCATTAAATGAAAATTATTACAAGATCATCATGATTTGGTTGTGGTTTTCAAATTCTCACAGGTCATGAAAATGTCATGTCATCATGTATTTCATCCCCCTCGACTTAAATGTGACAACCAACCTCGACTGTTAAAAGGGATATCACATTATACTACCATAATTACTGAATAAAAGAGGATACTGATATTACCATTTTATGACGTACTTGGTGTGATGTGGAGAGAAGATGTTAATGATGACATCCGTGAATTTAATTCTGACGATCAAGTCGACTGCTCCCGAATCATGGTGATGCATGTTGTGTATCACAATAAATAATTTACTTTGATTATTTCTAGAAGTTGTTGGCTGTTATAGATGTAACAACCAAGATGAATGTTATGTATTATTGATTTCCACAAAAGATAAAAGCAATGAAAAAAGTCATGTAACAACATTATTGTAGGATATTCTCGAAATAACAAATGTTATTACAAAGTGTGTAATGACTGACACAGAGTGGTTTTCAACTACTATAAAAATTGTCTGTCTACGCCCGAAAATGTTTTCATAGCGATATTTATTTTTATTTATTTATTTATTTTTATTTTTTTTTTCTGAGAAGGTGTAACAGCCACCAGCAAAGGTTGATTTTCAACTATTACACTTATTAAAAAAAATAGAACTTTGGCAGCACATGGGGTTTTCCCTTACTCCTATAATTTGAAGATCTGAATTCGTGACAATGTTAGCAAATGAATCCCTTGAAGCATGTTTATGTTATAACCGAAGACGTTGCACATTTTCAAGCAATGGTGTCCTCGCACTGTCAATGGTAACCAAATTCATAGTCCCATTGTCAAAGATTGCATCTACCTCATAGGGACCTAGCCATCTAGTGCAGAGCTTACCCTTGAAGTCCTTGAATATTAAATCATATAAGAAAGCCCAATCTCCTTTATGAAACTCCTTCTTCTTGTTGAACCTGCCATACCACTTAGCTCTCTATTTTTGTATAATCTCTGTTTGTTGAATAGCACTTAGTCGTTTCTCCTCCAATTCATTGAGATGGTTTAACCCTTGCTTTTGTGTTGTAGACAAATCCAAATTCACCTGCAATGTTTTTCTCAATGTCTTGGTTTCAAACTCAATAGGGAATAACGGAATTTCACTATACACAAGTCCATATGGTGATAATCTCGTGGTATTCCTCCACGTATTTATGTAGGACCACAACACTTTTGGAATTTTATTGGCCCAATTCCTTTGGTGACAAGCCACAATATTGGTAATAATCCATGTTGGCTTGTATGGGCCTGACCCATGTTCAACGTTAATTAGTTAAACAAATCGCTACACTCTTGGCCCTTTCAGCATTAGTCCCAAAGCACGGACTGAAGTCTCACCTAAAGTGGTATGGGGGAATGCTGGAACCAATCTTCCGTACCCTAAGATGGTCGTGATGTCATTTTATTCCTTCTATTCCCACCTTTTAATAGGTCACTTAGTTCTAGAGCTTTTTATACTAGCCCTCTACTCTGATAGTCAGTACCTTCATGAAAAGGTATGATCGACCTTCACGTAGCCCTAAACTGCAGCTCGGGTACTTTCGTACCGCTAGGGTAGCTTGCCGTGTAGATTCTGAAACTACTCTAAGTTTCTTAATTATCTTATTAGATACTCACAGTTAGCACCGCGTAAATAGATATCCTTATTTGTGTTCAATTAACCAACATAATTACACACATTCGCGCATCACATAAGCATTATAAAGGAAATTCATACATAATATGAAAAGATGCATTAATCGGAACAAAGACATAGAATGTGCAAAATACTTCTCTTTATTGATATCCTCAAGCAATTACAGACTCTATCTTCCCTGTGCACACATCTATAGTGGTCCACACACCCAACTGCGGACTTCCACCCTAAGCCTTTCTACACTCAGTTACAGAGCCTCTACCTATGCTACGACCCAAAACATAGACTACTTACTTCATAGATATGACTCTCTTAGCAACTACTAAACTACTTAGAGCTTACTTACGTAGCTCTTTTTATACAATCCCATGGTCTGCGAACCATTGGTAGATCTCTTACAGCTAAAATTACTTTATAAAACTAATGGTAGAAAACCCTTTACAACTCATGACACCTTCATGCTCCGTGACCATAAAATGTGAAGACTTTACTAGTTTGTTACAAAATTCAACCCAAAACATGGGCTTTTAGCCCTAAAACTGTCCTTTGGGTGATCCTGTTCCTAACAAACCCCCAATATAAACATCGTGACTCACCCTCGAGTCACTTGGTAGGTGTGGAGATCTTTGCTCGAAGCCCTTCCATCTCAACCCATATGACTGCAATCTCAGCAGTGCACTAAGCTTCTACCTGCTTCGTGTCTTCGACCATTTGCTTAGTCATTTCTCCTACACTGTCGGCTTGAAGTTTTTGCTACATCTGTTATTGGGAAATCTAGTGTCTATGCAAAGATGCTAGTCCCACTAAGGCTGGTAGCTACCTTAGAAACAAAAAAAATAAAACCACTTTCATTTTCCTTTATGAGAAGTAGAAAAGAGGGGAACAAAGGAGACCAACCTCTGTCTTGCGCTTGGCTCCTTGCTTGATTCCTCTCCCTTCTAATAGATCTTTGCCACTCGCTTCCTCGTCTACCCGGCTTCAAAGAGCACCTGTAGAATCAAAGCAGCATAACACTATCCAAGAACATAGCACTACTATCATAAACAATATAGGACCAGATATATATTGACCACACAAATGCATATATCATCAATCATACAAGAATGTGGAGTAAAACTTGAATATCTTTATTAATAATCAAGAATAGTAAAGAGGATTACAACCAATTGTTCTGACCCAGCGTCATCCTCTCAGCAAGAAAGCCTTCTTCACCTCATGAAAAGCTTAGATCACCCAACACTATGATGTTAAACCAAGAAACTAGTAGCACTTCCTTATAAGATACAAAATTCCATCCTCTGGATCTCTGGGATGAGGGATCCATATATAGATGTTTGCAAGGGGGGTGAGTCAGATTTTGAGATTTGATTAGTGTCCTCTCTCTGATAGTTCTTGATTCCACTTGTAGATTGATGATCTCTTACTCATCCCTGGGCGAATGCAGAGAGGCAAGTGTCACAGGAGAAGTTTCTGGAAGATTCCATGATCCTCCACCTCACAAATTGACCCTGCCATTTGTCCACTCTCGCCCATCACACCTGATAGAAGGGATTTTCAGTATGCATCGCACCTCCCATGTGCATTTAGGTGGGATGCAGTGCACTTTGACAATGGAGCAGGTGAGATGGTCCAATTTTGACCAGTTCTGAGTAGTTTTTCATGGAGAACTTTTGGGAGATGCTGTAATCAGTTGACCTTGTTCTTTTAGGGGTTGGAACAACACTTTTAGGGACTTAGGAGCCCTTAGTTTATGGACATTTATGATTGGGGTTGCAGTGCCCAAAAATATCTATAATAGTTGCCCCCTAAATCATTAGGTCGTTAATCTTTTGATGTCGGGTGAAATGCTTTATCATGAGGATTCGAAGTTTTTTCAAGCTGGAAGGCGACTTGTAATAATATACAATACAATACATTATATTCATAATATTTTCATGATCTAGCTGAGGCAGGAATTCCCATGCACAACTTTATAAATTCATTTTCATGTGCATAAGATAGACAATCGTCTGAGTGCAGAGTGACGATTCTGGTAGAGTCATCATCCCTTGGATTGGATGACTATCTGTGCAGCAATGATGTACATTTGATGTCTTTATTTTCCTGAATATATATCGCAGCCTGGATGGATGAAACTAGATCCGCGGTCTTCAATCTCGTTCGATCTTCACTCAAAGTACAAGTCGATCCATGTGAGAGATGTTCTGGAGTCGAACATGGAAAGACATCGCCAGATTACCAGCCAATGATGTAAGCTATTAACAGGCGTGAGAGGAATCACCGATAATGACGATGACCCTCAAGGTACTACAGTATATTTCACGTGGTGTGAATAAGGGACTTGGCGTCGAACACCACGCAAAATCTTTCGGTTGAAGGCCATTGATGTAAACAGGATCACAAGGATGGCTAACAGGATCACTCTTTGCAGCTGTTCCTCAAAAGGGGTAAACAATCAAATGGAGGTGAATGATTGGCCAATATAGAGTGGAGGTGATGATGAGAACACGACCAAGGCTTCAAAGGCTGATGATAATACATTCACGATGGTAATTTACTGGGAATTGGTTCATTTTTTAATGAGCTTAAACTCTGGGGGAACATTTTGTCATTGCTTATGTTTATTTTTTAGCGAGCTTGAATTTCGTGTTAAAACTGCTTGGTCCAGTCGTATAATAAGGTTGTCTCATTAAAATGGCATTTTTTTCAAAGCTTTTCCCCGCATCCTTTCTTTATGCAAGTGAGGAAACGACCAATCCTACGAGTTTAAAGGGTTAGAGGACCTACAAATTTAAAAAATAAATGGTCGCTCTTCGCTTGCATGCCAAAAGGTTTGCATGCCCCTAGGTATAGCGAAAAATTTCCAGGTTACCAAAGATTGTTCTATCCATACTTCAGTGAAAACACTTCCTTGGCAATGTCTACCAAAAATAAACAAAGGTGAGTGGCGCAACTGGCTCCACTGGCTCCACTCACATAAGTTTGAAGAAGGAATCTTATTCCAGTCTAATCTCATAAACTAGTCATATATCCTTCGCGGAAACCTACTCTATACCCAAGGTTTTCCTCTCAAAACAGGCTAGGGTGCATGCCCCCTGGGTTTCAGTCATGTCCTCCGAATCACTCATGCTCATCAGGTGGACAGATTGGGGATTGATGAGACATTCCTTGCGTGAAAAGACCATTCAGGGATGGTATGCGACTATTTTCTATGTGTGAACCGGGGAATGAAAGTTGGTCTACGAGCTTGACCACTCTTCCTTCATGTGGAAAACACATTACTCTAAAGAGTGAGGAGACAATGGCTCCCATGCAATAAATATAGTCACGTCCAAGGAGTAGATTATAATCCAGGGGTCCTTGGACTACCATTACGTTCATGTGAATGGTTTTCCTTCTCAATGTTATCGACACATTGGGAAGGATCCCTAACGGTCGACTGGTTCCTTTGTCAAAGCTTGTTAGATTTCTCATTTCAGGCAAAAGCGATGGCGAACCAAGCGCTTTCCAAGCAGTTGAGGAAAGGATACTCACAGAAGCCCCTTCATCTATGATGGTACCGGCCATGACCATTCTATATATTTGAGCAATGATTCGAAATGGTACACTAGTCGGTAAATGGGGTCTGCCTAGCAGATTCCAATCGAAGGAAACAACTAGGTTGCTTGGAGGTGGGACCAAATAGACGGCCGGATATGGCTCTGACGAACTTCCTTCCTGCGGTAAAGGAACGGGTAGACTGCCCCAATGTTCGGCGGAGTCTGTGCTTACGAAGAGAATTTGAACGGTGTCGTTCTTGTTCTCTCCGGTGACTATATCATCTGAAGATGGACCTTCTGAAGGCAAGACCGGGTCAACTGCCGCCTCGACCTTTTGACTTTCATCTGGTGTGGATTCATAGGGTTTGTCTTCAATGGTAGATGCTTCAGCCGACCACAATGGCGTGTCAGCTGGATTTTCAACTAGTGACGGACTCGGCAAGAGTTTCTTATATCCAAGAGGAAGTCGTAACGGTGAAATCGGACGGTCGTCCAAAACTCTTTTAGCCTCGTCTAAGAAGGGACAGCGACAGATAGCGTGATCGACTTCACACAGTTTACAAGGAAATTTACATTTTCCTTTTTGTCCAGGGGCTTCACTTTCACTAGTTGACGATGTATTTTCAACATGATCATCAGAGGTTGATGACACCGGATTGTGCAAACGAGGAGACCAGTCCCTTAGGATCCGAGGGATGCAAGGACAATCTCGATGATAGTGATCTCCTTTGCAAATGACACATGGCGATTTAGGCTTGGACGGTGCAGTGTGTGGATTTTCGCTAGATGATTCCTGGTTGCCCCTTTTCGCCTTTGGCTCCTTCTTCTTCTTCTCTTTCTTCTTCTTCTTCTTCTTCTTCTTAGATACTTGATTTTTGGCTTTACCAGCTTCATCAAGCGAAGAGGAAGGAGGAGAGGGAGAATTGGATGAAGTAGAAGGTTTGGGGGTAACTCTGGTATCATTTAGTTGCTGACTTGATTATTTAGGAATCACGGTGTTCTAAACGATAGAGGTCGAGAAGAGCCATACAGGCAAGCCAATTGTCAATCCTAGAAGTGACAATGTGGCCATATGGGGTGCACCAACATCCACCCAAGAGGAGAAAGGACTAGGATTTCCTCCAAGGGGAAATCCTTGGTTGGTGGACTCCATTTTTCTCAACCTAAGACCAACGTAGGAAAGGTGATGTTTATTCCGATTAAAATAAATTTTAGACGCTTTGATACAACTTGTTTTTTCAATTTTTAAGAGTCGAGAAAAAAAAAAAGATGACTCTAGTCGCCTTCGATTTTTAATGAGCTTGAAGTGACAAGTGCTCAGATGGACCTTTTCCTTTAAGGAGTCTGAAAAGGAATGAAAGAGACTACTCTGGAAATCTAGACAGGGGGATTACCAAACCAATCGTAAAACTACAGAATACTTTTTACGGTACGGCAGTCAATCTTCCCGAATGTTGTGTTCAGTGCATTGCGATCGATAGGGCAGCAGACATGGCTTCCTATGGATAAAGGATAAAGCCTATTGTGGTCTCCCAATATATACTCGATGGTACGTGGGAGCACAAGTCGGTATTGGTACTTATCGTCTCAAAGTGGAGGAATCATCTTACCAACAATGTAAACAACAGTTACCAGGCTTTACGACGTTGGAATACGTCTCTAGCCTAGACTCCTAAATGTTGTGCATTAGGTTCCAAAGTGTTTTTAGATTCATTAAATTTATTTTATAGTTGATCTTGTAAGAAATTTGCCTTTCAGGTTCACCGTGTGATGTAGATATACAATTTCCTAAAATGCAATCTAAGATGATAAACAATTGTTTAATCTTCTTTTTGCAATGAAAATCCTAGCTACTAAGGAAAGAGAGAGGATATTCTTTCAACATAGAGCAGAGAGCACACACTATATGCACTGTCCTAAATCAAACCAACAAACAGTCTAAATGCAAATGCACATGCATGTATTTGTTTTTAGCCTTCTTAATATGTGAATGATAAAAAGAAAGCTAAGCGCAAATCTGAATTATTTTTCAAAGCGACATTACTAACAAGTTTATTTTCAAGACAAAATGAAGACAATGACGACACTTTGGTATTTGGAATTGAAAACTTGCTTTCAACACTTGAAAAATTACTAATTCAAATCAAATACAAGAGTAACAGTGTAATAGACTATCAAGAACAATCGGATTCTCTTCTATGACTGAAAACGACACTTGCGACACTTCCAAATCAAGAAATGACAGTTCAATTACACTACTTCTTTGTAAAAGAGAACTGAAAATGGATCACAATACATAAAAACATTTACAGTTCTTTGCACAATAGAGGCAAAATAATGGCAAGGAAGGGGGTTTCCAACAGAGGTATACTAACGACAAACAGCAAAACTCCTAAATAGAGTTGAAAAGAGTGAAAAAACCAAAGTCTGAAGGTAAAATTAGCCCTTTCTGATCAGTGCACTTGTTACACAGGGATTCTAGTATGCATCCCACCTACAGCACATGGGAAGTGCGATGCATACTGAGATCCTTGAAGAGAGGGTGCGATGGTACAGTGCGAGACTTTTGATCCAGTTCTTGATCACAGTTTGCAACACAGTTCAGGGATTTAGGCCGAGCAAGTGGTAATCAGTAAATAAATCACAGGGGTAGATCTAAGGAGGTTACTAGAGCCACCACAAGGGCAATTAGAGAGCTTGTAAATCTATTTTTCAGTTCATAAACAAAACCTGGAGATAGACTAAAGCAGCATTGATCTACTTTGCACTTGCATAGCAAATGCAGTTTGAAGGCTAGCTGGCTTGACTTCAGGCTCCGTCTGTAAGTTTATAAAGCAAACAAATATAGACAAACAAACAATCTACTCACTCCCCAGCGGAGTCACCATTTTGTTATCGGGAAATCTAGTGTCTATGCAGAGCTGCTAGTCCCACTAAGGCTGGTAGCTACCTTAGAAACAAACAAACTAAAACCACTTTCGTTTTCCTTTATGAGAAGTAGACAAGAGGGGAACAAAGGAGACCAACCTCTGTCTTGCGCTTGGCTCCTTGCTTGATTCCTCTCCCCTCTGATATATTTTTGCCACTCGCTTCCTCGTCTACCCAACTTCAAAGAGCACCTATAGAATCAAAGCAGCATAACACTATCTAAGAACATAGATCTACTATCATAAACAATATAGGACCAGATATATATTGACCACACAAATGCATATATCATCAATCATACAAGAATGTGGAGGAAAACTTGAATAGCTTTATGAATAATCAAGAATAGCAGAGGATTACAACCAATTGTTCTGACCCAGTGTCATCCTCTCAGCAAGAAAGCCCTTCTTCACCTCATGAAAAGCTTAAATCAACCAACACTGTGATGTTACACCAAGAAACCAGTAGCACTTCCTTACAAGATACAAAATTCCAACCTCTGGATCTCTGGGATGAGGGATCCATATATAGATGTTTGCAAGGGGGTGAGTCGGCTTTTGAGATTTGATTAGTGTCCTCTCTCTGATAGTTCTTGATTCCACTTGGAGATTGATGATCTCTTACTCATCCCTGGGCGAATGCAGAGAGGCAAGTGTCACAGGAGAAGTTTCTGGAAGATTCCATGATCCTCCACCTCACAGATTGACCCTGCCATTTGTCCACTCTCACCCATCGCACCCCATAGAAGGGATTTTTAGTATGCATCGCACCTCCTGTGTGCATTTAGGTGGGATGCAACGCACTTTGACCATGGAGCAGGTGAGATGGTCCAGTTTTGACCAGATCTGAGTAGTTTTTCATGGAGAACTTCTGGGAGATGTTGTAATCAGTTGACCTTGTTCCTTTAGGGGTTGGAACAACACTTTTAGGGACTTAGGAGCCCTTGGTTTATGGACATTTATGATTGGGTTTGCAGTGCCCAAAAATGTCTATAACAACATCGCTTACAGAGTCGTAAGCTTGCCTTCAATAGATCTTGTCACTATGTAAGACTCATCTCACTAGGGTTTCAGTCATTCTTTCAGGACAGATTCCTTATGCAGTGTTGCATCTACCTATTCCTTTAGCTGCTTGGCCTCCTACAACTTTTCTAGTCTTTGTGTCAGTGCGATGGTTCATGTTGTGCCCTTAACCTCACAATAGCGTTGTTGTAGCTCACATGTTTCTATCTCTAGTCGATGGACATTGCGATCCTCCTGCAAGCTTGTTAGGACCTCAAACGACTGCTCAAAAAGTTGTGTACAGTCTGCTACAGCACTATCCACTGTCGCTACTACTTCTGTGCTAGCAGTTTCCTGCTGCTCCTTAACTTTTGGTGGAATTGAAGGCTGGGCCTTTAATTGCAACTCCGTGATATGTAGGTTAAACTCCAAGGGAACCTTCTCCATCTTAGTGCGAGTGTCGGGCACCCCTATGGCCAGCTTGTGGATGAACACCTCAACTGACTCCTCCTCAGGAATGGCCAACTCTGGGACCATTCGGCAAGCCTCCTCGATGACCTGCATAATGTGCTTGCTATGATTGGTCACCTTAGCTTCAGTGGCGATGGTAGAATCTCATTGTAGTGCCATCTACTCATTGTTGATCCACTGTTCACTGATCACCTGGAGGGCGCGGTGCTCACGAACTCTTAGTTCTACAATCACTCCATCTTGCAAGAGGTGGAGCACTTCACACGGGAGTTCTACCAGATTCAACCCTACTCGCTTTAGGACACTAACAGTGGGTCTGTCAGCTTCATTCTCTGTGGTCAGTGATCAATCAGGTAGCACTATCACACTAGAGTCCTTTGTGCACAACATTTTGACAGCTTTTGAAGTGCTGATAGCCAAGTGGTTAGAAATTGTGCTAGCCTAAGACGTGCAAGTCTGCAACTCCTGTAAACCTATTTGGATGGACCCGAAGATTATCTGTTGCTGCTACTCAAAATGTTGCAGGGCCTCCGTGGTGACATCCCTTATTGTGTCACTGATATCATGCAAATCACCCTCTGTTAGCATGATAGGGTCCAGTGATGTCTTGGTAGCTTTTTATTTCTTCTTGGACCCTCCTTTCTCCAGCTCCCTTAGGTGCCTAATGTGGGTGGACGTCTCTTGAGGCTATACGCCATGATGCTCATCTATCTCCTCCTTGGTCTCAGGTGAAGGCGACCTCGTGACCCTTTCAGAGCCTCGCTCTGTGCCACCTGTCTGTTGTGATGTCTGTTGTGCGGCCACATGCTCCGCCTAGCCATTATCAGTGACCTCCTTTTTCCTCTTTTCGGCCAACTCTGTCATCTTAAGCTTGGCCTCTTCCTTCTTTCTTTGTGTAGCAGACTTGCTCCCTCCCACCGCCAAGTCTATTGTAGTGCACCACTTTGCTGGCCATTGATTAAGTACCGCATCAATGGTGTCATCTGTTTCCAGGTAAGGCAAGTCATACCATTTCTACACAGGGTCCTTTCACACCTTGATGGATACATGATGGAAGTCTACTTTAAATTCTATGTAGCCCTATAGGTTGGCATACACTGCAGGAAAAAATCATGGTTTACAATTGATGGCCATGTGGATGCTCATCTCCACCAAGATCTAGAAGATCTTGTTGTCCTTGACTCATTGTGCATCCTTGGTCACCCACAACCATGTGTACTTTGCTGCTTCTGGGAGGTCTGGCATGACCGAAGGGAACTGGCTATCCTTTGGCAGCTCCCACACTACTAGCACAATTGACAACAAAAACCACGCGTAGTGGAATGTCTTTCTGAGTTCTTGTGATTCGCGATAGTCTACCAGGAACTCATCGGGAAGGTAGTATGACCAGTTCAACTGGACTCCTTCAGTGCACTGAGATTCTAGCATGACGACAAGTGGCAACACCCCATTAGTGCAAAACTTCCTCATCACCTTCCCTACTAAGATCTACGTAGCTACCTTCACAGCAGGGTCGCAAATGTTGGATATAGCATATCCACACAACTTCTTCACCAATTTAAATTTTTCCTTCATAGACTCCTTAAGAGCCTGTTCACCACCTTTTCCACCAAATATCATGGATGGATTCTCTCCTGTGTAAGGCAGTCACGTTACACTGTGAATCAACCTATCTGTCATGGGTATTGGCTCCTCCAGCCATAGACACTCATCATGTACCAAGCATAGAAGCTGCTTGATGACCAATACTATCACCGGGGTGTGGTTGTAGTGCAACAACTAAAGCAGGTTAAGAAACCCTACATTGTCTACTCCTCTGAGCCACCTACGCGGCTCCAATGTAGCCATTCAAGTATTCATATCAATGATGCGACACATCAGCTACTCGTTTGCCATGTATGAGAACTTCTCATCATCATCCATGTCCTAGTCTTCAAGTTTCAACAGCGGCACTCATGCCAAGCACGGTCACTCAAAAACAATCTCTTCATACACCAGAGGGGCTTGCAAGGGGGTATTTCTTTCATCGATGTCTTTTGGCACCTTGGTCTTGGGCTTGCATGGAGGGACATACTCAGGCAACTGAGTAACAAGGTTTTCACCCTGGGGTTCAACCTCCTCTACTTCGATTTCCACATCCTCATCGTCCGTCGGGATGTATTCAATGTCTTCCTCCTCTGGCTCCAAATTTATGGCCTTGCCTTTCTCCTATGCAGTGGGTTTTGGTAGGTTTCTCCTTGGCAATGCGTGCACCGGTATGGCAAGCTACTTTCCCTTTTTATCCTCCATGGTCTACTTGGTTGGGGTCAGCTTTGTCCTCAGCGTTCTTGGTGATTTAGGGACTTATGCTAGTACCTCGGCCACTTTTGGAGCAGCTACTTCTGCCTCTATCTCCATTTTAGCTTCCGGCGCTGACTCTCCTGCTAATTCTTTGGTTTCTATAGCTTCTGTGGGTGCTGACATAACACTTTCCAGTAGTGCTCGCGACGTCTCTAGTATGTTTGCAAATGTCAGAGTCTCCTTCAAAGCCTCGAATAATTCTTGGTTCATGTGTGCTTGAGAGCTCAACAACTCAATTCTCAAAATGCTAAGTGTTTTTCACTAAGAAACCACCTGTAATTTATAGGGCATTTTGAATTCAAATCCGATCATTGCCCCCAAATTCGATTCATTAATGCTAGATTGGCAGTAGATTTTCAAAGATCTGAGCCACAAATTTCATCTTAAGTGTCAGTTGCCCACTCCATTTGGCCACATTTCTATTGTCAAATCATGAACAATGACTCTAATAGTCACTTTTTGGCTGACCTGTGTGATTCCTCCCTGTGTGGCTAATCCAGGTCCGGGTGTGATGATGGACCCTTCCAAGACCTTTTACTTTCGTGATGTGTTAAATTTCATTTCTATAAGAACATAAATGAATACATGTGCATGCTGTAAAGAAGAGGAACATGACAATCATCAACAACATAAGAACTCAAGACAATGATAACGGAGTTCGTCCAGGAGGGACTACATCTCCGAGCCCCAATGTCAAGATGGTGTAGGCTGCTGCATTAAGTGCTATCAATAGTAATGATGTACATAAGAGATTATGTTGCGATCATGCAAGGAAAATTCCCTCATGCAGGAGTGGCTCCAAGAGATGTTCCACTATAGGAACTATCAGTCAAAAGACTCGAATTAGTACGACACAAAACTCATGCACGATGAGCATCCTGCCAACATGGCATAAAACGGAACTCAAAGCCAACATGCATGGTGACACATGAGTATCCCATGAACATACAGCAAAGGGATTTCAAAACACAACATGACAAATCATGACAATAAGTACATCACACAGATGATTCCCTGTCCCATCAAGCAGGAATCATGAAAATGAGTAAGAAACAGGATCCCACATCAAACATCAAGCAAGGACCTATGCAAAACAATTCATAGCAAAAGAAGTACATGAAAAATGCATATACCTCACAACCAAGGGCCATCTAAGAAGTGGATGTCAAACTGCTAAATTGTTCGAACCATCGATCTCACGACATCAGTTGCATGAAAATGACTACTTGCACATGAATGCTGACACCTGAATTCCACTTAGAAAAGTGGTTGGAAAATAAAATGAGCAAATGAACAATATGAACACACCATCAGATTTGCGGTGTCGAATAATGCAAAATCGACTGTCCAATTTTTGAATTCTAAGAAATTGAGAATCTGGGGCTCAAGGAATCTTTTAGATTCCCCCTAGATTCTTCAAAGATTCTGGTACATGGGTTGATTGGAAATCTACAGCTCCATAGGTGAATCTGACCTTGCCATTGCGATCCCTACAGAAAACCATGAAAAATGACTGTAAACTTGAGTATATTCCGACAAGGAGAAAAAGTACCTCCTCGGGAAAATTGCAAGGATCATGGTTCCACTCCCCTATTTTTGCAGCAATCATGGTTTCACCTACATACTAAAAAATGACCAAAAGATGTAGATCTCAAATGGAGATATGGATAGTGCCATTGAGTTCGTCGCATTGAGAAGTGCTGAAACCATAAAAAAATTGTCAAAATTTGACAAAGTGAAATTTCACCCCTCCTACAAAATTTTGCCTCAAACTACGTGCCAAGATTTTGCCTCCTGTATCTCGAAATTCGTGGCTGCTCATGGTTCCTCTATCTCCCCCCGACACACTGAATAAAATTTAGTTTATGTAAATTTTCGGGTGGATTTGTCAACGAAAGGGTCGTTGGTGTGTTGGTTAACTATCCCAAATAGTAGGGAGGAGGCCGGGTGGTCAAACTCCTCTCCCTCCATTTCAATGCATTACTTGTTATTTTAAATGAACATTTGTTTTGGTAAAAGGGGTCAAGTTCGCATTGCACGGTCCGCTCATACCTCCTGCACTGATGTATTAACCTTTGGTGCATCTTGGTTACGTATTAATGGGGAGTGTTTGGGTCTCGAGCTGCCCACTTGGGGCCTGGCCACGTGGGCTGTGCAGGTTCAACCCCCATTGGTCTCGTATTATGTTTTGTATGGATTTTGGGGTGTGGGCCAGGTCCACCAGAGGTGGCTTGTGCCCACCCCATAATAGTGTGCATTAATTTGGATTGGGCGATGACGGTTGGAGGTCCAAGCTCGTAAAAAGATATTTTTATGGTGTAAGGTCGCTGGAGGTCCGATGGGGGTGATGGCCCATCGGCCGAAAAATTTTGATTTTGTTTGTGGGGGTTTTTGGGGGTGGTAGGGGTGGTGGCCTGCCACCATAATATTTTTTTATTAGTTTTTATTTAAAAATAAGGTATATTTTTCAATTCTCTAGCACATAAGGTATATTCGGCAAATTAGCGAAGCTGCAATTTTCACCGATTTCAAGAGCTAGGTTTGATGCCTCAGGGTTAGTCAAATTGTAGGACACTTAAACTTGGGCCACAACCCAACTTTGACCAGAACTTTGACTGGTTCGTTCTCCCTCATACGAGCTCGAATTGACAAACCCTTCATACCTCTGTGATCAGGACGACGATATCTACTCTCTGGTCCTAGGTTGAAGTCATTATAAACACTTTGATTTTCAAGCATTCATAAGTCTTCTTTGTCTTGTGTGTCTCTGGAGCCACCTGGATCAATCCTCCCCACTTAGTAGCTTTTGGTCCTCCAAAAGCATGAAAAGTAATTTGCAACTTCTTTGTACCTTGTCTGCATCACAAGCGTCCTAAAAAGGTCTCGCTTCCATCTCCTTCACCTTTGTTCTTCAGAGCCTTAAGCAACGAACTGACACTTGCTACCTCTACAACTTGTAGTACATTGTTTTGCAAATTACATGATTGAATTTTATGACCAACTAATGACCCAAATGTTCCATACTTGCCACAAGTTTATAATAGACACTCGGTGGTCAAGTTTACATCAAGATGGAAACGATACCCTAGCTAAAAAAATAAGGCCAACATATCATTGTTGCTTCAACAAGTGATTGTCAAACACATCATCACTATAACACGTGATTTACGACAATAAGGCCAGACACTATTTTTTCTTTCAACAAGTGATGGAAACATGACATCACTTTCACAGTTTATCATGCAACTCAAAATAAGACCAGACATCATTGTTGCTGGAAAAGTGATGGAAAATACATCATCAATTTTACATTTTAAAATGCAACAAATGATTTACAAAAGCATGATCATGAAATGATAACATGTCTAGAAACCAATTTTCACTTATCAAGGTGAATGGGTCACCTCCTTGTGGTGATTTTTCTTATCGAACAATTGCTTCACTTGGTTCATGTATCGTTGCTTTGTCTTTAAGGCACTACTCTGGATGGAGCCTCCAAGAAGTGGCTCTTTGATGGTCACTTCTGTTGCAATGAATGCAATACCTCCTCTTTCTCCAGATCTGTTTAACCTGTTGTTGAGAGGGTCTTTCATGCCTCATTCTTTTGTGTGCTTCCATTCTTTTCCAACACTTTGAAAATGTATGGTTATGTAATCCACAAAAGGTACATGTCTTTCGATGCCATGTTTGACATTAATCATTGACAACATGATCATAATCGAAATGAACATTTGAATGTGGAAAGTGATTATACCTTTCCTTACTGTCTCTGGTGTAAGTATGGCGATGGGAGCTTGCCTCAGCTATTTCCTTGCCATGGAAACTTCCATGGGATGATGGGGATATGTTCTCATCATTCTCTTTCCTCGAAGATTTTGTTGATGTCTCGAAATCACATGATACCTTCGAGCATTCTCCTTTGGTGTATCTTGAACCTACAAATTGAGGTCTTTGCACAACCTCCAACGATTGAGTTATGCCCTAGTTATTCACACCAAATTCTTCTTCCTTCTCATCCTTCGTCTTGGTAAGGAGCCTCATGTTTGTCCCTGTAATTGGGATCTCCACATCTCCAACAGAAATCATACTATGTGAAGATGAAACCAAAAGGAAATCAACATCTTTTACCTCCTCTATCGATTTAGAAAGAACTGATGAGGGCTGCTCATCATCTATTGTTGGTGGTTCGCTAAATATTATGGCGTATTCCCCAACTTCCTTTCTGACATACCCAAGTCCTGTTCAACATGGTAGTTCCTCTACTTGGATGGGGTTGACAATGCCTTCGCCATTAATGCGCAAGGCTCTTATTTCATACCCCATTATCTTCAACATTTTGGAGCCAATCCTTGTCGTATGATTTTCAAAAATAACGAAATAATCATCAGGTCACATACATGAATTTAGAGAACTACATTTTACCTCACATAGGTGATGTTGTAGCTTTTCCAAGGCCTCGTCCTTAGATTGTAGTTATCGTAGCAAACTCTTCTTTTCCTCCTTCTCTTCATGTAGATGCATCTTCAGTTCAACGTTCTTTGTTTGAAGATTATGTTTGTTGTGATTTAGTTCTTCCAGGGCCTCTTTCATGGCTTGCAACTAAAGTTGCAATCACTCCTTTTCCTATGTCTCTTTCTGCAAAGTTTCATACATTATCTCTACCCTTTTGGAAATGTTGAGCATGGTCTCGTACATTTCTTTTTCATCCTCTGTCTCTGCACGTTCCATTATTCATTCTTGCAATTCACATCCACACAAAGACCACTCTAATACCACTTGATCCAGGTCTGAATGTGACGATGGACCCTTCCAAGAAATTTTACTTTCGTGATGTGTTAAATTTCATTTCTATAAGAACATAAATGAATACATGTGCATGCTGTAAAGAAGAGGAACTTGACAAGCATCAGCAACATAAAAACTCAAGACGTTGATAACGGAGTTCGTCTAGGAGGGACTACATCTCCGAGCCCCAGTGTCAAGATGGTGTAGAACATTGCATTAAGTGCTGTCAATAGTAATGATGTACATAAGATATGATGTCGTGATCATACAACGAAAATGCCCTCACGCAAGAGTGGCTCCAAGAGATGTTCCACTACAGGCACTCTTAGTCAGAAGACTCCTAACAGTATGACACAAAACTCATGTATGATGAGCATCCCACAAACATGGCATAAAAGGGATCTCAAAGCAAAAATTCATGGCCAAACATAAGTATCCCATCAATATACAACAAAGGGATCTCAACAGACAACCTGACAAATCATGACAATAAGTACATCACATAGATGATTCCCCATCACATCAAGCAGGAATCATGAAAATGAGTATGAAATAGGATCCCACATCAAACATCAAGCAAAGACCTATGCAACATGATGCATAACAAAAGAAGTACATGAACATTGCATATACCTCACAACCAAGGGCCATCTGAAGAAGCAAATTTCAAACTACTGAAGCTGCTCTGACTGTTGATTTCACGGCATCAATCACATGAAAATGACTGCTCGCACATGAATGCTGATAGATACATTCCACTTAGAAAAGTGGCTAGAAAATAAAATGAGAAAATGAACAATCTGAACACACCAATAGATTTGCAGTGTCGAATAGTGCAAAATCGACTGTCTAATTTTTGAATTCTGAGAAATTGAGAATCTGGGGCTCAAGGAATCTTTTAGATTCCCCTTAGATTCCTCAAATATTCTACTACATGGGTGGACTAGAAATATGCAACTCCAAAGGTGAATCTGACCTTGCCATTGTGATCCCCACAGAAAACCATGAAAAACGACTATAAACTTGACTATATTCCGACATGGAGAAAAATTACCTCCTCGGGAAAATTGCAAGGATCATGGTTCTGCTCCCCTGTTTTTGCAGCAGTTATGGTTCCACCTACATACTGAAAAATGACCAAAAAATGAAGAACTTGGATGGATACACAGATAGTGCCATTGTGTTCATGGCGTTTAGAAGTGCCGAATCCATATAAAATTTGTCAAAATCTTACAAAGTGAAATTTCACCCCTCCTATGAAATGTTGCCTCGAACTGTGTGCCAAGATTCCACCTCCTCTATCTTGAAATTCGTCCCCACTCATGGTTCCTCTATCTCCCCCCCGATGCACTGAAGAAAACTAAGTTTATGTAAATTTTCAGGTGGATTTGTCAACAAAAGGGTTGTTGGTGCATTGGTTAACTATCCCGAATAGTAGGGAGGAGGTCAAGTGGTCAAACCTTGCCCCCTCCATTTCAATGCATTATTTGTTATTTTAAACGAACATTTGTTTTGGTAAAATGGGTCGGGTCCGCATTGGGTGGCCTGCTCCATACCTCCCGCGCTGATGTATTGTTGACCTTTGGCACATTTTTGTTACGTATTAATGGGGACTGTTTGGTTTTGGGGTCGACCACGTGGGCCAAGCAGGTTCGACCACCGCCGGTCCCGTATTATGTTTTCTATGGATTTTGGGTGTCAATCAGGTCCACCGTAGGTGGCCCATGCCCACCCCATAACACTGTGCATTAATTTAGGTTGGGAAATGATGGTTGGAGGCCCGAACCCATAACAATATATTTTTATGGTGTAAGGTTGCGGGAGGGCCGGTGGGGGCGATGGCCTGTCAGCCCAAAAAATTTGATTTTTGTTAAGTGGGGGTTTTTAGGGGTGGAAATGGTGGTGGCCCACCACAATAATATTTTTTTATTACTTTTTATTTAAAAATAAGGTACATTTTTCAATTCTTTAGCACATAATGGATATTGGGCAAATTAACAAGGCCATAATTTCGACTGACTTCGGGAGCTAGGTTTCACGCCTTGGGGTAGGTCAAATTGTAGGACACTTAAACCTAGCTCACAACCTAAATTTGACCAGAACTTTTATTAGCTCGTTCTCCCTCATATGAGCTCAGATTAATGAACCGTTCGCACCTTCGTGATCAAGGCGACAATATCTACGCTCTGGTCTTGAGTTAAAGGCATTCTGAACACTTTGATTTTCGAGTGTTCATAAGCCTTATTTGTCCTGTGTGTCTCTGGAGCCACCTGGATCAGTAGTGTAACCCCGTTCACGCTGCCGCGAACCTTGTGACACTTCCTTGCTTTGTATAATCTTCCAATCGCGCAGATCCCCAACACAGGTAGTGTAGTTTATAGTCTCACTCCTCCTTTCAGTTGCCTGGAGCACTAATACTATTTTGCCTTCATTTAGTCACATGGTTGGTCCATCGGTGTATCACATCAACCGAATTCCATTCACCTTTCCTAGGAAGGGATCTCCATTCAGTTTGACCAGCTGTACCGCTCCTCCATCGGTAATCTCCTTAATGACATAGGGCCCTAACCAGTGCACTCTGG
Organism: Pinus tabuliformis; assembly: GCA_031772625.1. Lineage (NCBI taxonomy): Eukaryota > Viridiplantae > Streptophyta > Pinopsida > Pinales > Pinaceae > Pinus > Pinus tabuliformis. The sequence continues at coordinate 319,190,915 of CM062805.1, forward strand.
ATTTCCCTGGAAATTTAACGAACTTACTATCATATAACAAAGCCAAGTCATTTACCTTAAAGGTGCACAACTTAATGTGTTGATCATGCCATGCTTTTTCACGCGCTTTTGGACCTATTAGTGAAATCCAGCTGGAAATGTTTCTTCCTCAAGCTCATCTATCCATGGGATCCTTTCCTCTAGGGCATGGCGATCTATCATACCTGTGAGCACCGCTATGCATAGGCTAGGCACAATATATTCCATAGGAATTACCACTTCAATGCCATAGACCAGCCTAAAGGGAGTTTGTCCAGTCAACTTCTTGCATGTCATATGATAAGCCCATAGTATTGCAGGTATATGTAGGTCCCAGTTACTTCGTTGAGCATAGTAAACCTTGGTCAGTGTGTTCTCCAACACTTTATTGAAGGCTTCCACCGTCTTGTTAGCCTACGAGTGATAAGGCGTGCTCTTCCGATGATATACCTGAAATTCCTCTGTTAGTGCACTGATCGTCTCATTCAAAAAGTGCATACCATGATCACTCATCAAGAGCTTTGGACAGCCAAATCATGTCAATACATACTCAAAGAGGAAATTTGCGCCAGTTGTGCCTATGCAATCCTTCACAGGCTATGCCTCTGCCCAACGAGTCAAATACTTCGTTGCGGTGATAATGTACCTTTCTCCCATCTTTCCTTAGGGTTGAATGTGTCCCAAAAAATCTATAGCCCATTTCTCAAAGGGTTGCAACATCATTTGTGGATTCAAAGGCATATCATCCCTCTATGATGGCCTACCAATCCTTTGACATACATCGCACACCTTACAAAACACTTTTGAATCCTGAAGGATGGTTGGCCACCATAACCCTGTGTGGAGAATCTTCTATGCAGTCACTCTCCCTGCATAATGTCCTCCTGCGGCACCCCATGAGTGTCCATGAGGATGCTTCTTCTCTCAAACTTGGGTACATATCATCACAATATCTCATCAGACTCCAATTTATATAGATACCCAACAATGACAGAAAAATATTTCGTGCACACCACTAACTCCTTCTGCTGGACGGTGTGTCCGTTTGGGGCAGTTTCTATCATTAGGAAATGTATTATATCCTCAAAATGACCATCTGTGATGTGTACTACAAAAAATTGTATGTCAGGAAACCCTTCCTCCAAATTAGTGGGCTCTTCCCCTATTTCGATGCACGACAGATGTTTTGGTCCTGCATTCAGTCATCCATGCTTCACAATAGCTTCAAAATCATACTCCTGGAACAATAACAACCATCTATAGATTCTTCGCCCCAACATAAGCTTATTGACCAGGTATTTTAGCGCAAAATGATCTGTGTACATCTTAAAATGGCCTCCCAAAAAGTAGTGTCTAAAATTCTGGAGCACATATACCATCGCTAACCCTTTGCACTCGGTGGTGGAATAGTTCTTCTCTGCCTTAGATAACCTTCTACTTGCAAATGTTATAGGATGGTCCAAGTCTTCTCCACCAGCGTGTGTTAGTATTGCCCCCAGCTCTGTACATGACATATCGACACGTACATGAAACTCCTTCTTCCAATTCAGGAAGACTAGGATCGGAACAGTGACCATATTTTCTTTCAATACATTCAAGCTCTTCTTACAGTCCTCATTCCAGCAGAATGTGACATCCTTCTTTAACAACTTCTCCATATGTGTGGTGATCTGGGCATAGCCTTTGATAAACTTTTTGTAATATCCTGTATGTCCTAGTTTAGTGCACAATTGTTTCACACTCCTTGGTGCCTCCAAATTCAGTATCACCGTGATCTTCGTGAGGTCTACCATGAGTCGCTGTCTGCAAACAACATGACCCAGCAGGGTCCCAAGAGGAACACAAAATAGACACTTCTTCTGATTGAGTATGATCTGGTATCCTCAATAGGTATCCAGCATTAGGCGTAGGCTTGCTACATGGCATTTCACCAGCCAAACATAGTACAATAATCAAAGTATACTTCTAGGAACTTATGAATAAACTCCTTGAATGCAGTAATGACTACACGCAAGAAAATCGCAGGTGCATTCTTCAAACCAAATGACATTACAATGTACTGAAAACACCCCCACTCAGTCGCGAAGGTCATCTTGCTCCTATCCTTGGTGTGATTTTGATCTGGTGGTACCCCGAGAACCCATCACTAAAGGAATATACTTCTTGGCCACCTATATTGTCCAAGACTTCATCAATGAACGGAGTCAGAAAAGGATCATGTTCGCAAGCGTCATTCAGCTTTCTAAGATCCACACATATCCCTATTTCATCCTTTTGCTTCTTCTCTTGTACCACCATTGGGCTTACCCAGTCAGATTCTTCCACAGGCTCAACGATTCCTGTCGCGAGCATCTTGTCTAGCTCTAACCGGACCTTCTCCTTATATTTTGGATTGAGACGATAAGGTCTTTGCTTAACTGGCCTCACATCAGGCTTCAATGTGATTTTCATGACAGCTAGTTCCCTGATTATCCGCTTTATATCCTTAAACTTGGTAGGGAATAAATCCTAGTATTCACAGAGCAATTCAGCGGCCTTATCCACCATCGCATTGTCCCAGTAATCTTGAATATTCATGAATTTGGGCTCTGCCTCTATACCAATGTTCACCTGTTTCATTTTCAGCGGCGTGGTTATATCAGGATTCTCAATCTGCAATCCTTCAACCTCACGATGACCTTTTGTTTCAAGGATGTTAACCTTTTGCAGATCCTCATCCTCTTCTTCGGTGATTATGTTATAGTATTCTAGCGTGTGACTCAATTGAGTACCCCACTCAGGCTGAATCAGGTCCAAAGGATCCTGCGGTATCCTAAAGATTGCTACTTTCACCTCTTGTAGCACCTCATCAATACAGCCAAACTTGTCTTCAAAACTAAATGTCATTATGAATCCATCGTGCAAAATACCCCATTCACTTGTACCATAGCAAAGCTCTGTTTCTACATACCATTTGATCTAGAGGACATCCAGGGTGTGACAGAACAAGTGCAACCATTCAGGTTGGGGCTTCTCTCCATAAGCCTAAGCCCATTTGGCCAAGTGTGCATGCGGATCATCTTGCCCATCATACATGTCTTTCATCCGTACCTTTGTCTTCCCAAAGAGAGTTCTCATCATCTTCCTACATTCACACCAATCATCAAAGCTTCCCTTATCCGTTACCCCACCACCTTGTGGGTGTAGCGCACAGTGTCGAGTCTAGCACTTGGAAGCACTACTTTTCTGGTACCTCCCTCTCAAATCCATCCAAAAATATATCTACAACATTCAGGCCATCATAAGTAGGAAAATTTCTTACCTCTGATGACACACAGTGAAGTGACCGGGTCATCATGTTACAGCTCAGTGTACTTACTTCATGTAACTGATTCTGCCAACACTCTAATTCTTCATCAGAGTCTGAGGTGCATGAACTCTCGTGATCCAATGTAATTCGTCCATCTATTGTTGGATTCACCCAATATTGCTCTCACATTGTTATCTTATAGATATAGTCCAGATCGTCATTGCTCTCATAATCGTGGACTGGTTCAATATAGCGCAATCCCTCAGTAGGATCTAGGGGTACTATGACGTGGAGCGATTTCTTCTCAAATATCGTCATCCACTTCTTTAGGTTGATTACCCCATTCATATCAACAACCCAATCAATTCCAAGGAGTCCAGGATAGGGGTTGCTTCCATGCACAATTTCTATTACTTCAAAGTTAGCCAGCGCGCTCCCACCTTTAACATCTATAGTCACCCCCTGCAGTCGTCCCATGGGGATGATATTATGCTGATTCACCATCCTTAGCTGAATCAGAGACCACTGCAGCATGGGTCTTCCCATCAGTTCCCATCTGTTTTGATAGGATGTTCACGTCTGACCCCAAGTCCAAGATAACTTGATCCATCTCATACTCTCCTATCTGCGCGGTCAGACTCATCTCCTGTCTTGTCCTTATTTTATGCTTACCAAAATTCCGTACTACGTGCGACTTAGTTGTAGTGCTTCTGACGCATCTATTTATGAGCTCCTGTAACCCCTTCATAGCCTTGTTATCATGTAGTACCTTCATGCAGGTCTCCAGGAAGGTTGTAACCATAGAAGCCTACATCTCCTGATCAGGCTTATCCTTGCTCCCTGAGGTCGAGGCCTCAGTGAAGCTCTTCTTCACCTCCATGAATGTTTCACATGTGCACTCCAAATCGAACTGAATCTCCTTCGCTGGAGCTTTGAAAACCATGTACTATCTTCGACTTGTTTCCCCTTGTCATCTCCTGTTGAGGTTCCACTTCAGAGCGCTATATTTACTTTCAAATCCTCTTCACGTGGCTCAGAACTCATCATCTATAGATTCTGAGTCAATTGAGGTGGTAGCACCCCTTTGTCACTGTTACAGGGAAAAGTGTCTATATAGAACTGCTCTATCCCACTAAGGTGTGACAGCTGCCTTAGAAACAAACAGAGAAAAACTACTTATGTTTTTCCTTTATGAATTATAGATAGAGAGGAACAGAAAGACCAACCTCTGTCTTGCACTAATCCCTTGATTCGATCCCTCTCTTCTTTGATAATCCTCAGCTACCTGCTCCCTTGCACGCCCAGCTTCACAAAGTACCTGTAAGATCACAGAAGCATAGCACTATACAAAGACATGGATCTATAATCATAAACAATCTAGGATCAGATGTAAATTGACCATACAAATGTAACAAGCATCAATGATACAAAAGCATGGAGGAAAACTCAAATAGCTTTTATTGATAAACAAGAAAAGAGCCAGGAGGAGTTACAACCAGTTGTTCCGACCCAGCATCAACCTCCCAGCAAAGAAGCCCCTCTTCACCTCAAACAAAGCTTAGATCACCCAACAATCTGATGTTTGTCTCTAGAAACCAACAGCAATTCCCTACAATATGCAAAATTCCAGCCTCTGGATCTCTGGGATGAGGGATCCATATATAGATGTTTGTAAGGGGGATGAGTCAGCTTGTGATTTTATTAGTGTCTTCTCTCTAATAGTTCTTGCTTCCACTTGGAGACTGAGGGCCTCTTACTCATCCTTGGTCAAATTTAGTGAGGCAAGTGTCACAGGAGAAGATTCTGGAAGCTTCCATTGCCTCTCCACCTCGCGGAATGACACTGCCATTTGTCATTTCTCACCCATCGCACCCCATAGAAGGGACTTTTGAAATGCAACGCACCCTCACAGTGTATTTAGGTGAGATGCAACGCACTTAGCCAGTGGAGCAGTTGCAATGATCCTGTTTTGACCAATTCTGAGCAGTTTCTCATGGAGAACTTCTGGGAGAAGTTGTAATCTGTTGACCTTGTTCCTTTAGGGGTTAGAACAACACTTTTAGGGACTTAGGAGCCCTTGGTTTATGAACATTTCATGCTTGGGGTTGTAGGGCCCAAAAATGTCTATAACAGTTGCCCCCTAAAGTATGAGGCCGTTAATCTTTTGGTGTCGGGTGAAATGCTTTATTATGAGGATCCGAAGTTCTTTCAACGCTGGGAGGAGACCTGTAATAAGATACAATACAATACATTATCTTCATACTATTTTCATGATCTAGCTGAGGCGGGCATTCCCATGCTCATCTTTATAAATTCATTTAAATGTACATAGGACAGACAATCGTCTGAGTGTAGACTGATGATTCTAATAGAGCCATCATCCTGTTGAGTGGATGATTATATGTGCAGCAATGATGTACATTTAATGTCTTTATTTACCCTGAATATATATCACAGTCCGGATGGATGAAACTAGATCTAGGGTCTTCAATCTCGTCCGATCTTCACTCAAAGTACAAGTCGATCCATGTGAGAAATGTTCTGAAGTCGAACATGGAAAGACATCGCTTGATTACCAGTCAAGGATGTAAACTGTTAACAAGCGCGAGAGGATTCACCGATAATGATAATGATCCTCAAGGTATTGCAGTACAATTCACGTGGTGTGAATAAAGGGCTTGGCGTCGAACACCACGCAAAATCTTTCGGTCGAAGGTCATTGATGTAAACCTGTCGCCAGAAGTGAGAAACCTGCCATTGAGGCATGCAAGCTTCAAAGTACTGAATGGGGTGTTACTAGATCAACTTCTTGGATAATGAGCTGAAGTCGACAAGAAGTGATCCGTCACAGGAGGGCCTTAATGAATCCCACATCAATGACACGGAACGGAGTAAATGATTTTAATGGAGGTGAAAACGATCTGGTGATATAAGGTTCAGGGTGGTGGTCATGAAAGAATGGAGTATAATGTATGGTAGTGGGTGAGACACAGGTGAATTCTCTGAATGACTTCTCTTGAACATATCGGCGACACTGATGTGATGGATTGGTAGCATTAACCCCAAATGTGGATGGTATGGCGTGACCATGGTGATGTGACTGGTGAATGAAACAACCCAACCCGACTCGGACACGGAGCGGAAGTGTCATGTTCAAGAGCGACTTGCTACCAACAAAGTTTCTTTGAGTTTTCTTCCCAATTTTTCCCTAGTCATTGCTGACCAGTACCTCTTTATTTTTGTCAAGCTTGAGGAGGATAACATATGCTTGTTCTATAATTTTCCCTTCAGGCAAACCCATCGCTATGTTTTAACGAGCCTAGCGATAGTGAAACTCGTTCTCGTCTATAGACAAGTTTGTCGCTATTAATCTTTTTAACGAGTTTAACGACAAAGATAACTCGGTCCTTTTCAATTTTAGAGAGTCTGAAAAGGAACGTAAAGGTAACTCCAAAATTCCTTTTTCGTCATCTAATCCCTTAAGTCCGAAAAGTATAAAACAATACAGAAGGGATGAATTTTCGATACTTTTAACGAGCCGAACAAAACAAGCGCTCGATCTTTTTGTGTAATAATCCCTCAGGTCCAAAAAGATTAAAATCTAGAGGAGGGATAGCACTTCCTGTCCCTTTAATGAGCTGGAGAGGCCAATGGCTCGACAATCTTTTCATATTTTACGAGTCAGTTGAAAAGAGCTTAAAGGAGACTCGTCTTTTGAGGAACGAGTGATAAAATGGGTAGCAGCTGATTCCAGGTAAGGTTTGGAATTTTCCAATCACGGCAGTGTCACAAGGATGGCTAGTGAAATCACTCTTCGCAGCTGTTCCTCAAAAGGGTAAACAATCAAATGGAGGTGAATGATCGGCCAATGAAAAAGTGGAGGTGACGGTGCAAACACGACCAAGGATTTAATGGCTGAAGTACTACATTCACGATGGTTATTTACTGGGGAATAGTTCATTTTTTAATGAGCTTAAACGCGGGTGGAAAAATTTGCTCATGTCTTATGTTTATTTTTTAACAAGCTTGAACTATGTGCTAAAACTGCTCGATCAATCCAGTCGTGTGATAAGAATGTCTCATATAAAACGGCAAATTTTAGAGTTTTGCCCCACATCCTTTCTTTATGCAAGTTAGGAAACGACCAATCCTACGAGTTCAAAGGGTTAGAGGTCCTACAAATTTAAAAAATAAATAGTCGCTCTTCGCTTGCATGCCAAAAGGCTTGCATGCCCCCAGGTATAAAATAGAGTTTCAAGGTCACCTTCTATTCGAGCTGACAAAACATTTGTTTTATCAGGAAAGGTATACCTCTTTCAGGCTACCCAAAGATTGTTCTATTTAGCTCGTAAACAAAACACTTCTCCGGCGATGTCTACCGAAATAAACAAAGGCGAGCGGCAATGCCCGCCAACCCACATAACTTTGACAAGAGGATCTTATTCTAGTGCAACTCCCTCTTCCAATCACGGACGAGAGTACGGAGGTCATATTCTCTCGTGGAAACCTACCCTATACCCGAAGTTTTCCTGCCGAAGCAGGCCAGGGTGCATGCCCCCTGGGTTTCAGTCATGTCCCCCCGAATCACTCGCGCTCATCGGGTGGACGGACCGGGGATTGAGACATTTCTTGCGTAAAAAGACCATTTAGGGATGGTATGTGACTATTTGCTATGCGTGATCCGGGAAATGAAAGCTGGTCTACGAGCATGACCACTCTTCCTTCGTGCAGAAAACACATCACTCTAAAGAGTGATGAGACAATGGCTCTCATGCAATAAATATAGTCTCGTCCAAGGAGTAGATTGTAATCTACGGGTCCTTGAACTACCATCACGTTCATGTGAACGATTTTCCCTCTCAATGTTATGGGCACATCGGGAAGGATCCCTAATGGTCGACTGGTTCCTTTATCAAAGCCTGTTAGATTTCTCATCTCAGGCAAAAGCGATGGCGAACCAAGCGCTTTCCAAGCAGTTGAGGAAAGGATACTCACAGAAGCCCCCTCATCTATGATGGTACCAGCCATAACCATTCTATATATTTGAACAATAATTCGAAATGGTATACTAGCTGGTAAATGGGGTCTGCCTAGTTGATTCTAGTCGAAGGAGACAACTAGGTTGCTTGGAGGTGGGACCGAATAGACGGCCAGGTACGACTCTGACGAACTTCCTTCCTGCGGTAAAGGAACGGGTAAATTGCCCCCATGTTCGTTGGAGTCTGTGCTTATGAAAAGAATTTGGACGGTGTCATCCTTGTTCTCTTCAGTGACTGTATCATCTGAAGATGGAACCTCTGAAGGCAAGACCGGGTCAACTGCCGCCTCGACCTTTTGACTTTCGTCTGGTATGGATTCAGATGGTTTATCTTCAATGATAGATGCTTCGGCTGACCACTTGAGCGGGCCAGCCGGATTTTCAACTAGTGACGGACTTGGCAAGAGTTTTTTATATCCAGGAGGAAGTCGTAATGGTGAAACTGGATGATCGTCCAAAACTCTTTTAGCTTCGTCTAAGAAGGGACAACGGTGGACGGCATGATCGCCTTCGCACAATTTACAAGGAAATCTATATTTTCCTTTTTGTCCTGGGGCTTCACTGTCAGTAGTTGACAGTGTGTTTTCAACATGATCATCAGAGGTTGACGACACCGTGTTGTGCATACGAGGAGACCAGTCCCTTAAGATCCGAGGGATGCAAGGACAATCTCTGTGATAGTGGTCTCCTTTGCAAATGACACATGGCGATTTAGGCCTGGTCGATGTAGTGTGTGGATTTTCGCTAGACGACACTCGTTTGCCCCCATTCACTTTTGGCTCCTTATTCTTCTTCTCTTTCTTCTTCTTTTCCTTCTTCTCCTTAGGTACTTGACTTTTGGCTTTACCAGCCCCATCAAGCGAAGAGGAAGGAGGAGAGTAAGAATTAGAGGAAGTAGAAGGTTGGTGGGTAACTCTGGATTCGTCTAATTGCTGATTCGATTGTTCAGGAATTGTGGTGTTCTAAACGACAGAGGTTGAGAAGAGCCATACAGGCAAACCAATTGTCAGTCCTGGAAGCAACAATGTGGCCATATGGGGTGCACCAACATCTCCCCAAGAGGAGAAGGGACTAGGATTTCCTCCAAGGGGAATTCCTTGGTTGGTGGATTCCATTTTCTCAACCCAAGATCAATGTAGGAAAGGGGTAATGAATATTCCGTTTAAAATAAATTTTAGACGCTTTAACACAACTTGTTTTTTCAGTTTTTAAGAGTCGAGAAAAAACAAAAGATGACTCTAGTCTCCTTCGATTTTTAATGAGCCTGAAGTGACAAGTGCTCAGATGGACCTTTTCTGTTAAGGAGTCTGAAAAGGAATGAAAGGGACTACTCTGGAAGTCTAGGTAGAGGGAGTACCAAACCAATCGCAAAACTGCAAAATACTTTTTACGGTATGGCAGTCAATCTTCCCGAATGTTGTGTTCAGTGCATTGCGATCGATAGGGCGGCAGACACAACTTGCTATGGATAAAGGATTAAGCCTATTGGGGTCTCCCAAAATATTCTCGACGGTACATGGGAGCACAAGTCCGTACTGGCACTTATCACCTCAAAGTGGAGGAATCACCCAACCATCAGTGAGAACAACAGTTACCAGGCTTTACGATGCCGGAATACGTCTCTAGCATAGACTTCTAAATGTTGTGCGTTAAGTTCCAAAGCGTTGTTAGATTCATTGAATTTATTTTAAGTTGATCTTGTTTATGAAGTTTTCCTTTCGGGTTCACCACGAGATGTAGATGTAATTCCTAAAATGCAGTCTAAGATGATAAACAAACTTTTTATCTCTTTTATGCAATCAAAATCCTAGCTACTAGGGAAAAGAAAGACAGAATCTTTTCACAAGGACCAAAGAGCACACTCTAAATGCACTTTCCTAAATCAAGCCAATCAGACTATCTATATGCAAATGCACATGCATGTATTTGTTTTTTGACTTTCTTAGTATATGGATGCTAAAAAGAAAGCTGATGCACAAATCTGAATTTCTTTTCAAACGACAAATATAAACAAGTTTCTTTTCGAAATCAAAAATGGAGATGATCACAACACCTTACGATTTTGAAATGAATACTTGTTCTTGACACTAGAAAATTACAAATTCAGGCCAAAAGCAACAGTAACAGGATAATCGACCATCAACAGCAATCAAACTCTTTCCTACGATTGAAATCGACACTTGCGACAATTTCAAATCAAAGGACGATGGTACGATTACGCTACTTTTGCAAAGGAGAACTGTAAATGACTCAACAAACACACAAAAACATCTACAGTTCTTTTGTACAAAGGAGGTGGAATAACAACAAGGAAAAGGGGTTTCAAACAGACATATACTGATCACAGGTAGCAAAATTCAGGAATAGAACTGGAAAGAATGATCCACAGAAACCACAACTGCACAGAGCTAGTCTGATCAACGCACCTGTAACACAGAGAATCTGAAATGCAACGCAGGTTATCCACTCCGGAAGTGCGCTGAAATTCAGAATCTCTGAACAGTACCTACGCTGGGCCAGAAATGAGACTCCTTTCGGTCTCTGGGTCACAGTTTGCAGTTTAGTTCTTGGTTTTTGGCCGAGTAAAAAGCAATCAGTAATGCAACAATCAGGGGTAGATCTAAGGAGGATCTAAGAGCTATCACAAGGGCAATCAGATAGTTTGTAAATCAGTTGTTTAAATCATAAACAAATCTAGTAGATGGATTGAAGTAGCAGTTGTCTAATTTGCATTTGTTATGGAAAATGCAGTTCGAATGCTACTTGTAAGTTTATGAAATAGACAACAAAGAATGATAAACAAACAAACTAACATACTTCCCCAGTGGAGTCGCCATTTTGTTACAGGGAAAAGTGTCTATATAGAACTGCTCTATCCCACTAAGGTGTGACAGCTGCCTTAGAAACAAACAGAGAAAAGCTACTTATGTTTTTCCTTTATGAATTATAGATAGAGAGGAACAGAAAGACCAACCTCTGTCTTGCGCTAATCCCTTGATTCGATCCCTCTCTTCTTTGATAATCCTTAGCTACCTGCTCCCTTGCACGCCCAGCTTCACAAAGTACCTGTAAGATCACAGAAGCATAGCACTATACAAAGACATGGATCTATAATCATAAACAATCTAGGATCAGATGTAAATTGACCATACAAATGTAACAAGCATCAATGATACAAAAGCATGGAGGAAAACTCAAATAGCTTTTATTGATAAACAAGAAAATAGGCAGGAGGAGTTACAACCAGTTGTTCCAACCCAGCATCAACCTCCCAACAAAGAAGCCCCTCTTCACCTCAAAAAAAGGTTAGATCACCCAACAATCTGATGTTTGTCTCTAGAAACCAACAACAATTCCCTACAATATGCAAAATTCCAGCCTCTGGATCTCTGGGATGAGGGATCCATATATAGATATCTGTAAGGGGGATGAGTCAGCTTGTGATTTGATTATTGTCTTCTCTCTGATATTTCTTTCTTCCACTTGGAGACTGAGGGCCTCTTACTCATCCTTGGTCGAATTCAGTGAGGCAAGTGTCACAGGAGAAGATTCTGGAAGCTTCCATTTCCTCTCCACCTCGCGGAATGACACTGCCATTTGTCATTTCTCACCCATCGCACCCCACAGAAGGGAATTTTGAAATGCAACGCACCCTCACAGTGTATTTAGGTGAGATGAAACGCACTTAGCCAGTGGAGCAGCTGCAATGATCCTGTTTTGACCAATTCTGAGCAGTTTCTCATGGAGAACTTCTGGGAGAAGCTATAATCTGTTGACCTTTTTCCTTTAGGGGTTAGAACAACACTTTTAGGGACTTAGGAGCCCTTGGTTTATGGACATTTCATGCTTGGGGTTGTAGGGCCCAAAAATGTCTATAACAGTCACAGATCATTGTTACCAGCATAGAATAGTCTTATGTTTCGTGATCAAACAGAGTGCAATACTTGCACAACGGATATGTTGGGTTAGTGCAATCGCGGGCATAATGTCTTGGTCCTCCACAATTGTAGTAGATAAATTGTCCCTGACCTATGCCACGTCCTCCTTTGCCTTGGCCTCATCAGTGCCCTTGAAATATTGTCCACGCCATCCCAGCGCTCTGGTCAGGGGGTGCGTTTCTGCCTAAACCCTATAGGCGGGTGTTCTATCCATCATCAATTCATAGTCTCTGTAGTTATGCTCATCAGGTCCTACCAACCTACAAATGTTGTATAATAGTTGCTTCTATGTCTTTACAAACTTCTGCAACAAATGATAGTTATATGTGGCGTGTTTTCTTGCTACCTGACATATAGCGCACCACAATGTGGGCCCCACACTTGGTCCTGCCTGAGCTTCCAGCCTCAAAAGCATCAGTCCTCCTCCTAGAATATAGTTCAAAAAGACTAGACAATGGTCTTTGTCATGTGCCTGACTCTTGCATTTTAGACACCATACCTCTTCGTGCATCTCTAGCTGAACTGTTCTCTCCTATTTCAAACTTTGCATCTCTAGGCAAAGATTTTTCAGCTATGCATGGATTTGTTGAACCCATAGGTTTGGATCTTGCATCGATGTTTCAGGCAGTGTCATTTCAATCTCCAATGCCTCTACCTAAGTCGTTATCTTCTGTTGTGACAATGCAACCCTCAGGTGAGGTAGAAGTGAAGCCACAAACCATTCATGATGTTTCATGTCTGTTAAGTTCATGTTAGCTTCTTAGATTTTACACTTCAGCCTTTGATCTAATTCCCAAGGTGTCTCGCCTGGTTGCATCACAATTTCCTTGAACCCCACAATCGACTGTGCCTCAGATTTAGGCTAATGAATTCTTTATTCAGTGTTGTTTGGATGTCTACCACTCCAGCATTCAGGTTATCATTAGAGTACTTAATGTACTAGGTCAGCGTGTTATCCTACAGAGCACTAACCATGGTTTCCTTCTTCATGTTATCATCTATAATGCACTAAGCTTCCCATACATTTTTTACAACGAACAAAAATTCGTTCGGGTCCTCATTTCCCAAGCCTTTCAATAAAGGCAACTTCACTAAGTTTTCCATACTGAACTGTGATGGTGGCGAAGGTGGTAAGGGCGAAGTCACAGTTGAAGGTGGTGAAGTTGGAGGTGGTGTGGGTGGAGGTGGTAGTCTCGAGAACGCTTATCTTATTAACTAAATAGCACTTCGTGGAGAAACCTGCGCTATTCCCTCTTCATCAACTCACGAAGGTGAAATCAATGGAATATATTAAGGACCCTTTCTTCCTTCATTCCTGTAAGTTTTTCTACTTTGCGTAGCTACAAACATCAAGGTAGCTGCATAACCTATTTTTTGCACAATAACATTTTAATCTAGGTATTCAAATATTTCATGTACTTACCTCGAGGACCTTTGAGAAAGTGTCGCTCTACCTCACTGTAGCTTACTAAGGTGTCAACCACGAATTCAATTACAAATCCTCCTATCATGCGATCAATCCAATGATTGAAATCGCATGCGATCTTATCCTCTGATGCTTCCAACCTTCGCACTAGCTTCGGGGTTCACACAATAGGACTGTTAAGTTTCCAACTTCCTTGGCTATCTGCTAGCTTCACAATCCACTTGTATAGCTCAATCGGAAAGGAGAAGAAAAAGGTATAGTGTACTTTTGTATATAGGTACCTATCTAGCCACTGTTCCTTTGTTAGTCATGGACTTTTGTTCTCTTGCGCCATGAATTCGTGGATCTTCTTATGCAACCAGTCTCCAATCTCTTTATTAGTTATATTCCAGTGATATGACATCACACATTGCTTATGCAGATTCTAGTCTTGGCAACGGAATCATTTGTTGGCTTGTTGGGGCCTAACCTAGGTTCAACATTAATTAGCCAAACAAATCCCTACACTACTAGCCCTTTTTGCATCAGTCCGCAGAGCACGGACAGAAGTCTCACCCAAAGTAGTATGGGGGGATGCTGGAACCAAGTTTCTGCACCTTGAGATGGTCGTGATGTTGTTTTATTCCTTTTATTCATTCCTTCACGTAGGTCATGTAGATCTAGAGCTTGTCATACTAACCCTCTACTTCGGTCATCAGTACCTCCACAAAAAGGTACGATTGAACTTTGCGTAGACCTAATCGGCGACTCAGGTACTTTTGCGCTACTAGGGTAGTGTGCTATGTATATTCTAAAACTAGTCTAAGTTTCTTACTCATATTATTATATACTCACAGTTAGCACCACATAAACAGGTATCCTTATTTTCATTCAGTTAACCAACATAATTACACACATTCGCACATCACATAAGAATTATAAAGGAAATTCATACATAATATGACAAGATGCATTAATTGGAACAAAGACACAGAATGTGCAAAATACTTCTCTTTATTGATATCTTCAAGCGATTACAGACTCTATCTTCCCTGTGCACATAGATGTAGGGGCCCAAGCTCCTAGCTATGGACTTCTACCCTAGGCCTTAGTGCACTGAGCTACAGAGCCTCTACCTACACTACGACCTGAAATTTAGACTCCTTACTTTAGAGCTATGCCTCTCTTAGTGACTACTGAACTACTTAGAGCTTACTTACTTAGCTCTTTTTATACAATCCCATGGTCTATGGACCATGGGTAGATCTCCTACAACTGACTTTACTTTACAAAAATAAAGGCGGACAACCCTTTATGACTCATGACACCTTCGTGCTCCGTGACAACAAAATGTGGAGACTTTACTACTTTGTTAGAAAATTTGACCCAAAACATGGCTTTTAGCCCCTGTTCCCAACAATCCCCTCAATGACTTTTTTGGTTCTTTCCACTTGGCCATTCACTTGTGGATGATAAGGTGTTCAAATTCTATGATGGATTTTGTATTTTTGGACCATATGGGATTTAAACTGGGGCCCTCCATTTGTCACTATCTCCCTCGGTATACCAAAATGGATGAAGATGTATTCGAATAGTAAGTCTGAAACAACTTGCTCTGTGGCTCTGGTTAGTGATTTTGCCTCAAACCATTTTGTGACATAGTCAGTGTATACCAAAATGTTGGATTTATATCTCGATGAAAGATTAATTGGTCCCAAAAAATCCAAGTCCCATTTCTCAAAATTTTCTAACATGATTTGAGGCTATAACGACATCTCATGTGATTGCAGTGGTTGGCCCATTATTTGGCAACTATCACATCATTTCACAAACTTCTTGGCATCCTAAAATATTATTGGCCAATAGTATCCTTTATTGTTCTTAGTTCATATTATTTTAATTAAATATAAATATTTTTATTTAATTACATATATATTTACCTAAAATAAATTTAACTAATTAACTAATTTATTAATTAAATATCTAATTCTTCCCTAAATCTAGGTCGAGTCAAATATAGTTTTTGCCTAGTCAATTATACTCATAACCTTTGGTTAAATTGGTTGTTTCTTTCTAGCCATAGGAATGCTCGATCTCCCTATTTAATCTGCTGTCATGATCTCGTTCTTCATCTTGTCTTGATGATGAACCACACTTGCTAGTTTGAAACATGTCGGCGAATGAATTTCAATGTGGTTATCGCTAAAACATGTCTCAAACACTCAATAATAATATCCTGTTGAAAGGACTTTGTATCCTATCCGCTTGTCTATGAACTGTCCTCCACAAAGTTCATCATGACAAGCCCTAAGGATGTCAAATATCTCATATTCCCTAACACAACGTTTGATCTAGAAATTTTGGTCCTATGTGATAGAGATTCCCATCTATCCAGGTATAGGTAGTAGTCTGTTGTATGATCTTTCTCTTCTCCTTTGAGGACAAATATTATGGAAACTTCCCTGCAGCAAGATAATTGTCTATATGTACATACCATGGTGAGTAAGTAGAAATAGCAAAGAGATATTCATTAGCGAAAGAATCCTCAGTAGGAATGCAATTGTCATCAATAGTTAACCTAGAAAGGAAATCAACAACTGATGGGCCTCTAAATTAGACATAAATTAAGGTCCATGCCTCTAAATTAAACATAAATTAAGGACCATCTAACCATCCTTCAGCATATTAAACCTCTCTTTTTGCATTAGATAATGTATTTTTAAATTTAATATATTTGTTAGGAAGATTTATGAATAATTGCATATTTTTGCCTAATATCATTTATTTTTGTGGAATATTATGAGAATATTGGGAAAATTATGGAGAATTGGAGGAGGAGATAACTTAGGGACTTTCTCCCTACTATAGGAGGATCAATATTAAATAATAAATCAACAATATATTATGGAATTATGGCACAGATTGTAGAACTACAATGATTGAGAAAATCTAGGAATATGTTCCCTTCATTTAATGAAAATTCCTAGTATTGGGAATGAGATCCACTAATTAAGGGATTTTGGTGGGGAAATATTCCTCCTTTCATAGGGAATGATTCCTAATCATTTTGTATAATAACTGTTATCACTCCAGAAAACTCTCCTAGGTTGCAGCTCGGAGATGCCTGGTAACATATAGTCTTCAATACTATTCTCTGAACTATTGGAATGAATGATGGTTTGGATCAAGCCAGATAACCATTTCAACTATGTTTTTACTCAAGACATGCATGAACACCCTCAACTTACAAGGCTTTAGATCACTAATGCTCAATAGTTTGTAGATTCAATGGATAGATGGAGAATACTGACTATACCAGTAGATGCATATATAAACACATATGAATGGCTAGCTATAGGTAGTTAAAGAAGCTTTCAAATCTAATTTATCAATGCAGAGATAAGATGACAGTTATTTGGCACTAGACATAGAAGAAACATGAAAAACCTATTCAAGTGCAAGCTTAGAAGAGAAGAGAAAATGGAATATTGAACATATAACTGCAAAAGAAGCTTATATTGCTAATGAATGAAGATGAGAAGCTTGAGTAGTAAAGTCTCAGTAGTATTTAGAAGTTGAACCCTTGTTACATTTAGTTTTCAGCCTTTTATAGGCCTTTTACAATGCTCCTGAGCTCTCAAAGGCACGGAGTCTTAATCTATCTTATCTGTCTTGTTAACTGTTTGATTCCCTGAATAGGCAAGCATGGCTTGGAGGTTTTCTCATTTTGACAGAGGAATAATCACATTCATGTAGTTTGATGTGCTTTTGGGAGCTCTCTCGTGCCAAAAATTCCCCATGATGTTTGTTTTGATGAACTGCATTAGCCTATTGATGCTCCATGATCATTTGTTGTTGTGGTTTGTTGTGCTGTGGCCCTTGATATTTCTGTTTGTTTTGGACAACCTGTGTGTGGTGGGTTGTTGCTTTTCCCTTCCATCCTTCTATCTTTGACTTGAAATGGCTATTTGAGCCTTTGTTCTCCCTTTGAAATGTTTAATAATGAGCATTTTCTGTTACAGAAAACACTACAATACTGTAAATCCTGCCCATTTCTACTTTTCCAGACTTCAAACGTCCTTAAATGTGGCTTATCCTCTTATTGGGTCTGCCATTTGGGTCGATGTCGCCTATCATAGATGGCCTGGTCCCTTGCTCCCTTTTTATTTTGAAATACACTTAAAAAACTCTAAAAAAACATGAAAATGGCCTTGGGTAGACTTCAAATATTATATATTTCACTTCCTAGACCCTTTCAGGTCTGGGTCTATCGCATATCGCAAAACCAAGCTTCCCTTTGTATTTTTTTATATAATGAAAATACACAAATATGCATTGGAATTGGACTTTCTTCAAACCTCAAATATTATCAAATACTATTTAGAATACCATCAGGTCCACATCATCGCGTCACACATATGAAGGTGTAAAGGCTCTACCCCTTGGTGCTGCTCTGTTGTGATATAGTGATGCGATCTAATCACAATCACTTATTGCTCATGCCCAGAGCCCTTACTTATTTTTCCGGCACCTCCACCAATGTAGCCCACTGATTCGATCATTGGAGATTGCTGATCAGCAGTGCCTTGTGCCGATTGCCACTGCCTGCCGATCAGATCCACTGATTGTAATTTGCCACTTAGATCTAGGCTATTGATTGGCCAGATCTAACGACTGCTGTGCGTTTGGATTGTTAAGCTTGCGATACTTGGTTTTTCACTGATTTTTCAGTGTTTTAGCCTCCCAATAGTGTATTTCCGCCCTTCCAAGGGCTCTCCTCTTGCACTTATTTCGATCTTTGGATGATCTTAAGCAATTTTTGAACACTTCAAGAGCATATATGGATCCATTGGCATGATTTTAAGCAAATTTGGAGACTTTGGGGCATATTTTGGTCCATTTTTGGGCCATTTTCCAACAAGGCTAACAATACCAAGTCGAATTTTCCTGTAGGGGTAGATTTTTATTAGTCTTCTTGTGGAGAGAACTCATATTTTTGCATCTCTATTATATTTTCTCGCAGGGATGTCATTGTATTGATGAAAATAATGAAGATTGGTGTCATGTTCAGATTCTAAATCTTGTTCTCCTCCATAGGTCTCTGAGATTCCTTGGGTTTGGCCATACTAGGAGCCTTGTATCCCTTTTGTATAATTTTGTTTTATTCTTTTCACTTCTTATTCGCATGCATCTCTTGTTTTTGTTTCTTCCTATTTCTGCATTTAGTATTAATTATTTGTTCTTGTAGGGTTGGATTAAATGGTTGAAGTAAGTTATTTTATAGGATCATAAGCATAACTTCATCATTGTAACATATTTGGAAGGTCATAATAATCATTGAACTACTTGGATTAGTCTTCTTATTCCCAAATCTAGATTTCTCGAACTACTTTGTAGCAAAGAACAATAAATCCTTTAGAGCATGCTAACTAGCTTAAATCAAGTTGGTTCCACTTGAATTAGATCACAAAAAATTTATATTTAATAACAAAATTTAGCCCATTGCATTTTCACTTGATTAGGTTACACATTTGATAGATTTTATAGCTCACTCGTTCTCGAATTTTTGGATTTTAGACTAGTAATTTTCCATTATTTAATAAATCTTTCCCATGTATGGATGAATTTGTGGATAGATTCATAAAATAATGTGCATTGTTTTAGGAGATTCTACATTGCACGAAGACCTCATCTCACCTCATCCACCCATATTGTCAAAATCCACTAAAGTCTCAATCCGAATTCTTGTTTTATAAGCAAAAATTGCCATTTACATTGAGTAAATCTACCCATCTTGAAGCCCTTTCTTGAGTTCTGGGTAGTTTCCACCACCTCCATGCCTTATTCTTCCGTTATCCACCTTTCCCAAGATCCATTCGACATTCTAGACCACTTCCTAAGCTTTCGGCCTTTTTTTTTGTAATAAAACAGGGGATCCTATAGACATCCTATAGGAACCAGTACATTCTATAGACATCTTGTAGGAAATCCTGTAGTGGCCTGTTTTGAGCCCGAATTTAAAAAAACATCATTTATGATCAGATTAGGCCTCTACTTGACCTCCAAGCCATCGAAACCATTGTGCCCCTCTTCCCCCACACCTGTCTCCCCTGCCAAAGAACAAGGAAAGATTAACATTGGCATTTATAAAATGAAAAGACAAAGAAAAATAATTCTTTTTATTTCCTGATTAGCACATGCATACAGAAGTTAATACTCCCTTGATCAGATTCCATGCTCAGTTAGTTTAAATCATCACATGTGATAAATAGGGTTGAGTTAGTTTTTTTTACATTTATTTCATGATCTTTATGCAATTAGAATATGTTTCTTTCCTTGTGCTTTATTTCTTGCAATAGGTTAGGGTTTCCATTTCGAGAAGTTCATTTTCTGAATTTAGTTTAGGATTTGATTTCAGTACACTCACTCCATTACATCATGATAGAACAGGAAGGATAATTACACGGGACCTTGGGATTTACAACATTCTTGTTGCAATACCAAGGCTCATTACTTACTACATTATATTTTCTAGGTTTATCAACAATTGTGATATTAAATTCGTATAGCAACAATAACCAATGTGTAATTCTACCATTGGAAATTGGCTTATTCATTAAAAAACGAATGATAGAGTGGTTAGTGTGTAAAAATACTTGATACTTAGTGACATAATGTCAAAATTTATTGATGGTGTGAACTAGTGCTAAGAATTCCTTCTCAGTCATTGTGTAATTGAGCTCAGCTGGAGTCAAATTCTTGCTTTAGTAAGTAGCATAAGGTTTCTTGTCCTCTAGTTGGCCCAAAACAACACCTACAACAATATCAGATGCATCTGTAGCTATGTGAAACAATAGCTCCCAATTAGTTCCGCACAAAACCAGAGCTGCTAATACACAATATTTCAGCTTTAAAAAGGCCTGGTCACACTTTCCTGTCCATAAGAAGTTGACATCTTTCATTAGCAAAGAAAACAATGGCGATGAAATTTTTGAAAAATTCTCTGCCTTATGTAATACCCTACATGCCCCAAGAAACTACGTACCTCTTTTTGCATCTTGGGAGATGGAATTTTCAGAATTACCTCTATTTTAGCACGGTCTACCTTGATCCGTCAGTGGAAGTGTAGTGTCCTATAGCAATCCCCTCAGTCATCATCATGTGACATTTTTCATTGATCAAAGAAACATTAGTCTGTACACAACTTTCCAACACTTTTTCTAAATTATATAATTTTGTTTCAAAAGAATCACCATAAGGTGTAAAATTTTCCATGAATATTTCAAGGCAGCCATTCAACATATCAGAAAAAATTCCTAATATTTCCCTCTAAAAAGTGGATGCCACATTGTAGATTCTAAAAGGCATTACTCTGTATGCGAAATTTCCCTAAGGGAAAGTAAATATTTTTTATCTTGATCCTTTGGGGCAATATGTATTTGGTTGTAGCCACTAAACACATCTAGAAATGAAAAAAAAAAGTTCCTAGAAAGGGTGTCAAGGACTTGATCTATGAATGGTAAAGGAAAATAGTCCTTTTTAGTGGCCTTATTGAGTTGTCAGTAATCCACACAGACTCTCCACTTTCCATTCTTCTTAGGGATAGTGACAAGAGGATACACCCATTGGTTGTCAAATATTGGATAAATAAAGTTAGCACTTAGGATTTTTTGTAATTCTTCCTTTACTACCTCCTTCAACACAGGGTTCATGCAGCGCTATGGTTGTCTAATTGGTTTGCAACAAACTTTCAAATAAATTCAGTGAGTGCATTGGTTAGGATGAATCCCTTTCGTATCTGTAAAGTCCGATGCAAATTCCTTCTTGTATTTTTGTAACAGCTTTAAGAGTAGTTGTCTTTTCTCAGTAGTCAAGTTAGGGTTAATGTTTTAAAAAATTCATGGTTCTATTTTGATTGGACTGCTATCAATATGCAGAGTGGTTCTCATTTGTTCAAAGTTTATATCTTCTACCTCCTCTTCCTCCTTTGAATTTTCAATGGAAGAGACAAAAAGTCAGTTAGTAATAAAGTGATTAATGATATCATCTTATATCTCATCCTTGAAATACTGGCCTTTTCCCAGAGTGAGGAGTGGTAGGGAAAGATCTACTTCGAGCTCAAATTCAATCCACTAAGGATTGTACAAATCCACATTTGGTTTTGGGGGTTAAATATTAAGGTTATTTGTAGCCTGTCCATCTAAAATCACCATAGATCCAGACCTACATCCAATGAATGCATCTGCAGTGGCCAGCCTAGGACTCCCTAAAATCAAGGATGTCCCCCTAGGTTGTATTTGGTCTGTAAGATAAGAAAGTGAGTCAGATACCTCCAGGAAGCTATTGTGATTACTATATCTTCTAATACCCGCTCAGGTTTACACGGGACCTATTTGCTAATTCAAGTACAATAGACGTATGTCTAAACCCATGTAGCCCTAGGGTGGTATGGTAAAGAGGTCCTTTGTCATCACATTAATGACAGCCTCAAGATCGATCAATGTATTAGCTATGGGCTAGTCATTGATATAGATAGTAAATGTAGGGTTTCCCGGATCATTATACTTGGTTAGAAGAGGCTGAGTAGACATTAATTCAAATAATTTCTCCATCACATATATGGTATCATTGTCCTTAGGCTTCCTTCGAGGTTTCTTAATACATATATCTTGTATTTTTGGGAATAAATAGGTACTTATTTAAGATCTTTCACCAGAGGAATTCATACGTGAAGATTTTAAAACTCCCTAAGGAAGTCATATTCAGGCTGTGAGGTCATTCCAATATGAGTTAATCTCTGAGGATATAGAGGATTTTGTGCCTTGACATTTGAATCGGCTCCTACAAGTGTATCAACCCTATTCGAGTTGGCTGTTACAGGAGTAATAGTTCTTCTTAGGTTTGTTGTTACACAAATATCAATTTTCTCTGTATCAGTTGTTACAAGTGTAACAACTGGCTCACGATGTCCTATACCTCCTATGAAAGGTTTAGAATCCTCCTCGGTGATGATCAGGGAGTGATTTGGTTTAATTTCCTTACCCGACCATAGTTAAATTTCATTAATTCTGATGGGAGTTATAAGGTAACTCTAGAAGGTAGTCAAAGCCTCTATGCTCTGGGCTACTTTATTATTCAGGTTAGGGTTAGGTTGCACAAGAAGTTGGGGTTGCACAGGCAGTGTAGGAACAAGAGTTTGGGAAGGAGGTAATTGTAGTTGCTACTACATTGATAATCCAGGTGGAGCTGTACTCTGGGCATTCCTCCTCGAGTTCTAATTCCAAGGGTATGGTTGAGATGGAGGATATTGAGTAGAGGCCTAGGGGACCACTGGTTTAAGGGAGAAGGAAACTGTAATAGAGAAGGAGCGAAGTGTTGAGATGGATATTGTTGAGTGTTATATGCATTATTCCATGAATTAAAAGAAGGAAAATCTTGGGACATACCTCTAGGTCATGGCTGCCATGGTATCCTAGGTGCAATGAAATAAGAGGACTTAACTTCTTCACTCGATGATCTAAGTATTGCTTTCAGTCTGGGAAGCTCCAGAAATTGACCTGTAGAATGTTCCGACTCACAAATATTGCACAAGCTGATGTTTTGCATTTCAAACTCCCTCAAGGGATGTTTGTTCCAGAAATTTGGACAGAACATAGCCAGAGATGTATCAACTTGTCATTGTGTCTTCTTGATCTATGCTCTCGTTATCTTAGCATATAGAGTACTGAGGATGTCGATTTTAAAGTTTTAGAATAAATTCTCAATCTCCACTTTGGTTACTCCTCCACTTGCATATTTTTGTATTCATGCAAAGGCATATCAAATTGTGCTTCTTACCTTTGATGATGCCCTAGAGAATCTTAAATAGAGCCTTACAATTTTGGTGAATGGTTCCTGAGATATGTCCCCCTTTCTTAGTAGATTCAGGGTATCAAGGCAGTCATCCCTCATTCCTCTTATAAATATGGCCTTCAAGATCTCGTGATATAAATCACTGTGTTTAGACCTCTGCAAATTATAATGAAGTGGCTCTATGTAGTCCTCCAGGCTCTCATCCTCCTTTTGTGGCATCCTTAATACTTCTTCTCTTAAGTCCTTGGTTCTGCAATAGTATTGATACTCTGATAAGAATGTCTCCTTCATATCACTCCATGTTCGAATAAAAGCAGAGCCTAACCCCATGAACCATCTTTGGGCTAGTCCTTTTAGAGTAGTAGGAAATAATTTTAATTTTTGAGCATTTGAAACATAGTCATAACTCCTGCATAAGACATAAAATTTGAATAAGAAGGTGTTCGGGTCTTCCACAGTCATTCCTTGAAAGAATGGTAAGGATGATAAAGGAATATTTTTCATGGGAGCCTCGCCTCTAATATCCCCAATTGGGAACTCAAACATGGTGATAGTATCATATGTTTCAGCATTGTTGTCATTGTTGTCCCCCATCGCTAACCCTTCTAATCCTTGTTGTAACAGATGTTCTTCAAACATCTCTTATGACTATCTTGAAGGTGAAATTGATGGCTCACGTGACTTCAGGGCTAGCAATTTCTCTGCACTACCTAAATCTAGATATTCATAAACCAATAGGTGCTCTCTTGTTTTAGGTTTTTTATGTCCCCCTTCAAGTCCCCTTGTCTCTTAGTCCTAAGGTTATGGTTACTATCTTCCCCTTGCTATTCCTATTCCTTTATGCGAGAAAAAAAAATTTGTGGCCCTGTTTTCCTTGTGTCCCTTTGAGAACTTGACCATTATTTTTCTACCCTTGAGATCAGTTCCTCGATAAATGTTTTCCTTCCCAAGTCTACACTCTTCTTTTCCTTTTTATGACCCATTTTTCCTGTGACTAATTAGAGTGGGGGCACTATTTTTGGTATTTCTAAAATTCCTACAGTTGCACACATGGACCCTATGTGTATTAATCCACACTCTAAGTGTCTTAGTATTTGATAGTGGTGAGACCGCCCAGGAATGTTAGAGTGATGTTCAGGTTCTTACCTCTCGTCTTACTGCCCAAAAATTGAAGACCTGAAAACATTCTTTAAGAAAACACCAAAATTCCACACCCTAAGTGCCATTATAATCACAATGGTGAGCCCACCCAGGTATGTTAGAGCGATGCACAGGTTCTTACCTCTCATCTTACCACCCAATGATTATGGACTAGGAACACTCTATCATCAAATCAACAACTTGGTTGATTATATCATCAACTTCCATCCCAAAAAATAGGGCCAAAATGTAGTGTTGTTATAATCAATCCTAATTGAACAAGATTACAACCACTTAATTGTCAACCCAGGGTAGGACTTTTCGTTTCAATTGAGTTTGCACTATCTGTGTTAATACACTACAGCTAATAATGAAAATAGAAAGAAACAGTAAAGAATGTCATTGAATCAATTGAAAAAATTAAATCATTCATGCATAAATTAAAACACTTTACAGAAATAAAATCACACTTCACAATTACCAGAGCAAGGGTGCACAACACAATTAACAAATAACTACACCAGCTCATCAACTACCATTCTTCTTAATCAAACCAGCGTAACATCGTAATATAGTTCTAGAACGGAAGCAGATATATTCTACAATTTATAGAGAAACAATAGAAAACCATACAAACAATAAAAGAAACAATAATATATACTACTTCTACCACTGCAGTCCCTACTAAATAGGAGGTCCCTTCCTCCCTAGCAGGGGTGCAGGAATGAACACGAGATTAGTTAAAGAATCAAATGAGAAACAATAACAACATAACCATAGTGCCTTCAATATTAAAAATAATTAAAATTTACAATATCAGAGTAACAATTCTTTCTCTATGCCATCCCCATACATGAGAGATTAAGTTTCTTTTATAGTTATTACATACCCAAAATTAGGAATAGATTAGTCATGAGAATCTCACGATTCTCATGTTGATCATAAAATAGAAATTGGTATAAAATGTTCCTACATACAAATTCTATTCATATATATTGGTTAATATCGCAACCATTTGGATCTGTTACTTCTAAATAAACAATTCATAACTTTTTATAGCTGTTGTGTGGAATAATACCCATGATTTTTCTGGCTATGGTGCAACAACGTCCTGCGGTCAAATGATGGTTTGGGATGCAACAACAATGACTAGGTAACATCATACTTGTAATAGCATCTGAGGTGTAACAACGGTTATCTTTAACAACACATGTTGTAACAACAACACCTGTAACAAAATACATTGTGTAACAACATATAGAGTATAACAACACTCTGCTCTACCCTACTCTAAAACCAATCAATGCAACTTGTTCACTCCATAACCTTGTTCTCACAAGCAACACCTGAAAAAGAGAAGAGGATCCAAAAGACTTCTCCAATTCTTACCCTAGTTAGCCACAAAAAGGAATATTGTATCGCTATATTCAACAACACATGGCAAGATAACATGACAGTGAAATAGGTTGTATATAATGAGAAAAAGGGTGATTACCATGTGAAGTTTCATTGTCCTGGAGAGAAAGAGGATCAAAAATGGGGAAGAAAGTGTAGGAAATAGGTATAAAAACCACACCCAATAGAAGCTCAACCATAAGAGTCTCATCTTTCTAGTGAAATTGAATCAACCAATAATGTGTAGAAATTAGAAGATCAAGATCCAAAGGTTTTGCAAAAAAATGAATCTAAAGGTATAATTATTAATGATTTTCTTTTGAGTTACAATTTTAAGGATTCATATTTTGATAATGCTAACACATGTAGTGAATATGATAATGTTATTAAGGTTCTTAGGGATGAGATTTCAAGACTAATAGCTGCATGTAAGGATTAATAAAAAATATTTTAGATTTTTGATGATAAGGAGGCCAAACTCAAGGAAGAGATTGTCAACTTGAAGATTAAGTTAGTAGAACGAAAAGGAGTTAAGGAAGGTATGAGGAAGTAGGACCAAGACAATGTAGAAGAGGTTGAGATATTAGAAGATTAAATGGATTCCTTGAGAAAAAAAATGGAAGATGGAGAAGAGTATTGCTTCCTTGGATTATTTTCTTGAGATCTAAATATTAGCATTGGACAAATTTGGTCTTGGATTTCAAAAGGGCGGGTCTAGTTTGCATGTAGGAAAAAACAATAAAGAATAACCCAAGAAACATGTAGTAAACAGTACGAGTAGAAAATATGAGATCCAAGAAAACAATAAGAAAAACCAACAGCCAAGTAGAAAACAAAAGAACCAGCATCCAATCAAATAACAAAAGAATCAGCAACAGAGAATCAAGAAGAACCAACAACAAAGAAGAAAATCTCAAGGAGCTTCTAAATTCATAGGACTTTTTTCTACTAGAGATGATCATGACAGATTTGTAAAATTCCAAAGGAATCAAATTCATTTTGTTCCTTTTGTCCATAATGTAGAATGCGACAAATATAACAAGTTTGGGCATATTGTAGCTAATTGTTGGACTAGAACATATATACTACATCAACAGAGATTCCAGCAGTACCAACAACCAAGGAGATTGGCCTTTAGGTATAATTGTGATTTTTATGGTTATTGTTACTCATGTCCCCTGTTTGGCCATAAGGCATGTAATTACATGTCTAACCAATGGAGGAGAGATACATTTCATGCAAGGTTTCGATCTGGCATGAGAAAAAGGAGAGTTGATTCTCTTGGCCATGTGGAGTGCTATATTTACCATAGATTTAGCCATATGGAAAGAGATTGTTTGTTGCCTCATTATTCAAGGAAAAACCATCAAAATAAGAAAAAAAGAGAGGATCTAGCACAAAACAAGCCAAGGAGGAAAAGAAGAAGATCAAAGAGGAGAAGAAGCAGCTAAAAATAATGTGGAGAAAGAAGGAGCAACAGCTCTTCAACTAGTGAAGAGCATTCCCTCTTGTAGTCCATGATTATTCATGCATACTTATAGAGGATTGTGGAATTTATGAGAGTTGTATAACCTCAGGGGGAGCATATGATTGAATTTTCACCAACATATGATGAGTTCGTCTAAGCCTCATGCGCATTTAGGACCATAGTATCATCATGTTTATTGGAGGTTTATTGAGCTCAGGGGGAGCTATGCATCGTATGGATTTACATATGATATTCAATAGTTTATTCATTTTTTTCACTTAGTCATTTATGGAAGATTTATATGTGTTCTCATGACTGAAAATGAGCACATTTTTCAGCCATGTATATGCTTTTGGTTTCCACTAATAGCTGGTTGAAAATATGTGCATCCATGCATAGATTGTGAACATTACTCTAGGATGTATCGTGATGACAAGTGACATGGACCATACATGTATAGGATATTATATGATGATTATTATATCCACCTATTTATAAATGTATATGTCACTTGAGTCATGGTCATGTCGAGGTTTGGTCCATGTGATGCTTATGTTTTTCAAATGAAGCATTGTTTGCAACAAAAGCGGTCACTTCAACCCAAGAATTCGTATCTCTACAGCCTAGAGATGGCATGTGTTCAAGGGGAGCATTATTTGTTCCTATTTTTGAAATTATGATATGTTTGGAGGTATTCAAGTTATGCCTCATACTATGCTATGATAGTGGGGTTCTTGGCCTCATGTGATAAGATACTTATGTAGTTGTTGCAATGTAGTCATGGGGAAGATTGTGTGTGGTTGCATCATGTGGATATTACTATATATTATATGATGATGTTTCATATGTTGTATGGTTACCTTATGTTGGCATGTTGTTTCATGTTGATAGTAGTTGTTGGATAGTATTATCTCTGGATGTTGATTCATATATAAATGTTGCTTGTTGCTTATATGGACGATGGATGATTTTTAATGCATTATATTTCAACCGTGTAAAAATGTATTATTCCAGTTCTTGTTCTTTAGTTCTTGCTACCTATTAATATGCATTTGACCATTTTCCACTAATGTCAAACGGGGAGATAAGTTGGTTGGATAGAGGTTTGCTCAGAGTTGTAGTTTCAGTTGAGGTCAGCCTGCCATGTTGTTGAGGTTGACATCAATTCCAAAGGGGAAGTTTGTTGGAATTTTAGTATTGGAATTGATGTCAACATGGTCATGGTTCTGGCTATCTAGTTGAGTTGACATTGGGA
The DNA here is from genome assembly GCA_031772625.1 of Pinus tabuliformis. Taxonomy (NCBI): domain Eukaryota; kingdom Viridiplantae; phylum Streptophyta; class Pinopsida; order Pinales; family Pinaceae; genus Pinus; species Pinus tabuliformis. Next base: position 319,219,713 of record CM062805.1, read on the forward strand.
TGATTTTGTTGCCATTGATGTCAATAGTATGATGCCACTCATGTTGATTTTTGTTGGCATGTGTTGGCATTAATGTTGATCAGATGATGGAATTGATGGATCTTGATGGTAACATGATGTTCTTGGAGTATTTGGCATGTGCATTGATGGAAATGTCATGATGGTTTTTTGACACTGCAAGATGTTGAATGGTGTTATTACAAGTAGAGGATGCTAGTACATGTTGATCGTACATATCTAGAGGTGATAGATATGGTTGATGGCACACTAGTAGAATTGTCAACTATGTATTCATTAGGTCTTCATGTCTATGCTTATGAGGATGAATTGTTATAGAATTTGCTAACTTGATGATGGTGCTACAAAAGTGATTGGAGGTTTGATCAAATGTGTCGCAACTATGGATATGATTGATGGAGAGTGGAGGACTTGTCAGCACTCTTTCCAACCTCATTTGTTGGCCTTCAAGGTAATTTTGGAAGTGACACTTGGGTGACTTGCTTGATCCACTTGAAGATGTGCTAGAGGCCATGGAATAGGTTTGCACACTTGTTCACGAGCTAAGGAATATTACCCAATAAATGGAAGGGGTTCTAGACTGAAGGTTTGATGGTTTCCCTTATGTTATGCTCTAGTTGGTCCCTTACAAGCTCATGAGAGTGACTAAAAAGTCCCAATCACATGGAGTGAGGCCTGTTGGTGTCCAAGTGTGAATGTTGTGATTCAACCCTTTACCACATTAATATGTCAATTTGTTTGCATACACTTTTCAAGGTAACATGCAAGGTATATGCAGAAGCAATGTTACAATCTTACATTGACCAAGGGTTCGTGACTAATAAATTAAAGCGTCACTGTAACAGTAATGGAAATTAAATTGTAGAAAGAAAAGCATTCACAACAATCTATGGAAATCTATAATAGCAATAAATAAAATACAACAAGTAAAACAATATACATAAAAAGGAGACACACAACACCTGATCAGAAGAGTGGGCCCAACTCCCTGGTCAGGGCTGTACATAACTCACATATTTGAGGCTCCATTCTTACATGAGCTAGCTCCCCTTTTCTCTATGAATTATGTCTTTTAAATATACAAACATCCAAAGGAAACTTAGAAAAAATTGATCTCAATATTCAAGATGAGATCTGAGAGATTTGTCCATCATGATTCAGCTGGAACAAGTCAAATTTGGTTATTACAATTGGGCAATTCTGGAAAACTGCCGCAACAATAAATATGTAAATATATCCTTCGAAGAACCTTACTTTTCTCCTAATACAAACCGTATTTCTGAAAACTGCCCATTGGGAAACTGATTTGGTCCATTCTGAACAAAACCCATGTCTCATATTTTCCAGATTCACTTTCATTTTCCCAAAATGTTCAACTCAAAACTGTCACTTCTTATGCCAACGAATTTCTTAGTTGGATGATCTAATTATTTGTTGAAGACCAAATCTGCAATCTCGAAGAGATCTTGAAGGCTAAAATCATGAGTGATGTTATAGTGAATGAATAAACCAAAATCATGCATAATAATCATTAATTATTAAAAATAAATGAGATCATATATTATTTATCCACAAGAGCATAAATGATTATGAAATGGAATTATATAACAAATTATGGTAAATAATGTGATAAAATAATTGTGGAAATAGATGAAATGAATGTTAAGAAGTGGTAATAATAATGAAAAATTAAGTGCCCAACATTCCCCCAAACTGAATATGTTGCATGCCCACATGAAACCCAATGCCTCTGTATAAAGTAGGGGAAATAATGGTTTGAAAAACATGAGTGAATAATGCTCAGTGGTTTTTTTTTTTAATGACATTCTCCTAAACTTTTAATAAATCAAATACTCATGTTAATTCACCTCAATTGTTACTTTCAACAAAATAATGTGGAATGACATCTATGGATTAACATTTGTTGAAGCTAATGTAGGTTGAGCTTGTGTAAGTGATGTGGAAGGTGGAAGCCATGCAAGCTCAAAGAAAGTAATAAAAAAGTGTACCAGCATTTCCTTCCCCCAAAATGATTAGTTTCCCCGCCATCAAGATTTCTATAGCACTTCTCTTGAGTATCCTCAATCAGCAATTCATCAGGATTCAAAATCATAATTAGGCCTCTTCATCCTTCCCCAAAATAATAGTAGTGTTGTTAAGCTAGGATTAAATAGAGATTGATTGGGTAAAGCAACTATCTTTGGTTAAAGATATGAAACTTGTAGAATAAAGGAATGATAGATTAGATGATACAAAATGTAAAATATCAAATATCCTAAAATTTCATCCCTAACATGTCAAAGTAAATATTTATAACTCAATAATAGATATAAACCATAACCACCATTATCTAAGAAGTAATTAAATATTACCCCATGAACCATGAGTTCTAGCAAACCTTATGTATGCAACAGTGGCTTTATCAACAGTTAGTTTTGAGAAAACAGGGTAACCAAGTAGATCATAGTATTGAATTAACTTCTATACCATAGGCATGGCCACTGCTGCTAGCAAGCATCCATATCCTCGATAGGGATGCCCTTTTAACCCATCGAGATGCTAGTGTCCCATCTATTAGAAATAAGTACATAGTTACAAAAGAATTTCAATTTACTTAGATGTCTACTGAAGATCATTGTTTTGGCTTGGTAACAAGTTAATAACAATGCCATTCACGAGAACTAACAAAAGTGAACAAGTCGGCTCATGATGATACCTCTTGTCCTTTAGTTTTATGACTGAAGGCCATTACCCTGGCTTGGTGACTAGTAGTGGTAATGTCACTCTATTAAGACCTATGATCATGGTAGTTCGGCTCGTAATGACACCTCCTATCCTCCAATTGACTATTTAAAATTTAACTATCATTATTATTAATCAAAAAAAGATCACTTAATATATGGGGTCGCAACCCAGCTCCTTAAGAGCTATGGATGACGTAAAAAAATTTGTAGTAACTATTTTCAACTCAGGTAATTTTGCTTCTAAAATAATAATAATATTAAAATGACTAATGATAAATATATTTTTCTTTGTTAAGATTGGGGCTTGAGGAATAATTCATTAGATAGTGATGGAAAGATTTAAGTACAATTTTGTGGTCATCATCATCAGGGACTTAACAAATTAGGAAAGTTGAAATTTTCGATGATGAAAGCATCTTTTCATAATTATTCCTTAAAAAATAAAATTATCTTTATAGATAAACAAAGATAAATTGACTACCCAATCACTATGTCAAAGAGGACCTAGACAATTAAATGTAATTCCCCATTCACCAAGTTAATTTCGTCGTGCATGATTCAAGTTCCAATGTGTGTGGATAAGTGGCGGTTACAGATTGTTGTGGATTATGGTGGTAATAATCGTGAGATGTATGAGTTGACGTGAAATTTTAATAACAATCATGACATGACATCATTGATATTAAATACAATAAATTTTCTATCAAATGCAACACCTCCCCCCAACTAAGATATGACCGTCCTTAGTCATATTTGAAACATCAATCAAATACATGGAGTTGATCGGGGATGTACCTAGCAACTTACCTTGGTGGAGTATCAGCATGGGTGGAGTAATAGTACTGGGTTCTTAGAAAAATTTTGACCATGGAGTAGCAGCACCAGAGGAGTAACAGCATCAAAGGAGTAACAACACCAAAGGAATAACAACATCTGACAATTAGAAAATTTTCAGGAGTAACAGCAGTGGCGGAGTAATAGCACCCAAGGAGTAACAACATCGAAGGAGTAACAACATCCGACACTTAGAAAAATTTCTGGAGTAACAGTATTGGTGGAGTAACAACACCCAAGGAGTAACAACATCAATGGAGTAAAAACATCCAACACTTATAAATTTTTTGAGAGTAATAGCAGCAGTGGAGTAACAACACCCAATATCGCTAGAGTAACAACATACGACACTTAGAAAATTTTCGGGAGTAACGACAGTGATAGAGTAATAGCAACAACGGAGTAACAACAACAGCAGAGTAACAACTATGATGGAGTAACAACACTGGTGGAGTAACAACATCAGTGGAGTAATAGCACCAGCAGAGTAATAGCACTAGCAGAGTAACAACACTGGCTGAGTAACAGCATGGGCAGAGTAACAGCACGTGTGGAGTAACAGCACCAGTGGAGTAACAACATTGGCAGAGTAACAGTACTGGTGGAGTAACAGCACCAGCGGAGTAACAAAAGTTAGATCTGAGGAAACCATATACTGATAAGACTCAGGAACAACTGGATAGATATGGAGAGACATCATGAAACCTAAGAACTTCCTTCATTTATTTTGAGAACAAAAACAACATCATAAAATAAATCAGAAAAGAAACAACAATTTTATTGAAAAACAGTAAATAAATAAATAGCTCAAGTTGTAACGGCTATTATTTTAATTGTGGAAATTTTGTTCCTAAGAGAATATCAATCTGTTTCAAGAAACAACAATCTATTGAATTGAGACTTCTGTGATCCATATCAATTTTTTGAAGAATCTTCGGCGAAAATCACATAGAAAAAATTTTCTATGTGATTTTCGCCAAAGATTCTTCAAAAAACAACAATCTGTCAATGGTAAATGAATAAAAAAAATGCTTTGACACTAGTGAGATTAATATTTAAATAGAAATAGATTCTCCATTTGAATCCATTAGGTAATGAATTGGATAAAATTCCCTTGTTCCATTAACATCTCTTTCAAGAATCACTCGTTCATAAATTAACCTCTTTTATTCTCCTGGAACCTGCAAAAAACGAGTGTCTACATGCAATAAAACATTAAATCATGGAAGAAGAGAGGTGCGTGGGCTCTCCTAATCCAATAAATATGAAAATAAAAAACCAAGTACTTAATCTGTAAAACAAATCCACAGAAGGATAAAGAAAAATGTATTTGTCTCCTGTGGGAAAGCAGTGGCCAACATACTAACCAACAATGTTTTATTAATAACTCCTTTGTTTTTCATCCAATTTGAACGATTCCAAAGCCAAATGAAAGTGTATTCATAGGGATATATTAAATGGAAACATGTTTTGAATGGAATAAGAATTGGTGGGTCAAATATGCAAGTGAATAGCCAAAAAAAAACAGAGTTTAAAAAGTGCACATTTATGATAGACAGTCAGTGTTTTTGTTATAAATTTTCTGTTTCAAGTCCAAATTGAGTGATTAAAATTTCATTGTAAACTATATTAATATATGAATATACCATAGAAATATTTTTTCAAAATCTATTCATTAAGGCCTCCAAAGACTGACTGTCCTAGCTCTGTTCCTGAGCTGCCTACTAGACATACTGTCAATGTTTCAGTCATAACTTTTTCATTTCAAATCCAAATTGAGTGATTAAAATTGGATTAGAAAGTATACATAAAGGGAAATTTAGGATATAAATAGGTTTTGAAAATATGCCCATTGGTTCCTCAAAACATGATTGTCCCGACTGTGTTTTCAGTGATTTTATCAAGCCCACATGCCATAAGATATGATAATCAAGCAATTTTTTTCGAAATGATGATGAGTGTTTGTAGAAATATGATTTTCAATATAATACATCTACATACACAAATAAATTCAAATATTTACCATTGATATTGATACACTCAGTGAGTTGCAAAAAGCACAACTCATTCTACATATAACAAAAAATATTTATATAGCTACTTATTCTATTTTCCACACTAACCTATTCTACCTTCAAAAATAATGCATAATTACGTATAAGAGTACTTCCAATGGAGCCATTTTCGAAATAAGGCCTCAAGTGTATACACGCTCGAATTGGAGAAATGTCTGTCAATAAATACTAGGGTATGAGAGACGAACTTCCCTTGAAAATATGGTGTCAAAAATTGCCAATGTATGGACTGATGCTGCAAACAACTGATGGAGTGAAACCAATGTTCAATATATCCTTTACTTTCTTTATTTCCCATAGTTGTCATATCATGAAGTTCTTGAGTTTCTAAGACAACTTGTGGATGCAGACTAGAAGAAACCTCATTTTCTTCAATAACTTCTACACTTTTTGGAATTAAAACATTTCCAATCTCGATATAAGTTTCTTTCAATTGTGTATGCAGGATAGATTGGGTAGGAAGGGTAGGTAAATTTTTCAATTCAACACTATAAGCATGTTGTACTAGTTTATTATGGTGAGGGTGTGGAATGAGTTGAGAAGGATATTGTGTAGGGCATGGAGCATTTTGATGATGTAGTTGATTGGGATGTGTGGATGATTTTGATACATAAGCAAGGTGTTCTTGAAAATATGGAAAAAAATATGGATAATATTTTTGTGCTACAAGATGAGGGAGAGTAGTCATGTAATCATAGGATGGACCATGCCAAAATTGTGGACAAGATTGATGGGGGTTATATTGAAATTGGCATGGCTGCCCTAACACATGAGTATTCCATAATAGATTATGCAAGTAAGACAATGGAGAGGAAGTGTTTTGAAACATATATGTACGCCGAGGTTTCCATGGTTGTGAAAGTGTTGCAACTTCTCCATCTCTTGGAAATGTTGTTTTCATCCCAGGTAAGGAAGAGAAACTATCCATGGGATGCTCCTTTTGGAATTGAGGAAAAATCACTTCAACAACTACTTGATTTTTCTTAACCTGGAAAACATGCAATTGCGAATTTAGAGAGCTAATAAAATCAGCTTTAAAATGTTCAAATAAATCACCGATTTCATCTGTTATATCTCTTGTTCTTGTAGCAGATCTGGAAAGGAAATAAGAAAATTCTCTAGGATTCTTACCAACCTTGGATATTCCTCTTGAATACCTTATGTATAAATCACAAACATCATCATATGATACCTTAGAAACATCACATTTTCCTATCAGATTTAAGATTTCTAAAATTTCATCATTGATTCCTTTAAGAATGAGTGTTTTTAAGATCTCTTTTTCCAAATGCTTATGTTTTGATTTTTGAAGGTTGTATTTAGATCACTCAAATATTCCTCCAAGCTTTCATCTCCCCTTGTATCATACTGAAAATATCTTCATTGGCCTTGCAACAGTCTTGGTACTTCTTCAAGAATACATTCTTCATGTCCTCCCATGTTTTGATGCAGTTCCCACGAAGGCTCATGAACCATCGGAGAGCTACTCCTTTTAGAGTAAGAGGAAACACTTTCAACCTTTGGTTATTAGTACAATAATCATGTCCTCTACAAAATACTTCAAACTCAAATAAGAATGCATCTAGGTCCTCATTATCCAAACCATGAAAATTTGGTAGAGAAGATGGACGAATTATATGCATTTGTGTCACTCCTCCTAGATCTCTGATAGGGAATTGAAAAGTAACAATGTGAGCCATTTCTTACCATAATAGAAGACGTTCTTTATGTGCTACTTTGAGGTTCCTCCTTCAGATATTTCTGTCAATTTGTTAGTGGAATGGGTGGTGTTTACATCACCACTTGAGTGAAATGATAAGATTTCTTCAAATTTCTACCTTTTTCTTCCTAGTCATTCAAACAAATGATTTGAAAGGAAATCTAAAGCTCAAGACCTAGAGCAGGGTGTCAAAGGACCATTCCCTCAGTAGGATGAGAGATTAGTTTTACCAAAATCAAAACAAACAAAAATGCAGGAAAAATTTAAGCTCAGGACCTGTAGCGAGGCATCAAAAGACCATTCCCTCCCCAAGATGAGAGATCAAACAAGAAAAGAATGCACACAAGGAATTCTAAAGCTCGGGACGTGGAGCAGGGCGTCAAAGGACCATTCCCTCCCCAGGACAAGAGATTAGTTTCTCCCAAAATAAAAAAGAATAGAAATGCATGAAAAATTTAAGCTTAGGACCTGGAGCAGGGTGTTAAAAGATGATTCCCTCCCCAGGACGAGAGATTCACCCTCTAGTCGATACAGATTATGTCTTGCACCTTATTAGCCTTCCCCAGAAATGATGTGTCAGGCGGAAAGAGTCGGTAGTGCGGACACAACCAACCTCCCTGGGAGTCTAAGACTCTCAAGTGACAAACAAGACAAACAAGAGCAATCCTTCTCTAAACATGCATTTACCATACAAGAAATCAAGTGTTTAGATCCTACCTGTAGTCCAACACTGTTGTAGTAGTCCAGTCTCATTGATCCGGATGAGCTCCTCCTTCACTTCGAAACCTGCATTCACTAACAATCAAACGATTAAATAGCACTTGATAATCTCATAAAATAAAACATATTTAACATATAGACCAAGGAGTACATGAAACAACTCATAAATAACAAGTTATTGAGAAGAATGGACTCATTTGCATTAATAGGAAACAAAAGGAACAATTACAACCTGAGCCTTGGTGTTGTGCAAGTCCCTCCCAGGGTCCATCAAGAGTTCTCCTTTACTTTGTCAAATCTCACCCACTTCCAAATGAAACAAGAAAGGATGGGAATCTCTCCTCACAAGCTTCTAAATGGGAGTCCTAATTCCTGCAGCATCTACCTTTAGAAATGCTTAGCTTTCAACCTCCACTCCTTCTGGCCCAATGCCTGTATTTATAGTGCTCAAGAGGAAGTTAATCAGGTCCACCATCAATGGGATAATCCCCTCTTTGGATGGGATAGCTCCTCTCTTGATGGGATAAGTTCCTCTTTCATAGGGGTACATGAACCATCTGGAGGCGCTCAATACATGTCGAACAACCTTCTAGAATGCTCTAGAAATGACCACAAGTAACTTTTTAAAGATGAAACTCACGCCTTTTGACCTTTACAGGGTATGCACCTGTCCCTTTACATACAGAGCGTACAAGTACGCAACTTTTGTGAACATTAGGTGCGTATACGCAGGTAAGGCCGAGAGAATCTGCGTACCCAGAGATAAACACATTTACAAAGACTTTCTCTCTTTTTGGAGTTTGACATGGAGAGCAGAGGCATAAGACTTGCCCAGGAGGATAGCATGACTGTTGATAGAGCCATACTAACTGTAAATAGCCATGGTGACATTTTTTAGTGTAACAGATTGCCCCCTAAAGTGCGAAGCCTGTAGTAGATTAGGGTTTTGTATTATCTAGGAAGGGTGAAGCGCTTTATCATTTCAAGGATTATCTCGTGGAGAGCCTGGTCAGAACCTGCAATTTTCAACACAAAATACATGTATAAGATTATATCATCGCTGAGGTAGGCATTCCCATACTCAGATCAAAATTTTAACTAACAGACTAACTATTCTGATACAGGAATGATCTTGCAGTACATCATAATCGTAGACTTTCTGTAGACAAAGTATGGACGTAGCCATCTGTTTATGATTAGTCTACTAGATAATGAATACAAAACTCCTCGCAGCCTGGATGGTGGAAACTAGATCCAGGGTCTTCATTTCTACTTCCCGAATTGGTACGATTCTAGCCATGTGAATAAATGAGTTGATGTCAAACATGGTAGAAACCACTTGATTACCAGTCGATGATGTAAACTGTTAACAAGTGTGAGAGAGACCACCAGTAATGTCAATGGTTCTCAAAGTACCCAGTACAATCCATGAGATGTGAATGAATGAGTTGATGTCGAACATTTCACGGAATCCTTCGATCAAAAGTCAATGATGTAAACTGACGTCAAAGGCGAGAAACCTGCCATTGATGCATGCAGACTTCAAGGTACTGACGATCTCTAAGTCATCTTTCTAGATAATGTGCTGATGTCGATAGAAAGCGACCCGTTGCAGGCAAGCCCGCAACCCGAAATCATAGTTCAAGTTGAAGAAATATTGTTGTAAGGACTGACTCAGGGATGGTCAAAATGGATAACAAGTATTTCGCAGATGAAAGTTTTATTTGCAGACCTCTTGAACACATAACGACACAACAGATGGCTTGGTAACGAATGACTCAAAGTTAATCCCCGGAACCCGGCTGAAGACTTTCAATGTGGTTTGATCAATTGTGAAGCAAAGGATTTCCCAACCCAGGTGAATGAAAAGTGTCGTGTTCAAGAGTGGTAATAAGGTTTCTTCTGAGACAAAGGATAACAAATAGGCTCATTCTTCTCTCTTTTCCCCCACCATTTCTGGCAAGTACCTCTTTATTTTTTACAAGCTTGAGGAGGATAACATATGCTTGATTATAAGCTCATCCTTCGGATGAGTCCAACCTAGTTTTGATTCGAACCCTAGGAAGGAGTGGTTCGTTCCTGTTTGTAATTGAACAGGCCCTTTACTGTGAAATTTTAACGAGCCCAGTATAGGAGAAACTCGGTGTTTTTCAAATTTAGAGAGTCTGAAAAACTTAAGAAGACTCCAGATTGAACTTTTTCGTAAATTTGTGTCCCCCAAGCCCGAAAAAGTATAAAATAATACCTGGGAGAACTGCTTGATCTCGCGACCAAGGAGTACTTTCATGATTAGTGTCACTGACCTGAAAAGTAAAAAGCGATCAAGGACACGTCGTTTTATTTCCAGTATCGAGTTTGAAACGACAAAAACCCGGCAATCTTTTCCTGTTTTTACGGTCAGAAAAGGGCTATAAGGGGACCGTCTTTTAATTCCGTTTTAACGAGTGTAAAAGAAACGCTCGGCGATCTTTTCATATTTTAGGAGTCAGAAAAGGGCTTAAAAGATGACTCTGATGTTTTGGTTCGTGAAAAATGACAATTTTCCCTCTAAATCCTTTTGTCCTGCACAAAAACAACACATTACTCATACCTGTTTAAGATAGGCAAAAATACATTGAAAAATATCCTTTCATGGTGAAAAATAAACAAACTTAGCATTCATTCATCCAAAAAACCTATAAAAAGACTTTTTACCATGTCATTTTTACCATTTTACTGTTGAGGTTGAGAAAAGGGCTTTTGGCAAGAAACTTCCCGTGGACATTGCGGAGAATCCGACCGTCAGAATCGAGCGCCGTCTCTTTCAGGTATTCCACAACATCCTCCTCCTCAATTTCATCCGTTTAGAATTTCATTTCCAGTTTTCATTTTATTGTTTAGGGGGTTTAGGGTTTTGAGATATGTTTCTCGGGGTACGCAAGTGCCCTATGGGTGACCCGCGGGCCCCGACCTTTTTTCTACATAGGAAAAAGGTCGGGGTACGCAGCCCGCCTTCATCCCAGCTGCGTACCGCCACTCTGTGTGCTGAACGCGGGGTGCGTACCCCGCGAAACATATGTTTTGAAACCCCAATCTCCCAAATCAACCAACCAAATTTAAAATTATGAATTCTAACTACTGTTTCTTAGTGTGTAGGGCAATCACCATGCTAGATTGGAGAGAAAGAGAACACGAGGACGTTGATTTGGCCACAATAAATCATCAACCTTCTATTGATGCGTTAAAATCATGCGGTCTGTATAAATACTGGGCCATACCTGGCATGAGGGGCCAGGTAGCATTCCTTGAGTGGCTGGTTGAAAGGTGGAATATTCAGGATCAATGTTTCTACATCGGAGAGAACCAGCTCGAGATAGAGTCCTCCGACATATATTTTCTCACTGGCTTGCCTAATAGGGGCGAGCAACTGACTCTGTCCGGGACTAGGCCGGGTGGCCAATCCCTTGCTAGCCTCCGGCTAGAGTGGTGCAACAATCAAAACCAGGAAAAGGGGATAGAAATCAAATACATATCCCGACCTGAACTTATGGTGATAGCCTTTACTGTTACCAGACTTTGCGGCGCAGCCACCTTGCACAATGCCACCGGGTCCCAAATGCGGATGGCGATAGATTGCTTCCAAGGCACCATTTTCAACTGGTGCGATGCTGTGTTGGCTAATATGAAGGGCCAACTGACTAGGGCAAAGACCGGACGATTGAAGACCTTTGGATATGGGCCTTTGGTTGTGAGCTTTGCCCTAGAGAGAGTTCCAATGCTGATCCCCCAGCATCTTATTGTCCCAGTTGGGGCTCCTCGGGAGCCTAAGTTGACGAGATGGGTTGCGGTAATGGCCCGGCATCCTGATGAGGGCGCGACAGTTGTTCGATTTCCTGATGGTTACTTTCACTGGCTAGAGGGCCAGGTCTTTGCTATTCAGGATTTTCCCTATGCCGGAATGGATTTTCGGAATGATCCGGACATGGTTCTTCCACAGGGAGAACAGTGGGATGACAGAGGTACTTCATTATTCACAAGTTTTTAATATATATATATTTTTTTGTTTTTTATATATATCGTCTCAAAACTGACAGTGGCAAATTTCCAAAATGCAGATGTAGGTCCACGGCGTCCGGCCAATCTCCGTGCTTTTGAGAGGAGACAACCAGTTGCACCGGCACCGGCCCCACAGGATGCAGCTGCAGAGACACTGGCTGAGTTAGAGCAGGATCTAGAGCGTCTGACAGCGGGTATACCGGAGACGACCATAGATGACATTCCTATCAGATTGCAGCGCTATGTAGTTGCAGTCCCGGGACCCTTTAGGAGTTTTTTGTGTAGAGTAGCCCGTGCAGTGGTGTCGTATAGAGAGCATCACCAGTGATTGACTAGTCACTTTTGTAGACACATATGACATTTTTGGTTTTTTGTACTTATCATTTTTGCCGATCATAAGGTGTTTTTCAACCTATGATCGAAGACGATGTATATTTTTGACACACTCCTATCTATATATTATTATTACTGGTTTATCTTGTTTTAACATATGTGATGAAATGTTTTTAAATTTTCTTGCATGATTATTGCAAATGTCTGTCCAACATTCGAGAAGCAATTGCATCTGCTAATGTATTTAAAGACCTTGGAATATGCTGATATTCAATGTAATCAAATTCATGTTCCAAGAGACGCACTCTCAAAAACAACCTTAATAACACAGGATTTCTAATGGCATATACTCTATTAAGCTGTAATACAACAAGTTCAGAATCTAACCTCACTATCAAACGTCGAATTCCAAATGAAATAGATTCAGACAATAATTCAACCACTGCACTGTATTCTGCAATGTTGTTCGTTGTTTGACCGAGGCTCACCCCATGCATAGAAACTAACTCGTCAAAGGGCGAATAGATAACCCAAGTTGCGGAAGAGATATTCCGTGTACTACGACAAGCACCATCGACAAATCCAATGTACGTTTGGAGAGGCGTCGACATCTGCAATATCAAGAGTAAAACCAAGATAAGCAAGAATAACGACGAAAAACACACTTTCTAAGCTAAGCACACTATCCAAACTAACAAACATACTAGCTAGAAAGAAAACCTAACCTAACTAAAAATTCTCCATACCCATCATTTAAGCATAATACCTCTTGAGGTAAAGTCCATTTCTGGGTTTACCCAAAGAGTCCCCATCAAAATCTACCAGCTCATAGGCCCCTTTTGCTAGCTTTCGCTTTACAATGTAGGGTCCATGCCACATAGGAACGAATTTTCCAGCACCTAGCTTATCGTTAGCTTGATCATATAATAGCACTAGGTCTCCCTCCGAAAAACTTCGAGGGGTCACATTTCTATCATACTGAGCTTTCATTCGCTTCGCGTGAGTCTCGATTGCCAATGCAGCGTCACGTCGAGTCTCATCCAATTGAGCTAAGTATAATAAACGTTTCTCCTCTTCGGAAGTAGCTGGGAGTAATTCGACAGCCATTTGAAGTGATGGGATTTCGCATTCAATGGGTAACGCAGCTTCCAAGCCATAAACTAGCTGGAAAGGAGTGAACCCTGTTGAAGTTTTCACTGAAGTTCGGTATGCCCATAGCGTTGAAAATAACATGTTGTGCCAATTCGACCGATGAATGCCAATGATTCGTCGGATCATGATAACCAGAACTTTGTTGATAGACTCAACCAAACCGTTGGCTTGCGGATAATAAGGAGTAGAGCTATCGTGGCGCAAACCAAGTTGGCTTGTAAGCTCAGTCATCATGATGTTTCGAAAATGGCTCCCATGGTCAGTAGTGATTGCTTGCGGGACACCAAACCTAGTTATAATGTGATTGAATACGAAAACTACAGCTGTTTTGCCGCTTGCGTCGAATGTAGGCATCGCCTCGGCCCATTTAGTAAAATAATCAACCGCGAGGATGATATACGCATGCCCCCCGGCCGAGTGAGGGTTACAAGTAATAAAATCGATACCCCATTTGGCGAAAGGACCAACGGCAATTATAGGATGGAGAGGAGTAGGTGGTGCGCGCATCTTGCGATCGAACACTTGACAGTTGTGGCATTTTCGGACCGCAATGATACAATCTTTAAACATGGACGGCCAGAAATAGCCAGCACGCAACACCTTCTGAGCTGTGGCATACCCAGACATATGACCACCACACGCTCCAGAGTGACAATCATTCAAAACCCTCTCAGCCTCTTCGTGAGTTAAACAACATCGAAAAACTGAGTCTGCCCCCCGGCGATAAAGTGTATCTCCAATAATTCTGTATTGCTGGGATTGAAACCGAATTTTTTGACGCGCCGACTTTGAAGTTTCAGGCCGAAAGGTTTGGGTTTGGAGATAGATGATTATATCCCCATACCACGGATCCAAAGTACTGATAAGAAACAAAGATTCGTCCGCAATGGACTCCTCTGCCACAGTTTCTGTGTCAGCACGCGGGAAATCACACATCAATTCCGCAAAAACTAAGGATTTCTTAGACTTGGACTTCTCGAACTCCAAGTCGAACTCTTGCAGGATAACGATCCATTTAGAGTACTTGCCCCCTAGCAGTTGTTTAGTCAAAATATAAATCATAAGGTTGCAATCCGAAATAACTGTAGTTTTACGGAGAAGAATGTAGTGACGAAAATGCTGGACAGCTTAAACGGCTGCCAGGGCCAATTTCTCCACATGCGAATATTTTAGCTCAGTGGGGTTTAATGTCCTACTAAGATAATATATCACATGTTTCGCTTCGAATTCATCTTCTTGGACTAACACCATTCCAATAGTGGAATGCGAAGCTGCGAGGTATAAGAAGTAGTCCTGGTTGTAGTTGGGAGGATGCAACAACGGTGCATGGGTCAACGCGTGTTTAAGTGCATCAAAAGATTGTTGGGCAATCTCGTCCCAAAAGAATTGAGTGTTCTGTTTCAACAACCGTGTAAAACCCTTAGTGACCTCGGCGTAGTTTGGAATGAATCGGCGTAAAAAGTTTGCTTTCCCTTGCAAACTTTGGAGTTGGCGCAAACTCGAAGGAGGAGGCAATTTGATGATGGCTTCGACCTTCGAGGGATCGACGAGAATGCCGGCTTTTGAAACAACAAATCCCAGCAATCGACCCGCTTCTATACAGAAAACACACTTTTGTGGATTCAACCGAATACGATAATGCCGACACCTCATAAAGATTGCTCGTAAGTGGGCAAGGTGATCAGCTCGATGTAAAGAATGAGCAGGCAAATCATCGAGGTACGGTTGCACAATGTGCTTGATGTCATGAAATGCATAAGACATCGCCCGTTGAAAAGTGGCTCCGGCATTCTTAAGCCCAAAAGGTAATTTGCAGTAAGCAAATGTCCCCCATGGACAAATGAATGCCGTTTTTGGTTGATCGGCAGGCAGAATATTGATTTGATTATAGCCCAAAAAACCATCCATAAAGGAAAACATTTCACTTCCGGCACAATCATCAATTATTTGATCGATATAGGGCGTAGGATAGTTGTCTTTTGGACAAGCTCGATTGATATCCCTATAGTCGATACAGATTCTTATTGTTCCTTGTTTCTTGTTAACCGGAACAATATTCGATACCCAATCCGTTAATGGGATCGGATAAATGAAACCTGCTTTCAACAGCTTTTCGACTTCCGCTTTAATGGCAACTGCTTTTCGAGGGTGAATCTGACGCAACCGTTGCCGGACAGGTTTAGCGTCCGGGTAGGTCTTGATTTCATGGACAACAATAGCGAGATCGATTCCTGGCATTTCCTCGTAAGACCAGGCAAACACATCGCGGAATTCTTGGAATAGGGCCTTGTAAGTGTGAATTTCATCTTCTGTACATGAGGCACCTATATGAATGTCCTCAACAATTCCGGGCTTCACTGAAATGTCAATGGGAATAGTACGAGAAATATTCCCTAAATTCAACTCTGAATCAGGATGTTTCGTTGGATTCTGAGCGTCTTTGACATATTCAGTGGTAAAAATAGATGAAAAATCATTTTCAAAAGCATCACCCTCAGGTAAAAACGAAGATCTATGATGGAGATCTTCCCATGGTAGATCGTCTACACTTAGGATTTCGCGAAGTTGTTCGTCAGATGACACGACTTCGGGAAACGCTATCCGTTCTGAGGTTGGTGTGAAAAGTGATTCCTCACTGACCACATTCATTTGGTCGATTTGGGTTGAACGCGAGTCAGTAAAAGACATGACGACTTCATAAACAATTTCATATGGACTCAAAGGCATAGCATCACCGAATGAGTCTATCTCAGATTCAGATGGGACAATCCAAGGATCGTCGTAAATAATGGTGTCTGATGTAATCATATGAATTGATGCAATTGAAGGGTCTGCGTTGATTGGAGGGAAAGGAAAAGTTCCCAGTAAACCGGAATCTTTAACTAAACCTACGCCAACGTCCCTATAAGGGATTGTCGTCTTACCGACATGCTGGATACTCTCTGAAGAGGCTGGGTCGGATGAAAAGTATGTCAACTGATCAATTGTCACGATCTTGCCGTTATGTGGAAACTTTATTACTCTGAAGACCGATGAAACGACCGCTGTCATAGCATATGACCAACTTCGACCCAAAAGAAGGTTGTAGTCTAGAGGGGCATCAACCACCTCCACATCCAGACTAACGGTTTTACCTTCTACCCCTATAGGCAATTCCTGTAGAATACCAAACGGACGGAACCCACGGCCATCAAAGGCCTTAAGGATGGTCGGGGATTGGTTCAGCGAAGGAGAACGAAGCGATCTCCAACACTGAATCGACATAATACACGTGGAAGCTCCCTCATCAATTACAGTCCGATGAATAGGCCTGTTTTTGACTATCACTGGAATCTGAAAACCATTTGATGGGGTAGACACGGTGTACTATTTTCTAGATCGAAGATTATCAGATTCGGGTCCTGAACATCAACAGCTCCGATAGCCGACAAAAGTAATTTCCGTTATGCTGGGCATGATTGCAGCACTTCTAAAGCCGACATTGCTGAGGGTGAAACAGCTAAGTCCTCAACAATGTTGTAATTTCAGGCCGCTCTCGCATGTGGATTGAAAGCAGACCTTCGAAGTACACCCTTGGCGGGCGGTTTGATTACTAAGTCCGGGTTAGGTTTTTCGATCTGTAGTGGATCGGGACCAGGAGCTGAGGTTGATGGATTAGAATGAGAAGATTCTGCTTCCTTACCATCAACAGGATTCTTACTACCATAATCTTGCGACCGAGTCGCAATCCTCACATGAGACATCATCAAAATGGGTTCTTCACTGGCAGTCGAGGAAGAACCTATCATCTTACTCTCCTGCTTTGGAAATGGATCTTTCAACACAGCAGGAGTGGGAGAACCTTTGACTATTTTCACAACCTCGGCCCGATGAGGGCAATCTCTTGTAAAATGATCCTCTTCACAAATAAGACAAGGATATCGAGGTTTGCGCTTTTCGTCATTGGTTTCCGACTCTTCCGTTTTCTCCTTCGGAGCCTTGTCTGCTTTAGCCTTCTTCTTTCCTTTCTTCTTTCCACCGTTTTTTGATTTGGCCGTAGATGACTCTACAGCGTGAATATCGGCGGAAAGTTCAGGAGAAGACTCTCCTGTCGGGGAATCAGGCAAGGTGATTATAGGAGTAGTAGAATTCTTGGAAGACTTCTTCTTGCTCTTTGTGTTCACCGTGCCAATCATACCATCAGCGGCATGAGATCCCGAAGGAGCAGCAGCGATTTGATTCGATTTTGGAAGATCTGGGATCTTCTCGTGTAACGTACCCGACTGAGTATAAAATAAGTCAAGGTACTGCGCCTGAGCAATGACTTGCTCCTCAGTAACTACTCCGGCCTTAGCTACATCTTCAGTAATCTTCGGTAATAATGATTTAACAAACCATTCAGCTAAGATTTGGTCCGGAATAAAAACTTTCACTAACCTTCTTCGACGTCTCCACTCATGAATGTGATCGGAAATATACGTGGACGTCGATTGTTTTAGTGAAGTTAATAACTCCGTGCCGTTATCGTATCTGACCGGCAACTGAAAGTGAGTTAAGAACGAGGTAGCTAACTGGCTAAAATTGTAAAAAGAGGCCCGTGGTAACTCAATGTACCACTTGGCTGCGAGACCAATGAGTGTACGCTGGAAAAGACGTAAGCGGATCGAATCATCCGAGATAGAATTTGAAGCACACCAGAGGTGGTAAGTCATCACATGATTCAACGGGTCCTCTCCAGACTTACCTTCAAACTTGGGTATATCGCTGGGCAACTTATTTGGCATTGGCGGCCAGAACGGAAGATAATTGATTGGATCGTTCGTTAGGCGCGACAAGTCTGGTAAATCCAAAGTTGCGATAAACGGCAATTGCCGGTTCGGATCCCTAAAACTCTGAGTCATGACACCAGCCCCAGGAGGAGGATATCCAGGATAACTTGGAATAGGCATTGCATTCGGGATATTGTATCCTCCTGGAAAACCAGGATTAACTGGACCGTACTGGGGTTGTTGAGGTTGTTGATAAGTGTACCCAGGATACGGTTGATACTGGTAAACTGGCTGCTGCACAGCTTGCCCATATTGGTACTATCCCTGGTACGGTTGATGAACAAATAGTGGTTGAGTAGTGACAACCGTACTTATACCAGGCTGACCTACAGGCATCTGAACCGTAGTTTGAATCGTAGATCCAGATAAGGGTAAAGATGTCTGAGGAGTAGTTACAGAGACAGTAGAAACAAGAGCTGTCGATACTCCAGAAGTAAGTGCGGCAGATGTTGCGGTAGTTGCAGCAGCCGTTTGAGATGGAGTACTAGGTGCAATTGGCGGCTGAGTAACTACCGAGGTTACAGAAGTTTGAACATTTGATTGGACAGGTTGCGGTTGCTGGGGTGGACCAGAAACTATGGGTTATCCAGTTTGAGGTAACAACTGTATACTTCGCTGCAACACCTGTTGACCTTGTGATGGATCCCACACTATCATTCCGGGGTATTGACCCGTAACAGGTTGAGGATACTGAGATCCGTAACCAGGTTGAGGGTAGGGTTGATAATTGAAAGGTACATTTCCTGGACCTTGAACATAATACTGACCCTGAGGTGGTTGATAACCTTGACTCGAGTATTGACCTTGAGGTTGATAACCTTGGGGTAAATACTGATACTGGGGTTGACCTTGACCTTGAGGTTGATACCCTTGAGGTTGATACCATTGAGGTTGATATTGATACTGAGGTTGACCCTGGGGTACATATTGAGGCTGGGGTTGACCTTGAGGCATGTATTGTACCATAGGTACATACTGGCCTTGAGGTTGCCTCCCAGACACAATTTGTGTACCTTGAGGTTGCCCCCCAGGCGTTAATTGAGGCTACCCCCCAGGCGGTAATTGGCCACCTTGAGGTTGAGAAACGGGAACTGATCCTGACATCATGTAAATGTCCCCTACACCCAATGGTCTATTACCATTGTTTCCAGCTAATAACCCATGATCAACGGGTTGAGGAGATGCCCCTGCAAAGGTACCAGAAAGTGACTGATACCCGGTGGGAACAGAAGGACCGCCGTGTAAGAAAGATTCAGAAGATTGAGTGAACATGGACGACTGACCAGACATATTTACAGGAGTATAGATACCTCCAGGTGGAAAAGGAGTACGAGGTGGAGAAAAACTTAACCCTGAGTTGTCTAAATAGTTAGTTAACGAAAGGTACCAAGTAGTACTTCTAGGAGGACTGTAAAAGATAGATTCACGCTCCCATAGATCAATAGTAAGTTGATCTTCAAGGTTAGAGACGCCTATTTCTTCCTCTGGAGCAAGTTCTTCAATGGCAATCAAACCAGTAGGAAGATTTTCGGTGATAACTCGTTCTACTCTTGGTGAATCTGGAACACTAGAAGTTGGAGTAACAGGCTCAGATATTTCAGGTTCCTCACCTAAATCACTAGTAGATGAAAAACTACCAGCAAGCTCGGAAACTGTAACAGCTTCGGGATTATAACCTGTCTCTAGACTTTGGTAATCTGGATGGACTACCAAGGAAGACTCTCCTTCTTCAGGTGATCCTACTCTACTGCCACTAGGAGGAGTTACAAGGACCTTCAATCCTTCGTACTGACCCGGGACGTCTTCAGGAGGTCCACCCCGCGATCTACGGAGTTTCCTCAACAAATCAGTTCCGGTAACAATCTCAGGTGACTTGCCCCGAAGTCTACGGGACTGTCTCGGTAATTCCGCCACAGCTAAAAACTTTTAACTACTACACACGAAAACAAAGTAAAATCTCAAATCAAACCACCTAAAGTCACTAAAGAACCAAACAAATTTGAATCACACGCCTAAAGAATCTAGGGCGTCAAACCATGCACAAACAGTAGCCTTCCAGACCGAAAACACTAGTTGGAGATGAAACCCAACATCGCCGAATTCAGTACAGAAGTGGAGGGTGGAACAGTTACCCCGGCAACCTGCTTAATGAATAGACCGGCACAAGTTCCTCCACTTTAACCGTCTCGAGTGAAGTGAACCCCCCGGAAAATCCAAGTGAGTCTAGCCGACGTCTGCTCCAGGTACAGTGGGATCTTCCCTCCACCATCACCTTGGGTAGAATCCTAAGATTATGGCCACTAAGGTTACCAACAGCGGCAAATACACCTGGGGGAACAGTCTAAACTCCGACAGCACGCAAGGGCAGAGTATCAAGCTCAATCCCCTTACCGGCTCCTTGACAACAATCCAAGGTTTACCGATAAGTGACCCCTGGCTCCTCGACAATGGTTAATCCGAGGTTTACCGTTTGTAATACGTGCGTGTCTGGCGTCGTTCCCAACGAGGGAGGATTGATCCCCTCACTGGTTCGGACACGAGCTCGTGCTTCTCCTTTAAGAGGAGCTTTCCCAGAGTATAAATGCAACAGTTGGATTTATCCTACCACAAGATAAGCTACTTGTTTGGTTTTGTTGTCTTGGAGAGTTAATTACTCTCCTACTCCAAGACACTAGCCTGATCTATATTGGTGCTTCAGAGCCCTAGTAAAAGAAAAAGTTACTATGTTGATTTTACTTTAAGCGTTAATTTTTATGGTTTTCTTTAAAGACAAAAGGTAGCGGAAATGAAACCAATGGTGTGTAGACTCGACTCAAACCACTACAAAGATGCACTTAGGATGATTTACACTACTTTTCTTTTTCAATGAAATTCTTAGCTAAGAAAGTTTAGAGAATGCAAATTTATAAAAAAACAACTCTCTTGGCAACGAAAATCAGAGAAATAAAACTCTTTATCTTTCCAAGCATACAAACATGACCACTCATTACGTGCACGAAAAATTCTTTCTCTTTCAAAATACTCCAAAAGCTACTTGAAACAAAACTTTTCAAAGGAGATGTTTTTGTATTTTCCCTATTTAATAAAGCATATAAATCTATTTTAACAAAAAACAATCTCAAAATCTATAAAATCTATGAAAAATTGACTCACAAGCAAATCAAAAGGAAATTTACTCTAAAGCAAACCTAACGGGGCAAAAGCCTACAAGGATGATTCTAGGTTGTTTTACTTGACCACAATCAAGCCAAGGACCAGCTAATGCAGAATCAAAAAACCAGTCAAAACAAAACTCAAATCTTTTTGTTCTTTTTGTAAAATGGAATTCAATACTCAATCAACAAGCACTTCGAAATTCGCCAAAGGGACAACTCAAAGGTAAGTCGCTCTCACAGGTAGACTTTTATGACAGGTCCGACTCCTAAGAAGGCTGACAAAACCAGAGAGATCTAAGGCTTGACAACTTCTACTGCCAAAGTCACTACAAGACCTACTCAAAAATCAAACCCTAGGGCTTAAACTTCTATGAAATCCACTAAAACACTCAATGCTATCGAAACAAGTTCAGGTGAAAATCTTTGACAGGAGACTAATGGATCTGGGCAGTAAAAACTAAGAAAAAGAAAAATCTAAGAGGAAAAATGTAAAAAATGGAAATTTCTTGATTTTTAGCAGGGTACGCAGGCAACCTGTTAAGCCAGGTGTGGGCCCGCTCTGTGCACACAGCAACAGTGCGTACAAGTATGCACTGTGCAATACTCAGAGGGTGCGTACTACTGGAAAGACCAAGAAAAACTAAATCTAATTTAACCCTAAGCTAGCCCACCCAAATACAAAGTCACACAGCCAAAAACCAGAAAATAAATGACTTTTCTCAGATCAAAGTTGCATACAAAGGAAAAAACTTTCACATCAATGGAGTCCCCAGCGGAGTCGCCATTTTGTCAGGCGGAAAGAGTCGGTAGTGCGGACACAACCAACCTCCCTAGGAGTCTAAGACTCTCTAGTGACAAACAAGACAAACAAGAGCAATCCTTCTCTAAACATGCATTTACCATACAAGAAATCAAGTGTTTAGATCCTACCTGTAGTCCAACGCTGTTGTAGTAGTCCAGTCTCGCTGATCCGGATGAGCTCCTCCTTCACTTCGAAACCTGCATTCACTAACAATCAAACGATTAAATAGCACTTGATAATCTCATAAAATAAAACATATTTAACATATAGACCAAGGAGTACATGAAACAACTCATAAATAACAAGTTATTGAGAAGAATGGACTCATTTGCATTAATAGGAAACAAAAGGAACAATTACAACCTAAGCCTTGGTGTTGTGCAAGTCCCTCCCAGGGTCCATCAAGAGTTCTCCTTTACTTTGACAAAGCTCACCCACTTCCAAATGAAACAAGAAAGGATGGGAATCTCTCCTCACAAGCTTCTAAATGGGAGTCCTAATTCCTGCAACATCTACCCTTAGAAATGCTTAGCTTTTAACCTCCCCTCCTTCTGGCCCAATGCCTGTATTTATAGTGCTCAAGAGGAAGTTAATCAGGTCCACCATCAATGGGATAATCCCCTCTTTGGATGGGATAGCTCCTCTCTTGATGGGATAAGTTCCTCTTTCATAGGGGTACATGAACCATCTGGAGGCGCTCAATACATGTCGAACAACCTTCTAGAATGCTCTAGAAATGACCACAAGTAACTTTTTAAAGATGAAACTCGTGCCTTTTGACCTTTACAGGGGTATGCATCTGTCCCTTTACATACAGAGCGTACAAGTACGCAGCTTTTGTGAACATTAGGTGCGTATACACAGGTAAGGCCGAGAGAATCTGCGTACCCAGAGATAAACACATTTACAAAGACTTTCTCTCTTTTTGGAGTTTGACATGGAGAGCAGAGGCGTAAGACTTGCCCAGGAGGATAGCATGACTGTTGATAGAGCCATACTAACTGTAAATAGCCATGGTGACATTTTTTAGTGTAACATGATGCCAAAATGTTGGTGTCCAAGTGTGAATGTTGTGATTCAACCCTTTACCACATTAATATGTCAATCCAGGTGCGTACACTTTTCAACGTAACACACAAGGTATATGCAGGAGTAATGTTACAATCTTACATTGACCAAGGGTTCGTGACTAAGAAATTAAAGCATCATTCTAACAGTAATGGAAATTAAATTGCGAAAAGAAAATCATTCACAATAATCTATGGAAATCTGTAACAACAATAAAGAAAACACAACAAGTAAAACAATATACATAAAAAGGACACACGCACAGCACGTGATCAGAAGAGTGGGCCCAATTCCCTGGTCAAGGCTGTACATAATTGACATATTTGAGAAAAATATCAAAAGGCTAGAAATTTCATTAACAAGAGTTCCACTGTTACAAGGCTCCATTCTTACATGATCTAGCTCCCCTTTTCTTTCTAAATTGTGTCTTTTAAATATACAAACATCCAAAGGAAAAATACAACAAATTGATCTCAATATTCAAGATGAGATCTGATAGATCTATCCTTCAAGATTCAGCTGGAATAAGTCGAATTTGGTTATTACAATTGGGCAATTCTGGAAAACGGTCACAACAACAAATCTGCAAATATGTTCTTTGAAGAACCTTACTTTTCTACCAATACAAACCAAATTTCTGAAAACGACTTCCTATGAGACTGATTTGGTCTGTTCTGAACAAAACCCATGTCTCGGATTTTCTAGATTCGCTTTAATTTACCCAAAACGACCAACGCAAAACTGTCACTTCTTATGCCAAAGAATTCCTGAGTTGGAATATCTAACTATCTGTTGAAGACCAAATCTGCAATCTGGAGGAGATCTTGGAGGCTAAAATGATGAGTGAGATTATAATGAATGAATAAACCAAAATCATGCATAATAATCATTAATTATTAAAAATAAATGAGATCAGATATTATTTATCCACAAGAGAATAAATGATTATGAAATGGAATTATGTAATAAATTATGGTAAATAATGTGATGACAGAATAGTAGAAATAGATGAAATGAATTTTAAGAAGTTGTAATAATAATGATAAATAATACGTAGATATTAATCATGCTCCAAAATAGATCTAAATTGGAGTTATTGCTGTAGAGATTGAGTTGGAGAGTTCTATATGCTATTGGAGTATATGTTAGTGATCCTCTCACAGTTGTTTTTCTATGAGCTACTATTACATTTGGTGCATAGTCTTATTATTGTACATTTCTAATTGTAGTATGAAACAATTATTTTTGGATGTGAGGGCTTGATATATGCTTGTATCAGTTGTATTGTAGCCACAATATTTGCTATTTTGGAGAGAACACTTCTTGTGGTGTCCATACTTTATTTGATGATGAGATCTTGCTGCTGAGAGCATGTATGTATAGTTGATTTATTATGGAGCATAATGTCTTAGATCCAATTTGAAAGTTGATGAAAGGAGGTCCACATAGTGGTAGAGGAGTAATGACATCATGAGAGAGGAGGACTGATGTCGAAGCTTCAACAAAATGAACAATTTATCATCCAATGGTAGTTGGATAGTCCAATAGGAGTTGGGAAAGGATCGATTGATCATGGTGGATTTCAATGGATGGTATTATATAACTTCATAGAGAACACAATCTTATGAGATGATCAATAGTATCGAGTCTCCTAGCCAATCAGTGTTTCCATTTTGTATATGAGGTCAAGCCTCCATGCTGATGGGAGTAAAAAATATATGTAAAAGACCAATTTCTTGACTAATAGAATTCAAAGCAGAGAAGTGGCAAGAAATGTCATTTTTCTCCCTGAAGAGTTTCCACCATAATACTATGTCACATGTGTGATTGATGTGATGTGCATGTGCATGTTTATTGTTTTGTAGTTTATTATGGTTTTCAATTATGTTTATGTGATGAACATGTTATGATATTTATTAGTTTCTAGTTAACATATGTGTGATTCAGTAATTGAAGTTTAAATTGGTAAAAATCATATATGAATCACACTACTGATTCACCCCCTCCCCCCTCTCAATATTTCTCAAAGGTTTCCAATAGAAACTTTAACGAAAGAAACATTTATAAAAATATGCCCAACTTTATTACAAAGTGAAAACAAATTAACTACTTTTACTTATATTTGAAAAAATATACAATTTAGAAATAGATTCTTTGGTAATAGAGTAGTTGCAACAATATGTATAACTAAGACAATGAGGAATTTGTTGATTAAAAATAAAAAGCTTGAAGAAGCCATTGAATCTAAAGACAACTTACCCCTTTGACTAGAAGAAAAACAAAAACCATGTGAGAAACTAGAAGAAGATAACAAACATCTAAAGCAAGACATGTTCAAGGTAAAGAAGGAGATAATCTCATATACATGCAAAAAATAAATTTTGTCCTTGAAAGTCAAATTACAAGAAGCTAAATGAAGATAATAAGTTCTTAATGATTTAATATATGAATGGGAATAAAACTGTCAAAGCCTTGAGGCATAAGTTGTCTCTCTAAGAACAGATATTGAGAGACAAGAGACTAAGAAAGGTGTAAATGAAACTTTTGTAGAATGGACAATAAAGCTTAATTAGATTCTAAACAACCAAAGGTCTCGATAAAAAAAAAAAAATAGGTTTGGGATATTCTGAGCCACAAGAATCTTCTATGAGAAAGATGAAATTCAGGTCCATAGGATTCGAGGAACCTTAGAGTTATGAAAATATTCTTCAAGAAATAATTAAATAAGATAAAATGGTATCAAGTAAGAGTTGACCCCATCACTGGAACAAGAATTCCAATTTCTCAAAAGAGCCATACCAACAGAGAATGAATCAATCAACAAGACAACAAAGGTACCTTCATGAACAAACTCATGAACCTTCAAACTTTAGGTAAACTAATCTATTTTATGGTCATCATTATAAATGTCACATCTTTGGAGATAATCCTATTGATTATAGAAAAGTGAAAGTTGAAAGAGATGAAAATTTCAGATACGATAAGTATCAACATTTTAGATCTAAAAACTCTCCTTCCAAAAATAGAATTCGCTTCTATCCTCGGATGGATGATTTGAATGCTTCAAATGTAATTATTTTTGGCACAAGGAAAGTTAACACAAAAGCATATTTGAGTACTCATCTAAGTCCCATAATTCTTAGCAACAAGATTTTCAAAATGATAAGAAGAATTGGAAACGTAAGTCTGGAAAGAGCATGAAATGTGGATTTTCTCCATCGGCACATGATCAAGAAAAAAAAGGGTATGTGGATATGGCTTGTTCCAAGAATATGACTAGGAATAAATGTAAATTCTGTCCCTAAAATAAAAGGATAGAGGTAACAATGTAACATTTGACAACAATGCTCTAGCAAAAATTAAAGGCAAGGACATAGTTAGTCTTGATGAAAATACTAAAGCTCAAAATGTACTATATGTAGAGGGACTTAAGAACAACGTACTTAGGTTGAGCCCAATGTTTCATAATGGGTATAATGTGACCTTTAAAATCAAATATTATGAGATCTGACAGGAAAAGAATGGAAAAATGGCATGAAAGGCAGTTCAACTCACAATAATGTATATGTATTTGATGACTCCAAAGTAAGCTACTACTTGAGAAAGACAAATGAAACCCGGTTATGGCATAGGATACTTGGTCACATGAATTTTGACAACTTGATAAAATTCAGCAAGATAGGAGCTGTGAGAGGATTACCAAGAATCTCAAGGCCTAAGAATTCAATCTGCAAGTCTTGTCAATTTGGTAAGCAGACCATGAATCATTTCAAAATAAAGGAATTATCATAATCTAAACCATTATAGTTAATCTGAACATATATCTTCAGCCCAACCTGGACAAGAAACCCCATAAGAGAGAGTTATTTTATGTTGCTTATATATGATTTTACCAGAGCCATATGGATCATGCTCTTAAATGAAAAATGAGAATTGCTTAAACATTTTAAGATGTTTAAAGCTTAGTGTTTCAGGTGGGAACACCCTAGGTCCTTGGGTTGAAAACCCCAACAGAGTGGAGAGAATACAATAGAAAGAAATGCGTAGACAAATAATTTAAATGCTTAAACTAGTAAACTGGGAAGAAGTGGCCTTACCTGGAGGTCCTACGTTTGGGTCAATCCCGGAGGGTCCAAACCCTATACTTCTTCTTATGCCTTTAAAACCTGTAAATTATCCAAGAAAAGCATATACAACATAAATAATATAAAGCATGTTCATGATATACATGTTAGATCCTATAACCAAATGAACAATTACACATTAATATAAGATTTATAAGAAAATCACAACATGGATCAATGCATAAACACACTAAATATCAGGAACAGAACAACATTCTTTTATTGATGTAAGCTAAATGAAAGGTGGAAAACTACAACCTGAGTCTTCCTCCAGCTCCAAGTGGAACCGTCCTCCGGATCCATCCTGTCCTGGCCTCAACAATCTTCCTCCATCAATACACACAAGGATGTCATAAGAGGGATGAAGGACATCTCAAAAGAGGAAACAAAGGTTTCCTATAACTTGTGGGAGTGCAAGAGGCACAGGGATTTATTCAGACTCGATCAAGGATCAATAAACTATAATATCAATATCTCATATCTTCTCCATCCTTAGGACTTCACATTGATGTTTATTTAATCTTCTCCAAATTAGTTTTGTCAGTTGGGAAAGAGTTGGGCCATGGGCTATAGTAGGTGAGTAGTAGGTAAAACCCGTAAATTCCACCTGAATTTAAAGAGATTTATTATTTTTAAGTGTTTTAACACATATACATGGGTTGGGTATATACTTACCCACGTATACATGCTTTTAACACAGGGAAAAATAGCGTATAGGAAATAAAACACTATTTTTTAGAATTTGGACCAAGTCTAGAAAGGAAGAGTTGCCCTAGGCCATAACTAGATCATCAGATCTACCAAGAGTGGTAAATGGTGCTATAATAGATGCCCCCTAATATATGAGGTCAAAAGGGGTACATGATTGCTGAAATGTATTAAGTGTATAGAAGGAATCATGCCGATACTGAGGAGGAGTTCACTAGAATTCATCCTGCCAAGCCAGTGAAAGAGATCAGAAAGAAACTGTTTTCTGTGGCGGGCATACCCATGCTCAGAGATAGTAAAGCATGTCCACATGTTAAGTACAAAAGCGGATCCAATATGTATATATGTATAAAGGAACTGAAAATACGTAATGGATCATCCGATCATATCCAAATAAGTATGTGTATGAATATCAAATATAAAGAACTGATCAATGATGCTGAAGTAGGAATCTGATCACTGAACTCATAAAGCCAATCAAAGAAGTGCCAAGTCAAATGGTGGAATAAGTGGTACTACACTGCAACTCACGTGCCAACATATATAATGTCTCTATAAGGAACTGCAACATATAAGGTGGATGGTGTCAACTAGCAGAAACATGATTAACTAACAAGTGAACCAAGAAACATTGATGCAAACCTGAGGTCTTCACTGACCACTGTGGTACATTTCTACATAATGGGAATAAATCATCCGAAGTCGACCATGTGAGAAATCGTTTGATATCGGTCATTCCTATATACCATTAATAAACATGAGACTACTCACCGGTAATGATGGTGAGAGAAAAGGTACCGAGTACAATCAAACAAGTGTGAATAAATGAGTTGTAGTTGAACACTTGGAAGAATCTATCAATCAGAAGATAATGATTTTTTCCCACTGTCGATAGTGAAGGAGTATTCCATTGATGACTGCAAACCGTAAGGTACTTCCAAATGGAATCTAGATCTCGTTCCCAGAGAAATGAGTTGGAGTCGATGGGAAAAGATCTGCTAGAGGGAAGGAATTAAGACATCCTTCATCAATCTAATGTGAGCGTAACTCGTAGGCCAATAATGTGGAAGAATAGAATGAATAAAGATGTAGTAACCCAACCGAAGCACATTTTCAATGTACACAAGATGTACCTAGCATACGATAGAAACCCTCTGAACCAACAAATAATGAAATTTGTCATAGAGGCAATGAATCCACCAATAGGGTCAAATGGAAACCAAGGTACTGCACAAATCCCAATGTGTTATAATGAAAGCTGATGTCGAACACAAGGGAAACCACTTAGTCCAAGACCCATTATATTAATTGATGTTGAGCACAAGGTGACCTATCAATAATAAAAATAGGGCCAAGGTGTGGCTCTAGATCTGCTCTCAAAGAAATTTGTCATAGTCGATAAGAGAAAAACCTGCTAGCAAGCAGTTAATGGAGACCTTCTCAAACCAACATGAGCATAGGACCAAATAGCTGATGTGATAATGAACATGACTCTAACAACTAGGAATGACAGACTGAAAAATAGGTTAAGAGACACCGCCAAGAGGCCGACTCAAGTTTACTTCCCTTGAAGAAAAGCACGACTCAACTGTGACTACATGGTAGCATATGATAACTTTGTATAAGCTTGTGTTGGGCGCGGGATCCCCCAAGGGAAGTTTTGGGGTTTAAAGCCTAGATTTTGACTAAATCTAATGTAAAGACTCCACGTTTTGTGGGCGTAGAGCGCGAACTTGTAAATAAGTCATAGGGTTGTCAGCCCTAATTTTTGTAATATAATGTCAGCTTTAGAGATCTACCCATGGTCTATAGACCATGGGATTGTATAAATAGAGTGAGGCTCTAAGTTGTATATCACTGAAGAAATGATGATGGAATAGAAGCATAGCAGAAAGTCTAAGTGTAAGCTCAAGAATTTGGGTCATAGAGTAGGAGAAGGCTCTGCAGCTGAGTGTGTAGAGTAGTCCACAGCTGAGTGCACAGACCCCTGCAACTGAATGCACAGGGCGAGTCAAGTCTGTAACCTTTTGAGAAGTAATAAAGAGAAGTTTCATATCATTTCTATGTATATTTTTCCTATTTTATGCATTGAGTATATTGGGCATGAATTGCATTTTTACTGTTTATACGCACAAACTTATATGATTATGTTGATTAAGAGAATATAAGACAAAGTACCTATTTACACGAAGTTAAATAACAATTATAATAAGATAAGTAAGATTCGAGGTATAACTTGGGGAAAAAGCGTAGATCATTGCCTTAGCAGTGTGAAAGTGCATCAACCCTTGGTTAGGGCTACGCGAAGGTGATTGTAATAGAGCGCAAAGGTCTCACTGGTCAGGGTAGTGCACGAAGTGACCTGCATGAAGCTATTCACAGTTGGACTAAATCGACCCCTCAGACATCTCCAGTGTGTGGAAACCTGGTTCCAACATCCCCCCATACTGCTTGGTGTGAGACTTAGTCTGTACTCCGTGAGCTATTGCCGAAAAGGCCAGTAGTGTAGGGATTTAATTCGCTAATTAACTCCGAAACTGGATTAGGCCCTGTCAAGCCAGCAAATGGTTCCATTGTCGGGACTGGAATCTGCATAGAGATGTCTAATGTCATATCATTGGAATCCAACTAAGAAGGAAATTGAAGGATGGTTGGATAGGAGAATTCATGAATTCACAACGTAGGAGAACAGGAGTCCATGACTATCAAAGGAAGAGTGGTTAGACTACTACCTGTACACAACGATCCATGAAATCTTCTTCGCATCTTTCCCTACTGAGTTGTATGAGTGGATCACAAAGCTAGTAGATAGCCAAGGAAGGTGGAAACTCAACGGTTCTATTATGTGGACCCTGGATTTGGTGCACAGATTGAAAGCATCAGTAAGATAAGGTTGTGCATGCTGTTTATCACTGTCTCAATTGGATTATAGGAGGATTCATCATTGAATTCGCGGTAGACACTTCAGTTAGTTATAGTGAGGTAGAGCGATGATTCCTCAAAGGACTATGAGGTAAGTACGTAAAGTCTCTGAATACTTGGATTAAAATGCTATTGTGCAAAAAGCAGATTATGCAGCTACATTGATGTTCGGGACTATGCAAAGTGGAAAAACCTACAAAAACAAAGGAAGTAAGGGACTAGATCATAGCCCTCTGATTTCACCTCTGCGAGGGGATGAGGAAGAGCTCGAAAAGGTATCTCCACGAAGTGTGATCCATTTGATATGGTAGAGGATTCCACGCATACCACCCCCACCCACACCACCTCCTGCTTCACCGCCATCTCCTCCATCTTCACCCGTACCACCTCTGCCGCCACCGCAATTCAATATGGAAAGCACGATAAAGTTTCTTGTGTTCAAGGGATTGGGAAATGAAGACTTGGACCAATTTTCGTTCGTTGTAAAAGCTATATGTTAAGCGCAGGGATTTACAGATGACAACATAAAGAAAACAACACTGGTTAGTGCCCTACAGGATCGCACGCTGACCTTGCACATTAAGCACTCAAGTGATAATCCGAATGTGGGAATCACAGATATCCAAACTACACTAAATAAGGAATTTAGCTGGCCAAAGTCAGAAGCACAGTCGATCATTAGGTTCAAAGAGATCATGATGCTACTAGGTGAGACTACTTGGGAGTTGGATCAGAGGCTGAAGTGTACAATTCGCGAAGCTAATATGACTTTGATGGATGGACAAGACTTTGAATGGTTTGTAGCATCGCTAACACCACATTTGAGGAATGTGTTGTCATAGTAGAGGTTAAGGACTCAAGCAGAGACCTTGGAGATTGAAATGAGACTGCATGAGACCCCAATGGAAGACCCTAACTTGGGAGTTCAGCAGATCCACACGTAATTGAAGAACTTATGCCTTGAGATGTAGAGGCTGAAATAGGACAAGACAGCTCGACTAGAAGTGTGCGAAGAGGTGTGGTCCGTAAAATGTAAAGGTCAAGGACATGACAAGGACCACTTCCCGATGTTCGCAAATTACCTCATGAGAGGAGGACCAATGCCATTAAGACCGAAAGCATAAGAAGGACAGAGCGCGGCACCTGCTTTGTGGTGCGTGATTTGTCAAATAGGTGGAAAGAATGCTACAGAAAATGGCCATTTGTTACAAAAGTACACACAGAATACACAGTAGTTGTTCTATAATTTCTATAGGTCGGTTGGACACGATGAGTGCACTTGTAGAAGCTATGAGTTGATGATGGATAGAACTCCCACCTACAGAGTTCAGGCCAAGACGCAGCCCCTGAAGTAGAGTACAGGGATGGCACGAACAGGATTTCAGGGGCACGGAGGAGGCCGAGGTGGAGAAAGATATGGAAGAGGTTGTATATAGTTGATATGCTACAATTACAAAGGTCTAGGACATTATGTTCATGATTGTATGAATCCAACATGTCCATCATGTTTTTATTGTACCATGTTTGTCCATGAGATGGAGGATTGTCCCATGTTAATAGCTAGGATACGTGATAAGGGAGCGCTACCACCTCTCCCAACTCAGAACCTGCAGATGATGAGTTTTGAGCCATGTGAGGAAGATCTAAATGTGAACATTGTTCTTTGAAGCAGAATTACTATGGGAGATGATACAGGAAAATAGCCAGAAGATAGTACTTGGGTTCACAAAGCTCCGGTGAAAGAAGTGGAGTTTGAATTGGAGCGTGCTCAAAAACCTTTATGGAATCTAAGAAGAGCTTCACTGATGCCTCTACTTCAAGAAGAAAATATAGACCAGAGCCAAAGATGGACCCATATATGCTTACGATGTTCCTGGAAACATGCATGAAGGTACTGTGTGACAGTAAGGTTGTAAAAGGATTGAAGGAACTCATTAACAAATGTGTTGGGACTATGCTAGGAGAACCACACGTAGTCCAAAAGATTGGAAAGAAGAAGATTAGGATGGGGAGAGAAATGAGGCTAACCATGAAGATTGGAGAACATGAGATGGACCTAGTAATTCTGGACTTAGGATTAGATGTGAACGTTCTACTGAAGTAGTCTTAGGAGCACATGGGGAGGCCTACATTGCAGTGGTCTCCTATTCATCTATAAATGGCAAACCAATAGAAGATAATACCCCTGCGGTGATTGTAGGGAATCATAGTGGATATTTAGGGAGAGAGCACACTAGTAGACTATGAGGTGATAGAGATTTTCGATGACAACAATCCCTACCTTGCGCTCTTAGGAATTGATTGGGCCATTGACATGAACGGGGTGATTAATCTGAAGAAGTGCAAGATGATTTTTGAGAAGAAGTCTCTGTACGTAGTTTTTCCCTTGCACCCTGCTGAGGGATCATGCTATGCAGAGCTGGTGCATGAAAATGAAAGTGATGATGATTTGGATTGTATCTACAAGATAACTGCGTGAGAGAAGGACTAGGTAAATCCCACAGTGGATGGACGAATATCATGGGAGCGTGAAAGCTCCTGCACTTCAGATTCAGATGAGGAGATAGAACAATGGTAGAACTGATTACACGAGGTAACCACACCTAATTGTAACATGATGAGAAGGCCATTGTGCTTTGTATCAATAGAAGTGAGAGATCTACCTACTTATGATGGATTAGGTGAGGTGGAAGCTTTCTTGGACAAATTTGAAAGGGATGTGCTGGAAAAGAAACATTTCTAGGAGTTGAATTGGGTACTGCGTGCTACGCCTATGAGGTGGTGGGGTACACACAGAGGAAGCTTTGAAGACTAGCATGTATGTAAAAAAATGTTGCGCTCATGGTTTGGGAAACCTATAGTGGGATTGGCAGATAAATACAATGAATGGGATGGTCCATGCACGCATCTGTCTAGGTGGGTACAAGCATATGCTAAACAACCTACGCAGATACACATGAACTTCACGTTGGGAAATATGGTCAATAAGCATGTGTTGGGGGGGGGGGGGGGGGAATGCACGAATTTTTCCTCAAGTTGAAACAATAGAGTGTGGAAAGAACGAGCGCGCAGAAGGTTACCCACGCGGAAGCATTTAGCGAAGTGTGCGAAGCACTGAAGAAGGTATGTAATGCACAGTGAAGTGATTGGGACCTACGCATACCAGAAGTTTTATGGGCTTATAGGCAAACGTGCAAGAAACTGATGGGACAGATGCCTTCTACGATGGCCTATGGAGTGAACGATGTAATGTCGATGGAGTATGTTAGTGTCAGTGTCTTCACTTTGCCATCAATGATCAAAATATACTCTTTTGCATTTCATAGTAGGAGCCCCATATTGATTAGTTTGCATTCCATTAGGTCATGGATTCACTGATGGTATGGTTTACTTCAATTTTTCCCTCATGATATGTATTTGTTGATCCTCTTTCATATATTTTAGCCATGGCTCATGTTCACTCTGCAGTTTATTTCATTAGGTTTTAGGGTTTGGTCTCATTAGGTTTTAGGGTCCCATCATGGTCAAATTCAGTGACTATATGCCAAATAGTGATCAGCAAGGACATAAGAACGCCAATAATGATTGGTAAAGCCATAATTTATCATTTTGAATGTGTGGTGTAGTTCTCACCTCAAAACTTGTTTTGAGGTGAAAATAGAGTATTTTGTTTTTATCTTCATTTATGATGTAATTTCATCTTCTCGTATGTAATATTTGTTCCCCATTTCTTCTCATCCTCTTGTGATGTTGCCAATTACCTGCCACTGCCAAAAATCAAGTCATCTTGAGCATCAATCCACCTACAAGAGCAAAAGAAAACAAGCATGGAAAACAAAGTATTAAAAAAGACAAATAGACATTACAAAAGTGGGTTTTTCAAAAGAAAAAATCAAAAGGAGGTTCATATATAAGCTTATGATCTTCTATTTCATGCCATTGTGTCATTTTTCAAATCGAAGGAGCTAAGGAGAGAAGAAAAATCGATTTTCTAACCGTTCTTGAGAAAAACAGGGGTGGCGCTGCACTTAGAGAGAAAGGCACTACACTTCTGGAATTTTTGGCCCGACACTGCGCTCCTGGGAAGTGGCGCTATTCTCCTGGACTTTCTGCATAGTTCAAATTACAACGGGCACTGCGCTTACAGCTTGACACTACGCTCCTAGGTGGTGGTGTTGTGCTTAGGCCAGCCAAGCGAAAAAAGTTCCAAACTTCAAATTTACGATAAATTTCTTCCAAATCCACCTTTTTCAAGTAATTATAACTCCTCTCCCTCATTTGGTTTGCACTTGTTGAGATTTTCATAAAGTTCCACTCATTTTCATAAAACCCTAATTCTCACTATAAAGCCTAAATCAGTTGGTTTATTTCACTACAGCCTTTCATATATCATTTCTTCCATCCTCAACTGTTTCTCATCCTTTGTTTTTCATCCCATACACCCTCCTTTCATTCTCATAATTTGTGCCCTAGCTATAAATACACACAGTCACTCATAAACCCTAGAGCCTGCTCCCCATTCCATCCACATTGGTCTCCCCACATTGTAAATTTTTGTGAAATTAAATAGTGAAACTATGGACAGAGGAAGTGATTTTGAGTATGAGGAGGAGATGGCCAGTGACAGTTCTATGGAGAGACATAGGCAGAGAAAGCTTCATAATGGAGGAAAAATCATAAGAGAAGAGCCCACCAATTTAAGAGAATTATAGGCTTTCTCACTTGTAGTCTCTTGTTTGAGATGACCAGTGACAGTTCTATGGAGAGACATAGGCAGAGAAAGCTTCATAATGGAGGAAAAATCATAAGAGAAGAGCCCACCAATTTAAGAGAATTATAGGCTTTCTCACTTGCAGTCTCTTGTTTCATACACCAAGGATGTTTTGAATTCTGTGAACTAGTGGAAAGAGCTCAGTTTCACCATGATTTGGCCAGACTTTTTGTGGCTCGTTTACATAACCATGAGGTGACACTTGCCAGAGTAACCTTCACAATATCACCAGCTATCATTTCAGAGGCCACTAGAATCCATAATTTTGGTTAGAAATGGTACAAGGGTCAGGACCTAGACGAACATTACTATGAGCCTTACATCAAGCCTCAGTACAAGAAACAGGTGAAGAGGCTTTTCCCCTTTAAATTTATGGAGAGCAGGTATGTTCCTTTGATGAGGATTATCATCAAATATTTCACTTGCGAAGGCAAATTCTCCCGGTTGTATGCTTACCATATCAGACTCTGATGCACTTCACCAGGGTAAAGATGATGAATCTCCCATATTTCTTGTTTAGAAACATTGATAGAATAACTTACCTTGTGCGGAAGAAACCATACGCTCAGCAGTTGAACAACATCTATCATTACTCTTTGATCAAAATCATTGTTCTTCATCATCTCAGTCTTCTTAACATTCCTTGGGAGACTTTCATTTCTCATGAGATGTTCAAAGGTCCATAGATCCCTTCACCAGTGCATCAAGAGGAAGGTGGGCCTTCTAACCATAGGGAAGCAAGGAAAGAGGTCAAGGAAACCAAAACTGCTGAGATTCCAATGTACTTGACATATCAGAGAGGCACAAGGAGAATTTTTGCAGCTGCTAGGCAAGTGTTTGCTCCATGGGATGTGGAAGGGACCTTGCCTTCTTCATCATTCCACAGGCAAATGTTATATCCACAAGGTGTGGAAAGGGCTTTGCCTTCTACATCATCAAAATAGGTAAAGTTTGAGTAGTTGAGCAAAGGCAAGGAAAAAGTGTAGGAGGAAGATCTTTGTGATGAGGAGGAAAGAGATTTTGACTTGATTGAGAATGAGGAGCCACAACAGCACTATACTAATCATGGAGTTAGCACCATTGAATTGGAGGCTTAGGACGAAAAAACTATAAAAGACATCATCATACAAGAGAGGGAAGCTCAAATACAAGCTTTGGCGGACAACTTAGAGAGACCCAAGTTCATCTTCAAAGATTTGGAATAGGAAAACAAACAGTTGAGTCACAAGAAAGTCGTCATGGAGCTGGAAATGATCAAAGCAAATAGGAAAATGGCCTAAGAGGCTCATGTCACATTGACTCTTATTGAGCAGGAGATTGAAAATGATAGGGAAACATGGCTTGAGAGGGTCAACATACATCTTGAAGGACTTATTCAGAAGGCCAAAAGGGATAAGAAAATTCTTTGGCACATGGCATACCATTAGATGACCTGCAACAAAATTTGTAACATGAGGATTAGAAAGTTAAAGGCTAGGCTAAGGAGAGCTTTAGAAGGCAGAAAGGAGCAAGATAGATTCAAGATGTTGGCTAAAGCCTTCCTAGCCCATTAAAGCAGTTGATGGTGGTGTTCCATGCCAAATTTGGGCAAATTTTGAGAAGTTTTTGCATTTTTGAAATTTTGAAATTCACAACACAGAAATTTTGCCTAGAAGCGCAGCACCACTGGCGCTGCGATTTATCCTGGGGCATCAGATGGAGAAAAGGTTGGTATTTTTTTATTCTGAATGATGAGGACATGTACCCTGGAAATTTTCAGAAGTTGTAGAGAAAATCTGGTCCACCAAAAGGTCCAAAAACTATCAAAAAATGACCTCTCTGCCTCTTTTTGGACACACAGAAGCAGTCTTGGGAGATTCAAGTTTTGAGGAGGAAAATGACCTCCAAATTCCAAAATTCCATGTGTTCCAGAAACTAGACGTAAATAAATTTCCAATGCGCTATTAGGGGCTCAATTTGGCTAAAAGGAAGGCCTCCAAAATTATGTGGAAAGTGGCATTGTGCTTAGGACCAGTGGCACTGCACTTATGACCATTTTGCTCAAAAAACAAAAATTCACCTGTTTTGAGTGTGAATTTGATTTCTCTATCCTGATGGATGATTTCACTAATTTAATTGATGACATGTCATGTAAATGTAATGGTAAAATAGTGTTAGAGGGTATATTCATTAGTTAGAGGTGGTTTTGAAGCAAATGAATCAGTTTCCTTTCTTTTAGAGGCAAGTTGTTTGACTGCCTATATTCCTGGTCCTTGTTTGGAAATGGTTCAAATAGCTCCTCTTCTAATGCTTTTGACCCCTGATGGTTAGGATGAGGGATTGCAATGTATATATCATGTATTTTCTTTCTCATTTAAAAGGGTTGGATTCAGCGAGATGCTCATGTACTGAACACTTATCATTTTGTAGCAGTTTTGGCAGGAAACTAATAAAGTTGCAGCTATTTTTATGGGATTCCTATGGTATGGCCTTTAGCATGTGTTTCTTCTTTTGTTAATTTGTTGACGTGTTATTTATGTATGCCTCTTTCATGTAATTTCTTCTGCTATGTTGCTTTCAAGTCATATAGATGGAATACATTAGGTTCTAATGCTCTGCCTTGGGAAAACACCAGTATTTTATGTTTTCATATGTTTAGGAAGGATTCTTAACTTGATCAAGCCCTTTGTAGCTCCTCATCAGTCTAGCCTTTCAACCCATCAAGCTTTAAGGTGCTGAAGATCATACCTACCTTGCCCCATAGAATCCCCAAAATTGCCCAACTCCTCTTGATCTAGCAAAAACACCAACAAATTCAATCAAAACCCTTGAGCTACTATACCTAGCATAAAATCTTGTTCTTGATCCAGTCATCTTGACTGAGATTCATAAGGAGAGAGCCCTCTCCTGGCCTAGTAGGGATAGCTACCAAGTTAAGCTTGGTTTTTGGTTACCCTAGAATTGACTCCATTTGGCCTGAGGTCAATCTAGGTGATAATAGAGTATATTATGCCTAGTACCTATTGAAAATGCAACAAGATGATGGAGCTTAGTGGAAAGGAGTCACCTTCACTAAGTGGGTCCGCAAGCTATTTTTGGTGCAAAGTCTATTTTTAGACTATGTCTATTTTTAGACATATGAGCAGGTTTCTATTTTTAGACTGCTAGGCTAAAAATAGAAAAGTCAAATATTATTGTCTCATAATAATATTTGGACTATAAACATTATCTTATCCTCTTGGAGCACTTCAGTTTGAGCTACAGATGTGGCACATGCAGCTGTCAGAAGGAAATACACTTTTCTTATGATTCAGTTGAGCTATTGCATGCAGGACTTCAGTTAGAACTCATGTGGTTGAGTTTGGTGGAGTTGATGGAGTTGTGTTCAGTTTGACTTGGTTGAACTAGTTGTATTTTAGTCTAACTAAAGAATACTCTAGTGAGGAGTTGTGTGAATTAAATTATTAATTAATTCACTAATTATTAACTCATAAAGCAACTAAAGAATACATTAGTTAACTCAATGCATGGACAGTTCAGTGGAGACAGGTGTTAGAGGTTGAGATTGCTATCAGTTGTGACTATAGTTGTGCATGAGATTTGCACAATCAATGGATTGAGTATTCCAATGAGGATTGCGTGGTTCAGCCAAGGGAAGTATGAGTTTGGTTTAGCCATTCATCATTATTCCCATGCAGGATTGCGCAGTGGAGGTAGGCAAAGCAGTGGAGGATATTTGAACCTGTGATTGATTCAGATTTGAGCTAGTTTTGTGTATAACAGGTGGAGATAGTACTGAG
This sequence comes from Pinus tabuliformis, assembly GCA_031772625.1. Classification (NCBI taxonomy): domain Eukaryota; kingdom Viridiplantae; phylum Streptophyta; class Pinopsida; order Pinales; family Pinaceae; genus Pinus; species Pinus tabuliformis. The sequence goes on from CM062805.1 coordinate 319,259,481, forward strand.
TACTTGTGAGGACTATTGTACTATGTATTGTTACATGTTCTCAATCATTATAATATACAGATAGTGTGGGGATTTCAGCTGTATGCTTTCCCCGGGTTACATACAGTGTTAATGTGCGCATGCGATTGATGTTTCATTGTTTTTACTGCTGCTAAATTGATGATCAACGTAGAGGAGGTTATGTATTATGCATGTATTCTGCAATAGTGTATAATCAGGATAATCTCTGTGAATAAGTGTCATATTATTCAAAATTTCTACAGTCCCTCCATCGCAACGCCCACGGATATGATTGATCACGGAGCCTTGGAAGAAGGGATCACGTAGATGGAAGAGCTCGAAGAAGATTTCTTTGGACTTGATGAAGAAACCCAGCAGGGTAATGTTAGGCTCCAAGAAATCATGAATGAAAGAGTTTAGCTAAGGGAGAAAAGTGCCATGGTAGAAGAAGAAGTCAAGAAGATTGAGGAAGGAATAAAGAAGGACTTTCTTGGAAAAAAAACAAGATGATAAAAAATGAGGCAGACGATTACAATGATGAATTTTGGGACTACCGCTGAGAGTTGATCAGTTTGATGCCTTGGATTGGACTGTCTGTTACTAAGGGGATCACAGATGGTGGTGCGATGCAGTTGGTAAAATGCGCGATGAAGCTGGTGAAGACAACTAGTGGACCCTTCCCAGGGGAAATAAGCGATAGATGGTTGAAGCCATATACAAGTGGCTTGGCCACCTGACTAGCCGTGGGAAGCATGATATTAGTACTCCAGGAAGTGGAAAGGAGGCATGGGAATATAAACTACTCAGCTTGAGAGCTACGCGATGACAAGACTGTGCACAGGAGCGAAGTGTCAAAAGCTCTGTGATAATGCAAGGGTAGTTACGCTGCCGCACGGTTTTGCTAGAAAGTGACCGTTATAGTCACTATTCACGATGTGATGCTTGGTTTGAGACCAAATGTAGTGGTCAATAGGAATTTAGGGTAGGCTTTATGGGCTAGATTTGGAAAAATCTGCCACCAAGGGAGCATTAAGGGACTGGATTTGTGGGGAACGACCAAATTAAAATTAAGTGAAAAGGTATTAAGTGAACAATGAATTAACATGGCCCAACTAAGCCTGTAGTGCGACAAGGTCATAACACAGAATAGGAAACTAGTGCGAGTGGGTGAAGAGGCCTGCCAGATGGTCCCTGAGTTGGCCATCCTAGTAAAGGCACCAGCAAGGGTGCACATCCAGAGGTTAGCAGCAGGGGTGCGTGAGGGGAGAGAAGAAATGGCTAAGGTTCAACTAGACCTGTAGTTGAAGGCACAACCTTCAACTCCTCTAGAGGAAAGGGAACAACACGCCAGCGCCATTACATCGGGGATAGAGGAGATCAATAGTGCAATGAAGGATTGCACCGAATTATTTGAAGAGTTGTTCGAGGTCCTCACTACTTTGCAGGAGGACCCAAACATACAATGCTTAGAAACAAAGGTTTTTGAGCTACAGCAACAGCACAATGACATCAAAGGGACCATGCAGATGGTGTCCCTCACACAGAGGCTCACGCAGATGCAATAGGCCAAAGCGCTTAACAAGCAAGTAGATGTGACACAACATAAAGAAGCAATTTTGAAGGCATGCGTCCAACTTTGGATCGATGAGGCATTCATCGTTACAACCTCGATCGAAGCCAAGCTTGTGCAGATGTAGGGAACGTAGGAGAAGATGTAGTGAAGCAGTTCAGGTACCATGGTCTCTAAACAACGAGTGCAGGAGGTACAACACACAACTACGTAGTCTATTGCTGATGTTGCAGCAATTCAGGTAGAGTTGGGAGGACTCCACTCAAGGATCTTCTCACCAAAAAAGTGACTTGAGGGTGAGTCACGATGTTTGTGTTAGGGGCCTGTTGGGCGCGGGATCCCCTAAGGGAATTTTTGGGGCTTAAAGCCCATATTTTGACTAAATCTAATGTAAAGACTCTGCATTTTGTGGGTGCAGAACACGAAATTGTAAATGAGACATAGGGTTGTCGGCCCTAATTTTTGTAATGTAATTTTGGCTTTAGAGATCTACCCATAGTCTGCGGACCATGGGTTTGTATAAAGAGAGAGAGGCTCTAACTTGTAGATCACTGAAGAAATGATGATGGAATAGAAGCATAGCAGAAAGTATAAGTGTAAATTCAAGTCTTTAGGTCGTAGAGTAGGAGAAGGCTCTACAGCTGAGTGTGCAGAGGCATAGTAGTCCACAGCTGAGTGCGCAGACCCCTGCAGCTGAGTGCGTAGGGCAAGTCAAGTCTATAACCTTTGGAGAAGTAATAAAGATAAGTTTCATATCATTTCTATGTATCTTTTTCCTATTTTATGCATTGAGTATATTGGGTATGAATTGCATTTTTATTGTTTATATGTGAAAACTTATATGATTATGTTGATTAAGAGAATATAAGACAAAATACTTGTTTACACGAGGTTAAATAACAATTATAAGAAGATAAGTAAGATTTGAGGTATAACTTGGGGAAAAATCACATATCGCTACCTAAGCAGTGCGGAAACACCTCAGCCCTTGGCTAGGGTTGCGTGAAGGTAATTGTAACATATCGCGAAGGTCTCATAGGTCAGGGCAGTGTGCAAAGTGACCTGCATGAAGCTATTCACAATTGGACTAAATCGACTCCTCAGACATCTCCAGGGTGTGGAAACTTGGTTCCAGCATCCCCCCATACTTCTTCAAGTGAGACTTCAGTCCATGCTCCATGAGCTATTGTCAAAAGGACCAGTAGTGTAGGGATTTGTTTAGCTAATTACTCCGAACCTAGGTCAGGTCCCATCAAGCCAACAGTTTGTCATGCAGGAGGCATAAGAAAGCTCTCCATATGATTGGATGAGATAACCAATTGGAGGAGTACTGACTCAAAAACAAGGTTAAGGCTCTCCTAATTCAAGATAAAGCCCATCCCAATGGAGGAAAAACTTTATTTTTTGAGTGCTTTGTTCAAGGGCAACACAACTTACTTTAGCATCCATCAATTATGGAAATAATGTCTCGTTCCCACTCTTTTTAGGATATATATATATTTTTGTCTTTTTCATATTCATGAAGCCTGAAAAAGAATAAAAGAATGTTATAGTACAGTGGAAAGAATGAGTATCCAAATACAGATGGACTAGTTCCTAGAAGGGGAACATTCCTATGCTCAATGCAAAGTGACGAAACCGGTTAATGACACTCAAAGGAATGTTATTTCCATAGGTAGTAGGGTTTGTCAAGTTGTAGAGGCTAAGTGATTGCAAGGTTGATTTCACAAAAGAAATGGTCAAAAGGTGCCCTAAACATGAGTCCAAGTAAAGCCGGCTTAAGGTCAGAAGGTACAAATGGTCAACATGTAATGCAACAGTACAACTAGACACAAAGGAGCCTCTAGGGCATAAAGCCAGAAAAATAGCGAAGAAGTAAGAGAATGAAGCTTCAACACATAAGTCATGGAGGGACAAAAGAGGACTCCCAAGCCTAAGAACAAAAGTTCATCATGGGTGCCAAATGACAACAAGGTACTATCTAGGGCACCCATGGTAAGGTAGGCTCTACCAGACAAGTCATCTCACTTCTAAGCAATGAGCAAGTTCTGCCTCATATCTTGGTGGTGTTGATCCTAAGTCCAAAATGGGAAAGGAAACTGATAAATGCACAATACAGGTGAAGAACCTAACCTATATGCTAGTTTTGAGAACCAATACTTGTTAGAACGGATCAACCATAAAAATGTCAAAAGGATACGTCTTTCAAGTTCTATAGACATAAGTAGGAACACTAGACAAGAAGTTAATACATCCCACATATAAACTTAAGATAAAATCTTATGTGATAGAATAAAAAATTTGAAAATCCGTACATTATATGTACAATATGGTACAGGGATTCACACAACCTTGTGGCTTATGCATAGTACTTCTTCAGGACAAGCCCCTTGCAAGGCTCTGGCCAAGGACTCCTTTGGTAGTCAAAACTCATGGCTTCAAGAAGTTCCTCCTGTGAAGGAAAATCAAACTCCAAGAAATCATGAGAACTACAAGGATAAAAAGAGGGAGTTAAGGTGTCTCATGTTCCCATGGGAGGAATCACTCGTTCAACTGTCGGGACCAAGTCCCAAGAAGGAAATTAATAGTTCAAAGGATCCTTTTGAGAAGCAATTAAACATTGAGGATTCAATGCCACATAGTTCACCTGTGGTGGGGTAGAGTACTTGAAAACTTGGAACAAGCGAAGGGGTATTATGTAGTAAATTTGAATTAGGGTGGTCATTATTAGATGCAAGTTGATCTATAGTGACAATGTTTCTATCATGATGAAAACACATCACTAAAAGAAGAGAACACACCACAACATTCATAGCACAGACAAAATCATGCCCAAGTAGCATATTAAAGTCTAAAAGGTGATCAACCATGATCATATCAATAGAAATAGTGTTTCCACCTAAAATAATAGGAAATTGAGGAAGAACACCCATAGATTCACCAAGTCTTCTATCATAGGCTAACAACTGACTATCATTTGTCAACAACTTTGGAGAACCCAAATCTCGACAAGATTATCCCAATCAAATGAGACACTCCTAGAACTTGGAGGGGGTACATTCGGAGAGATCAGAATGCCCCCTAGACTAGAAGACTCTGTACTAGAAATAAAAAATACTTTGTTGTTAGGCACTTCACCCCCCAAAAGAGGAGTGTAATTAGACATAGATTGCACTGGCTCGACCACTTTATCAACAAATGGTTGATGAGAATGTTGAGAAACCAAAACAGAATCAAGAGTAGAAGAACCTTTAGACTCAGACCATATCCTTTGTACCCTTGGAATTCCAGGGCACAAATGAGTAGGATGGTGTCCCTTACATATCTTACAAGGGAACTTAACTTTAAAACTTGTACACATAGGTTTCTGATCAACATCCATTACACCAGCATTGACTAGTAGTGGTTGGTGAAAAATCCCTAACATGACTGGTGGAGTTTAGTGACTCTTTCCTAAGAGAGATAGGACTTGTTTCCCCAACCCTACTCACAGAAGAAGGTGAGTTAACAAAAATATGACTCAAATAGGTAGGTGACACATTGCTAGTATGACTTTGCAGTGAATAGACTTATGCCCCTAGCGTGACTTGTAGTGGCTGAAACCTCATCTTCAACAGGACTAGCAGAGGTTGTTGATGATTAATTGCTAGTATGAATCACAGTGACTAGACTTATGCCCCTAGCATGACTTGTAGTGGCTGAAATCTCATCTCCAAAATGACTAGCAGAGGTTGATTATGATTCATTGCTAGTATGACTTGTAGTGACTAGACTTATGCCCCCACCATGACTAGCAGCGACTGAAATCTCATCTCCAACATGACTATAAAAGTTTGGTGATGAGTGGATAGAACTATTCTTCTTCTTCATCTTCCTCTTTCTCTTCTTTTAGATCTCTCATTAGAAGAGGGAGGAGAAAGAGGAATTGTAGATTTCTATTTTAAAGAAGATGAACAATTAACTCCCATTTTATGCATTTGAAATAAAGCATTCATCTGAGAAGCTTCAAAACATCAAGAATATTCATAGTGGACCACAGCCAAAGTGGTAGTCCAACATTCAAACCAGGAATATTCAAGGTGGCCATCAAGGGGGTACCAATGTTTCCAAAGAAAGGAAAAGCACAAGGATCCCCTTTTGGTAGAGTACATTGGTTGGTCTCCATAGGAATATTAGCCATATCTAACTTATTAGATATCCTTACCTTGTAGGAATGTAAAAAATGACTTTCCAAGGAAGAGAGATGCACAATCAAAAAATTTTCCCTTAAGGAGGCAACTCCACAACTTTAAGAAAGATCAAAAATATATTCAAGATCGATGGAGTGGTAGGTCAGTCATTCAGAATCTAAGGTCCAAAAGTGAAAAGAGCACTCGACTATAAATTCCCTAAATATGCAACCATTCAAGAAAATTCCAAGTATTTCCGCTCTGGGTGATGAGGACCAGACACTAAAATACAAGAAAGCAACTTCTGAAAATAGTCTGGGATAATGACGACCCAGGCCTACTAGCAAAGGTAACAAAAACAATTACGTTGACCTCCAAATGATAGCCTTTTCTAGTACAAGCACCCAAGCTTCAGAAGGATACCCTCCAGAAGTAATGATGAATGTGGTGCAATGTATGCCTCCGGCTCCACGGGATACCCCTCTATAGCTACCTATGTGATCCCTAGGAAAGGAAACTATGGGCACCAGTCTATATCAAAATCTGGGTGGAACAGTCGTGATTCAGGATCCAATAAGTAGGAGAGGGGGTATCTCTCTTCCTTTTCTTCACTCTCCCTCATGCTTGACTCCTAGTCACAGAGCTTTCTCGGTCTTTCTAACGACACTAGATTTTGCTTGTTATTCAACTTCTATGTTTGATAATTTGAGCGGCCTTCGAGAGTTAACTCTCCACTCACCTATTCCAAGGCCCTAAAGAACTTAAACTTGTTGGTGTTTGTTAATGACAAATTAAAAAGTTCTAGTTCCTTTTATTAAATTACTTGATTTTAGAGGGTTGTTCTTTAAGTCAAGGGTATAATGAAAGTGAAACTGATGATGTTTTTGACGCAAAAGAAACCAATAGAAACTGAACTATATGCATGCAGTTATTTTCGTTCTATGAATAGGGATTTATACTTCATTCTATGAAAAACTTATATAAGAAAAATACTTTTTTTTTTCTCTTTTCTTTTCATAAACACTCCACACACACTCAAAATCTTAAGAAGACAAAAAATTCTTATGATGCAAACTAACCTAACGCAAATTTAAATGAAGATGCAAGATCCTATGAATACTCATACTATAATAAAATGTGCTTCTTTATAAAATCAATAAGCCAACATGACAATTAAGAGGGCACAAATTGAAAGACAAATTTCTGTCTAAATCAAGAAAAAAATTGAAAAGATCACAATTGCGCAAAAACAAAACAAATGAAACCAAAAACCAAAAGCTTGGAAATAAAAAGAAAGGAAAAAACTATGTTTTTGTCCTTTTCTTTAAAAAACTAAAGAAATTTTCAATGTCACTAAAATAACTACTAAATTTCAAAGATCAAGAAGCAAGCACAAAGAGACCTTATACGTTGCAAGTTATAAAACTCATTAATAAATGAAACTTGAAACAAGAAGTGTGAGAAACATGTATAAACTGATCTAAATAGTAGAAAAATACTTCAGAAAGCTGACAAAATGCCAAGAGAAAACTCCCAGGATTGTGAAAGAGACACTAAGAAAGGAATGAAAAACCACAAGGTCAACCAAAAAGGAAAGCAAACTAAAGCAATTTGAAATATGGGTTATAAACAAAATCAAAACCAATTTCTTGTTTGGAAAACAAGAACATCCAAGAACTTCAATCAGAAGCCTTGAACCCAAGACTCAAAACAAAACCTTACTCAAAAAGAAATCGTCGGCCAACTAGGCTTTTCACTAAGAAGGAGATTCAAAATCGAAAACTTGTAAGAGAACTAAGTTCTACAAATAGTGGATGACCAAAAAATAGCAAAAGTCAGTGGGCAATAGACCTAACTAAGCAAAATATTTTGAAAAAAAAAATCCAAAATTATGTATACACGGCTATGTAATGACATAGAGGCATGCACACACATTTCAAACACAGGAAACTCACGTATATGCAAGTCTACTTGAGCAAACTAGCATGTATACGTGACTATACTCCAAGAAAAGTGTGTATAAAAGACTCAATCAAGAAAAACAAGAAATCAAGGTTTGATCCAGAATTTTAGACTTGATTCTTGGAAAACTAATAATTCAATGACACTGTAAAAACAAGAAATCAAGAAAACAAACTCTAATCAAGAACAAACAACCCAAACTAGGAAAAGCAAGAATGTTTTCCCCAATGGAGTTGCCAATTCTCTTGCTAGTGGGAACACCCTAGGGCGTTGGGTTGAAAACCCCAATAGAGCAGAGGGCATACAACAACAAGAAATGTGTAGACAAACAATTTAAATGCTTAAACTACTGAACTGGAAAGAAGTGGCCTTACCCAGAGGTCTTACATTTGGGTCGACCCTGGGAGGTTGAAAACCTCTGCTTCTTCCGATGCCTTTAAAACTTGTAAATTGTCCAAGAAAAGCAATACAACAACAGTAATAGAAAGAATGTTCATGATATACATGTCAGATAATATAATAAAATGAACAATTATGCATTAATATAAGATTTATAAGTAAATCACAACATGCATCAATGCATAAACATGATAAATATTAGGAACAAAACAACATTTCTTTATTGATGTACGCTAAACGAAAGGTGGAAAACTACAACCTTAGTCTTCTTCTAGCTCTAAGCGGAACCATCCTCTGGATCCATCCTGTCCTGACCTCAGCAATCTTCCTCCATAAATACACACAAGGATGTCATAAGAGGGATGAAGGAGGTATCAAAAGAGGAAACAAAGGTTTTGTATAACTTGGGGAGTGTAGGAGGCATATGGATTTCTTCAGACTCGATCAGGGATCAATCAACTATAATATCAATATCTCATCTCTTCTCCTCCCTTAGGCCTTCCCGTGGAGGTTTATTTATATTTCTCCAAATTAGTATTTTCAGTTGGGAAATAGTTGGGCCACAGGATGTAGTAGGTGAGTAAGAGCTAAAACCTGTAAAATCCGTCTAAATTTAAGGAGATTTATTATTTTTAAGTGTTTTAAAACATATACATGGGTTGAGTATATACTGACCCACATGTACATGCTTTTAAGACAGGGAAAAGCACTGTATAGGAAATAAAACAATGTTTTTTACAATTTGGACCAAATCTGGAAAGGAAGGGTTGCCCTAGGCCATAACAGAGCATCAAATCTACAAAGAGTGGTAAATGGTGCTATAACACTTATGTAGAAAATGAGAAATATATAAAGATCAAATGCTTAGGATCAGACAAACGAGGAGAATACACTTCGATAGAGTTTTAATTTTCTTTTTAAGAGCATGACATAAGGAGGCAGTATTGCATGGAAAGGACTCCACAACAAAATGGAGTAGCTAAGAGAAGGAATAGAATAATCTAGAAGATGGCCAGAGCTATGATGGATGAAGCAGATGTGCCTCACACCTTTTGGGGAGAATCAACAGAAGCAACCATGTACATATCAAACATAACAAAACTCAGGGATAATAGTGACAAAAGTCCCTATGAGGTATGTAAGGGAAGACTTGCATCAGTAAAACACTACAAGGTATTTAGGAGCAAATGTTTTATCAAAATGAATGAAAAAAATCCTAGAAAATTTGATTCTCTTACCGACGAGGGTATACTTCTTGGGTACTAAGCTTGAATTAAAGGATACAAATGTTATAAAAAAAGAAAAAAGAAATTTGAGGACCGCATTTATATAGTTGTGGATGAAATAATTCTAAAATCCAAATCTTACAAAGGAGACGTGAACTCAGATGGAGAATTCATTTCAGCCACAAAACTCTCAGATCAAGAAGAAATAGAGGAAGATGATGAAGATGAAGAAAAAATTACAACAACAAGGCCCAAACCTCCCTCAAGGTATGTATAGAAACAACATCTAAATAGTCAAATTATTAGCGATCAAATACTTGGGGTTCAAACTAGGAGTAGGTTCCTTAGTAGCCCAAGCTGCAAAAATCAAGCTTTTCTATCTCAGATTGGGATCAATAATCTCAGTTAGACAAGTGAGGATAAGTCTCAGATAAAGGCAATGAATGAAGAGTTGGATCAAATAGCGAAGAATCACACTTGGGAGCTTGTTCCAAAAACTAAAGAGAAAGAAACCATAGGAATCAAATGGGTCTTAAAATTAAGCTAAATGAGCAAGGTCAAGTGGTTAGGAACAAGGCTTACTTAGTCTACAAAGGATATGCAAAAATAGAGGGAGTATAATTTGAAGAAACCTTTGCACTTATAGCAAGACTAGAGCCACTAGAATGTTTCTTACTTTTACAAGTCATCAAAAAAAAGGTGTATTAGATGGATGTGAAGTTAGAATTTATCAACGAAGATCTGGAAGAACAAGTTTATATTAAGTAATTAGATGGGTTCCTGGTAACTGAATATGAAGGGTTTGTGTGCAAATAGAAAATGGCATTATATGGACTAAAATAGGCCCCGAGAGTCTAGTACGCAAGACTCGATAGATACCTTCAACAACAAGGCTTTAAGAGGGGTACTATAGATAGAAATATGTATATAAACTATGAATATGACCACATAATGATCATGGTAGTGTATGTGGATGACATAATCTTTGCCATCCTTCTAAAGAAGTTGGGACATCAATTTGTAAATTGTATACAAACAAATATTGAGATGTCCCTGATAGGAAAAATGTCCTTTTTATTAGGAATACAAATTTCTCAATCAAAGTATAGGGTCTTCATCCCCCAATCCAAATAATTACAAGAAACTCTGAAGAAATTTGGACTCGAAGATTAAAATCCAGTTAGAACCCGCATGGTTACATGTTGTAACTTGTGGAAAGAAGATGAGGCACCACTGGTTAATTAGACTGTCTACAAATCGATGATAGGAAGCTTATTGTATCTCACAACATATAGACAAGATATCATGCAAGAAATATGCTAGGTAGATAGATTTCAAGCCTTTCCCCTGTGAAATTCATGTCATTGTTGTCAAAAGGATTTTCAAATATCTGCAAGGCACAATAGACTATGGGTTTTGGTATGCTAGGAGTATAGAGTTTAAAATAAAGGCTTATATCGATGTTGATTGGGCAGGTGGTATTGATGACAAGAATAACACCTTTGGTGCAACATTGTTTTTGTGAGACTACTTAATTTCTCGAGCCAGTAAGAAACAAGGGTCCATTTCTCTATCAACTATTGAAGTACAATTTATTGCAGTTGCCACTTGCTTCTCACAAATTATTTGGATGAAGAACACCTTGAAGGACATTAAGGTGTAGTTTATTGATCTAATTACAATCATTTGTGACAACACTAGTGCTATCAACATCTCTAGTAATACTTCCATGCACTCAAATACCAAGCACATTCCTATCAAGTTACATATAGTAGGAGAACAAGCTTCTTGTAATGTTGTTCAAATTGAATATGTGCCACAAAATAACAACTTGGAGACATATTTACTAAACCACTTGCAAGAGAGGCCTTCATGCATCTCTAGCAGCAGATAGGAGTTGTGACTCTGCCTCCCAAATTACTTAATTATAATGAGTATTGGAAGAAACTTAACTTAAAGGATCAAAGTAGAGTATAGTGTTTTGTGGGGAGACTTCAAAAGGAGCCTTTTCCATTGATAGTAAAGGAGGAGAAGAAAAATGATGCTTTGTTTCAAGGGGAGTTTAGTTTGATTCCATTAGTGCCAAAGGGGGAGATTATTGGACAATTGGCATTATCTAAATGGTTTATGGAACTATGTATGTTGGAATTGATGTCAACCAAAATAACATTGATGTTAGAAGTAGTAGATGTTGGCAGTGAGGAGCATGTTGTTCAAGGAGAGTTCTATGGTAATAGTAATGTTTTGTAGATAATAATCATAGTAGTAGTCTTAATGGAGAATCCATAAAAAGATGACTATGATGAGTGGGGAGTACAGGAATTTGGAGGATATTATTTCTCAAGACATCAACTTAGTTTCTCCATAAATTGGCATAGTTGGAAAGTGTTCTGGAAGACATTTCTAATGGTATGCTCAAGTCTAGAAAATTCCTTTTGGATCAGGAGTTACAGTTAGTGGAAGTTTGGAGACAAAAAATATAATTTGCTTAGGATTTAGGCAGGTTTTGAACTAAGGTCAAGACTTAGGTGATTCAGGTGTTGTCAGAGGTTGAGCAACATAACAGAGTTTGGCAAGAAAACAAAGTTCCAACCCAAACCTCCTGACCTATGAAGAACCAACTATCTAGTTGGAGGTTCGTTTGTGAAAAAAAATTTGGTAGGAGAAGAATGTCCCAACCCTTGATCCCCAACCTATGTGGGAACCGGTACAGGAAAATAATTGACAGAGTGTGATTGTATCACGGTGATGTCTTAGCAACAATGTGGTGGATGATGTTAACATGACATGATAGTATGGAGGACATGTGGTAGGCAATTTCAACATTTTTGGGTGGCCTAATGGGCCAAATCTAAGCAACACATGTCACCATGCAGAAGGTTCCATGTGGCCCAAATGATGTTAGCATGAAATAAGCTAATGATGTGGCTAAACCTTGAAGTTTGTGCCAAGGGGTTGTTTTGTGAAAATTTTCCCATGAATAAAACAGGCCAAAATAGTGAAAAAGGGCCCAAGTCGAGCCTATGTGAAAGTCATTGAACTAAACAAAAATGCATAATAGCTAGAGTATTCTGACCCACAACCTTTCAAAATCGCGATCAACATTGAAAGGTGTTCCCAAGGGTTGGTTTTGAATGGTTTTCGTATTTGATTAGTGACTTCACTAACTATGACAGAGGAGCAGAGTTGTTGCTATTATTAATGGTCAAAGCAAAGAACATAAACAAGGTAGCGAGGACCATGACCTGTAGAGCTAATTTAATGGGTCTGGCTCAACTAAAAGAATCCATCCATGATATTTCCTACACGATATTAATAATTCAATGGAAAATTTAGCTTGGTGCAAAAGACTTGATTAAAAAATAAGAAATCCATGCCTGAGGTACAAGTTGATTACTATGATCAGTTTGTAAGCATCGAATGCGTCATTGAAGTGCAAGATTGGACTGAGAATTAATTCTCAGCATAGGGAAACACTTACAATTATATTCTCTGCATTAAATTAGTTGACGTGACTAATAACAAGATTTATAAGCAAAATGGGGAGCCTTGTTGATATGTGAAAGGTGACTAATAACTCATTTTCAATATGGTGGACATCTAAATAAGCAATCAAAAATTCAATGCAGCTGCAATGGGTGATTGAACTATCCCATCTCCAAAATTAAATATGGTTGTAGAGTGTGGGCACTTTGATAGGAAAACTACAGAACATGCCATTTAGTAGTACACTATCATGTTCAGAGACTACAAAGACAACATCATTCCTATCAAAACATAGGAACAAAACAATGGAGTGCAATTGAGCAAATTGGGGGAATATAGAATTGTTGTGAGATAAATGTTGTAGCATTGTGAGTGTGTGACTGAGCCAAGTGTTCAGTAATAGACATAGTGTCAAAGGATTGAGACCATAATTAGTTGAGAAGTAGAGAACATAATTCAAAGGAGAATTTATGAGTTGAAGAAAAGGATATGTCATTGCAGTAGATCATATTTATATTATTATCTATATCTATTAGCCTCTGTTGTCAGTTTGAAAATTATATGAAAAGTAGAACAATGGCTAGAGCAGGTAGTGGCCTACATTCATATGAGGTTGGTGCCTCTTGGCAAGTGGTGGCTTACTAAATGAAGGGTTTTGGGGCCTCCTGTGAGTGGTTTCTCACAAAAAACTTGATATAATTAAGTGGCTTCTTAATTTACATCATAATAACAAACAAATTGGTGGTTTTTTCCCTTGGGTTTAAACGTAAAAATACATATGTCAATATGTGTGTGTTGCTCAACTGATGAACTATGTGCTCATGTGAAGGGTTTTCTTTACTACACATTTAAATTGTATCCTGAATGGTCATACAACTAATTAGCAGAAGTCAAAGAAAATTGTTGGGCACAGGATCCCCCAAGGAACGTTTTGTAGCTTAGAGCCCAGATTTTGGTCATAAATTGTATCTTTGATGTAAAGATTCGGCATTTTGTGGGCATGGACCACGTAGCTTGTAAACGAGTCGTAGGGCTATCCACCCTTAATTTTATAATGTAATGTCGGCTAGAGAGATCTACCGATGGTCCACGGACAATGGAATTGTATAAATAGAGCGAGGCTCTAAGTTGTAAAGGAATCAATTGAATGATCATGGAATAGAAGCATAGTAGAATATCTAAGGGTAAGGTTGAGTCTTTGGGTCATAGAGTAGGAGAAGGTTCTGCAGCTGAGTGTGCAGAGGTCTAGTAGTCCACAACTGAGTGCATTGACCCTTACAACTGAGTGCACAGGGTGAGTCGAGTTTGTAACTGTTGGATAATTAATAAAGAGAAGTTTCATATCAATTTTGTGCATCTATTTCCTATTTTATGCATTGAGTATATTGGGTATGAATTACATCTTTACTATTTATATGGTGCACGAACATATATGATTTTGTTGATTAAGTAAATGTGAGATAAAGTATCCCTTTACAAGAAGTTAACTAAAATTTGTAAGAAGGTAAGTACAGTATGCGATGTAACTTGGGGAAACAGCACAGATCACTACCCTAGCACCGCGAAAGCATCTCAACCCTTGGTTAGGGCTACGTGCATGTGATTATAATAGATCACGAAGGTCTCGCAGGTCATAATAGTCCAATAAATAACTTGCGGGAAGGTAGGCACAGTTGGACTAAATCGATACCTCAGACATCTCAAGGGTGTGGAAACTTGGTTCCAGCATCCCCCTATACTACTTTGGGTGAGTCTTCAGTCTGTACTCCGCAGAATGATGCCGAAAGGGCTAGTAGTGTAGGGACTTGTTTGGCTAATTAACTTCGAACCTGGGTCAGGCCCCATCAAGCCAACAAATGGTTCTGTTACCTGGATCAGAGTTTGCATAGATATGTTTGATGTCGTATCATTGGAATCTAGCTAAGAAGGAAATTGAAGGTTGGTTGGATAGAAGAATCCACGAGTTCATGACATAGCAGAATAGGAATCTGTGACTATCAAAAGAAGAGTGGTTAGACTGCTACCTGTACATAGAGATCCATGAAATCTTCTTCGTGTCTTTCCCTACTGAGTTGTACGAGTGGACTGCGAAGCTATCAGATAGCCAAGGAAGGTGGAAGCACGAAGTCCTATTGTGTGGACCCTATAGTTAGTGCATAGGTTGGAAGCATTAGAGGATAAGATTATGCATGCTGTTGATCACTAGCTCAATCAGATTATAAGAGGATCCATTACCGAGTTCGCAGTTGACACCTCACTCAGCTATAGCGAGGCAGAGCGATGCTTTATCAAAGGATCACAAGGTAAGTATGTAAAGTCTCTTAACACTTGGATTAAAATATTATTATGTGAAAAGAGGGTTATGCAATTACCTTTATGTTTGGGGCTATGTGAAGTGGAAAAGCTTACAGGAACAAAGGAAGTAAGGGACCAGAAGATAGCCCCTCGATTTCACCTCTGTGATGGGACGAGGAAGATCTTGCGAAGGTCTCACCGTGAAGTGCGATTCATTTGATAAGGCAAATAATTCTGAAAATACCACCTCCACCAACACTGCCACCAGATTCACCACCATCACCTCCATCTTCAACTGTACTACTTCCACGCTCACCGTGATTCAATATGGCAAGCACGATATAGCTACCTGTGTTCAAGGGATTGGGAAATGAGTATCCAAACCAATTTTGGTTCATATTAAGATTTGTATGGGAAGAGCAGTGTTATAGCTCCAAATCTCACTCTTATGGTTTTTGATGCTGCACTCATGGCCCAGGGCAACCCCTCCTTCCAGACCTAGTCCAAAAATTTTAAAAAAATTGTTTTATCCCTTATACGCGACATTGCCCTGAGTTAAATGTGTGTATACGTGGGTAGGCATATACCCAACCCGCATATATCTATTAAAACACTTAAAAAAATATAAAACTCCTTAATTTTGGGTGGAGATCGTGGGTTTTACCTGCTGATCACCTGTTAGTGCCCGTGGCCCAGCTGTTCCCAACCAACTCCCATCTAAAAAACTACTTTGGGAGAAGTATAAAAAGGCTTCAATGGGAAGGCGTAAGGGAGGAGAGAAGAGAGAGAAAGGTTATTATGCTGAGATTTCTTTGACCAGGTCTGAAGATCCTTGTGCCTCCTACACTTCCCCCATTTTTACAGGAAACCCTTGTTTCCTTGTGTGTTGATGTCCATCTACTACTTGTGATATCATGGAGCAAGTCATGGAAGGAGTTTGTTAAAGGCTTGAGACTGGACAAATCCGGAGGAAGGCTTCGCTTGGAGCCTGCGAAAGGACGACTCAGGTGAAATTGTTCTTTTTTGTACTTTATTTGTCTATAATAAAAGAAACACATGTCTTTGTTCCTGATATAAATCTTCTTCATGTTTGTGATATTCATGTTAGAATTCATATGTGAATGGTTGTTTAAATTTCATAACTAACTAGCTTTCTTTACAATATGAAGATGGTTTCTTTATAAGGTTTAGTCCATATACTTCTGTACTTTCTTGAATTGGTTGTTTTGCAGGTCAAAGGAGCAAAAGGAACTCCAAGAAGGGTTTGGACCCTCGAAGGACCTTCTCAAACGTAGGACCTCAAGTATGCCCCTTCTCATAGAATTTGCTTATGCTAGCATAATGGTTGTGTGGAATGTGTGTTTCTCTGTATAGACAACTTTCAGTCTGCTAGGATATCAGCCCAAGACCCTAGGGGAACTTTTCCCTTAATAGAATTGGCGACTCCACTGGGGACAACATCATTGTTGTTCCTAGTTTGGGTGTGTTCAAGCCAATCAGGGCTCAGCTGCCTATTTGCTTGTTGTTGCTATGTGGTCTGCTCTTGAATTATAAGTTTGGTCAGCTTCTTCAGTCTGTTTTTTATTTTTTCTTGAAATATTTTATATACATTGTTTTTCTTGCTTATAGAGGCGTATATATGCATGTTTCCTTAAGTTAACTAGTGTATACGCAGGTTTCCTTAGGCTCAGTCGCATATACACGCAATCTGTACATCAGTACGGTCGCGTATATCTTGC
The DNA here is from genome assembly GCA_031772625.1 of Pinus tabuliformis. Lineage (NCBI taxonomy): Eukaryota > Viridiplantae > Streptophyta > Pinopsida > Pinales > Pinaceae > Pinus > Pinus tabuliformis. The sequence continues at coordinate 319,276,327 of CM062805.1, forward strand.
AATTTTCAAGTTTTTTTAAATCTTTTTGTCTCTCAAGGTCTGCCTGCTAGTTTGATTCAGTCTTAAACAGTCACTTTCCAGTGTCAGTTGTTAGTTTTACAGCAAGCATCTGATTCCAAATTCTCTCTGATTATAAGAAGTGTTGGTCTTGTTTTTGTTTTCGCAAGCGTCATCGTTTTTTTTCTTAAACACGCAAGATTTCTTGCTGGGAATATTGGCTGCTCTGATTTATCAGGGCAGGAACATTGATCTCAATCTTTGTGTTAAATCTTGTTTTTGGTGACTTTTTGTTTGCTTGACAAAACCGCTTTTTGTGACCATCCACTTTTTGTTTCATGAAAGTTGTTGATTGACACTTTCTTGAAATTTATCTTTTCAATCTTTTGGTCTTTGTTGCCAAAGCTTTCATTGTTGCTTTTGATTGTTAAGAGCATCTTTAAACACATTTCTTTTTGTTGAGTTTTCATCCATTGTGTGTTGTCAACTTGCAAAAGTGTTGTTGCCTATTCTTCAATCATAAAGTTTCAGTCTTGTTGAGAGCATTTTTGAAAAGACATTTTTGTTTTTTCTTTTGAAGAAAACTTTTTGAAAAAATTGGTTTTGCTTTCTTGAACTTTGTTTTGAGTTGGTTTCCTTTTAGTGAATGAAAGTGCTTTTTGTTTGTCTTGAAACTTGTTTTTAGTGTTTAGATGAAATGAATGGTAGCATCTCATATTCCATCTAAACATTTTAAGTGGCAAAATAAAAATTGATAAGAAAGCAACTTTCATTTCTTGATTTAAGAGTAGTTTTGAGTCTTGCATCAACATGTACTTGTTGCATTAGGATAGATTTGCACATCTTTTTAGGCATCCATAGCTTTGTTAACTTTTGTGAGTGTGAAGCTTGAATTAACGAAAAGAAAAGAAAAATTTGTTTTATTTGAAGTTCCTCTGAACCCTGTAGAAATTTCTTTTCATCAAAAAACGAAAACAAGTGCATTTGCATGTAGTTTGGTTTTTATTAATTTCTTTTGCGTCAAAACACCACTAGTTTCACTTCCTCTTATCCCATGACTTAAAGAACAGCCTATTTTAAAATCAAGCGCTAATTAAAATTCACTAAAACTTTTTATTATCAAGTTAGATACACCAACAAGTTTTAGGATTTTAGGGCCTTGGATTAGGCGAGTGGAGAGTTAACTCTCCAAGGCCATTTAAACTATCAAACATAGGAGTCTGAATAGTGAGTGAAAATCCAATAGCGTTAGGAAGACCAAGAAAGCTCCGGATCTAGGAGTTAATCATGAGGGTATGTGAAGACGGGGAAGAGAGATACCCCCTCTCCTACTTGTCTGAACTTACCTCACAACTGTTCCACCTGGCTTCTGCGATGAGTTGGTATCCATAGTTGCTACTCTTAGGGATCTACACAGGTGGCTGTGGAGGGGAATCCTGTGGCACCTGAGGTTGACATTGCATCACTGTCAACGGTAATACTGGAGGGCACCCTTACGAAGCTTGGGAGCTTGCACCGGCGCAGGCTGTTGTTAGGAGGTCAGCATAACTTCCTCTATTACCTTCGCTAATAGGACTGGGCCGTCATTATCCCAGACTATCTTCGGAAGGCCCCTTACTCCACTTTCTTGTATTTTGGTGTCCATTCCTCATCACCCGGAGCGGAAATACTTGGAAGTTGTTTGACTGGATGACTTATTTTAGGGACTTTTCAGTGAGTTCTCTTTGCTCCTTGTATATAGTTGGCTTTAGGTATTTTTGTCTAGTCACGTTTGGACTTTGTGTTCTGAGTGACTGGCTTATCACTCTACCAATCTTGAAAGGCTTTTGGTCATTCTTTCAGAAGTTGTGGAGTTTCCTCCTCAAGGGAAAAGGTTTTGATTGCTTATCCATATTCCTTGGAAAGTTATTTCTACATTCCCGTAAGGGAAGACTCTGTGGATCAGTTTGATATGGCTAATATTCCTATGGAAGCCAACCAAGGTACCCTTCCAAAAGGAGATCCTTGTGCTTTTCCTTTCTTTGGAAACGTTGGTACTCCCTTGATGGCCACTTTGAATATTCTTGGGTTGAATGTTGGACTACTTGTTTGGCTGTGGTCCACTCCGAATATTCCAGATGCTCTTGAAGCTTCGTAGTTGAATGCTTTATTTCAAGGGCATCACATGGGTGCTAATTGTTCATATTCTTTCAAAGAGAAATCTGGGATTCCTTCTTCTCCTCCTTCTTGTAACAAGAAATCTAAAAAGAGGAGAAAGAGGAAGTCAAAGAAGAAGAATAATTCTATCCCTTCATCCTCAACCTCTTCCAGTCATGTTGGAGATGAGTCTTCAGCCACTGCAAGTCATGCTGGGGGCATAAGTCTAGTCACTGCAAGTCACACTAGCACTTCATCCTCAACCTCTACCAGTCATGTTGGAGATGATCCTTCAACCACTGCAAGTCATGCTGGAGGCACAAGTCTAGTCACTGCAAGTCACACTAGCACTTCATCCTCAACCTCTGCCAGTCATGTTGGAAATGAGTCTTCAGCCATTGCAAGGCATGCTGGGGGCATGAGTCTAGTCACTGTGAGTCATACTAGTAAAGAGTCACCGACCTCTGCAAGTCATGTTCAGGACTCTCCGCAAACCACTGCTAGTCATGTTGGCAGAATGGAGGTTGATAAGAAACCTGGACGTAGAAGTTTTAAACCTAAGTTCCCTTGTAAGATATGCAAGGGAGACCATCTTACTCATTTATGCCCTGGTATTCCAGAGGTTCAAAGGATATGGTTCGAGTCTGAAAGTACTTCTACTCCTAGATCTGATATGGTTTCTCATCAATCCCATCAACCATTGGTTGATAATGTGGTAGAGCCAGTGCAATCATTGGCCGATTACACTCCTCTTTTGGGGGGCGAAGTGCCTAACAAAAGAGTCTGTTTGATCTCTAGTACAGAGTGTTTTGGTATAGGGGTCATTCCTGTCTCTTTGAATGTTCCCCCTCCAAGTTATAGGAGTGTTTCCTTTGATTGGGATAGCCTTGTTGAGCCTCGTCTTCCTTTCGCTGCACCTTTCCAAATAAAGGTCAGAGTTAATTCCACAAATGTCTATCAATGTATGGTGGCTGAAGGATCCTCTCCAAGTATTATATCCTCTTTGACTTGGAAAGCTTTGGGTTCCCCAAAGTTGTTGACAGCTCAGAGTCAGTTGTTAGCCTATGATAGAAGACCTGGTGAATCTATGGGTGTTCTTCCTCAATTGCCTATCACTTTAGGTGGGAAGACTGTCTTAATCAATATGATGGTGGTTGATAGCCCTTTAGACTTTAATATGCTACTTGGGTGTGATTATGTCTATGCTATGAATGCTGTGGTGTCTTCACTCTTTCGAGTAATGTGCTTTCCTCATAACAAGAATATTGTCACTATTGATCAACTTGCTTCTGATAATCACCACCCTAATTCGAATTTACTGCAGAATGCCCCTTGGTTTGTTCCAAGTGTTCAAGTAGACTCTAGCCCGCCACGAGTCAATTATGTGGAATTGAATCCTCAATGTTCAATCACTTCTAAGAAGGATCCTTTGACCTATTATTCTCCTTCTTGGGACTTGGTCCCGGCAGTTGACCGAGAGATTCTTCATATAGGGACATGGGACCCCTTAATTCCCTCTTTTGATCCTTGTAGGTCTCATGATTTCTTAGAACTTGTTTTGCCTTCACAGGAGGAACTCTTTGAAGCCATGAGTCTTGACTACCAAAGGAATCCTTGGTTCGATCCCTGCAAGGGGTTTGTCCAGAAGAGCTATTATACGTAAGCTGTAAGGTTGCGTGGTTCCCTGTACCATATTGTATATATAAGGTACGCATTTTCAAGTTTTGTATTCTATAACACAAGATTTTATATGAAGTTTATATGTGGGATGTATTAACTTCTTGTCTAGTGTTCCTCTTTATGTATACATAAGTTGGAAGATTTCTCCTTTGGAAACTTTTATGGTTGGTTTGTTCCGAAAAGTATTGGTTCTCGAAACTGGCATATAGTTTAGGTTTTTCTGCCTGCATTGTGCACTTATCAGTTTCCTTTTCCATTTTGGCCTTAGGATCGACCCCACCAATTTATGGTGCGAAACCTTCTCATTGCTTAGAAGTATCATGACTTGTGTGGTAGAGCCTATCTTATCATGGGTGCCCTAGTTAGTACCTTGTTGTCACTTGGCACTCATGCAGATTTTTTGTCCTTAGGTTCAGGAGTCCTCTATAGTCCCGCCATGACTTATGCAATCAAGACTCATTCCTCTTTGCTTCTTTGCTTCGTTCTAGCCTTATACCCTAAAGGCTCCTTTGTGTTGAGTTGTACTACTGCACTGCATGTTGACTACTTGCACCTTTTTGCCTAGAGCCGGCTTCACTTAGACTCGTGTTTAAGCCAACTTTTATCCATGACGACTGCAAAATAAACCTTGCATATCTTTGACCTCTACAACTTGACACACCTTGACCCATGGAAGGAACACACCTTTGAGTGTCATTGACCAGTTTTTACCTCCCTACATTGAGCATAGGAACGTTCCATTCCTAGGAACTAGATCATCTGTTTCACCGACACTCGTTCTTTCCACTATACCATAACATTCTTTTATTTTTTTTCAAGCTTAATAGAAAAAGACAAAAAAATTAAATATTCCAAAAAGAGTGGGAATGGGATAGTATTTCCATTTATTGTTGGCAGCTAGAGTCAGTCATGTCGCCCTTGAACAAAGCACTCAAAGCAAATTCTCCTTCGTTTGGGCGGGATTTAGTTTGACTTAGGTACGCCTTAACCTTATTATTGAGTCAGTTCTCCCCCGATTGGTTATCTCTTCCAATCATATGGAGGGTTCATTCGTGCCTCGTACATGAAAAACTTATACAGAGTCATCATATGCTGCCACATAGTCACATTGAGTCATGCTTTTGTTCAAGGGAAGTTAGCTTGAGTCGGCCTCTCTGCGGTGTCTCTTGACTCATTTTTCAGTCGGCCATCCCTGGTTGTCAATATCATGTCTATCATCACATCAGTTATATTGGTCCTTTGATCGTGCCGATTTGAGAAGGTCTCCATTGACTTCTTGCTGGCGGGTCTTGTCCTTATCGACGACGACATCTTGCTCTGAGGACAGGCCTAGAGCTGCACCCTGGCCCTATTTTCATTATTGATAGGTCACCTTGTGCTCAGCATCAATCAGTATCATGGGTCTTTAACTGAGTGGTTTCCCTTGTGTTCAGCTTACATTATCACACATTTGGATTCGTGCAGTACCTTGGTTTCCATTTGACCCTATTGGTGGATACCTCGCCTCTATGTCAGCTTCCATTATTGGTTGGTTCAGAGGTTTTCTGTCGTGTGCTAGCCACATCTTGTGTATGCCAGAAACGTACTTTGGTTGGGTTAGTACATCTCTTTCGTCCGGTTCCTTCCACATTATTGGCCTACGGGTTACACTCACGCTAGATTGATGAAGGATGCCTTAATGCCTTCCTTCTAGCGGATCTTTCCCTAACAACTTCGAATCATTGCTCTGGGGCAAAGATCTAGAGTCCATTTGGCAGTACCTTGGGGTTTGCAATCATTAGTGCTAGATCCTTCGCTATCAATAGTGGGAAACCATCATTGTCTCCTGATCGATAGATTATTACAGGTGTTCGACTCCAGCTCATCTATTGACAGTTGTTGGATTGTACTGGGTACCTTGACACTCATTATCATTATCGGTGAGTAGTTTCGCATTTTTTAACGGTATACATCAATGACCGGTAATCAAATGATTTCTCACATGGTCGACTTCAGATCATTTATTCCCATGGTGTAGAAATGTACCATGGCGGTCAGTGAAGACCTCAGGTTGTATCAGCATTCATTGGTTCACTTGACAGTTGCTCCTGTTGCTGCTAGTTGATACCGCTCCACCTTATATGTTGCATTCAGTCATGAAGACATTCTATATGCTGGCACCTGAGTTTGCAGTGTAGTACCATCCTATTCCATCATGTTCAGTTGGTACTTTTTGTGATCACTTCTTGATATCAGTGATCCGGTTCATCCTTCAGTATCATTGACATTCTTATATGTGATATTCAGACATGTACTTGTTTGATCATGATCAGATGATCCATTATGTATTTTCCAGTCATTTATACTTGTATACTTAGTGGATTCGCTTGTACTTGATATGCGGACATGCTTTACTTTTTCTGAGCATGGGTATGCCCATCTTAGACAATGTTTCTTTCTGATCTCCTTTTGTGGCTTGGCAGGCTGAACTCTAGTGAAGTCCTTCTCGATTTTTGACAGATTTCCTTTCCATGGACTTGCTTAATACATTTAGGCCATCATGTCCCCCTTCTGACCTCATATATTATGGGGCATATGTTATAGCTCCAAATCTCACTCTTATGGTTTGTGATGCTGCACTCATGGCCCAGGACAACCCCTCCTTCCAGACCTGGTCCAAAAATTTAAAAAACAGTGTTTTATCCCTTATACGCGACATTGCCTTGCGTTAAACGCGTGTATATGTGGGTAGGCATATACCCAACCCATGTATATGTATTAAAACACTTAAAAAAATATAAAACTCCTTAATTTTGGGCGGAGATCGCGGGTTTTACCTGCTGATCACCTGTTAGTGCCCATGGCCCAACTGTTCCCAACCAACTCCCAACTAAAAAACTACTTTGGGATAAGTATAAAAAGGCTTCAATGGGAAGGCCTAAGGGAGGAGAGAAGAGAGAGAAAGGTTATTATGCTGAGATTTCCTTGACCAGGTCTGAAGATCCTTGTGCCTCCTGAACTTCCCCCATTTTTACAGGAAACTCTTGTTTCCTTGTTTGTTGATGTCCATCTACTACTTGTGATATCATGGAGCAAGTCATGGAAGGAGTTTGTTAAAGGCTTGAGACTAGATGAATCCGGAGGAAGGCTTCGCTTGGAGCCTGCGAAAGGACGAATCAGGTGAAATTGTTTTCTTTTGTACTTTATTTGTCTATAATAAAAGAAACACATGTCTTTGTTCCTGATATAAATCTTATTCATGTTTGTGATATTCATGTTAGAATTCATATGTGAATGGTTGTTTAAATTTCATAACTAACTAGCTTTCTTTATAATATGAAGATGGTTTCTTTATAAGGTTTAGTCCAGATACTGTTGTACTTTCTTGAATTGGTTGTTTTGCAGGTCAAAGGAGAAAAAGGAACTCCAAGAAGGGTTTGGACCCTCGAAGGACCTTCTCAAACGTGGGACCTCAGGTATGCCCCTTATCATAGAATTTGGTTATGCTAGCATAATGGCTGTGTCAAATGTGTGTTTCTTTGTATAGACAACTTTCAGTCTGCTAGGGTATTAGCCCAAGACCCTAGGGGAACTTTTCCCTTAACAAGCAAGGAGTTACAGATGACAATATAAAGAAAGTGACACTGGTTAGTGCCCTACAGGACCATGCACTAACCTGGTATATTAAGCACTCTAATGATAATCTAAATGTGGGAATCACGGATATCCAAATTACACTAAGGAATTTAGCAGGTCGAAGTCTAAAGCACAATCGATCATTGGATTCAAAGAAATCACGATGCTACTAGGAGAGACTCCTTGGGAGTTGGATCAGAGGCTAAAGTGTACAATTCGCGAAGCTAACATGAATTTAATGGATGGACAACATTGCGAGTGGTTTGTAGCATCACTAATGCCACATTTAAGGAGTGTGTTATCACAACAAAAGTTGATGACTTAGGAAGAGGCCCTAGAGATCATGATGAGGTTGCATGAGACCCCAATGAAGGATCCTAACTTAGGAACTCCGCAGATCCATGTGAAACTGAAGAATTTATGCCTTGAGATGCAGAGTCTGAAACAGGATAGGACAGCTCGACCAGAAGTGTGTGAAGAGGCGTGGTGCATAAAATGCAAGGGGCAGGGTCATGATAAGGACCACTACCCAGTGTTTGAAAATTACCTCATGGGAGGAGGACCGATGCCGTTAAGGCTAGAAGAACAAGCAGGACCTGGCGCAACACTTGCTTTGTGGTGCGTGATTTGTCAAATAAGTGGAAAGAATACTACGAACAACTGCCATTTGTTACATAAGTACACGTAAAATTCACAATAGTTGTTCTGTAACTTTTGTAGATCGGTGGGACACAATGAGCACACCTGTAGAAGCTATGAGTTGATGATGGGTAGAATTCCTACCTACAGAGTTCAGGTTAAGGCGTGGCCCCTAGACGAGAATGCAAGAGGGGCTTGAATAGGATTTCAAGGGCATGGACGAGGCTGAGGTGGAGGAGGACCTGGAAGAGGTCATGAACAGCTAATATGCTACAACTGTGGAGGGCCAGAACAATATGCCCACGATTATATGAACCCAACACATTCGTCATGTTTGTATTGTACTGTTTCTGATAATGAGATGGAAGATATTCCTACGCTGATAGCTAGGATCTGTGACAAAGGAGAGCTAGCAGCTCCCTCGCCTCAGAACATGCAGATGATGAGGTCTAAGCTGCATGAGGAAGATCCAAAAGTGAACATTGTGCTCCAAAGTGGAATCGCGATAGGAGATGACAAAGGAAAACAACCAGAGGATGGTACACAGGTTCGCAAAGCTCCGATGAAAGAAGCCAAGTTTGATTTGGAGCGCGCTCGAGAAACCTTCATGGAAGCTAAGAAGAGCTTCACTGATACCTCCACTTCAGGAAACAAAGATAGACCGGAGCCATAGATGGACCCATCTATGCTTACGACATCCCTAGAAACATGCATGAAGTTACTATGCGACAATAAGGTTGTAAAAGGATTGTAGGAACTCATTAACAGATGCGTTGGGATAGCACCAAGAGAATTGCATGTAGTCTGGAAGATTGGAAAGCATAAGATGAGGACAGGGAGAGAAATGAGGTTAACTGTGCAAATTGGAGATTATGAAATGGACCAAGTAATTCTGGATTTAGTATCAGATGCGAACGTTCTGCTGAAGCAAACATGGGAGCGAATCAGGAGACCTACGTTGCAGTGGTCTCCTATTTAGCTGCAAATGGTGAACTAGTAGAAGATAATACCCATGGGGCGATTGCAGGTGTTGGGCATGGGATCCCCCACGGCAAGTTTTGGGGCTTAGAGCCCAAATTTTGACTAAGTCTAATGTAAAGACTCCATGATGTGTAGGCGTAAATCGCGAAGATTGTAAAAGAGTTAGAGGATTGTTCACCCTCATTTTTTTAATGTAATGTTAGCTTGAGAGATGTACCCATGCTTCGTGGACCATGGGCTTGTATAAATAGACCGAGGCTCTAAGTTGTAGACAAGAATAAAAATAATAGAATAGAATGGAATGAATGACAATGAATTGAGTCTGATGTAAGTATAGGCTGAGTCGTTGGGTGGTAAAGTAGGAGAAGGTTCTACAGCTAACTGCGCAGAGGCCTATTAGTCTGAAACTAAGTACGCGGACCACTGCAGCTGAGTGCGTAGGCCAGGTTGAGTTTGTAACCGATTGAAGCAATAATAAAGAGAAGTTCTACATTATTTGTGTGTATTGTTTCTTGTTTTATGCTTTTAAGTATATTGGGCATGAATTGTAAGGTTACTATTTATTTGCTGCATGAACTTATATTAATATGTTGAATAAGTGAATATAAGATAAAGTATCAGCTTAATCAAAGATAACTAATTATTATAAGAAGATAAGTAAGATCTGCAATGTAACTTGGGGAAATAGCGCAGATCACTGCCCTAGCAGCGTGAAAGCTCCACTACCCTGGGTTAGGGCTGCGCGAAGGTGAATATGATAGGGCGCGAAGGCCTCATAGGTCAGGAAAGTGCATGGAGTAACCTATGTGAAGGTATTCATAGTTAGACTACATCGACCCCTTAGAGATCTCAAAGGTGTAGAAACCTAGTTCTAGCATCCCCCCATACTGTCACACGGAATTTGTCAAGGGTGCGGACACAGCTGACCTTCCTAGAAGTCTAAGACATTCTAATGACAAACAAGACAAAGTGGAGTGATCTTTCTCTAAATACACCTTTTACAATATGAAAACTACAAGTGTTTAGGCTTACCTTATTCCAAAACGTTGTTGTTGAAGTCCGTTCTTGACGATCCGGATGAGCTCCTCCTTCAAGTCAATTCCTGCAACCACAAACAATCAAACAATTACCAAGCACTTGCATTTCATATAATAAAACATATATTCAACATGCAGACCAAGGAACACATGAAATAACTCATTAACACAAGCTATTGAGAAAAATAAACCAGTTTGTATTAATAACGAAACAAAGAAACTCTTACAACCTGGCCTTGGTGTTGTGCAAGTTCCTCCCAGGGTCCATCAAGGGTTTTCCTCTACTTTGACAAAGCTCACCCTCTCCCAAGTAGAATCAAGTGAAGACAATCTCTCCTCACAAAGGCTCTAATGGAAGACCTAAATCCTGCAGCATTTACCCAAAGAAAATGTATAGTTCCAACCTCTCCTCCTTCTGGCTCAATGCCTTTATTTATAGTGCTGTAAAGAGGTTATTCAGGTCCACTATCAATGGGATCATCCCCCTCTTTGGGTGGGATAGCTCCCTTATTGATGGGATAAGTTCCCCCTTAATAGAGATACATGAACCAACTGGAGGCGCATCCATTTCATCAAACCGACCTCTAGAATGTTCTAGAAGTAACCACAAGTAACTTTTTTAAGATGAAACTTGCGCATTTTGCCTTTTACAGAAGGACGCACCTGTCCTTTGACATACAGAGCGTCTAAAGACGCAGACTTTGTGAACATTGTCAGCGTCCCCGCAGGTAAGGCTTGAGAGAACCTGCGACCCCAGAGATAAACATATTTTTTACAAGACTTTCTCTCTTCTTTGAGTTTGAGATGGATAACAGAGGCATGAGACTTGCCTAAGAGGGTAGCATGACTGTTGATTTGAGCCATACTAACTGTAAGTAGTCAAGGTGACATTTTTTAGTGTAACAGATTGCCCCCTAAAGTGCGAAGCCTGGAATAGAGTAGGGTTTTGTAATTCTAGGAAGGGTGAAGCGCTTTATCATTTCAAGGATTGTCTTGTGGATGACCTGGTTGGAACCTGCAATTTTCAACACAAAATACATGGATAAGATTATATCATCACTGAGGTAGGCATTCCCATACTCAGATTCAAAACTTTAACTAATGGACTAACTATTCTGATACAGGAATGATCTTGCAGTACATCATTTTAATAGACTTTTGTAGACACAGTATGGACGCAGCCATCTGTTTATGATTAGTCTACATAGATAATGAATACAAAACTCCTCGCAGCCTGGATGGTAGAAACTAGATCCAGGGTCTTCACTTCTACTTCCCGAATTGGTACGATTCTAGCCATGTGATTAAATGATTTGATGTCGAACATGGTAGAAACCACTTGATTACCAGTCAATGATGTAAACTGTTAACAAGCATGAGAGAGACCACCAGTAATGTCAATGGTTCTCAAAGTACCAAGCACAACCCGTGAAATGTGAATAGATGTTTTGATGTCGAACACTTCACGGAATCCTTTGATCGAAAGTCAATGATGTAAACTGACGTCAAAGGCGAGAAACCTGCCATTGATGCATGCAGACTTCAAGGTACTGTCGATTCCTAAGTCATCTTTCTAGATAATGTGTCGATGTCGATAGAAAGCGACCCGTTGCAGGCAAGCCCGCAACACGAAATCATTGTTCAAGTTGAAGAAATGTTGCTGTAAGGACTGACTCAGGGATGGTCAAATGGATGACAAGTATTTTGCAGATGAAAGTTTTGCTTGCAGACCTCTTGAACACATAACGACACAACAGATGGCTTGGTGACGAATAACTCAAAGTTAATCCCCGAAACCTGGTTAAAGACTTTCAAAGTGATTTGGTCAACTGTGAGGTAAAAGATTTCCCAACCCAGGTGAATGAAAAGTGTCGTGTTCAAGAGCGGTAATAAAGTTTCTTCTGAGACAAAAGGTGACAAACAGGTTCATTCTTCTCTCTTTTCCCCCACCATTTCTGGCAAGTACCTCTTTATTTTTAACAAGCTTGAGGAGGATAACATATGCTTGATTATAAGCTCATCCTTCGGACGAGTCCAACCTAGTTTAAATTCGAACCCTAGGAAGGAGTGGTTCGTTCCTGTTTGTAATTGAACAGGTCCTCTACTGTAAAAGTTTAACGAGCCCAGTATAGGAGAAACTCGGCGTTTTTCAATTTTAGAGAGTCTGAAAAAACTAAAGGAGACTCCACGTTGAACTTTTTCGTATATTTGTGTCCCTCAAGCCCGAAAAAGTATAAAATAATACCTGGGGGAACCGCTTGATCTTGCGACCAAGGAGTACTTTCATAATAGTGTCGTTGACCTGAAAAGTAAAAAGCGATCAAGGACACGTCGTTTTATTTCCTTATCGAGTTCGAAACGACAAAAACCCGGCAATCTTTTCCTGATTTTGCGGTCAGAAAAGAGCTAAAAGGGGACCGTCTTTTAATTCCGTTTTAACGAGTGAAAAAGAAACACTCGGCGATCTTTTCATGTTTTAGGAGTCAGAAAAGGGCTTAAAAGATGACTCTGATATTTTTGTTTGTGAAAAATTACAATTTCCCTCGAAATCCCTTTGTCCTGCACAAAAGCAATACATTACTCATACCTGTTTAAAATAGGCAAAAATACATTGAAAACATCTTTTCATGGTAAAAAATGAACTAATTCATCCAAAAAACCTATAAAAAGACCTTTTACCATGTCATTTTTACCGTTTCACTGTTGAGGTTGAAAAAGGAGCTTTTGACAAGAAACTTCCCGTGGTCGCTGCGGAAAATCTGACCGTCGGAATCGAACGCCGTCTCATCCAGGTATTTTACACATCCTACTCTGCATTTCTATCCGTTTAGAATTAATTTTTAGGTCTTAGTTTTATTTTTTGGGGGGGTTTTGGTTTTGGAATGCGCCTCTCGGCGGACGCGGGTGCCCTTCGGGTGAACCGCGTCCCCCGACTTTTTCTCATACGGGAAAACGGTCGGAAGACGCGGCCCGCCTTCAGGCCAGCTGCGTCCGGGCGCCCTGTGCTACAAAGCCGGGGTGCGTCTTCCGAGAAATGCGCATTTCAAAACCCCAACTCTCTCAAAAAACCACCAAAAATTCCCAAATCAATTTCTAATTGCTATTTTTGATATGCAGGGCATTAATCATGTTAGACTGGAGAGAAAGAGAGCATGTAGAGGAAGATGAAGCTGCAATAAATCATCAACCTTCCCTGGATGCCCTAAGAGCATGCGGATTATACAAATATTGGACCATACCGGGCATGAGGGGCCAGGTAAGATTCTTGGAATGGCTGGTTGAGCGATGGAACGTTCAAGAACAATGCTTTTACATAGGAGGGCACCAGCTCGAGATAGAGCCCTCGGATGTATACTTTCTCACTGGCTTGCCAAACAGAGGTGAGCAACTCAGTCTTGCGGGGACTAGGCCGGGTGGCCAATCCCTTGATAGTCTCCGCGAGGATTGGTGCACACGTGGGGCTCACCATTCAAAAGGCATAGAGATAAAACACATCACTCTACCGGAACTCAAAGTCATAGCGTTCACGGTTACCAGAATTTGCGGCGCGGCCGCTTTACACATTGCTTCCGGATCCCAAATGCGGATGGCAATTGACTGTTACCAAGGCACCATTTTCAACTGGTGTGAAGCTGTGTCGGCTCATATGAAGAGCCAACTGACCAAGGCAAAGAACGGACGACTAAAGACTTTTGGATATGGGCCTCTAGTCGTGAGCTTTGCTTTGGAGAGAGTTCCAATGCTGATCCCTCAGCAACTCACTGTTGATACGTTGGGTCCTCGGCAGCCAAAGCTGATACGATGGGTTGCGGTGATGGCCCGGCATCCTGACGAGGGCGCGGCGGTGGTTCGATTCTCAGATAGTTACTTTCACTGGTTAGAGGACCAGGTTTTTTCGATACAGGACTTTCCTTATGCCGGAATGGATTTCAGAGGTGATCCGGACATGGTTCTTCCACAGGGAGAACAATGGGACGACAGAGGTACTTTTTATTTTCACAAGTTTTCTAGTTATGTATTTTTTGTATTTTTTATATATATCGTCTCAAAACTAATAGTAAACTTTTTCAAAATGCAGATGTTGGTCCACAGCGTCCAGCCAACCTCCGGCCTTATGATAGACTACATCCAGCTGCACCGGTACCGGCCCCACAGGACGCGGCTGCAGACGTACTAGCTGAGTTGGAGCATGATCTAGAGCGTCTCACGGCAGATATACCTGAGACTACTATGGACGACATTCCTATCAGGCTTCAGCGCTTCGTAGTCGCGGTCCCTGGACCGTTTAGGAGATTTTTGCGTAAGGTAGCCCGCGCAGTGGTGTCGTACAGAGAGCACCACCAGTGATTGACTAGTCACTTTTGTAGTCACATGTGACATTTTTGACTTTTTGTACTATCATTTTGCCGATCATAAGGTGTTTTAAACCTATGATCGAAGACGATGTATATATTTTTTGACACACTTCTATCTATATATATCACTATTACCGGCTTATCTTGTTTAACATATGTGATGAAATGTTTTTAAATTTACTTGCATGATTATCGTAAATGTCTGTCCAACACTCGAGAAGCAATTGCATCTGCTAATGTATTCAAAGACCTTGGAATATGTTGATATTCAATGTAATCAAATTCACGTTCCAAGAGACGCACTCTCAAAAACAACCTTAATAACACAGGATTTCTAATGGCATAAACTCTATTAAGCTGTAATACAACAAGTTCAGAATCTAACCTCACTATCAAACGTCGAATTCCAAATGAAATAGATTCGGATAATAATTCAACCACTGCACTGTATTCTGCAATGTTATTCGTTGTTTGACCGAGGCTTACCCCATGCATAGAAACTAACTCGTCAGAGGGCGAATAGATAACCCAAGCTGCGGAAGAGATATTCCGTGTATTACGACAAGCACCATCAGCAAATCCAATGTATGTTTGGAGAGGCGTCGACATCTACAATATCAAGAGTAAAACCAAGATAAGCCAGAATAATGACGAAAAACCACACTCGCTAAGCTAAGCACACTGACTAAACTAACACACTTGCTAGCTAGAAAGGAAATCTAACCTATCTAAAAATTTCTCCATACCCATCATTTTAAGCATAATACCTCTTTAGGTAAAGTCCATTTCTGGGTTTACCCAAAGAGTCCCCATCAAAATCAACTAACTCATAAGCCCCTTTTGCTAGCTTTCGCTTTACAATGTAGGGCCCATGCCACATGGGAACGAATTTTCCGGCACCTAGCTTATCGTTAGCTTGATCATATAATAGTACTAGGTCTCCTTCCGAAAAACTTCGAGGGGTTACATTTTTATCATACTGAGCTTTCATTCGTTTCGCGTGAGTCTCGATAGCTAAAGTAGCGTCACGTCGAGTCTCATCTAATTTAGCCAAGTATAATAACCGTTTCTCCTCTTCGGAAGTAGCTGGAAGTAATTCGACAGCCATTTGAAGTGATGGGATTTCGCATTCAATAGGTAACACAGCTTCTAAGCCATAAACTAGCTGGAAAGGGGTGAAACCTGTTGAATTTTTCACTGAAGTTCGATATGCCCATAGCGCCGAAAATAACATGTTATGCCAATTCGTTCGATGGATACCAATGATCCGTCGAATCATGATGACTAGAACTTTGTTGATTGACTCAACCAAACCGTTGGCTTGCGGATAATAAGGAGTAGAGCTATCGTGGCGCAAACCAAGCTGGCTTGTAAGCTCAGTCATCATGACGTTTCGAAAATGGCTCCCATGGTCAGTAATGATTGCTTGTGGGACACCAAACCTAGTTATGATATGATTGAATACGAAAACTGCAGCTGTCTTGCCGCTTGCGTCGAATGTAGGCATCGCCTCGGCCCATTTTGTAAAATAATCAACCGCGAGGATGATATACGCATGCCCCCCGGCCGAGTGAGGGTTACAAGTAATAAAGTCAATGCCCCATTTGGCGAATGGACCAGCGGCAATTATAGGGTGGAGAGGAGCAGGTGGAGCGCGCATCTTTCGATCAAACACTTGACAGTTGTGGCATGTTCTGACGGCAAGGATACAATCTTTAAACATAGACGGCCAGAAATAGCCAGCGCGCAACACCTTCTGAGCTGTGGCATACCCAGACATATGACCGCCACATGCTCCAGAGTGACAATCATTCAAAACTCTCTCAGCCTCTTCGTGAGTTAAACAACGTCGAAAAACTAAGTCTGCCCCCCGGCGATAAAGTGTATCTCCAATAATTCTGTATTGCTGGGATCGAAACCGAATTTTTCGACGGTCTTCCTTGGAAGCTTCAGGCCGAAAGGTTTGGGTTTGGAGATAGATGATTATATCCCCATACCACGGATCTAAAGTGCTAATAAGAAACAAAGATTCGTCCGCAATGGACTCCTCTGCCACAGTCTCTGTGTCAGCACTCGGGAAATCACACATCAATTCCGCAAAAACTAAAGATTTCTTAGACTTGGACTTCTCGAACTCCAAGTCGAACTCTTGCAGGATAACAATCCATTTAGAGTACTTGCCCCCTAGCAGTTGTTTTGTCAAAATATAAATCATAGGGTTGCAATCCGAAATAACTGTAGTTTTGCGAAGAAGAATGTAGTGACGAAAACGCTGGACAGCTTGAACGGCTGCCAGGGCCAATTTCTCCACATGCGAATATTTTAACTCAGTGGGATTTAAGGTTCTACTAAGATAATATATCACATGCTCTGCTTTGAATTCATCTTCTTGAACTAACACCATTCCAATGGTGGAATGCGAAGCTGCGAGGTATAAGAAGTAGTCCTGGTTGTAGTTGGGAGGATGCAATAACGGTGCATGGGTCAACGCGTGTTTAAGTGCATCAAAAGATTGTTGGGCAATCTCGTCCCAAAAGAATTGTGCGTTCTGTTTCAACAACCGTGTAAAACCTTTAGTGACCTCGGCGTAGTTTGGGATGAATCGGCGTAAAAAGTTCGCTTTCCCTTGCAAACTTTGGAGTTGGCGCAAACTCGAAGGAGGAGGCAATTTGATGATAGCCTCGACTTTCGAGGGATCGACGCGAATGCCGGCTTTTGAAACAACAAATCCCAGCAATCGACCTGTTTCTATACAGAAAACACACTTGTGGGGATTCAACCGAATTCGATAATGCCTACACCTCATAAAGATTGCTCGTAGGTGGACAAGGTGATCAGCTCGATGTAAAGAATGAGCAGGCAAATCATCGAGATAGGGTTGCACAATGTGCTTGATATCATGAAATGCATAAGACATCGCCCGTTGAAAAGTGGCCCCGGCATTCTTAAGTCCAAAAGGTAATTTGCAATAAGCAAATGTCCCCCATGGACAAATGAATGCCGTTTTTGGTTGATCGGCAGGTAGAATATTGATTTGATTATAGCCTGAGAAACCATCCATGAAGGAAAACATCTCACTTCCGGCACAATCATCAATAATTTGATCGATATAAGGCGTAGGATAGTTGTCTTTTGGACAAGCTCGATTTATATCCCTATAGTCGATACAGATTCTTATTGTTCCTTGTTTTTTATTGACGGGAACAATATTCGATACCCAATCCGTTAACGGGATCGGATAAATGAAACCTGCTTTCAACAGCTTTTCGACTTCTGCTTTAATCGCAGCCGCTTTTCGAGGGTGAATCTGACGCAACCGTTGCCGAATGGGTTTAGCATCCGGGTAGGTCTTTATTTCATGAATAACAATGGCAGGATCAATTCCCGGCATTTCCTCGTAAGACCAGGCAAACACGTCGCGGAATTCTTGGAATAGGGCCTTGTAAGTTTGGATTTCTTCTTCAGTACATGCGGCACCTATATGAATGTTCTCCTCGATTCCGGGCTTCACTGAAATATCAATGGGAATAGTACGAGAAATATTCCCTAAATTCAGCTCTGAATCAGAATGTTTCGTTGGATCCTGAGCGTCTTTGACATATTCAGCGGTAAAGATAGATGAAAAATCATTTTCAAATGCATCATCCTTAGGTAAAAACGAAGATCTGTGATGGAGATCTTCCCATGGTAGATCATCTACACTTAGGATTTCGCGAAGTTGTTCGTCAGATGACACTTCTTCGGGAAACGTTATCCGTTCTAAGGGTGAGGTGAAAAGTGACTCTTCACTGACCACATTCATTTGGTCGGTTTCGGTTGAATGAAAGTCGGTAAAAGACATAAGAGCTTCATAAGCAATCTCATACGGACTCAACGGCATAACATCACCGAGTGAGTCTAGCTCAGAGTCAGAGGGAACATACCAAGGATCATCATAAATAATGTTTTCTGACGTGATCATATGAATTGTTGCAAACGAAGGGTCTGCATTGAGTGGAGGGAGAGGAAAAGTTCCCAGTAAACCGGAATCCTTAACTAAACCTACACCAATGTCCCTATAAGGGATTGTCGTTTTACCAACATGTTGGATACTCTCTGAAGAGGCTGGGTCGGATGAAAAGTATGTCAGCTGATCAATAGTCACGATCTTACCGTTATGTGGAAACTTAATTACTCTGAAGACCGATGAAACGACCGCTGTCATAGCATATGACCAACTTCGACCCAAAAGAAGGTTGTAGTCTAGAGGGGCATCAACCACTTCCACATCCAGACTAACGGTTTTACCTTCGACCCCTATAGGCAATTCTTGTAGAATACCAAACGGACGGAACCCACGGCCATCAAAGGCCTTAAGGATGGTGGGGGATTGGTTCAACGAAGGAGAACCAAGCGATCTCCAACATTGAATCGACATAATACACGTAGAAGCTCCCTCATCAATCACAGTCCGATGAATAGGCCTGTTTTTGACTATCACTGGAATTTGGAAAGCCATTTGATGGGGGAGACGTGGTGTACTATTTTCTAGATCAAAGATCATTAGGTTCGGGTCCTGAACATCGACAGCTCCAATAGCCGACAAAAGCAATTTTCGTTGTGCGGACATGATTGCAGCACTTCGAGTGCCGACATTGCTGAAGGTGAAACAGCTAAGTCTTCAACAATGTTGTAATTCTGGGCTGCTCTCGCATGTGGATTGAAAGCAGACCTTCGAAGTACACCCTTGGCGGGCGGCTTAATCACTAAGTCTGGGTTAGGTTTTTCGATCTGTAGTGGATCGGAACCAGGAGCTGAGGTTGATGGGTTAGAGTGAGAAGATTCTGCTTCCTTACCATCAACAGGAGCCTTACTACCATAATCTTGCGATCGAGTCGCAATCCTGACATGAGACATCATCAAAATGGGTTCTTCACTGGCATTCGAAGAAGAACCTATCATCTTATTCTCCTGCTCTGGAAATGGATTTTTTAACACAGCAGGAGTGGGAGAACCTTTGACTATTTTCACTACCTCGGCCCGATGAGGGCAGTCTCTCGTAAAATGATCTTCTTCACAAATGAGACAAGGATATCGAGGTTTGCGTTTTTCGTCATTGGTTTCCGACTTTTCCGTTTTCTCCTTTGGAGCCTTGTCTGCTTTAGCCTTCTTCTTTCCTTTCTTCTTTCCACCGTTTTTTGATTTGGCCGTAGAT
The DNA here is from genome assembly GCA_031772625.1 of Pinus tabuliformis. NCBI lineage: Eukaryota > Viridiplantae > Streptophyta > Pinopsida > Pinales > Pinaceae > Pinus > Pinus tabuliformis. Next base: position 319,295,961 of record CM062805.1, read on the forward strand.
GACTCTACAGCGTGAATGTCGGCGGTAAGTTCAGGAGGAGAAGACTCTCCTGTCGGAGAATCAGGCAAAGTGATAATTGGAGTATTGGAGGTCTTGGAAGACTTCTTCTTACTCTTCGTAGTCACGATACCAATCATACCATCAGCGGCATGAGATCCCGAAGGAGCAGCAGCGATTTGGTTTGACTTTGGAAGATCCGGAATTTTCTCGTGTAACGTACCCGACTGAGTGTAAACTAAGTCAAGGTATTGTGCCTGAGCAATGACTTGCTCCTCAGTAACTACTCCGGCCTTAGCTACATCTTCAGTAATTCTTGGTAATAATGATTTGACAAACCATTCAGCTAAGATTTGGTCCGGGATAAAAACTTTCACTAATCTCCTTCGACGTCTCCACTCATGAATGTGATCAGAAATGTACGTGGATGTCGATTGTTTTAGCGAAGTTAATAATTCTGTACCATTATCGTATCTGACTGGTAACTGAAAATGAGTTAAGAACGAGGTAGCTAACTGGCTAAAGTTGTAAAAAGAGGCCCGTGGTAACTCAATGTACCACTTGGCTGCGAGACCAATGAGTGTACGCTGGAAAAGACGTAAGCGGATGGAATCATCTGAGATGGAATTTGATGCACACCAGAGGTGGTAAGTCATCACGTGATTAGACGGATCCTCTCCAGACTTACCTTCGAACTTGGGTATATCGCTGGGCAACTTATTTGGCATTGGCGGCCAGAACTGAAGATATTGAATTGGATCGTTCGTTAGGCGCGTCAAGTCGGGTAAATCTAAAGTCGCAATAAACGGTAACTGCCGGTTAGGATCTCTAAAACTCTGAGTCACAATACCAGCCCCAGGAGGAGGATATCCAGGATAACTAGGAACAGGAGTCGCATTTGGGATATTATATCCTCCTGGAAAACCAGGATTAACCGGACCGTACTGGGGTTGCTGAGGTTGTTGATAAGTGTACCCAGGATACGGTTGATACTGGTAAACCGGTTGTTGGGCAGCTTGCCCAGGTTGATACTGTCCCTGGTACGGAGGTTGAACAAATTGAGGTTGAGTAGTAACAACCGTACTTGTACCAGGTTGGCCTGCAGGCATCTGGACTGTGGTTTGAACCGTAGGTCCAGACAACGGTACAGATGTCTGAGGAGTGGTTACAGGGACAGTAGAAACCGGAGCTGCCGATACTCCGGAAGTAAGCATGGTAGATGAAGCGGTAGTTGCTGCAGCCGTGTGAGGTGGAGTACTAGGTGCAATTGGCGGCTGAGAAACTACGGAAGTTACAGGGGTCTGAACACTTGACTGGACAGGTTGCGGTTGCTGGGGTGGACCAGGAACTGCAGGTTGTCCTGCTTGAGGTACCGACTGTTGCGACATCTGTTGACCCTGTGACGGATCCCATGTTAACATTCCAGGGTATTGACTCGTAACAGGTTGAGGATACTGAGATCCATAGCCGTATTGAGGATAGGGTTGATAATTGTAAGGTGCAGTCCCATATGATTGCCCTTGAGGTGGTTGATAACCTTGACCAGGGTATTGACCCGTAGGTTGATAACCTTGAGGTAAATACGAGTACTGGGGTTGACCTTGACCTTGGGGTTGGTATCCTTGAGGTTGGTACCCTTGGGGTTGATACCCTTGGGGTTGCCATCCTTGAGGTTGCCATCCTTGAGGTTGATATTGATACTGAGGTTGACTTTGGGGTACATATTGAGGCTGGGGTTGATACCCTTGAGGTTGCCCCCCAGTCACGAATGAAGTACCTTGAGGTTGCCCCCCAGGCATTAACGAAGGTTGCCCCCCAGGCGGTAATTGGCCACCTTGAGGTTGGTTAATGGGAGTTGAACCTGACATCATATAAACGTCACCTATACTCAATGGTACATTACCACTGTTTCCAACTAATAACCCATGATCAATGGGTTGAGGAGATGCTCCCGCAAAGGTACCAGAAAGTGATTGATACCCAGTAGGAACAGAAGGACCGCCATGTAAAAATGATTCAGGACTTTGCGAAAACACAGATGACTGACCAGACATATTTACAGGAGAATGAATTCCTCTAGGTGGAAAAGGAGTACGAGGTGTAGAAAAACCTACTGAGTTGTCTAAAAAATTGGTTAATGCAAGGTACCAAGATTCACTTCTAGGAGGACTGTAAAAGATGGATTCACGCTCCCTTAGATCAAGGGTAATTAGATCTTCAGAATCAGAAACGCCTATTTCTTCCTCTGGAACAAGTTCTTCTATAGAAATTAATCCAACAGGAAGATTTTCGGTGATAATTCTTTCTATTCTTGGTGAATCAGGAACACTAGGAGTTGGAGTAACAGGTTCGGAAATTTCAGGTTCTTCGCCTGTTTCACTGGCAGATGAAAAACTACCAGCAAGCTCGGAAACTGTAACAGCTTCGGGATTGTAACCTGTTTCTAAACTTTGGTAATCTGGATGGACTACCAAGGAAGATTCTCCTTCTTCAGGTGAACCTACTCTACTGCCACTAGGAGGAGTTACAAGGACCTTTAACCCTTCTAAATGACCCGGAATGTCTTCAGGAGATTCACCCCGCGATTTACGGAGTTTTCTTAACAAATCTATTCCGGTAACAATCTCAGGAGACTTGCCCCGAAGTCTACGGGACTGTCTCGGTAATTCCGCCACAATTAAAGATTTTAACTACAACACACGAAAACAAAGTAAAAAATTTCAAATCAAACCACCTAAAGTCTTCTAAAGAACCAAACAATTTGAAGCACACGCCTAAATAATCTAGAGCGTCAAACCACACACAAACAGTAGTCTTCCGGACCAAAAGCGCTAGTTGGTGATGAAATCCAACCTCGCTGGATTCAGTACAGAAATGGCGGGTGGAACAGTTACCCCGGCAACCTGCTTAATGAATAGACCGACACAAGTTCCTCCACTTTAACCGTCTCGAAGTGAAGTGAACCCCCCAGAAAATCCAAGTGAGTATAACCGACGTCTGCTCCAGGTACAGTGGGACCTTCCCTCCACCGTCACCTCGGTAGAACCCTAAAGATTATGGTCACTAAAGTTACCAATCACAACAATTACACCTGGGGGAACAGTCTAAACTCCGACAGCACGCAAGGGCAGAGTAACAAGCTCCAATCCCCTTACCGGCTCCTTGACAACAATCCAAGGTTTACCGATAAGTGACCCCTGGCTCCTCGACAATGGTTAATCCGAGGTTTACCGTTTGTAATACGTACTGTCTGGCGTCGTTCCCAACGAGGGAGGAATGATCCCCTCACTGGTTCGGACACGAGCTCGTGCTTCTCCTTTAAGAGGAGCTTTCCCAGAGTATAACTGAAACAATTGGATTTAATCTACTCAAGATAAACTATCTGTTTGGTTTTGTAGTCTTGGAGAGTTAAGTACTCACCTACTCCAAGACCCTAGCCTAAGCTATGTTGGTGTTTCAGAGCCCTAGAAAAATAAAGATTACTAGATTGATTTTAATTTAAGCGTTACTTTTAAGGTTGTTTCTTAAGTCAAAAGGTGATGGAAGTGAAACCAGTGGTGTGTTGACTCGACTCGAAACCACTACAAAATGCACCTAGAATGATTTATCCACTACTTTACTTTTTCGATGAATTGCTTAACTAAAAAGTTGAGAGAATGCAATCTTTATAAAAGCAACTTCTTAATTGAAGACAATCAAAGAAACAATTCGTTTGTCTTTTCCAAGCATAAAAACATAACCTCTCTTTACATGCACGAAAAAACTCTTTTCTTCTTTCAAAAACAAAAAGCTACTTGAAACAAGACTTTTTAAAGAAGATGTTTTTGTATTTTTCTTTTAATAAAGCAAATAAATCTAATATAACCAAAAATCAATCTTAACAACTATTAAAATCTATGAAAATCCACTCATAAGCAAAATAAAAGCAAATTTATTCTAAGCAAGTTTAACGAGGCCAAAACTAACAATGATTATTCTAAGGTGTTTTACTTGATCACAATCAAATCAAGGACTAGCTTATTGCAGAACCAAAAACTAGCCAAAACAAAACTCTAATCTTTTTGTTCTTTTTGTAAAATGGAAATCAATACTTTATAACAAGCAATTCGAAATTTGACCCAAAACAACTTAAATGGCAAGTTGCTCACACAAGGAGACTTTACGACAGGTCTGACCTCTAAGAAGGTTGACTAACCAGAGAGATCTAAGGTTGGACAACTTTCTACTATCAAAGTCACTACAAGACCTATTCAAAAATCAAACCCTAGGCCTAAACTTCGTTGAAATCCACTAAAACACTCAAAGCTCACAAAACAAGTTCAGGTGAAAATTCTTGACAGGGTACTAAAGGATCTGGGCAGGAAACACTAAGGAAAATCAAAATCTAAAAGCAATTTAAAGCAAAAATGGAATTTTCTTAAAGTTTACAGGAAGACGCAGGCAACCCGTTAGAACAGGCGCGGGCCCGCTCTGTGCAGACGGCAACAGCGCGTCCAAAGACGCACTGTGCAGAACTCAGAGGGTGCGTCTCTCTGGAAAAATGAAGAAAAACCAAATCTAACTAAATCTAAAGCTAAGCCACCCAAATACTAATTCTCACAGTCAAAAACCAGAAAATAAAAATGATTTTCTCAGAGCAAAGTTCACACAAAGGAAAAGACTTTCTCATTAATGGATTCCCCAGCGGAGTCGCCAATTTGTCACACGGAATTTGTCAAGGGTGCGGACACAGCTGACCTTCCTAGAAGTCTAAGACATTCTAATGACAAACAAGACAAAGTGGAGTGATCTTTCTCTAAATACACCTTTTACAATATGAAAACTACAAGTGTTTAGGCTTACCTTATTCCAAAATGCTGTTGTTGAAGTCCGTTCTTGACGATCCGGATGAGCTCCTCCTTCAAGTCAATTCCTGCAACCACAAACAATCAAACAATTACCAAGCACTTGCATTTCATATAATAAAACATATATTCAACATGCAGACCAAGGAACACATGAAATAACTCATTAACACAAGCTATTGAGAAAAATAAACCAGTTTGTATTAATAACGAAACAAAGAAACTCTTACAACCTGGCCTTGGTGTTGTGCAAGTTCCTCCCAGGGTCCATCAAGGGTTTTCCTCTACTTTGACAAAGCTCACCCTCTCCCAAGTAGAATCAAGTGAAGACAATCTCTCCTCACAAAGGCTCTAATGGAAGACCTAAATCCTGCAGCATTTACCCAAAGAAAATGTATAGTTCCAACCTCTCCTCCTTCTGGCTCAATGCCTTTATTTATAGTGCTGTAAAGAGGTTATTCAGGTCCACTATCAATGGGATCATCCCCCTCTTTGGGTGGGATAGGTCCCTTATTGATGGGATAAGTTCCCCCTTAATAGAGATACATGAACCAACTGGAGGCGCATCCATTTCATCAAACCGACCTCTAGAATGTTCTAGAAGTAACCACAAGTAACTTTTTTAAGATGAAACTTGCGCATTTTTCCTTTTACAGAAGGACGCACCTGTCCTTTGACATACAGAGCGTCTAAAGACGCAGACTTTGTGAACATTGTCAGCGTCCCCACAGGTAAGGCTTGAGAGAACCTGCGACCCCAGAGATAAACATATTTTTTACAAGACTTTCTCTCTTCTTTGAGTTTGAGATGGATAACAGAGGCATGAGACTTGCCTAAGAGGGTAGCATGACTGTTGATTTGAGCCATACTAACTGTAAGTAGTCAAGGTGACATTTTTTAGTGTAACACATACTGCTTCTTGTGAGACCTTAGTCCGTGCTCCACGGGTTGTTTCCCAAAGGACTAGTAGTACAATGATTTGTTTAGCTAAATAACTTCGAGCCTGGGTCAGGACCCATCAAGCCAACAAATGGTTCCATTGTCGGGACCAGAAATTGTCTAGAGATGTTTGATGTCATATCATTGAAATCCAACTAAGAAGGAAATTTAAGGGTGGTTGGATAGGAGAATCCATGAGTTTGAGATATAAGAGAACAGGAATCTGCGACCAATAAAAGAAGAGTCATTAGACTACTACCTATACACAAAGACCCATGAAATTTTCTTTGCATCCTTCCCTACTGAGCTGTACGAGTGGATCGCAAAGCTAGTGGATAGCCAATGAAGGTGCAAGATCGACAATCCTATTGTGTGGACCCTAGAGTTGGTGCGTAGACTGGAAGCATCGGAGGTTACAATCACGCATGTCATTGATCACTGGCTCAATCAAATTATTAGAGGATTCATTACTGAGTTCACAATAGACACTACGGTAAGCTACAACGAGTTCGAGCAATGCTTTATCAAAGGACCGCGAGGTAAGTACGTTAAGTCTCTGAACACTTGGATTAAAATTATACTATGTGAAAAGCAGATTATGTGAATATGTTGATGTTCGGGGCTACGCAAAGTGGGAGAATTTACAAAAATGAAGGTAGTACAGAACTATAAACTAGCCCCTTGATTTCACCTCTGCGAGGGGACAAGGAAGAGCTTGTGAAGGTCTCATGAAGAATTGCAATCAATTTTATAATGCAGAGGATGCCATGCATACCACCACCAACTTCATTTCCTTGACCCCCATCTTCGCCCATACAACCTTCACCACCCCCGCATTTTAATATGGCGAGCTCGATAAAGTTTCCTGTGTTGAAAGGAGTGGGAAATGAAGACCTAGACCAATTTTGGTTCGTGGTAAAAGCTGTATGGGAAGTGTAGGAAGTGATAGATGATAATGTCAAGAAAGAAACATTGGTTAGCCTTTTGCAGGATCACGCGGTGAACTAGTACATTAAGAACTCTAGTGATCACCCGAATGCAGGAATCATGACTATCCAAGCTGCACTAACTAGGAAGTTTAGTAGACTGAAATAAGAAGCGCAGTCAATCATTGGGTTCAAGGAAATTAAAATGCTACCAGGTGAGACTCCTTGGGAGTTGGATCAAACGCTGAAGTGCATGATTCGCGAACCTAATATGACCCTGATAGATGGACATCACTGCGAATGGTTTGTAGCATCACTATTGCCACATTTGAGGAATGTGGTATCGCAGCAAAGGTTGACAACACAAGCCAAATCCTTAGAGACCGTGATGAGGCTCCACGAGACCCCCAACACAAGATCCTAACTTGGGAGTATAGTAGATCCACATGTAGTTGAAGAACCTATGCCTTGAGATGTAGAGTCTGAAACATCACAAGACAATTTGACCAGAAGTACATGAACAAGTGCGGTGCATAAAATGTAAGACTCATGGACATGACAAGGAACACTGTGCAATATTCACGAATTATCTCATATGAGGAGGACTGACGCCGTTAAGGCCAGAACCACAACCGGGACTGACTGCAGTGCCCGTTTTGTGGTGCGCAATTTGTCAAATAGGAGAAAAGCACATTATGGACAACTGTCATATGTTGCAGGAGTACATAGAGAATTCACAACAGTTGTTCTGAAATTTCTATAGATTAGTGGGACATGATGAGCGCACCTGTAGAAGTTATGAGGTAATGATGGGTAGAAATCCTACCTATAGGGTTCAGGCTGAAATGCGGTCCCTAGACCATGGAGGAGGGATGGTGTGGGACAGATTCCAGGGACATGGACGAGGCCAAGGTGGAGGAGGACCTTGGAGAGGTCACGGGCAGCTGATATGCTACAATTGTGGAGGGCCAGGACATTATGCCCGTGATTGTACGAATCCAACCCATCTAGCATGTCTGTATTTATCCTGTTTGATCATGAGATAGAGGATTGTCCCATGCTAATAGCTAGGATATGCGATAAGGGAGCGCTCCAACCTCCCTTGACTCAGAACCTGGAAATGATGAGGTCTGAGCTACGCGAGGAAGATCCAAATGTAAACGTTATGCTCTGAAGTGGGATTATGATAGGAGAGGATAAAGGAAAACAACCTGAAGGTATTACTTGGGTTCACAAGGCTCTGATGAAAGAGCCAGAGTTTTATTTGGAGCATGCTAAGGAAACCTTCATGGAAGCTAGGAAGAGCTTCACTAATGCCTCCACTTCAGGAAGAAAAGATAGATCGGAGATGGAAATGGACTCATCTATACTTATGACATTCCTAGAAACATGTATGAAGTTACTGTGCGATAGTAAGGTAGTAAAGGGACTACAGGAACTCATTAACAGATGCGCTGGGATCATGGCAGGAGAACCGTTCATGGTTCATAATATTGGAAAGCACAAGGCAAGAACAGGAAGAGAAATGAGGCTAACTCTGCAAATTGCCGAATATGAGATGGACCAAGTAATTTTTGATCTAGGATCAAATGCGAACGTTCTGCCCAAGCAGACATGGGAGCACATGGGTAGGCCTACACTGCAGTGGTCTCCTAATCAGCTGCACATGGTGAACCAACAAAATATAATACCCCTAGGGCAATTACAAAGAATCCCAGTGGATATTGAAGGAGCGAGTGCGCTAGTCGACTTTGAGGTGATAGAGATTGTCGATGACAACAATCCCTACCCTACACTCCTAGGAATCGATTAGGCCACTGACATGAATGGGGTGATTAACGTGAAAAAGTGCAAGATGATTTTTGAGAAGAAGTCTCTGCATGTAGTGACATCTTTGGACCTTGCTGAGGGATCACTCTACACTGAGCCAGTGCGCAACTATGAAAGTGATGATGACTTAAACTACATCTACAAGATAACCACACGAGAGAAATACTAGTTAAATCCCACCATGGATGGACGAATCTCATGGGAGCGCGAAAGATCCTGTACGTAGGATTCGGGTGAAGAAATAGAGCGATGGCAGAACCGGTTACATGAGGTAACCACGCTGAACTACAACATGATGACAAGATTGTTGTGCTATGTTTCAATGGAAATGATAGATTTACCTATTTGTGATGGATTAGGTGAGGTAGATTCTTTCTTGGATAGATTTGAGAGGGAGGTGCTAGAGAAACAATGTTTCGAAGCCTTGAACTGGGTACTAAACGCTACACTCATGAGATGGTCAGGTATGCACAAAGGAAACTTTGATGACTGGCGCGCATGTAGAAGGATGATGTGCACATGGTTTGGAAAGCCACAAGTATGATTCACAGATAAATACGATGGGCATGATGATCCACGCATGCATTTGGCTAAGTCGACGGAGGCCTATGGGGAAAATCCATAACCAGAGTGGGTGCACCTGCTATATCATGATCTAGATGTTATATCGATGAACTGGTATATAGAAATAGAGCTTCGCCACAGGACGAACGAATGGGATGTTCTACATGAAGGATTTGTGATGACCTTTAACTTGGATTATGGATGGGATAATATTAATGAAGCGCTACAAGAAGTAAAGGCAGCCATATTTATAATGCCATAGGAGCAAGTAGCATTGACTTAGCCTGAGTGGGTTGCACAATTAACTTGTGCACTGGAGTGTTATAATGTAACTACTGAGGAAGAGGATGAAGATTCGAGGAACACTGATATTCCAGAGATAGAAGGCCAGCACGAGGTTCAAGGACCACAAATTGAGAACCCTAACATAACCGCGCCAATAAAGACTAAGTAGGTAAATATTGGTACAGAGACAAAGGCTAAATTTGTGAAGATTGGGGACTACAGGGATGCCATGATGGTATATAAGCTCACTGAATTACTCTGCGAGTATTAGGACTTATTCCTGACCAAGTTCGCGAACTTAAAGGGAATAATCAGAGACTTAGGAGTAATGAGGATCACGTTAAAACAGGACGCGAAGCCTGTGAAGCAAACATTGTATCGCTTAAACCCAAAGTATAAGGAGAAGGTCCATGTAGAGTTAGATAAGATGCTCACAGAAGGCATTATTGAGCATGTTGAACAATCTGATTGGGTAAGTCCAATGGTGGTACAGGAAAAGAAACAGAAGGAAAAAATAAGAATATGCATATATCTTAGAATATTCAACAACGCATGCATCCATGATCCATTCCCAACCCCATTCACAGATGAAGTATTGGATAATGTAGGTGGTCAGGAGGCATACTCTTTCATCGATGGGTTCTCAAGATACCACCAGATCAGGATCATGCTAGAAGATAGGAGTAATAAAACCTTCCTGACAGAGTGACATTGCTTTCAATACACTGTCATTCCATTTGGATTGAAGAACGTGCCAGCTATCTTCTCGCGCATAGTCATTGCAGCATTGAGGGAGTATATTCATAAGTTCTTGGACGTCTATTTCGATGATTGGACTATCTTTGGGTTGTTTAGGAACCATGTAGAAAATCTATGCTTAATGTTGGATACATACTGAAGATACCAAATCACGCTCAACCTCAAGAAATGTACATTTCTTGTTCCTTTCTGAAACCTATTGGAACATGTGGTTTGTAAATAGGGGCTGATGGTAGACCTCGTGAAAATTGTAGTAATTATGGATTTGGAAGCACCGCACAGTGTCAAACAACTACATTCTACTTTGGGACACACTGGGTACTATAGAAAGTTTATCAAGAGTTACGCTCAAATCACCACACCGATGGAAAAACTACTGAATAAGTATGTCATGTTTTGCTGGGATGATGACTGTAAGAAAAGCCTAAAGATATTGAAGTAGAAGATGGTTACTGCACCAATTCTTGTCTTCTCAAACTCGAAGAAAGAATTTCATGTTCATGTTGATGTGTTGTGTATAGCATTTGGGTCCGTACTTACACAAGAGGATGGACAAGGATTGGATCACCCTATCATGTTCGCGAGCCGTAGATTATCTAAAGCAAAAAAGTACTACTCCACCGCTGAATGTGAGGGACTGGCTATGGTGTACGTGCTCCAGAAATATCGGCACTATTTGCTAGGAGGACACTTCAAGATGTACATAGATCATTCCATGTTAAAATACTTGGGCAATAAGCCTCTGTTAGGGGGGCGCATATGCAGGTGGCTCTTATTGTTCCAAGAATACGATTTCGAAGTTGTTGTGAAGCCTGGACGGTTGAATGCGAGACCAGATCACTTGTCGTGCATTGAGACAGGGGAGGAAACTACTAGTCTGGAGGAAGTACTATCTAACGTGCAAATTTTTACTATGAACATAGCAGATGGACACTTTGACGATATAATCCACCTCCTAACAACTGGAATTGCGTCAGAAGGTTACTCTATCCAGCAAAAAAAGGAGTTAGTGGTGCAAACGGAAGACTTTTCTGTCATCGTGGGGCATCTGTATAAGACGTGGAATGACAAGATACTGCGAAGGTATGTACCAGAGTTTGAATGAAGTAGTATCCTCGCAAATGCTCATGGACGCCCCACAGGAGGTCATTATGTAGGAATAGCAACTGCATAAAAGATTCTCCATGTAGGTTTGTGGTGACCGACCCTTCATCAGGATTCAAAAACACATTGCAAGGCATGTGATATATGTCAAAGAATTGGAAAACCATCACGAAGGGAAAGATAGTCTTGCAATATATTATTACTGTGACTGAATACCCGATGCATTGGGAAGAAGCACAACCAGTAAAAGATTGTGCAACTGCGACAACTGCAAAGTTTCTATTTGAGCACATACTGACATGATTCGGGTGTACAAAGATCTTGATGAGAGATTGCGGTACACATTTCTTGAATGATACAATCAGCGCGCTGACAGAAGAGTTTTAGGTGTATCATTAGAAAATCACGTCGTATCACCCACAGGCTAATAGGACTGTAGGAGCCTTTACCAAAGTATTGGAGACCATGTTGACAAAAGTATGCAATGCATAGTGAAGTGATTGGGACTTACGCGTCCCCGGAGTACTATGGGCTTACAGGACAACATGCAAGAAACTCACAGGACAAATGTCCTTTAGGCTAGTCTATGGAGTGGAAGTCGTAATTTTGATGGAATATATCGTGCCTAGTCTACACATAGCGGCGCTCAAAGGCGTGACGGCTGCGGAGCCCTAGAGGAGAGTCTTGCGTGGTTGGAAGAAATTGAAGAGGAACGATTTTTGGTAGGATTTCATCAAGAGGTACAAATGTATCATGAAAAGGCATGGCATGATTGACATATTAAGTTACGCACATTTAAGGTGAATGATTTGGTGCTGTTATAACATAGAAAGTTTAATAAATTCCCTGGGAAACTCCAAATGCATTGGCTGGGACCATATGTTATTAAGGAAGTCATAGAGGGTGGCGTGGTGCAGTTGGTGAAACTAAATGGCAAACTCTTCTCTGGAAAAGTAAACGGTAGTTGATTGAAGCCTTACACATGTGGCCCCGCCATATGACTAGTCGATGGAGATACAACAGGAAACTGATCAATGTGCTCTCGACCTTGTAGCAGTCTGAGTAGAGTTGGGAGGTCTCCATGCAAAGATCTTCACGTCGAGAGAGTGACTTGAGGGTGAGTCATGATGTTTGTATTGGGAGCCTGTTGGGCATGGGATCCTCTAAGGAAAGTTTTTGGGCTTTGAGCCCAAGTTTTGACTAAGTCTAATGTAAAGACTCCGCGATGTGTGGGCATGGAGCACAAAGATTGTAAAAGAGTTAGAGGGTTTTCCACCCTCATTTTTGTAACATAATGTTGGCTTGAGAGATCTACCCATGGCCCACGGACCATGGATTGTATAAATAGAGTGAGGCTCTAAGTTGTAGACAATAATAAAAAAATTAGAATAGAATGGAATGAATGATAATGAATTGAGTCTAATCTAAGTATAGGGTAAATCGTTGGGTCATAGAGTAGGATAAGGCTCTACAGATGAGTGTGGAGAGGCCTAGTAGTCTGCAGCTGAGTGTACGGACCCTTGCAACTATGTGCGTAGGGCAGGTTGAGTCTGTAACTGATTGAAGCAATAATAAAGAGAAGTTTTACATTATTTATGTGTATTGTTTCCTGTCTTATGCTTTGAAGTATATTGGGCATGAATTGTAAGGTTACTATTTATTTGCTATGAGGACTTATATGAATATGTTGAATAAGTGAATATAAGACAAAGTATCAATATACACAAAGATAACTAATTATTATAAGAAGATAAGTAAGATCTGCAATGTAACTTGGGGAAATTATGTACATCGCTACTCTAGCTAAGCGAAGGCCTTGCAAGTCAGGAAAGTGTTTAGAGTAAACTACATGAAGGTATTCATTGTTGGACTACATCGACCCCTTAGACATCTCAAGAGTGCATAAACCTAGTTCCAGCATCCCCCCATACTGCTTCAGGTGAGACCTCAGTCTGCACTCCGCTGGCCATTTCTGAAAGGGCCAGTAGTACAGGGATTTGTTTGGCTAAATAACTCCGAACCTAGGTCAGGCCCCATCAAGCCAACAACAGGGAATCACTTTGGATATTGAGGGAGAGAGCACGCTAGCAAACTTGGAAGTAATAGAGATTGTTGATGACAAAAATCCCTACTCTGCACTCTTAGGAATTGATTAGGCCATTGACATGAACAGGGTGATTAATCTGAAGAAGCACAAGATGATTTTTGAAAAGAAGTCACTATGCATAGTTATACCCCTAGACCCTAATGAAGGATTGTGCTATATGGAGCTGGTGCACGACTATGAAAGTGATGATGATTTGGACTGCATCTATAAGGTAAAAGTGTGGAACCAAGACTAGGCGAATCCCACAGCGCATGGGTTGATTTCATGGGAGTGCAAAAGCTCCTGTACTATGGATTCTGATGAGGAGATAGAGCGATGGCAGAACCAGTTACATGAGGTAAGCATGCTTAATTGTAATTTGATGACAAGGTCATTGCGCTGCATATCGACAGAAGTGAGAGATCTACCTACTTATGATGGGTTAAGTGAGATAGATGCCTTCTTGGACAAATTTGAAAGGGAGGTGCCAAAAAAGAAATGCTTCCAGGCCTTGAACTAGGTACTGTGCGCTACGCCTGTGAGGTGGTGGGGTGCGCACAATGGGAGCTTTGACAACTGGCGTGAATGTAGAAGGATGATGTGCACATAATATGGGAAGCCTAAGGTGTGATTGACAGATGAATACAATGGAAAAAATGATCTACGCACAAGGCTGGCTGAGTGGATGCAGGCATATGGAAAACAACCTGCATAGATGCACATGATCTTCATGCTTAAAGGTATGGTCAATAAGTATGTACTGGGGGGACAAATGTGCAAATGGCTCTTAACATTGGAAAGACAATACGTAGGAAGGACAATCATGTAGAAGGTTATACATGTGGAAGCGTTTAGTAAGGTGTGCAATGCACTGACCAAAGTATGCAATCCATAGTGAACTGATTGGGACCTGTGCATGCTCGTAGTACTATGGGCTTATATGATGACATGCAAGAAACTGATGGGACAGACACATTTTTCGCTTGTCTATGGAGTAGAAGCCATAATGGCTATGGAGTACATCATACCTAGTCTATGCATAGTAGTGCTCATAGATATGATGGATCACAGAGCCCTGAAGGAGAGGTTCAAGCAGTTGGAGGAACTCGAAGAAGAATAGTTTTTGGTTGGATTCCATCAGTAGGTACAAAAGCAGCATGAAAAGGCCTAGCACGATTGACATATCAAGTTGTACACCTTTAAGGTGAATGATTTGGTGTTGTTATACGATAGTAAGTTTGATAAATTCTTAGGGAAACTCTAAATGCATTGGATGGGACCGTATGTTATTAAGGAGATCACAGATGGTGGCGCGATGCACTTGGTCAAATTGAATGGTGAACTCTTCCAAGGAAAAGTAAATGGTATTCGTTTCAAGCCATACTAAAGTGACTCGGCCCTCTAACTAGCCAAGGGGAGCATAGTCTTAGTGCTCCAAGCAGCTGAAAGGAGGTGGGGGACTATAAACTATTCTGCCCAGGAGTTGCGCGATGTCAGGACTGCGTGCACTAGCGAAGTATCACAAGGTTCGCGACAACACCAGGGTAGCTATGCTACCACATGGATTGGCTAGAAAGTGACTTTTACAGTCACTATTCATGATGTGATGCTTGGTTTGAGATCAAAGAGAGTGGGTGAAAGGTATTTAAGGTGAACTTTATGGGCTAGATTTGGGAAAATATTTCGCCAAGGAAGCATTAATGGAATGAATGTGGGGTGAACAGTCGAATTCAAAATTCAAAAGGCGCTATATAGTGCAAAGGGATGCCTAGCAGACAACACTTCGAAATTTAAGAACTAAGATATTGCACACCCAGAGATTCATGAACCCTGATTCGTTCGATTTTTTGAAGTTGAAGGGATTGTTTGAGCACTTACCCGATCTGTTGAGAGAATTCTGGAATAGCAGTATGGCCACACCAAGGGAAGCCATGGATATTGGAGAGATGACCACTGAGGAGACCACACAGGCCATAATAGTAGGAGAAGCCCCAGAAAGCACCAAGATAGTCATAGAAATCCCTAAATCACCACACACACCGAGACCCAAGAAAGATAAGCAGCCTATGGAACTAGTGCACATGTCCCCCATGAATCCGTTAAAGATGAAGCTCACCATGGGGAAGGCGATCAATTTTGAAGCCAATGAGGAGGAAGAATACTTTGAAGAAATCCTAGTAGAGGAGGAGGACAGGGAAATGGAAGAAGAAACCCAGGGTGTGGACCCTCTGACCAAGCTACCCGTGTATGTTCCTCTGTGGAACGAGAAAGCAAGGGTCCCCAACGACCTATATGAGAGCAAGAGCTCTCTGCATACTCTAGTGCTCCCCGATGACATCATATTTTATGGAGTGCACTTGGGACGGGTGTCGATTTTAAAATTTAAATATTGGGATCTCGCAGACCATGAGAAATTCCCACATTTGGCAACTGCACAACTAGTGCACTAGAAGAAAAACACACTGGTGGGAGTCATAGAGTTGGAACCCCACAAGTGGTTCCGAGGAGTAGAGAAAGTAGGATTGTTAAACCTACTCTGGGTGTTGCATTACCATCGCGCTCCAGTGACTATTTTTGTCATCAGGTAGCTGCTCTACCTGGTGCATGATGGGTGTTTGTGGCCAAAGGAGCCCATCCCCATCACGAATCATTTGATTCATAGAATTACTCGGCTCACTTGCGAAGGGGGGGATCCAACGAACATATCTGAGGGTAAAAGTGATGATTTGGCCATCATGGAGGACATGAATAAGAAGTTCAAGCTGGAGAAGAAAAAGAGTGGGTACGCGATCTTTAGTATCAAAAAAGTTGCAGGTCGGAGTCGTGACATAGATGCTGGCTAGGAAGGTTATGAGGAAGTGTGATGCAGATGCGGTGCCCACGCCAATGGTTGCACTTGTCGCGTAGTGCACAGAGGGGGTCCAGTTTAACTAGGCACATTACTTGTGCAGAGAGTTCCTGGAAAACTGCCGCAAGGCACAGGAACAAGGGAAGACTTTCCACTATGAATGGATTCTATTTTCCATAGTGTTGGTGGCTTAAGAATTGCCCGAGGACAGCTAGTTCCCAACGATTGCATAGGATCTTCTAGAGGCAATGAAATACACTTCGCTATGGGAAACTAAATATGCACAGAGGATCAGAGACAACAAAATATTCTGGGTGTTCATGGAGATGAACATCAGAATGGGGATTCACCACAAGATGTAGTTATCACCCACTGTCTATAACAGTATGTAGAGCTTCACGGAGTTCAAGGCAGAATTTCATCACATGTACATCAAGGTGAGGAAGGACCGCATGAAGGCATGGAAGGAGCTACCTTATCTGGCAATGGATGATTTCATATTCGTCATTCTTGATTCACGACCACCAGAGTGGCATGCTCCAAGTAGCTCCACAGTGGAAGCAGAGAAGTCCGCTGCACAAAGGAAGAAGGAGGAGGTAAAACTACAGATGGCACAGCTCGCAGAGAAGAGGAGGAATGAAGCAACAATAGCCAAGGTGTAGGAGGCGTAGGATGTTGCGAAGGTAGTAGAAGGCAACTGAGAAGGAGTGTGAGGGTGAAAAGTTGCCTTCACTTGAATAGGAGACAAAAACGAAGGAAGGTAGCACAAACCCACAGACAGTGTCCACATAGCTAAAGCAACAACACCCGAGAGAGCAAGTGGGGCTACGGAAGAAGTCAAAGGCCTCAAAGACTTCTTTCGACCCAATCACCCTCACTGAGGGGGATCTCCATGACATTGGGGAGAAGGTGCGTGATGTCATCGCGGAGGCCCTCTAGTAGTTCTTGGAGGAAAGCTAGATGGTGTTAGGGGCCCTTTGGGCACAGACACAGGAGTTACAGGTGCAAACTCCATAGGTTGGTACTTTGTTAACCAGCCTCATAGTAGGTATGACCGCGACTGAGGAAATGTTGCGTGCTTGCATGACCAACACTATAGTGCAACTAGAAGGAGCACTGGTTACAGAAAATGAGGCCAACAGGCCTATGGTCAGTGTGATGAAGGGAGTTGGAATAAATATGGCTGTGCTCCCTCGGGATGCGCTCTATGTTCTGTAGGACGGAGTGACTCCAGAACTGCGATCCAAGGAGGGTCACATGGTCCAGGTCATGAGCGAGCAACCTGTTATGCTCCTATACCAATAGGTGTCATATATCATGATTGACTTGATGAGCTATGTAATATGTTCGTACCTTTACTTGTTGCAAAGGTTTTCCATATTTTCAAAAAATCAAAAAATTTAAAAAATGTAAAGAGGGTATAACCTAAAAGAAAAATAAAAGGGTAAAAAGAATAAAAGATGATCAAAAAATCAAAGAAAATGAACCCCAACAGAAAGAAAGGCCAAGGAAAGTGTGCAAGTCTAAATGCCACTACTTTTTTACTTTATGTATAATAAACAATTGTGTGTAGCTTGTCACCTATGCCACAATTCATGAATAGTCAAATAGTTTAAGCTTGGCTAGTTCATATTTCAATTTCATGTTTTAGATATAGAGAATAAAGATATGACCAAACAGTATAATCTTGGCAGATAAGTGGATAGGTAGAGTGAAAAAAGGAGCTCAACAGTTTAATCTGAGCCCTTGGATGTAATAAGTGTAGACTTAGATAGGCATTTCCATGTAAAAGAAAAGAGAAGCTTGATAAGGGTTTTCCAATCTAAGTGCACCCAAATAAAGAAGTAAAAATGCTAGGTTAAAGTAGGTAGGGTAGGTAGATGATGGTTACAGAATGATACATGATGAATGATGACTCTAAATGTGTTAATATTTTACTTTCATCACAAGGCTAAGGCATGTATTATATTGAAAACATCTCAAGCAAAGAAAAGTCAGAATAATTAACTCGCCTACTCATTTTCCCTAAATTTTCACTAATTTCCCCTAAGTGCTAAGGTATTTGTCAAATTAGAGGGGCTCAGAGTATTTCTCTGACTTCTGGAGGGACCGGACCCTCGACCCAATATTTTATAAAGCCTAAGTACTTAAAACCATTCATAAATCATTCATTTACCTTCATAAGTATTTTCCTAAGTAAAATCCTATTTTACTTACGAAAATTACAAAATTTCTCATAAAAACCCTTTTTCACTTTAAGCCTAAGTTTAAATACACACATAAAATGTTTTAGACTTAGCGATTTTTATTTCATTATCATATTAACTATTAACATATTATTATATAAATTCCTTGTAAAAATTAACCCACTCCCATATTATTGTAACTATATAAACCCCCAAATTTCTATATATCCCGCCCCTTGGTTAATTATAACCATAATACATCCTTAAACTGGGATTAATTAGTTAGTCAGTAACTAATTAACAGCCCCGACCCACCGCTACATTAAAAGGGATTAATTAACCCTTGTGGTTAATTAATAACCTCCCCGACCTATCCCACCGCTCCTGATATGGTTAAATTAATCCTTAATTATATTGGGCCCACCTTTGTTAAAACCCCGTCAAATCACATCACCCGTCAACCGTTAGATCATATCTCTCACATCCAATGGCTATAATAAATTCCGCACGACCCTTTGTGACCGCACGTTAGCGTGCGATCACAGAGCGGTTTCCTAAACAATACCCCGCCATGCGTCAACCGCTCTATGGAATCCCTGGCCCAACACTAAATACCGCCCTCTCCCATAAGCGGTGCGATATGAAACCATTTACTACCCTCCCGCAAACAACAAAAGATCATGTCATCTGCCACTGACGTCACCCATCCAAAATCCAAAAGCTTGCCAACCCTTGACTTTGTAAATAAAACAAACAAGTCATTTTCAATGATTTATCCTATAAACCTGTACGCCCATGGAAACGAATGTCGAGGTCAACTAGCTCGACCTTTCAGTCGCCAACCTGCTCCAAACCTTGTAGTCGACGCCGCCTAGAACCCTTCGGCCACATCCAGTACTTGCATTTCATTTCTCATCCCCCAAAAATAGGTATTTATCGAATTTCCGACAAAAACCCTGCAAATACTTGTTTTCCACTGTAAATTGATGAAAAAGGCCCAAATTCATTATAATTCAGCTATTATTTTCATCATTCAAGTCCCCTATAGCCTCTGTGTTGCCCATTTCACAAAGAAAACCACAGTTTCCTTTTGAATCCACAAGAACCAGAAATGGAAACCTTGGTGGCTTTGAATGTTGCACCCATTAATGCCCCTCATCGAGATTTAGACTATTTGTCTTTGGTAGATAAGGACTTCCAAATAAAAGACCTAACTGATGATAAAAATCACCTCAAAGTCTTTTGCCAAAGTAGAGATGACTACTTGAAAGGCTCTAATGTCAAAGGATCATGGGAATCCAATCTTCCCATATACTTTCTCCCCTCAGTCCATGTTTTCCCTAATATAATTCATCAATTCCATGCCAATTATGACCCTAGTCGCAGAGCAGTTATGTCTCCCAGCCAAACATTCCTCTTCCCAATAACTGCTGAATCAATCAATGAGATGTTGTAATTTCACCCCAGTCAAGCTCTCACTCCCATTTCCATTGGAGATTTACTTGAGAAATCAACTAAATTATCCCAATCAGAACTTAATCGCCTCTATCAAATTTTCATACTACAATAACATCAGCCTAAGGACCCACCTCCTTATATTCAAACTTTCCTAACAGATATGGGTAGACTCATAGTTGATATGATATCTGTAATTATGGGATTCAACGCTAGTGAGTATGTTGATGAGTTTACCCTAGTGTTGTTGTCAATATTTACTCCTAGATAGCCCCCTGCAGTCAAGTATGATTATGCCTCCTTTATTGCTGATAAAATTCATGACTAGTTCATGAGATTGGAGAATGAAAGGGTTTTCAAATATACCACCTTCATATATCATCTCATGCTTTATTATCAGTCAGATAATTTCCCATTCCCTGTCATGAAACTTGATACCAAGGGAAATCTAAGGTCTGTTATCTTTTGGACTTCCATTTTCCATGAATCCTTTGATTCCCTTACTCATATAATGAGTTCATTGATCAGTTTGTTCATCCAGCAACCACCTTATTGATAGGGATTTCCCCTCCCAAGATCAGTGGTGACATTAAGAGGATCCTTCAGCTCTCCAAGTAGTATAGAGTGGGTGACTAGTATCTATACCAGAACTATACAGAAATCAAGATGTATGAGTGTGAACTTCCCCTTTCAAGTTACCAAAATATGTTCCAATGAGACTGTTTGCATTGGAATACTATACGCAAATGATAAATTTAGACCTGGTTCATTTTACTAAAGCCAAAAAAAGCACAACTCAGAATCAAACATCAATTAGGCCCTTTCATCTGCAACACTAGAGAATCGGGGAAAGAAGCAGAGAGAATTCTAGAAGATCATCTCAAATTGCACAAAAGTTTTGGCTGGATTCCATATGACCCTCATAGCTTTATCTATGATAGAAGGATGAAGAATAGGTTGTCACCATATTTGCATGAAAGAATCCCAGAGATTGAATAATTTGCCAACATGGATGAATGGAGGGAAGGGACCTTAGTAGAAACTGAAAGTGAGGAGCAGGTCAACATAGAAAATGTAATGAAAGATCTTGAAAATACTCTTGACCTAGATTCTTTTGGACAGGTACATTTTGAGACTTCTCAGAAGTCAGCATCAGGGATAAGTGCCTCAATAGTTGGGACCTCTCAAAGGCACTCATAGCAAACCGATACACTAGTTACAGGGACTTCCAAAGGTAAAGAAACAAATACAAGCACTCAGGCTACAAAACATTCAATAATGTCTAAACAGCCTGAAACTTCTAAGGAGCAGGCACAAACACACACTCCTCCAACTCAAGTCAATGTGGGAGAACCCCCAATCTTGCAGACTCCTCTGAATGAGGAAAAGAACAAAAAGAGAGACATGGAGGTAGCTACCCCTGCCAGTGGACCCTCAGAATAGCTTGGTGCTAAAAGGCATAGGCTAAATCCTCTTTCATAAGGGGAATTTTTTGAAGAGACTACTAATAGTCAAAGAAAAGAAGGTGTAGATAGTCATCAAACTTCCCCAATAGGTGGGACACCTTCTAGCTCACAAAGATAGAAGCTGGAGAGATAAAAAAGTGCAAAACTATCATCTTTCAAGCCGCCGGGAAAAGACAATCCAGATATCAAAAAGAAGTTTAAATAAATAAAAGCCAGAAATGAGCCATTAAGGATCCAGGTCTACAATCAGTATTTGAAAATGGTTACCACTAATCAGAACAGGTTGATGTGAGCCTATGACATCAAAGAAGGTAAAATGCTAATGAGTTTTTTCAAACCCAAAGTGCAATAGCCTTAATCAACAGTAGATTACCTTAAAACCGATTTTGAGGTCATGGCAAAGGACATTAATCCCTTGGACCAGATTGAGTTACACAAATAGATAGGGGAGATGGTCTATTCTACATTGACTAGTAAGGCCATGATTGCCCAAAGACTAGAAAATTCTTTGAATAATACAACTGCCCAATTACAGCTGGAGAATGCCTCCTCACAAGATAAAGACAATAGAATTAAATCTTTAGAAGAATTGATCATTGGATTGGGTCATGATCCAAAATATGTGAAGGCTGCAAAAGCCTTAATTAAAAAGAAAGATGAAGACATAGATTCCTTAAGAAAGCAGCTAAATTTGCCTCCTTCAAGGCATCCACAGACTACTGAGGTCATACAACAAAGGTCTAAAGAAGTGCTTATGGACTTAGTCCTAAAGATTAATGAATAGCTCAAGGAGACTGAACAAGAACTATAAAAATCATTGAAGGACAAGTAGGGAGAGTCGACCTCTCAGCCTCCCAATGTGATTCCAGTAGTTTCCACTACAGTCCCTTCAACCCTTGGAACAGCTCTGGCACCAAACGTTCTAGTGGTCACAACAGAAGCAATAGCAGGAACAACAATAGTAGGAACAACACAAGCAGGTATTTCAGGTCTAAGCATAGAAGAATTGATAAAATCAATGGAGGAATTGAAGCTCCAAGTTTCAGAGTTACAAAAGGTAAAAGAACAATTTGTTACCTTAGAACAAAAATATGATCTTTCAAAGATAAATTTTGCAGAAAAGGTGAGGGAAAATAAAGGGTTAGAACAAAAGGTGAAATCATTAGAAAAAGACCTCACATTTGATAAACCCTTAGCAGATATTAGGAAGATTCTTTGGACCAACATCACTCAATCAATAAATGATGTTTGGCCATCCATACAAATAATTTTTGAGCAGATTGATTTGGTAAAGCTAGCTCTTGAAGAAGTCCAGAGAACTAAGGAAGAATTAGGAAGGATGCCTAAGGAAGCTACCAGACTAATCAATTTTTTGAATACCAAGAATAAGTACCAGCTCGAAGAACTGGGCATTGGAGACAGAACAGGGACTATTCTGGAAATCAAGAAGGTTTTAACTAAAAGGTCTTTAATGCAGAATTTGGAAAGGAGATGCCTAAACATGCAAGAGGAAATTGATGATTTTATGCAGAAATTTGGCATATTGCAGAGTAAAGGACTTCCCAGTCCTTTAGTTATCAATGAAAAATTGATGACACAGATAGACTATGTTGACAAGTTGGCTAAATATGCAGACAACTAGGCTAGCTCATCTGCTAGTGTAGCTGCACCAAAAGCAATACCTACAGGCAGAGTTCTTTTTTACAGTCTAGAGAACCTATTCTATGTGGAGCATGAAGTAAAACATCTGTTCCAAGTTCAGCCTAATTTTTTCAAATACACCGAAGCTAATGAGATCCTTAGAAAACTTCAAAGGACTAGAATACCATAAGAAAAATGGTGGACAGATATGACAGAAATTTTGTGATTTACCCTTGGTAAAAAGGTAAATTTCCATTTTTTTACCATAAGTCAATGATGGTAACAGAAGATGAATAAGGATCAAACAGGTAAAGAGTATCAGTAAGAAGATGAAAAGAAAAGTAGCCAGCACAAAATTACAAAGAAGACAGTAAGATGCCAAATCATAGGGCCTGCTTCTAGCACATACACAAGAATAGGGAAAACAAGCCATCAATTTTCCTTTATCTTCTATCTACAAGACCATCTGTCTCTAATTTCATGTAACATATAGTTAGTCATCCTAGAATATATCTCACTTTGTCATGAGATATTTTTATTGTATGTTTTTGTATAAATACTCCCTCATTCAGAGTATTGAGTGTGGATTCTCAGACATTGCCATAAAACTGATTACCTTGGAATAAAGTGTTGTTGGACAAATCTTGCATGGTTGGCTGGATGAAGAATTAATTCAAAGGAATTTTCACAAGATTCATGTATCAAACACCGGACAAATAAGTATATTATATCTCATGTGTTATTGTTTTCTTGTTTATTATATCAATTGTGTTTCATATCTGAATATTAAAATGAAAAAGAATAATTCAGAAAGTGCTTAAGTGCAATCTGTCTTCAATCGTTTTTATTCTAAATGTTTTCCTCTAAACTAGCATAAGTAGTGAATTCTTAATTGCTCTTGTTTCCTAGTTTACTCATTTTGATCATTTAGCAAAAAATCCTTAATTTCTTTCTATTGGTGATCATCCAAGTTCCCTCCTCTTAAAATATGTTGAAGGATTCTTAATTGCCCTTCATCCCTTTTAATTCCATTCCATCTTTTCAACTCTCTATTTGCTCCTTGTTTAGATATCTTTCCCTGTGAAGCCATCCTTTATTGAAAAGCCAAATCTAGTTGAGCTATCATTTTTTGACTCCATTAGCCCAATGGCCTAAAATATTCGGTCCTACCCCTCTGCTATTGAATTTCACCACCAAACACAATCAAAACCCCAAGCTTTCATAACTAGCCTAATATCTATCTAAACAAAGCTAAATCCTAAAGAGAGAGCCATCTCTGGATACAGATTGGCTAGATTATGTACCTAAAAGTTGGTTTGTGGTTACCTCGGACCCCTTTCCCTCTTCTTACAACTTCTGGGAAAATCTGAGTGATAACACAACCAATAAATATGGAACAGTTGAGCTTGCAGCATGATGAGGTAGTGGCGTAGAACTGATAGATTGTGCAGGTAGTCGAGGACACCTGCTAGATGGTCTAGGAGTTGACCATCCTAGTAGAAGACCCAGTGGAGGCGTGCATCTAGAAACTCATAGTAGGGGTGCATGAGGCGAAGGAAGAGATTGCCATGGTTCATCTAGAGCTCAATCTTCATATAGCTGAGCTCCAATTGAAGGCGTAGCCTTCAACTCCGCTAGAGGTGAACGAACAACACACCAACACTATTACAACAGGAATAGCGAAGATCAACAGTGTAGTGAAGGACTGTACGAAGTTATTTGAAGAGTTCTTTGAGGTCCTCACCACTCTACAGGAGGGCCAGAACATACAACACTTAGAAGCAGAGGTGTGTGAGCTACAGGAGAAGTACGATGAAGTAAAAGGGACTGCACAGATGGTGGCCCTTACATAGAGGCTCGCGTGGATGAATTAGGAAAAATCGCTCAAGGAACAGGTAGCTGATGTGCGACATAAGGAAGTTTTTTCTAAGGTGCACGTACAACCATGGATTGATGAGGAATTCATAATTACCACCTCGATTGAAGCAAATCCCGCACAAATGCGGGGAATGCAGGAACAGATTCACAAAAGCAGTTCAGATGCCGCGGTCTCTGAACATCACGTCCAGGAAGTGCATCAGGCAACCACTCAGTGCACTGTTGATCTTTCTGTAGTCCATGAAGAGTTGGGGGGTATGCGCACAAAGATCTCTGCACTGACAAAGTGACTCGAGGGCAAGTCACGATGTTCGTGTTGGGGGCTTAATGGGTGTGGGATCCCCCAAGGAAAGTTTTGGGGCTTAGAGCCCAGATTTTGGTTATAAATTGTATCATTGATGTAAGGACTTCACATTTTGTGAGCGCGGAGCACGTAGCTTGTAAATGAGTCATAGGGTTGTCTGCCTTGATTTTTGTAATGTAATGTTGGCTAGAGAGATCTACCCATGGTCCACGGACGATGGAATTGTATAAATAGAGCGAGGCTATAAATTGTAAAAGAATCAATTGAATGATCATGGAATAGAAGCATAGTGGAAGATCTAAGGGTAAAGTCAAGTCTTTGGGTCATAGAGTAGGAGAAGGATCTGCAGCTAAGTGCACAGAGGGCTAGTAGTCTGAGCTGAGTGCGCAGACCCCTGTAGTTGAGTGCGTAGGGTGAGTCGATTCTGTAATTGTTGGAGCATTAATAAAGAGAAGTTTCGTATCAATTCTATGTATCTATTTCTTGTTTTATGCATTGAGTATATTGGGTATGAATTGCATCTTTATTGTTTATATGGTGTGTGAACATATATGATTGTGTTGATTAAGTAAATGTGAGATAAAGTATCTGTTTACAAGAAGTTAACTAACATTTGTAAGAAGATAAGTAAGGTACGTGGTGTAACTTGGGGAAATAGTGCAGATCACTGCCCTAGTAGCGCGAAAACATATCAGCCCTTGGTTAGGGCTACGTGCAGGTGATTATAACTGATCGCGAAGGTCTTGCAGGTCAGAATAGTGTGCAAAGTAACCTGCTTGAAGGTAGGCACAGTTGGACTAAATCAATACCTCAAACATCTCAAGGTTGTGGAAAATTAGTTGTAGCGTCCCCCCATACTACTTCAAGTGAGACTTCATTCCGCACTCGCAGACTGATGCCAAAAGGGCCAGTAGTGTAGGGATTTGTTTTGCTAATTAACTCCGAACCTGGGTCAAGCCCCATTAGGCCAACAAAAATATAAGAATTGAGCGTAAAATTTTAATAACCTCACAATTATTGATTCATCCCCCTCCCAATAAATAATTATTCCAATAGTTTGCTTTTGTGAAGCTTTTACTTTGTGGAAGACAAAATATGTGTATGAGTACATGGTATAGAGGGAACTTTATTTCATAACGATGTGATTAATTTCAAAATTATTTGCATTTAAAAATTATACATATTTAAGTATGCCAAAGAGAAGTCACATAGCGCTATGAATCGATGTGGGATGGAGGGTGTATGGAGGATGGGATATGTTCAGGAGAATGAGGATGAAAAGGGAACTTTCATTAATGTAACTATGAATAAATATCAAACTAATATTACTATGTTTCATTGTGAAGAGGTTTCTTGTGCAAATCTTTCCTTGTGCAAATATTTTACTGTTTGAAGGACAAGGTTCATAGGAAACTTTATTTAGTACTAATGAAATTAATGTTAAAATATTAATGTTAATCTATGTGGAATGAAGAATGTGCAGAGCATGTGAGGAAGGATTTGACATTTTCCTATTACATGTGTAGATTTTCTTAATATATAGATTAATGTTGGTGAGCACAAAATGGTGGTGCACAGGGAACTTTATTCAACATGGAAGAAATTAGTGTCAAAATATTAATGTAAATATCTGTGGAATGAAGGATGTATGGAGGATTTCAGGAAGGATTTGTCATTTTCCTATTATGTATGTGTAGATTTGCTTAATATGCATATTGGCATTAGTGGGTGTAGAATGAGGGTGCATAGGGAAGTTTATTTGGCAATGATGAAATTAATCTTAAACTATTAATGTTAATTTGTGTGGAGGATGTGAGGAAGGATCTAACATTTTCCTCTTACATATGTGTAGATTTGTTTAATCTCCAAATTGACGTAAATGAGTGCTCTGAGGCTGGTTTGGTTTTCCTTTTGGATTAGGTATGCATAATTAATTTAACTATTAATGAATCTTGAAATAATATTATTATGTTTCATTATGCAGAGCTTCCTTGTGTGAAAATTTCCTTGTGCAAAGCTTTTACTGTGTGGAGCTTTCTTACACGAATATTTCCTTGTGTGGAAATTTTACTATGGAGACAAAGAGGAATGTGTAGGAGAATGGGGGTGCAAATGGAACTTTATTCCCCATGGACAATATTAATTTTAAACTATTTTACATTTAAAACTATTACAAATTTAGCTATGTGAGAGAGAAGTGGCATAGAGCTATGAATCTCTGTGATGAAATTTAAAACTACTCTTTTGCATTTAAAAGTTTTACAAATTTAACTACGTGGGAGTATATTTGCAGAGAGCTATGAATCGATGGAGAATGAAGGATGTGTAGAGTACAGAGAATGAATCCATGTGTAATGAAATATGTGGAGATGATGGGGTTTGTGTGAGAGAACTAGGTTTTGTGCTAGTGACTATAACATTCACATGGGCATCAAAGTGTGTTGAATCAATATTATTTGACTGTAAAAAAAGCTTTCATCTATTGCACTATGTTTTATCAGATAAATTTCATGTTAGTGGATTTTTTTTAGTGTTTCCACACATTATTCTAAAAAATCCATGACTCACAACACAGTGGGCAATAAATAGTTGCTTAACATCAACCCTTTCAACAAGACCCACGAAGTGAGTGAAGTCTCACTAAAGACGCTAATGGGTGACTTTTGGAACTAGGTTTCCATAGTCTGACAAGAATATCTTATGGCTTACAATTCAATAATCCTGATTGACACATGTTACAATGCCTAACTATGGTTGTGGACCTTGAAAGGTGCTAACCCTTTATATCCATCCACTAACTTAATTCCATAATAACTATGCATGGTATATGACCTTGGATATAGACTCAGTATATTGAAGGAAAATTATAAGCCAAACTCTGACAATTCTGCTATTGACACATAACATTAATTAACACTTTCAAACCCTTTCAGTCATTTGGCCCTTCATGTTTATTCAAAAGGATTCAACACACAACATTACAAGTGCATACTAGACCAGGTCATCACCATACACAAAAATTACATAGCATAGTATTAACATAGACATCAAGTTTATTAGTCAGAGTTATAAACCATCAGCCTATCACAAGTGATACTATAAAATAACACAACAACATTTACATAGATGCAAAACAATAGGTTAAAGTAACATCTCCAATTAGTAATTTATATTCATATTCGAAGAAGAAGCATTGTATCGAAGATTACATTTTTATGTTAACAGGCTAGTCGACCTTCCATAACAATTCTACACAACATTGTTAACCAAACTGTAAACATCAATGTTAATCTCATATAACCAGAGACAAAAATAATTAAAACAAGGCTATGTGTCAGTGATAGACTTAACCACATACCCACATGTTACATCTAAAATATATATATCATATAAAGACTCTATGAGTCAACTTATTTTGTGCTCGATCATCCAACAATTTCTCAGCATTCCACCACCATCTACTGCTACTAATTCCTTCACCCCATCCCCACTTTGTCTTCCACGAGCCATCTTATAGCTTCTTGGAACCCTCTCGAATCTTCTTATATTTGCACCTAACCAATCTAGTTGTCCTGTGAAATTTTTGAGATATTTCCTTTATCCCCCTTAGTTGTCACATGCATTTTAAGGATTGTCTAAAATTTAACTTCCACCATTCAGATCAACTCCACCCCATCTCTTACTTCTTCAAAATATCTCCAACTATCTTCTCGCTACGATCTCCCAATCATTTCCATGCAATGCAAAATCATAACCATCAATCCTTTGCATGCGTCTTATTTCCTCAAATGGAACTATCAAATTTTTGTACGGTGTCCATCTTCGTCATGCTCTTATTCATGCACAAGACCTATGTTTCACTTTGTCTACATTTCTAGCCCTATGATGCACTCAATCTTATCCTTTCTACACCCCCATCCTCATTGTGGAGTCCTACAATGCCAAAAAAAATAAAATAAAATTATGGGCTACATCAAGCATCCAACAAAAAAAGTGGCTTATCCTCAAGCCACTTAGTCTTGCGTTGAATAAATATTCTCCTTCACAACATTTTGTAATGATTCCCGCGTATATTCCTGTTTTTCGATCATGGCTTTTATTTCCTCCATTTCGACAGTTGAATCCCAAGTCACAGCATTGAAGTCCTCACTATTTATAGTTTTCTCATTATTTAGAAGTTAATTCAATTCATTAATCGTAACCTAATCCTAGATATATTTCTAGGAATTTTGTTACTCGCAGAGTTTACCCATAGGTTCCCTAAGTCATGCCTTATCATGCATTACTTTCATTTTGTCAGTGGGGTTCATCTTCCCCACAATTTGACCAATCTAGTAGATTTCGTCATCTGTTTCATGTATTTTCTTAGTAACCCTTTTAACAACTGTAACTTCATAAATATGTTTCATAATTAATCTCCCTCCGATACCACATCCTGACACTTTTCTTCATATTTAGCCACCTATTCTCTCTTCGGTCGACTCATTTCCTCTCGATGTTGACCCTCTGATGACACTTTGGGCGCTGCAAGGAAAATTCCTTCTAGTAGGGGTTATAACAAAGGCTTCTAGTGTTATAAAATTTGTAAAAAAAACCTCTCCTACAACATCCATTTGCACTAGAAAATGTTTTAGCAGAGTTAATAACATAACTTCATCATGATTTAAAAATTTAGGCAACCATAGGTTTTAGTGGATGTTTCTTTAATAGTATGCTTAATGGAAAATAACACTGGTGCAGTACCACTATAAAAGAACCAATGTTGTAAATTTAAATAAAAGCACGAAGAATGGAAACAAACATTTAGAGCATCGGTGCATTCTATTCATAAAAGCACCAGTGCTTTAATAGTAAAAATGCACGAGCTCACACAATATATGATACCATGCATTCAGGCGTTGAATTCAAACAACACCAGTGCTTGAAAAGTATACAACCCAGTGCTTTTGTCTTTTTCAAATGCCTCAAGTCATACTTTTTAGCAATGACATCAGGGCTAGAAAAAAATATTACAGACCCAGTTCTTTTATTTAAATTTACAACACCAATGCTTATGAATTGTAGAAAAGCACTGGTGCACTAATAATATAAAATAATTAGTATTGTTAATTTGAATAATGCATGAGGGTTGGAAATAATATTTTGGAGCACCGGGGCTGTTATCACAAAACTAGACCCTGATAGGCTGCTGATTAGGAAGACTTTGAGTAACTATTTCAAACCAATCTTGTGGCTGAGGCTTAGCCTCCTAAACCTAAGAGGGCTCTCCCACTGGGTTAAAGATTTTAATTTAAGGATTAGATGGCTAACTCTATGGAAAAATCAAACAAAAGGTATAAATGGTTGAAATGTCAATCAACAAACATTCATTGGGTTATGGAGTTTGAGCATGTTTCAGTACAACAGAAAGATCAGCTTAACATGTAAGTCAGGGCATAAAGAGTCTTAATACATTAGCAAAACAGAGTCATAATGCCAGGAACACAGTTCATAAACACATGAAGGAAGTTAGAGCGCTGTCAATGAATTCTAAGTAACATGTGTCCATACCACTACAAGTAGGTAGATATAAAAGCCCATGATAGAATTAGACATTAAAACTCTCTCTAAATCTTGAGTAGTGAAGCCAAAATATTTGTATTAATATAAAACATACAGTCTCTTACAATAACATAGTATGCTTGTTTCTTTTGAAAATTGCCAACCATGAGGCATTCCACCTCTTTTCCTTTATAGATTTGTCATTACAATTTTGGATTCCCTGATCCAACATGAGGGGAATTCGAATTTCCTATCTTGACACCTATTCATTCCTAAAACAAACTATTAATTACGAGTAACAATTATCTAAGAGTCTTAGAGTCCTAATACAATTAGGAGTACAACTCCTTATTATGATAGTAACAACTTAAAGTAGGAAATAAATATGACATTTGACAGTTGTTCCTCCTTAACTTCAACCTTGGTGATGACCATAACCCTGCTGCTCGCCTTCAATAATTTCTTCCCCATCGGTCCTGAAAACTAGGAAACTGTCCCTTGTAGTGCAGTCTTGGTCTTCCATGATGTTCCTCAAATCTCCTGCTGACCAAACTAGCCCCTTTAATCATACAACACATGTTGAATTAGCCATAGAACCCTGCTCTTACACTTGTGCCAAAACTAAACTCCTTGAAGTTGCCTGAAGAAAGTCAAACTGGATGAGCTACGAAATGAATTTTTGTTTTTGTACCGCAAGGTTTAGTTCTTGCATAAATCTTTCATTCCTTGAATTTTTCTTTATTTAGGCTTTAAGCCTTCTTAAATGATATCCTTACATTTCTGCAGTAGCATCCTTCTTCAAAAATAACCTCTTCTTTCCTTCGAAGATTTACCAAAAATAACAAAACTGTACTGACAGTAGTTTCGTAGCGCGCTACAAAACTACTGTGCATGTCACCTGCAGCAGTTTCATAGTGCGTTATGAAACTATTGTGTGAATCGATTTACACAATTTTTCCCCAAAAACATTCTTTCTAAGGATTTTTCATAGCTGTTTCCTTATGTAAATATGCCACATATACTTGAGATCACCCATCTATGAAACTACTTCAAAAAGTAATATCTTTGTTTCAACCGAAATTTTACTAGGGCTTCATCACTTACTGCCCTGTTTATTTGAGCTGAGGCTGACCTCTAGGCTTGCTCAGCTAAATCTCAAGGTCTTCGATTTGTCTTTTCATCACCTTGATATTAGTTCTTAATCTGTCATTGATCATTCTAATATACCTTGTTTCCTTGATTGCAGGGATGGTCCAGGTGAAGTATTGAGCATCTTTGCCAACTACTTTAGGTTTTGGAAATTTTCCATATTCCCACATGGCTTTTATTCTTTTGAAATTAGCTTTTTCAATTTCATGTTTCCTTGCCCTTTTCTTAAGTTGAGCAATCTCAAGATTGGCAAGCTTTAATTTCTTCTTGACCTCCTCAAACTATTTTCTTCTTCTTGAGTATCAACTACTCTATTTCTGTCATCTTCGTGCATGAGTGATGGTTGCACTACTGGACCTATGGGCTCTTCACAGAATCCTGATATCTCCCTTGTGTCACTCACCTCTGGCTCTACCTCCTGTAACCTTTTGGACCGCCTAGTCATAGGCCTTCTAGGGTTAAAAAAAAAAAATCTGAAACTTGATCATCAAACTCTAACTTTTTGGAGGATTTCATCTTTTTTGACTTTCTCTCACCTAATTCAATGAAGTCTTCTTGGACCATAGGGGACTCCTCAATGTCGATTTCTTGGAGAGGATCATTCAAATTGCCCTTTGAGGCTGGGATTTCATCAGTGATCACTTTTTTACCCTTTTCTTTGGTTGTTTGGCTTCTAATTATCCTTCTTTGGACTGTTTCACCAATGGACTGCTCTTGTGCTGATTCCTTAATTTGAACTTTCTTCTTCTGTGACTGTTGAGGAGTATCTTGAACAATCAATGGTGTTCTAGTCACTGGGTCCTTAACTTGTTTTCTAGCCTCCAGCTTAACAAACCTATTTGAACTTTCTTCTGCATGGTGACTAATCACTGGTGATGATATTTCCTTAGCCCTATGGCTAAGTCTTGTTTCAGCTCTCAGACCAGACATAAAGAGAAATGTACATCACTCTCTATCTACCTTCTTAAGTTCATGTAAGACCATTAATTTAACTAAGCCATGATGGAACAATGATGTCTCACATGTCTCTTTATTCAACTGTATTTTATTAGACATCTTGCCTAAGCTCCGAAACATAAACAAAGGTATATCTAGAGATATTATGCCAGTGAAATGCAAAAGGAGTTTGAAATGGTAAGAATACACCTTGTGGTATCTTCCTTCACAGGTGAAATACCTTTGTATGCATGAGAGTAAGTTGGCAAATGAATCTTTGACATAACCCCTTGGCACTGCTTTAGTCAAATCTATGTCTACGAACTCTAGCTTCAGGAATATCTTGCAGGGTGCCATTTCAAACATGAAATTCTTAAACCACTTTTCCTGACCTCTACGAATTTCTATAACTAAAGATATCACTTCAGGAGAAATTGGCAATTCTAACACCCCAATCTTTGTATGTAAACCTGTGAAGTTAAGAGAAAATTCCTTAGTCACCTGGCTATGTCCTCCCTGTAGTTTCTCACAGAACCTCTAGCAACCTACTTTTTTGAAAGCTTCTTCCACTATTTAATCCTTTGTGAGAGCATCTAAGCCTCCAGGTTCAGTTCTCAGACATCGACCTGACTTGTGCTTCTTTCTTTCTTTTGACATTTCTCCTTTGAAATCCCTGTAGATAGAACAACTTGGAAGAAAATTCTTTGCTTAATTGAAGAGTTGCCTCGCTTGAATTTGATGAAGGGCTACCTCACTTGAAACCTGTAGAAGAATTTTGGTCTCTGCTCACCCTGGGTTTGTTTACTTCAAACTTAAGAATAGCATCAAGAGTCTCTTGCATGAATATGACCAAGATCACATGGATATGACCAGGATCAACTAACCCTTTCCTTTTTTGAAATTTGAAATGACTGCGGAAAAATGACCCCTAACGAATCTAAAGATGGATATGAATGGTTGTATGTGAGTGGTAAGGTTCATGGATTGACACCTAATGATGAAAATCTAACGAATTTTGGTGGATTTGATAGTTAGACAAGATTGAACATGAATCCCCAATTTCATAGCACATCTAGTGTAAATTTGAGGTTTTGTGCTACGAAAACACCTAACTACGAATCCCCAATTCCCTAGTGCAGTTATTTGAATTTCAGGACTTTGCGCTATGAAAATGCCTAGACAGTTTCATAGCGCGTTCAAAAGTTTGAAATGACTAGACACATGAAACTTTAAACATGACATGGGATCCATAAGGGGCCAAGCAAGGTTGTTGAACTTTATTTGATGATGGAAATGAGACTCTAATCCTATGACTTGGACTTAAAAACATAAAAATGACTTGATCATGTTTAACAAAAAAACTTTGGAACCATGCGGGCTGTCCAAAATTAAAAAAAAAAAAAAAAAATTATAGTGATAACAGGGGCATCGGTTCTATGAAATCACATATTATTTAAGAATTACAATGCATTGGGGTGCACAAGCTATGATACCAGGAACTGAGGTGCTAAATGCAAACAATAGCAGTGCTTGAAAAGTATAACGCTTAGGTGATTTTTTTTTCCAAATGCCTCGGTGCTGTACTTTTCAGAAAAGGTGTTGGGCCATGTAGAACAATATTGTCATAGAATTGTTTTTACGTAATATAACACACCAGTTACATCTTTTATTATTATAAATATCGTTGCTACAAATTTCATATTCAAACCACTATGCATTATTAATATATGATGTCCCGATATCCATTTTCTCTTTTTTAGAAAGATCGACTTGTGATAGTGGAATTATTGTGATTTTATCAAGAATTTATTCGTTGAAAAAACGACATATATATTATAAAAATATTCATATAAGTTAAATTTTGATTATTGCATTTGTATATGATGTCTAGACTAATTTGTTATATCAACAGATTTTACATCTCTTTACTATAATATTTAATCATCCATATATTTAATCAGTGTTGTGACATTTCATAGAGAGATTAGACAACACAATAAAAAAAATTAAAATGTATATTATTATATATAAATAAGAGGCTCTTTTTCATACAAAATAGGATAGTTATTGGTAACCCCTTGTCTTTCAATTGAGACACTATGTCAATTACATTAACCAAAATGTCTGATTTCCACATACAATTATTTCAAAAAATACAACAACTTGCATTGATATCCAAATAGATCATCTATCTTCATTGGACCTGATGTCGATTCTTGAGCTACTTCCATGACTTTTGTTATTTTGATGAATTTTTTAGTGATGGCATCGAATTTTTTCGTCTTCTTCAAGTTTCTTATGCAAACATAAAAATAAAGTGTAATGAGTGTATCTACATTGGTGAGAATAATAAAAACTGAAATAAATAATATACATCAATATAAATTGAATAGAAATGTACCATAGCAAGAAGTGAGTCATGAATTGTACACATGATTTCAAAACAAAATCTCATGCCTTGTTTCAACAACTCTTTTGTTGACCTAGTGCCATACCTTGTTTCTTGCAAGTTTTATACCCCATAATAAATCATAGATTTACTATAAAGGATTCTTGTGTTCAATAATTATAAACTTAGAGAATTAAAACAACATAGATACTTACAAATGCCAAAATTAATTTTTTGATATGCCAAAATATACTCACCACCCATATTTAACCCATTGTCATTCAATTTTTTTGATGGCTCTTCTTTGTATTTTAGCACCTATTTGAAGACATTCACTGATGCTTGCTGTAAAAAACTTAAAATATACAAAAATGAAATCTTAAGTTGTTATAAGGAAATATTAACAACTAATGAAAAACGTTGATATCAACCCTTTTCTTCCTTGTTGACCTGTTTTATGCTAAATGGGTTCCATCGTTTTTCTTTTCTACAAGAAAATACTTGAAAATTAATATTTAATGCTAAATTATTTGTTTATGATGATGACGATGATGATGGTTAACGTCCACTGAGACCAAACTTTAGTCTACTGGACCTAAAGAAAATGAGTTATTTAGTTTGATTTAATATTTTATTCCTATGCTCAAAAATATTGGAGAGAAGCCTCTCGAGCTCACTATAATTTTGACATCGAAGAAGGATAGGAAGGTCAGTATTGTAACAAAGATTATGAAACTAAGATCTAATGTGGTTGTATGCGGGCAACGCTAAGAGGAAATGATTTTCATCCTCGATGTTCATATTCTCATAGAGATGGCATATCCTTTCCATCCATGGTGTTTTAAGAACTACCCAATGACCCATTTCACTACGGAGCTCATGAGAGTTCATTCTAATATTGGCTATATTAATTTTCTTCTTTGCACTAGTTAAAACTGAGAGATACTTTTGATCTTCTGGGGTGGGGTTGATGACCTCCTTATAATATCTTAATTTTCTTTTAGCTGCTAAATCTTTCTAACACCATATTTTTTCTTTGAACTTAGAAGTAACAATATTTTTAATGTTATTAATGTTTTGCGATGAAACATTCTCGTCGATCTCCCAATCGTTTAACCAGGCCCTAGTGTCTTTATACCAACCTTGTTTAAGCCTTAGGTGGTTTTAGCTAGAATTTAAAGCTATCTTAGAAAGTCTATGGTCTCCTATGTTATTGAGTTTGTGCTTGTACAACAGAAGCCTAGTCATAGCTAGGCTCTCAATAGGGGGAATACCCACTTCTATAAGGAGAATAGGATAGGGTGTATATTTACCTAATAGAAGAATTCAATTATTACATACATTTGAAGCATGTTGTTGTTGAGATGGCTCCTCCTATGAATAAATTATGTCTATTTGTTTGACCATCTCCTTATACACTTTTGGGCATTCCTATTGGCATATTTCAAGTATCATATCATTGATCCTTTGGGATTTTCAGAATCTTCTTCAAAAAGTAATAAACCATTTTTATATAACAAAATTCATATCAATAAATGAATTGTTTGTAGTAATATATACATATAATTCTAGAAAATCATTTTAATTAGGAATATTATTTTATGAACGATTCTTTTTTTTTTTGTTTTATGATTTTTCTATTGCAAGCCTAAATATTCTCATTGACCATTATTCTAGAAACACTTCCTATAGTTTTAATATAACTTGGTTCCTAGAATGATTGGATTGATTTCTATATTGTAAGTGGGAAGTATGTCTACAAGTTCATTCCATTATATCCCTCATAGTTTTGTAAAATCTCCCCTCCCCCACCCTTTTCATTAACCTCCAAAACCACTCCAGATGAGCTAAGGACTAATTCATCGTCATTTACATGTTATATTTTATTTTTTCTTAGAATGACATTATTTTCCTTCGTTGTTGGTCCCTGTAGAAAATTAAGCATATGTGAGTTAATATATTGTTTGAAATATGTTGTCTAATATTCTTAAGTATTTTATTAATGAAAACTAAAAAAAAACTTAAATTGAGTGGTATTTTTTCATTCGCCTGACTCAACCTTTTGCAATTTTTCCATTAGGATTTTATGCTCCTCTAGATTTAGATCATAAATAACCTTATTGAGCTTGCTCATTTTATGGCTCTACATGACACACACTAAGAAATAGATATCAGTTACTTACATATAGTTCAAACATATTAATTTTGTAAAGAATTTACAAAGAACTTGTTTTTTCTTCTTTCTTGGATGCATTATCATTGTGCCAATAATTATTTTTCTTACTTGACTTCTTCTGAGACATTTTTTTATCAATATACAACCTGTAACATTCAATACAAACTCCATTAATAAATATATTTTATAAATAAATCACATAAGCTTCAGGTGAAAAGAATCTTGTAACTGGTGTGCTTATGTGAATAAATGCCTTAGTGCATTTAATTTATAAAACACACTGGGTGTTTAATTGTTTAGTACCAAAAACATAAAGTATTTTTTAAAAAAACTTTAAAATATGAAGGTGTGTTATATAATGATAAAAGCACCACCATCAAAGTAAAAAACAAAAAACATTAAAAAATAAACATAATTTTTTTTTACTTAACAATGCTTTTCTCATAGGTTCACTGTTGCACTATATTAAACATGATGCACCAATAAACATATGCTATTTAAAAAAATTGGATAGGGTTTATAGGGTTTGATTCCCATCAAAAACTGGTCCCCTTGCTTTACATGTTAAACACCTTATATATAGACATAAACCCATTAAATCTAAAATGCCTAGAATGAAAATCCCTAATTGTTAAGTGGTAGAGGGAGTTAAACCCTAAGGTGAAATTTTGTAGTCACATAATTTTGGTTTAAGGGGCCTTGACCCAGGTTTAGTGTTTTTTGTGCACCAACAAAACCCTCAACCACTAGGCCTTTCGGCAACGACCTACAAGAAAATCATAGTATCACTGGAAGCGGTTATGGGAGGTCGTAGAATGAGGTTTCTGTAGCCAAAGGGATATGTGCGCTATTGTATTTGTGTATTTAGTTACATTTTATACCTTCCTACAACTTCACATACACGAATAGTTTCACACTGATGTTTAATCTTATAGATTGGAGCTTATAACAGAAAACATCATAACATGTATTCTTCCACAAAATTTAGTAAACAATATGCATACTGATAGTAGTGACAATAGAGAATGAATACAGAAAGGTGAACAATAATTCACCAAAACTTCTTCTTTATTAATAAGGATCTTCAATACATCCTCTTCCCTGATCTGCACACTCAGCTACAAGTTCTCTGTGCACTCAGTTGTAGAATCTTCAAGGCCTCTGCCCACTCAGCTACATAGCATTCCCCCGAAATACAAACTCAAGACAAAGAATAGAAATAATATATGCTTAGTTCTTCTATCATGATATCATTTAAAAATTATTACATATTCTTTAAATAGACTTCCTTACTACAAGACCACGGTCCACATACCATGGAACTGACAAAAAAATGAGTAAAACCCAATACCTATTACAAAATAAGGGTCTTTGACTCACCCTAAAGCCCCTAAAACACCATATGATCAATATAACTTCATCGGGTCTGCACGCTCCGCTCCTCAAAATGTGGAGTTTTTGAGCCATAACTTGGACCAAGTTGTGCTACACCTAACAGGCTCCCAACAATCACCTCTGAGTCATCCCAGGTCACTCAACTTCGTTTCCCTTGATTTTCACTGCAGTTTCATTGTAAACTACATGATACTGCTAGACTGGCTCTGCCATTTATTTCTCTTATTTGTGTGCTTCCTCCAACAATACCTTTGTGGTTGGGCCATCACTCTTCTGTGGTATCTATGATTCCCTTTTCTTCAATTATTTGAGCCTTTTTTCCATTGCCTGTGATATTTTAAGGGCATCATCCTCCCATGGCTAGGTCCTTCCCTACAAAATTTTCTCCTTCCTCCAAATCCCATCTATATACTTTTGGAGGTTCTTTCCTTCATTAATACTAGAGAGTTTTTGTAAGACTAGTAGGGTCCTCACATCTCCCAATTTTTTTTTGCGCTACTGCTGCTTCACCTATAATTCCTCCTTGATATTTTTGATGTCTGGATCCTCTTGTATTGAGGTCCAAATCTACATTGTGTCGTCCAATCATTTACCATAGTCTACCACTGTGTCAGAGATGCCTTTTAACGTTTCCTTTAAATCATTTTGCCTCTGATCCTACACTTCTGGTAGCGTGGCTAGATGTAACCTTATTTGCAGCTTTGATATTGGTACTTCATACTTGAAATTTATCTTTGCTATTATATTCTTCAATTCCTTGATTGCAAGGGTGAGGTTCACAACCTTCTCTATTGGTGGTTCCTCCTCACCAATCTTCACATTCAGGACTGTGCTTTAACTTTGTTCGATGGATTTTCCAACTATTCTTGCCACTGATATGTGTTGTCTCTTTTCTTAGCCACCTCCTCCAACTGCTTTATCATTGGAACTTTATCCTTTTATGTCTGCATCATCATCATTAAGATTAGTTATGCCCAATGTTGTTGCTAAGTTGTTAAACTTTGATGCAATTTGTGTCGCATTTGAATGGGAAGCACAAAAATATTTATGCTAACATTATCCCATGATTTGGCTCATTCTTTTTCCTCCGATGAGTACCAGTTAAGTTCCCTAACTAGCATTTACACAATTCTAATGTCGAATTGTGTCTTTATTGTTTTCTCTACCTGCAGTGACTGAGCTCTTTCTTCTGGTTGTTTTTCTACTTGTGGCAACACCTTTAGCTCCGTGATTCCCTTCTATACCTCAATCAAGATCATTATATATCAATCATTGATTATGTCCCAAGTCTCCACTATGATCTCCTAAACCTTCTCTTTGATCTTGTCGATGTCCCCATCAGTGAGGAAAAGCATTCTATGCCCTTGGCCTTATATGCCTTCTTCTTTTTCCTCTTGCCTTCTACAATTGTTGTATCTCTCCTTCTAAAAATGAAAGGTGACTCCTATGCTACTCCTACATCACTGAGGGGTTCCTCATGGTCCTTCCTTGTTTCCTCTATTTCCACCTATACATCCTTTCGACTTGTACTTGTATCGTGTGTGGTACCCTTCTCTGTTTGAACCACTCCACCTGGTGGAGTCATCCATTATTCTAGCCATTGTTGTACTACGATGAGAAAATTGCCTTCAATTACTAAGTATGGAAATGGGTTCCATGTCTCAGTTGGGTCATTCGTTGCCTTCACATAAGCTCTATGGAAGTCTACTTTCAAATCTACAAAGTGAGAATACTGCATATACAAACTAGGTGAAAACCTTGGATGTTGATTCACGACCATGTGTAGATCCATTGCTATCACCACAAAGAAAATCATTTTCTTTGTTGAGCGCATCGACTCCTTAGTAAACCAGAGGTAGGCATACCTCGCTGCCTCAGAAACATATACCTCGAAAGATGGAAACTACA
The DNA here is from genome assembly GCA_031772625.1 of Pinus tabuliformis. NCBI lineage: Eukaryota > Viridiplantae > Streptophyta > Pinopsida > Pinales > Pinaceae > Pinus > Pinus tabuliformis. The sequence goes on from CM062805.1 coordinate 319,336,567, forward strand.
ATCCTTATAGTTCTTTCCACGCAATCAACGCGATGAGTATTAACAACCAAGCGTAGTGGAATGGCTTCCCCTCTTCCTGTGATTCCCTACAGTCTATCAAGAATTCCTCCCACAGATTAACAACCTAGTTAAACTGGACTCCTGCACTCACTGTGCAGCCAAAGATACTACAACTGCAGGCACCTCATTTTCTCTACACTTCCTCATTATGTTATCTCGACAACGAAACCATTTTTTGGTTTAAGGGGGCTTGACCCAAGTTTAAAATGTCTTGTGAAACAACAAAACCCTCAAGGACTGGCCCATTCAGCACTGATCTATAAGCATATCACAGTCTCACTTGAAGCAGTTATGGGAGATTGCAGAACCAGGTTTGTGCAGCCAGAGGGATATGCACGTTGTTGCGTCTGTGTATTTACTAATGTTTTATAGCTTCCTGAAACTTTGCATACTATAATAATTTCGCACTGATGTTTAATATTACAAAATTGTACTTATAAAATAAAGAAACATAACATGTATTCTTCCACATAATTCAATGAATAGTATGCATAACGATATCAATAACAATAGAGAATGAATACAAAAAGGTACACAATACTTCACCAAAACTTCTTCTTTATTAATAAGGATCTTCAATTGATGCTCTTCCCTAACCTGCGCACCCAACTACATGTGGTCTGCACACTCAACTACACACTCTTCAAGGACTCCACACACTCATCTACGGATCATCCCCCCAAAATACAAACTCAAGGCAAATAATACCAAAAATCTATGCTTAGTTCTTCTATCATGATATCATTTACAAATTATTACATCTTCCTTACTATGAGACCACAGTCCACATACCATGGATCTGACAAAACAATGAGTAAAAATAAATACTTGTTAGAAAATAAGGGGCTTTGACCCTCCCTAAAGCCCCTAAGAAATCACGTGATGAATATAACTTGGTCGTATCTGCGAGTGCCGCTCCTTAAAATGTAAAGATTTTGTCCCAAAACTTCGACCAAGTTGGGTTGCGCCCAACACACAGGCAAGAAGAAGCAAGTGTTTAAGATAAGTATTATTTTCTTCTTATTTTTAATTAAATATAAATAGTAGCAACGATTGTAAGAATTCTTATTAGTAAAATCAATAGTAAAATTTTGACTGTGTAGGGTTTTTATTTTTTTCTGAATTTAATTAAATCTAACAAAAATCATAAAAAATTTATTAGTAAAATCAATATTAAAATTTAAATTTTTCACTATTCAAGGTTTTCAGTAAATCACCATACCTTTCAAATTCTGATCTTCTGAATACTTTTGTTGTTCCAAAGTATTTTGTTGTTCCACAGTTATCCTAGTATGCCTCTCTTGCAAATATCTCTTTTAATTAAATTTAACAAAAATTGTAAAAAAAATTATTAATAAAATCAACAGTAAAATTTAAAATTTTTACTATGGAGGGTTTTGAGTGAATCACCATACCTTTCAAATTCTAGTCTTTCGAATAGCTATGTTTGTTCCAATGTATTATGCTTTTCCATAATTCTCTTGGTATGTCTCTCTTACAAATATCTCCCTTTAAATTTTGGGAAAAATAATGAAATAGCGAATAGCTTCTTAGTATTTAAAACATTTTTTCAAATTAGATTTTGAAAAATCAATTACTGCTTATTTTTCAATTTGAAAAAAATACGCATGCAATTTTTTTTCACATTTTTCTGAACATTAGTTTGTTTCATAGCAAAATGTACCAGCATGTTTACTAGTAATGTGCATCGATTACGATAACTTATTGGTCCACTACTTGTTTTTTAATGCACTGATATGATAGAATTATTTTTTATTTTATTTTTGAAATCCTAGAAACATATGCAGTTATTATTTTAATGTATCGATGCGGTTATTACTTAAATGCGTAGGTGCCATTAGTTTATAAGAGCACCAATATGATAGAATTCCCTTTTTTATTTTCAAAATCCCAGAAACGGTGTGGTTATTATTTTAACGTATTAGTGTGGTTATTACTTATCAGTGTGATTAGTTTTAAAAGAGCATTGATATGATAGAATTCCTTTTTTTTATTTTTGAAATCCTGGACACTGGTGAAGTTATTATTTTAATGCATTGATGTGTTTATTACTTAAAGGCATCGATGTGTTTATTAATTAAATGCATCTTTGTGTTTATTACTTAAACACATCGTTGTTATTAGTTTTATAAGAACACTGAAATCCCAAAAATCAGTGCATGTATTACTTAAACAGTTCAGTGTGATTATTACTTAACGCATAAATGAGGTTAGTTTACAAGAGTGCCAATATTCTTTAAAAGTTATTTTAATTTTTACCACATAAAATGACATACACATCTCAAATTATCTTTTAGGATGCATCCACATGAGTTATAGTAGTTCATAGTATAAATTTCCCACTTAAAGTCACCTTATTCTTGAAAAATGGTTTCAAAACTATATTGAAATTCAAATTGTGGTTATATGGCTCTCGGTATTAATTTGAGGTACGTACACAAAAATATATTGTTGATTTTGCTCAAATGCAAAGAGAAAATATCATAATATCAAATGGCCAAATCTTCAAATTCCATCTTGTTCCATATTGTTCAAAGTCTTTCGCCGAGTTCACCCTTTCCATCTCTAGCAAGTCCACATTTTATTATATTTTGATTATCTAATTGACTTTCTTTTTATCCATGTCAATTTGAATAAAAGTGTATCCAAATTTATAGGATCTTGATTTAGAATCGAGCTTATAGATGGAGAAAAAATTCCACCATTTCAAAAATGTTGGAAGCTCTTACTAGGAGCAGCATACCACAAGTAGTTGGTATATGAAGATGGCCAGCCACTTCACCCTACCAATTGGAACATGGTACCTTTCAGCCGCAATCTTGGGTCAACGATGGTAATAATTGTTTGGTATAATGTAATTTCAACAAACCAATTGCATTGTTCTTACTAATATCATTGATGTACTAACGTTCAATATCTTTTGAAATTAGGATTCTAATGATAATGAGTGACCAACCTTCCATCTTCTGGTGCACCCTAATACAATGCCAACTTGAGAGAAGTTTGCATTAAGAGAAAAAATCATAGAGGAAGCATAGAAGAATGGTTGAATCAACCACCTATTCAATTCCCACTACGTCTAGATTCACCAATCAAGAATGACTACAACAATAGTAGCTCTTCATCACAAGTTGGAAATGGAGGCAATCAAATAGAGTTTGGTATGGATTATTACTTACAACATATGACTACAATGGAGGAAATGTTGTTAGATGTATTCCATAATGATGAGCTAGAGGATGATGCTCATATCACTGACACCTTATTCGAAAGCCTAAACTTTTCTTCCACCACTACTCCCTTTCGACCTGCCAGGTAGTCAAAGTCTACCTAGTTGGGAACAACAACATTATTGTACAACTTGAAAGGATCATTTTGCATGTCGAATGAATGTTTCTCAGAAATATTGATATAATTGAGCATGATCAAGTCCCTTATATTTTGAGAAATCTTGTCACACAATCAACATTAAAAATGCCAATTTATGAACATTAAATACTTACATTCTACATTTATATTTCCCACCAACTGCGTGTTATTCAAAGATAAGGTTCTTCCGAGTGATAATTTCTTTCCCGGTAGCTATGGAGAGGAAAACAAGTTCTTGAAAATATTGCATGTTGAGTACATATCATATCATGCATGTGTGGATGATTGTTTTCTATATAGAGAAGAATATGCAGATAGAGATTTGTCTGAAATGTGAAGATGACAGGTACCATAAAAATTAAATCACAGGGTCCTCTTCATAATATATTAAGGCATATGCCTATAATACCAAGGATTCAAAAGCTTTTTCATTGCAAAGAATTAGTTATGTTGTAGGGATGGCATGCCTCACACAGAAGTGATTCGGGATTTATGTGAATCAGAACAAATTAAATAGACATGAAGCATATAGAGGATACATTGCCCGAAAAATTCAAGGATGAAGTACAAAGTGTACGACTCATCATAGTCATGGATGGCGTCAACCCATTTTCCATCCAAAACATAAATTATTATGTTTTTCCTGTAGTAGTTATCAATTAAAATATCCCCCCATGGTTGTCCATGAAGAATGAACATCTTATGTTGGCTCTCATAGTCCCTGGTAGAAGACAAGTGAATAATATGGATGTCTACCTATAACTGTTGGGAGATGAATTGAAGGAATTGTGGGAAGGGATACATGTATATGATGTATCAATAACCATCACAATAGAGAGGATTTTTACAGTGTATGGCATATTTGATTACACTATACATGATTATCGAAGCTTAGGAGTTTGATCTAGTAAATTACATGTTTGTTGATTTGTTTATATATGTAACAATATTTTTTCACATATTAATTTAATTTGTTGCAATTGTTATGATGTCCATGATCGCTAACGTGCCTTATATTATACACTAATTTCATATTTCTTGTGACAAAAGGTTATCATGGATGTAAATGTTGTGGACCTTCTATAAAGGCTAGGTGGTCCAACCATGTATGGAAGATAGAGTTTGAGTGCTCTAGGGTATTACTCCCATAAGAACACCATTATGTAATAGAAACATCTATTTTCAATGGCAAACTAGAGAGAACCCAAACGCCTACAATAATTACACAAAATGAATGGCTTAGAGCATATGAGAGAGGGAAGGATAATGAGAATACAAAGATGTTAGATTCAAATGGGTAGCCATTGTTCAATGATCCAAAATTCTTCGACGCCTATGTTGAGAAACTGCCCACTGGGATGAAAAGGAAAATTTTATTTTATGAACTCCCATATTGGGAGCATCTTAAGATTTCCCACTTACTAGATACAATGCATATATTTAAAAAAATTTCATCTTCTTTATGGAGGCCCAAATCATCATTAGAAAATTACCCATTAGTTGTTAGGAGAGATATTATTTCTTAAAAAACTAAAAGGAAAAGTTATCCACTACAAGAAAGTAGAGGAGAGGCTAGTCCCTCTTGGTCTTTGAAAGAAGGTTATGTCCCATGGATTTTAAAGAAAGATGATCTTTCTTGAAAATAAGTTATAATGGATGTAAGGGTCTCATGTTTATATGCGTCTTCACTACAACACTGCTTCACTGTGGAAGACCATTTTTCAGGGTTCAAATTACATGACCATTTGAACCTTTTAAGAGTATGTATGTTAAAAATATGATTATATTATTTGTTATTATTTTCATGCAATATTGGAATAAAATATAATTATTTTTTGTATGTGTTTAATTTGCAGTATCATTATCCTTTGCTCATGCCTAGGTGTGTAAACCATGACTTCCCCCAAGACCTATGATGTGACATATTAAAATTATTTGCATTTGTACCTTGGTTCACATCAAAGGAGATTCATATGGTGAGCATTCCACAGTGGCGTCAAGAGATAACTCAGATTGTTTCTATGCTTGAGAAGGAATGATCAATGAGTTTTATGGACTTACATGTCCATCTTATAATTAACCAAGTAGATAAGGTTGAATTAATTTGGATGGTTTATTGTTGGATGTTCTTCTTAGACAGGTACATGAATAAATTTGAAGGTTTTGTTCGACAAAGGGGTAAACCTGAGGGGTCTATGGAAGAGGGGTACATATAATATGAGTCTTTCTATTATTCCAATGAGTATATTAAGAAAACTGACAACACACGAGGTGCGGCAATTTGGTACGATGAAAGGGATGAAGACAAATGAGAAGGGGATCTTCTCCAATCAAATTGAAAAAGGAACATAATAACGAGTAAGTGACTTATCATTTGTCAAATTTATACACAGTAACTATTCACACAGAACTTCATAATGCATATTTTGACTCATACATACTATATTTGTTGGTTTGATTTCATCAACAAATTTAGAAACTGAAGCCACCGACAGATTAAGTCTTTACAATTGACATAACCATGGGTCACATTATACGAACATAAGAGGAGGAAATGGGACAGTGACATGAAATAATTCAAATAGTTGAATAATAGAAGTGTGCTTTATCTTGATCATTTAAAAGAAAATATGCAAATGATATGCCCCAATGGTTGGATTGATGATCAAGTTAGAGAGAAATATGGTGCATCTGGTCATTACTTGTGTGTTGAATAAGATGCACTAAACATAGGTATTAGGTGCAGAAACTCAATAATAATATATTTAGATACATTTTTAACTTCATAATGCACTTTTGAATTATAACATCTATATTTTATATTTTAATTATGTATGGGCTATTAGATACATGAAACTATGATTTTTTCACTTTTTTATAGGTGCATTTGCTCCCAACTATGTGGGCATATGGATATCATTTTGCACAAAGGATGTCAATGATGAATACATGACACAAGATATTGGATTGGAAGTTAAGTTTGACCAATCTAGTCATGCTAGCCAGCACGATCAAAGCCTAATACATGCAACACTAGGTTACATTGAAAAGATACAAGACATCATTGAAGTGCAATTATGTTTTTTCCAATGTGTTATTTTGAGGTGAAAATGGTGGGACACATTTGATAGGAATAATGTAAAGGAAGATCATGATAGTGCGTTGATATCTACCAACTCTAGAAAGATGTGGCATGAAGCTAGGGAGCCTTATGTTTTTCCCAAACACTCCAGCCATGTGCTTTTCAACTGACATGTGTTGGATAGGGATTGGTGGTTCATATTAAGACAAGACCCTAGATCAAAACATATTTTTGAGAATAATTGTATTATCATGCCAAGCGAGGAAGATAATCAGAGTGCTGACAATGAAGATTGATATGTACTTGTGTTATTTAATCATTTATATTATTTTTGTATGTTTTCATTTTCTTTATTTTGATAATTATATTGTTTTTTATTCATTTTGTTGCATTTTATATAATTGGTAAGATTCACAAAAAACTTCACATTTTTTTGCAGTGGAAACATTTTTACACATAAAACTAAGTATTTCCAATTATGTAATTTATAACTTAAAAATTAAAAGTTTAGCATATTTGTTTAATTTTTCTAAAACTAAAATATATAAAAGATAGATCAATGCCTTAGAAATAAGCCTCTTCAACGGGAAACCCTCCTTTACATTACACAAATGAACAATTCTTGGATGATTCAAATGGCAAGACCTCCTTTCTATATATAGGAGTCTAAGGGGTCCCTCCTTTCTATATATAGGAGTCTAAGGGGTCATAATGTAATCAAAGCTAACATAACAATAATAATGTAAGGGCACAACAATAACAATATTGGGCTTCTATGGGGCACAATAATAACAATATGGGGACTACACAGGAACAACAATATAATAAGGGGGTTGCACTAATAACAATAAGGGGTTACACTAGTAGTATAGGGGCCTGACATGCCCCTCTCCTTCAAAACGAGTTGTCCACAACTCTTGAGTAGTTTTGGATGCTTCTGTATAAAATTTTCATCCTTCCATGTGGAATCTTCTCTAGGTAAGTTCTTCCACTTGATGAGATACTCTGAAATTGATCGATTTTGTAGCTGTTGACTTCTCAATTCTGTGACTGCTTCAGGTTCCAATATGATTTTCCTCCCTTGCCAAGTTTTGGCAATATTGTTTGAACTGGGATCTTCTGCAACTTTCACTAGTACCAAATGGATAATTAATTACTAAAAAGATGACTAAAATTTGCATACAAACAACGATTTTTTAGTCAGTGACCAGTAGTAGCTAATTTACAGTATCTTACAACGTGACCAAATCTTAGTCATTTTAACTTAGTCATTAATTGGTTTTCTCAATTTTATCATCTAGTAGTATATTTAGTCATAAATTTAGTCATTGACTTAGTCATTAATTTCCACAATTAATGACCAAATATACAACAAAATATATTACTATATGGTCACCCAAGAAAACCAATTAATGACCAAAGAAATATGACCAAAACGTTAGTCTTGTTATAAGATACCATAAATTAGATACTAATAATCATATATATGAAAATTTTAGTCATCGTTTGAAACCAATTAATGACCAAAGAAATATGACTAAATTTTGGTCGTGTTATAAGATACTGTAAATTAGCTACTGATAGTTGTATATATGCAAAATTTAGTCATCATTTTTAATCACACATTTATCATTTGCAGTAGTCATTTATCTTTTCTTGGTAGTTTCATATTCATTATATAAACGACTAATTTAGTAGTTTATATTCATTTCATTTACTTTCATTAATAATCATTATAAATGACTAATTTAGTCATCTATTCATTTTATTTCTGTTCATCATTAGTCAATATAAACTACTAGTTTAGTATTTTTACATTGATTTTATGTGTTCATTATTAATCCACATGAATTAATTAGTATGATTTTGTGACTAAATTTAGAAAATGTCATACAATGTGCATGTTCATCTAATATGAAAACACATAGTTACATATGTTAATTACAATACTAAACAATATCAAGTGCAACCATAAATAATTTCAACACCATAAATTATAGTATATGAAATATTAAAGTATTACAATCTGAGTTTCCAACATAATATTGGTTGGACTATAATTTACACATGAAATGATGTTTCATCACTTCAAAACATTATCATTGTGTTTCCAAGGCATTGCAGGTCAATTCACCAACTTTGAAGACTTTACCATCAGTCTCTATGCATGTATCTTATGTGGTATATTGACTCTAATGGTATCACTAGATCGACTTTCTTGTCTCTCCCTTTTGGCATTTTTCGCTCCAGTGTTATTTCTCTCAGCCTATTTGTTATCAGGAAAACTAGTGTCTATGCAGCGCTGCTAGTCCCACTAAGGCTGGTAGCTACCTTAGAAACAAACAAACTAAAACTACTTTCGTTTTCCTTTATGAGAAATAGATAAGAGGGGAATAAGGAGACCAACCTCTGTCTTGCGCTTAGTTCCTTGCTCGATTCCTCTCCCTTCTGATAGATCTTTGCTACTCGCTTCCTTATCTACCCAGCTTCACAGAGCACTTGTAGAATCAAAGTAGCATAACACTATCCAAGAACATAGATCTATTATCATAAACAATATAGGACCAGATATATATTGACCACACAAATGCACATAACATCAACCATACAAGAATGTGGAGGAAAAATTGAATAGCTTTATTGATAATCAAGAAAGAGCAAAGAGGATTACAACCAATTGTTCTGACCCAACATCATCCTCTCAGCAAGAAAGCCCTTCTTCACCTCATGAAAAGCTTAGATCACCCAACACTATGATATTGCACCAAGAAACTAGCAGCACTTCCTTACAAGATACAAAATTCCAGCCTCCGGATCTCTGGGATGAGGGATCCATCTATAGATGTTTGCAAGGGGGGTGAGTCAGCTTTTGATAGTTTATTAGTGTCCTCTCTCTGATAGTTCTTGATTCCACTTGGAGATTGATGATCTCTTACTCATCCCTGGGCGAATGCAGAGAGGCAAGTGTCACAGGAGAAGTTTCTAGAATATTCCATGATCCTCCACCTTGCAGATTGACCCTGCCATTTGTCCACTCTCGCCCATCGCACCCCATAGAAGGGCTTTTCAAGATGCATCGCACCTACTATGTGTATTTAGGTGGGATGCAGTGCACTTTGGCCATGGAGTAGGTGAGATGGTCCAGTTTTGACCAGTTCTGAGCAGTTTTTTATGGAGAACTTCTGGGAGAAGATGTAATCAGTTGACCTTGTTCTTTTAGAGGTTGGAACAACACTTTTAGGGACTTAAGAGCCCTTGGTTTATGGACATTTATGATTGGGGTTGCAGTGCCCAAAAATGTCTATAACAGTTGCCCCCTAAAGCATGAGTTCGTTAATCTGTTGATGTCGGGTGAAATGCTTTATCATGAGGATCTGAAGTTCTTTCAAGCTGGAAGGTGACCTGTAATAAGATACAATACAATAGATTATCTTCATAATATTTTCATGATCTAGCTGAGGCAGGCATTCCCATGCTCAGCTTTATAAATTCATTTTCATGTACATAAGACAGACAATCGTCTGAGTGTAGACTGATGGTTCTGGTGGAGCCATCCTCCCTTAGATTGGATGATTATCTGTGCAGTAATGATGTACATTTGATGTCTTTATTTTCCTGAATATATATCGCAACCCGGATGGATGAAACTAGGTCCGGGGTCTTCAATCGCGTTCAATCTTCACTCAAAGTACAAGTCGATCCATGTGAGAGATGTTCTGGAGTCGAACATGGAAAGACATCGTCTGATTACCAGCCAATGATGTAAGTTGTTAACAGGCACGAGAGGAATCACCGATAATGATGATGACCCTAAAGGTACTACAGTACAATTCACGTGGTGTGAATAAGGGACTTGGAATCAAAAACCACGCAAAATCTTTCGGTCGAAGGCCATTGATGTAAACCTGTCGCCGGAAGTGAGAAACTTGCCATTGAGGCATGCAAGCTTCAAAGTACTGAAAGGGTTGTTCCTAGATCGACTTCTTGGATAATGAGCTGATGTCGACAAGAAGCGATCCGTCATAGGAGGGCCTTAGTGAATCCCACATCAATGACATGGAACATAGCAAATGACTTTAATGGAGGTGAAAACGATATGGTGATATAAGGTTCAGGGTGGCGGTCATGAAAGAATGGAGCGTAAATGTATTGCAGTGGGTGAGACACAGGTGAATTCTCTGAGCGACTTCTCTTGAACATACCGGCGACACTGACATGATGGATTGGTAGAATTAACCCCAAATATGGATGGTGTGACGGAACCATGGTGATGTGACCAGTGAATGGAACAACCCAACCCGACTCGGATGCAAAGTGAAAGTGTCATGTTCAAGAGCGACTTACTACCAATAAAGTTTTTTCAAGTTTTCTTCCCATTTTTTCCCCAGTCATTGCTGACCAGTACCTCTTTATTTTTATCAAGCTTGAGGAGGATAACATATGCTTGTTCTATAATTTTCCCTTTGGGCAAACCCATCGCTATGTTTTAACGAGCCTAGCGATAGTGAAACTCGTTCTTGTCTGTATGGACAAGTTTGTTGCTATTAGGTTTTAACGAGTTTAACGACAAAGATAACTCGGTCCTTTTCAATTTTAGAGATTCTGAAAAACGGATGTAAAGAAAACTCCAATAATCCTTTTTCGTCATATAATCCCTTGAGTCTGAAAAAGTATAAAACAATACAAAAGGGATGAATTTTCGGTACTTTTAACGAGCCGAACAAAACAAGCGCTTGATATTTTTGTGTAATAATCCCTCAAGTCCAAAAAGATTAAAATCTAAAGGAGGGATTAGCACTTCTGGTCCCTTTAACGAGCTGGAGAGGCCAATGGCTCGGCAATATTTTCATATTTTACGAGTCAGTTGAAAAGAGCTTAATGGAGACTCGTGTTTTGACGAATGAGTGATAAATATGGGTAGCAGCTGATTCCAGGTAAGGTTTGGAATTTTCCAATCACAACAGTGTCACAAGGATGGCTAATAGGATCACTCTTCGTAGTTGTTCCTCAAAAGGGTAAACAATCAAATGGAGGTGAATGATCAGCCAAAACAAAGTGGAGGCGATGATGAGAACACGACCAAGGCTTCAAAGGCTGATGGTAATACATTCACAATGGTTATTTACCGGAGAATGGTTCATTTTTTAATGAGCTTAAACTCTGGGGGAACATTTGCTCATTGCTTATGTTTATTTTTTAACGAGCTTGAATTCCGCATTAAAACTACTCGATTAATCCAGTCATATAATAAGGATGTCTCATATATAAAAACGGCATTATTTCAAAGCTTTTCCCCGCATCCTTTCTTTATGCAAGTTAGGAAACGACCAATCCTACGAGTTTAAAGGGTTAGAGGACCTATAAATTTAAAAAAATAAATGGTCACTCTTCGCTTGCACGCCAAAGGGTTTGCATGCCCCTAGGTATAGTGAAGTACAGTTTCCAGGTTACCCCTCAATTTGCAGACAAAACATTTGTTTTATCGGGAAAGGCCTACCTTTTCAGGTTACCCCTCAATTTGCAGACAAAACATTTGTTTTATCGGGAAAGGCCTACCTTAACATAGGTATCTTATTCTAGTCTAATCCAATTTTCAAAAATGGACGGGTGTGTCATGCCAGTCATATACTCTTCACGGAAACCCACCCTATACCCAAGGTTTTCCTGTCGAAATAGGCCAGGGTGCATGCCCCCTGGGTTTCAATCATATCCTATGAATCACTCGCTCTCATCAGGAGGACGGACTGGGGATTGATGAGACATTCCTTGCGTGAAAAGACCATTCATGGTTGGTATATGACTATTTTCTATGTGTGAACCGGGGAATGAAAGCTGGTCTACAAGCTTGACCACTCTTCCTTCATGCGGAAAACACATTACTCTAAAGAGTGAGGAGACAATGGCTCCCATGCAATAAATATAGTCTCATCCAAGGAGTAGATTATAATCCAAGGGTCCTTGGACTACCATTACATTCATGTGAACAATTTTCCTTCTCAATGTTATTGGCACATTGGGAAGGATCCCTAATGGTCAACTGGTTCCTTTGTCAAAGCCTATTAGATTTCTCATCTCATGCAAAAGTGATGGTGAAACAAGTGCTTTCGAAGCAGTTGAGGAAAGGATACTCACAGAAGCCCCTTCATCTATGATGGTACCGACCATGACCATTCTATATATTTGAGCAATGATTCGAAATGGTACACTAGCTGGTAAGCAGGGTCTACCTAGTAGATTCCAATCAAAGGAAACAACTAGGTTGCTTGGAGGTGGGACCGAATAGATGGCCGGATACGACTCTGACGAACTTCCTTCCTGTGGTAAAGGAACGGGTAGACTGCCCCCATGTTCATTGAAGTCTATGCTTACGAAAAGAATTTGGATGGTGTCATCCTTGTTCTCTTCGATGACTGTATCATCTGAAGATGGATCCTCTGAAGGCAAGACCGGGTCAACTGCTTCCTCGACCTTTTGACTTTCGTCTGGTGTGGATTCAGATGCTTTATCTTCAATGATAGATGCTTCGGCCGACCACAAGGGCGTGTCAGCTGGATTTTCAACTAGTGACAGACTCGGCAAGAGTTTCTTATATCTTGGAGGAAGTTGTAACGATGAAACCAAATGGTCGTCCAAAACTCTTTTAGCCTCATCTAAGAAGGGACAACGGTGGACGACGTGATCACCTTCACACAATTTACAAGGAAATTTACATCTTCCTTTTTGTCCAGGGGCTTCACTTTCACTAGTTGACAGTGTACCTTCAACATGATCATCAGAGGTTGACGACACCGGATTGTGGAAACGGGGAGACCAGTCCCTTAAGATCCGAGGGATGCAAGTACAATCTCGATGATAGTGGTCTCCTTTGCAAATGACACATGGAAACTTAGGCCTGGTCGGTGCAGTGTGTGGATTTTCACTAGATGATGCTTGGTTGCCACTTTTCGCCTTTGGCTCCTTCTTCTTCTTCTCTTTCTTCTTCTTCTCCTTCTTCTTCTCGGTTACTTGATTTTTGGCCTTACTAGCTTCATCAAGAGAAGAGGAAGGAGGAGAGGAAGAATTGGATGAAATAGAGGGTTGGGGGGTAACTTTGGTATCGTTTAGTTGCTGACTTGATTGTTCAGGAATCACGGGGTTTTGAATGACAGAAGTTGAGAACAGCCATATGGGAAAACCAATTGTCAATCTCGGAAGCGACAATGTGGCCATATGGGGCACACCAACATCTCCCCAAGAGGAGAAGGGACTAGGATCTCCCCCAAGGGGAACTCATTGGTTGGTGGGCTCCATTCTTCTCAACCTAAGACCAACGTAGGAAAGGTGATATTTATTCCATTTAAAATAAATTTTAGACGCTTTGACACAACTTGTTTTTTCAATTTTTAAGAGTCGAGAAAAAACAAAAGATGACTCTAGTCGCCTTTGATTTTTAATGAGCCTGAAGTGACAAGTGCTCAGATGGACCTTTTCCTTTAAGGAGTCTGAAAAGGAACGAAAGGGACTGCTCTGGAAATCTAGACAGAGGGATTACCAAACCAATCTCAAAACTGCAGAATACTTTTTACGGTACGACAGTCAATCTTCCCGAATGCTGTGTTCAGTGCATTGCGATCGATAGGGCGGCAGACACGGCTTCCTATGGATAAAGGATAAAGCCTATTGTGGTCTCCCAATATATACTCGACGGTACATGGGAGCACAAGTCCTTATTGGCATTTATCATCTCAAGGTCGAGGAATCACCCAACCAACAATTAGAACAACAGTTACCAGGCTTAACGACGCTGGAATACGTCTCTAGCCTAGACTTCTAGATGTTGTGCGTTAGGTTCCAAAGCATTTTTAGATTCATTAAATTTATTTTACAGTTGATCTTGCTTAAGAAATTTGCCTTTCAGGTTCACCGCGTGATGTAGATGTACAATTCCTAAAATGCAATCTAAGATGATAAACAATCGTTTAATCTTCTTTTTGCAATGAAAATCCTAGCTACTAAGGAAAGAGAGATAACGTTCTTTCAACATAGAGCAGAGAGCACACACTATATGCACTGTCCTAAATCAAACCAACAAACAGTCTAAATGCAAATGCACATGCATGTATTTGTTTTTAGCCTTCTTAATGCGTGAATGATAAAAAGAAAGCTAAGCGCAAATCTGAATTATTTTTCAAAGCAATGTTACTAACAAGTTCCTTTTCAAGACAAAATGAGGACAATGACGAAACTTTGTGATTTGGAAATGAAAATTTGCTTTTGACACTTGAAAAACTACTAATTCAAATCAAATACAAGAGTAACAGTGTAATTGACTATCAAGAACAATCAGATTCTCTTCTATGACTAAAAATGACACTTGCGACACTTTCAAATCAAGAAGCGACAATACGATTACGCTACTTCTTTGTAAAAGATAACTGAAAATGGCTCAAAATACATAAAAACATTTACAGTCCTTTGCACAATAGAGGTGGAATAATGGCAAGGAAGGGGGTTTCAACAGAGGTGTACTGACTACAGGCAGCAAAACTCTTAAATAGAGCTGAAAAGAGTGAACACAGAACCCAAATCTAGGAGCAGGAAAGGCCTTGTCTGATCAGTGCACCTGTAACACAGTGAACTGGAGATGCAGTGCACCTACTACACTCAGGAAGTGCGATGCATATAGAATTCACAGAAGAGACAGTGCGCTAGACCAGGGACGAGACTTTAATTGGGTTCCGAGTCACAGTTTGCAGCTCAGTTCAGGGATTTAGGCCGAGCAAGTGGTAATCAGTAAATCAATCACAGGGGTAGATCTAAAGAGGTTACTATAGCCTCGAAAAGGGCAATTAGAGAGCTTGTAAATAAATTGTTCAGTTTAAAAACAAAACCTGGAGATAGACTAAAGTAGCATTGATCTACTTTGCACTTGCATAGCAAATGCAGTTTGAAGGCTAGTTGGCTTAACTTCAGGCTCCGTCTGTAAGTTTATAAAGTAAACAAATGCAAATAAACAAACAATCTATTTTCTCCCCAACGGAGTCGCCATTTTGTTATCAGGAAAACTAGTGTCTATGTAGAGCTGCTAGTCCCACTAAGGCTGGTAGCTACCTTAGAAACAAACAAACTAAAACTACTTTCATTTTCCTTTATGAGAAATAGATAAGAGGGGAATAAGGGGACCAACCTCTATCTCGCGCTTGGTTCCTTGCTCGATTCCTCTCCCTTCTGATAGATCTTTGCTACTCGCTTCCTTGTCTACCCAGCTTCACAGAGCACCTGTAGAATCAAAGCAGCATAACACTATCCAAGAACATAGATCTATTATCATAAACAATATATGACCAGATATATATTGACCACACAAATGCACATAACATCAACCATACAAGAATGTGGAGGAAAACTTGAGTAGCTTTATTGATAATCAAGAAAGAGAAAAGAGGATTACAACCAATTGTTCTGACCCAGCATCATCCTCTCAGCAAGAAAGCCCTTGTTCACCTCATGAAAATCTTAGATCAACCAACACTATGATATTGCACCAAGAAACCAGCAGCACTTCCTTACAAGATACAAAATTCGAGCCTCCGGATCTCTTGGATGAGGGATCCATATATAGATGTTTGCAAGGGGGGTGAATTAGCTTTTGAGAGCTGATTAGTGTCCTCTCTCTGATAGTTCTTGCTTCCACTTGGACATTGATGATCTCTTACTCATCCTTGGGCGAATGCAGAGAGGCAAGTGTCACAGGAGAAGTTTCTAGAAGATTCCATGATCCTCCACCTTGCAGATTGACCCTGCCATTTGTCCACTCTCACCCATCGCACCCGATAGAAGGGATTTTCAAGATGCATCGCACCTACTGTGTGTATTTAGGTGGGATGCAGTGCACTTTGGCCATGGAGCAGGTGAGATGGTCCAGTTTTCACCAGTTCTGAGTAGTTTTTTATGGAGAACTTCTGGGAGAAGATGTAATCAGTTGACCTTATTCTTTTAGAGGTTGGAACAACAATTTTAGGGACTTAAGAGCTCTTGGTTTATGGACATTTATGATTGGGGTTGCAGTGCCCAAAAATGTCTATAACACTATTTCTTCAATTCCTGCTTCTTACCATGAATATTGAGTTCCTTTTCTGAAAACAAAAGAATATACAATGCAGAGTGTAAGACATAAAATACAATGAACACTAGAATATAAACTAAACTAGACTATAAAGATTTTATACAACATATACCTCAACATCAAGAATGTCATTTTTCCCCATACAAGCAAGAAACTCGAACAAGTTTTCTTCAGTTGGATGATAGTGGCCATTATAATGTGGATAGATGACCTGTATAAACAAAGAGAATAAAATGTCACCATATGAAATAACACCTTAGTAACTTAGTATTCAACCTTCAAAGAAAACCTAAGAACAATCATGCCAACTAATTTACATGCTAAAATAACCAAGTTGTAGATAACTTGTGAAAACAAATAATCTAAGGTGTGATGTTTAATTCTTGTCATTTTATTCACAACAAAATTTCATTTTCTAATGCATGAACTTGGTCAATTATATAAACATGTGCTCAATAACCACATGAAAGTAAACCTTTTTCACATTCATGATTTTTTTAACACAAAATAGCTATAAGGATTCCAATCAATATCATGTAACACTTATTTCATCTTCAAGCCTTGGTTGTTGTTTAAATGGAAATGATACAAAGTATTTTATATTTCATAGTTAAAGGACAAAAAAAACAAAACAAACGTTCAAAATACAATCAAACAATAAAGAGAGGATATCATGGAATGGATATTGCAATTATAAAAAATGTGTTTACCTATCCACCGATGTCTTGTCTGGCATTCCTAAAACATTTTCTTATCTAAAATAACCATGAGGTGAAATAATCACGACATTAAAATCCATAGGAATCCATAATAGAAACATTTCCAAAGTTGAAGGCTCAGGTGCCTAAAGGATCTCTAACAACAAATGAATAATATCCAATGCATGCTCTACATTGTCTCCCTGTCCTTTTTCCAATCATATTTCCTGTAACCTTCCCACAACAAAGTCAAGTAACAATTAAATGAAGGCATTAACATTTTTTTAATCTTTTGTATCCATAATACTTGAATCTAATTTCTTTCAGGAACATATTATTTCATATTTAAAGTCTTCTTGACATAAGAGAAGGTATCAATCAAGCATGACATCAGAAAATCAAACTCAATGAGGTCCTCAAACAATTTCTACAATATCAATATTTTTCTTGCTATGATATCTTGGGTAGAAAAAATAACATATCTGTAAAAGAAAAATCTATATATTGCTTATGTTCAAACTCTGTATATGGTGTATTCTTAGGAAACATTTTAAGATGTTCCTTTGCCTTTACCAAAGTGAACTGTAGCTTGGTTAAACTTTGTATCCTTTCATTGGGCATCAATTCCTGCAAGATGAATGTCACACATTATTCTTTCCCATTTCTCAACATGCTACATATGATAAATTGAAATTCACATAAAACCAAGAGAAAAACCTTTTCTAACCAAAACAAACACACAAACAGTACCTTCAATAAAACTTCATTCTAATATCAGCATATGAAAAGAGAGTGGAAACATTTTGCTGCTTGACTTTGCCTTTTTTTGTTATGAAAGTGCTTGAGCTTCAGGAACCAACAAACGTGAGAGAAGTTGTGAATATGAAAAAGATTATGTTAACCTTTGTAGACTTCTTCAAAATGATGTGAATGATGCCATTTTTAAATGTGGTAAATCTCATAATAAGAAATGGCCACATTGGATGCAAAGATTAAATATAAAAACTTGTGGATATGGCATGTAATCTAATAAATTGCATTGCAATGACTACCCTAGATCTCCACGGGTTACAGGTCGTCAATATGTTAGTATTGATGACGAAAGAGAGATGACAACAATAAGTATGGGTGGTCCTAGTTTGTATGGTGGATATCTTCAAACCAAGGTCGTCATCTTAATGAACCTAGGTTCTGACATGGTAAATCTGGATCTGGTCCTCACCCAGTTTCATTCCATCATACTTTTTCAAGACTCAAGAGGACATAATGGTCCTTCAGCTTATAATAGGGTTTCTTTTGAGGTTATAGATAAAGCTTATCCAAAGAAAATGGATTTTTGGGCTCCAAGAGATATGGATAATTTAAATGATAACAATCATATGTTCTTTTCCCAAGATTCAAATGTAGGGATACATTTTGTGGATTTTACATGTCCATCGGTGTTTTGTCTAGCATTCCTAAAACATTTGCTTGCCCAAAATAACCATGAGGTGAAGGAATCACAACATTAAAAACCATAGGAATCCCTACTAGAAACATTCCCAAAGTCTATGGCTCAAATGCCTCAGCTCTTTTTGTATTGGCAAACCATATAATGTAAAAAATGAACTGCCATAAGCTATTTTGTCTAGCAAATCCTTCATAGTTGAATTTGGAGGTAGTTCTTGCACAGTAATCTATTTAACAACAATAAGAAATCCTTTATTCATGAAATTGATATGATGGTAGAAATTTCAAAAAGAATACATAAAAAATTGTGTAAAAGATTAGCAAATGAATTTCAAAACAAGCAGATTATAGAGCAGCTACATCATAATATGATGTTTTTAAGAATACAATACTGACTTTATCATCTTCGAACATAATTACAGGGAGACTACTATTTGTGCAACATGGTGGGCTCTATAATTTATCCATATGCGGGCATAAATCTTTATGAGAAGTGACAATAACACCCATAAATCGAGTTGGATGCATTGGATTCTAGGTAGGGAAATCATAACATGGTATCAGTTTCATATTAACAAAACAACCAACACTGCTAGCATTAACAAGCATATTAATAACAATAAAAAGTGTATTATGAACAATGGCTATATAAACATTGCTACATCCCATGCCTCTAAATTTTTAAGAAGTCAATCCATCATCTTATGAAAAAACTATTATTACATCTTTCACAAATGGTTGTCTCAAGATAAATGAGCAAATATTGTTGTAAGTATAGTGTACACCACCCTTTCCATGACATTAGGGGCAATTCAATAATATTTAACTACTTATTCACTTGTAATAAGAGGAAAAACATAAGGAATGCCCCAACTTACACAAATGGCCATTGTGGAATCCCACGCAACAAGGTAAGTGGGAAGCATGGGGTTATGGTTGAGGTTCGAGTGTCACCAGTTAAAAAAACACACTAACAACAATAATAATACTTTTCATTCGCATGGACACATTAAATTTCTCCCTGGTTGGCTCTGCCTTCAATGTGAGCAGAGATTTTCACTTCATGGCACAAAAAATACAAACAAAATTTTGTTAACAAACCAAATTCTAAAACACACCTCGTCGGCCATGCCTAAATTCATATGTTTGAAAATGTGGTTGGATAGAAACATAATTGTCATCCATCAAGAAAAAATATATCAAAAAAGTAGCAGCCAAATTTTAGGGATCTTGATGGGAATAATACAGGCTAATGGAATGAAGAGGAAGAATATCCAGATACTAGAGCAGAAGGAAAAGAGTTGGATCAAAGATCTATTTTAGAAGGGATGGCACATCAAAAATGTATCCTCAAGAAACCCAGATCAGTTTCGGTTGCAAATTTGAATGGATGAGGATGAATCCCAAAAATCAAAAATCTCAGAAATAATTATCTTTCTCAACAGCGTAAAAGGGAAATCCACTACCCGGTGTGGCAAGTGGAATGTGCTTGATCCTGTGGAGGAAATAGAAATAGTTGTGGGTGGGTTTTAGGGAGGCATCAAATAATTGATCAACTGATCATCATAGGAGATTCTTCTCTTATTATGAGATACATACCAAATCTATCCAGTCCAGTGGTTCTTAATCATGCAAGTATAATCTCAAGGGTCAAACAATATGGAAAAAAGGTTTGATTTCATTGATTTTTACCATGTTCTAAGAGGACTAAACTAGAAGGTAGATCACTCAACAAATGTAGAATCTTTCCTACAAGCCAAAAATCTAGTTACAAATGGAAGGAACATCACTCCTCATTGTCCCTATACCATGAGCTTTAATTATGATTTATTCAAAGTTTAATTTTCAAGATATAAAATCAATATCACAGTTCATATGTCATGACAAGAAGAGGCCTGCAAGCTTGTGGCAAGGATGAGCATCAATATTCCTGTGTACAGAAGGGTGTGACTATTAAATACTAGAGAAGATTGTTTTTAACATGCTACGTAGCTCCATAATGAGAAATGTAGATGGAATTGACCTATTGAATGGGTTTTCACATTTCCATTTCTAATATTCTGCAGCTCTTCCTGCTGGAAAATATATGGAAGGAAGTATGTCAGATCCTTATCCTTCCTTCCCTAGGGATTGGTGTTAGGCATCAAGAATGTATATTCACAGGGTAATGACCACTCTGTATTTTAATGGATGGAAGATAAATAATAATAAATAAGGCAACTCATCAAGATCCACTCCTCAAGCTTTAGAATGACAAGCCAATTGATCTTACAAGAGGAAACTCAATGCTCAGTACACCGAGATGTTAGAAATAGTAAACTTACAAAACGTCAAAATTCTCAGCTATAGATAGTTTGTGCAATGACTCTGTGTTCCATTCGACCATGAAGAAATATCTACTATGGGATTGTTATTACAAAATATTTTTCCTTAGTGCAAATCATTTCAGAAGGGGCTAAGAAATTGTAACATTGGAACATACCACTGTCACATAAGTAACCAATTCCTCTTTTTATTCAAATATAAATCCAACACAATGGAGGATTCCCTTGTAGCCTCAAGGAATCCTTAGGGAAGACAAAATCAATTCTAGGGCCTTGCATACTAACTACTTATTACTACAACTTCAACCTAACATTCAAGGAAAGAAATAAAATGGTTTGTGAGGATATTTTGTAGATTTTAGAATATA
The DNA here is from genome assembly GCA_031772625.1 of Pinus tabuliformis. Taxonomy (NCBI): domain Eukaryota; kingdom Viridiplantae; phylum Streptophyta; class Pinopsida; order Pinales; family Pinaceae; genus Pinus; species Pinus tabuliformis. The sequence goes on from CM062805.1 coordinate 319,358,043, forward strand.
AACCTTCTAAGACAATTTTTGGATGTTTATCAAGTTAGCATAAGTCAAAGAGTAAACCACAAACAATACAAATGAAGAAAAAGTTATGGCCATTGCGGAAATTGCAACTAAGATAGTATATTTCAGAACACGATTTATTATAGCAGCAAGTAAAATGGCCCTTGAACTTGAATCCCAACAAAAATTAGGGCTGGAAAGAAAAATTACACCATATTTTAATTAACATATAAATTATGAAATTAAAAGGGCATATAAAAGCGCTAAAATGCAAATTGTCTAGCCCTACGAAGGTTGTGAAATAAATCAACAATACAAGATATGATGAATGAGTCTATTTTCAACCATACAAATGCTCAAGTGTGATATTATTGTTAAACAATTCAGAGAATATTATGGGTCAATTATTGGATATGTTGTAAGTTCTTTTCAACTCAAGGCAAGTTAGCGCAAATTACATGTATGAAAGATAGATCTTTGACTTGGGTTTGGATATTGTGATATGCCTTATGCAAGATGAACTATTATGGGCAGTAGCATGGCTTCGTGAAGCAAGAAAAGACCAATACTACCTGAACTAGATGATTGGCAATGGAGGTCCACTTAGTGGGAAAACGTAGGCCATGAATGAACTTAGTTGGGATGATAAATATGCAGGGGTCTAGGTGATTGCATCTAAAGTCATTGTGCAATATCAATAAATAAACCAATTTTCTAATGGTTGTTTATCTAGTTATAAGTAGTATTTTCAATAAGCTTACATTGCAGGCTTCATACAAATGGCCAGATTGGGTTGCTCACCAACTCAATCAGTATGGATTGGAATTAAATGGATAATTGGCATTGTCTCTGGTCTTTGTCATCATCTTCATCATGAGAGAAACCAACATCTTCATCACGGGCTTCCTAAATTTTAGAAATGGACTTGTTGAGAAATAATTAGAAGATTTTCAAGGAAGTTTTGGAAATATTTTTTTAGCAACAATGACTACTTGAATTTGGAGAAATTGTCATCAATTAATGAGGCATCAACATTGAAGTTCATTCCACCTTTGCAGAAATAGCAGAATAGCCAATAATATTGGTACATCTTCATGGAACTAACAAAGTCATGGAAGTTTTGAGATATTTCAATTACTTAACAGTGAAGAGGAAAGGAATATCCATGTTCTGAAATCCCAACCAATGAAAAAATCCTAATTTTGTAGAGTTGTTAGTGCTTCACAATGTGGGTTCAGTTTCAAACCTATGACTCTATCATGGCCCACTAAAATTTGGTTGAGATAGGAGGCCCAAGAGTATAGTTGTTCACATCACAAGGTTGAATATATTGTCAAATACCTCACATTCTTTAATGAGAATGGGTATAATGTGTTTTCATTTTTATTATTTATAATTGTGAATATTAGTAGTATCTTGCACTAAATAGACAATGTTAACATATAATCTTTTATTGTGTCTTTTACTCTGTGTCACAAATTTATTGATATTTTATGATTCTTGGTTTTGATTTCCATGCTAAGACTAGATACATGATGCCTTCTAGGATTTTTAGTTGTACACACATCATATTGCTCACTTCTAATTGTATAAAAATTAGAGAGTATGCACAATGACATGTAGTGACATGTGGGTGTTTATTTTACTCAATGATATGCTTGACTTTTTAACCCATTCTAATCCTAGCGCAATGAAATTAAGAGAGACAAGGACACAACAAGGACTATCAGTAAATGAAATTAGAGACTTTAGAATGCAACTCAAATTGTACTTGAATGTACAATAAGTATTTTCAGCTACCTAGTCCCTGATGAGCATCGAATCACACTACGAAAAATTCCTTGCATTATGAGAATTTGGTTTCACATGCAGTAATCCTCTATAGTTGTTCCTTGACTTTCCTATAGATATAATTTTAGAAACAATCCTACTCTTGTAATTCTTCCCAATATGGAACATCTTTGTCCCCCCATTGATAGTTATTTTTTAAGGCAATAGAATAGAACTATCTACCTTTCAAAACAATGCTTGAGTATTTCTAGGTGATTGTCGAACCAATCTCTACTCATGTCCACAAAATACTTGATTTGTCTCCATCCCATAAACCTCATTTCATAATAAAAATATAAATCTCACATCTTCATTACTCGTTCCTAACATACGAATTCTTTAAAGTGGAATACTTTATCGTTTCTCCCTCGGTACAATAGAGATCCACTACTGTAGCATGGAGATGATTATTGTCATAAAATGGTGCAGTGCATCCTTCAATATATGTCACAGAACTCCTCTCACCTCAAAAAAATCCTCTCATCTACAAAAATAAGAGTCCTATGAAACTACCTCATCTCCATCCCATTCATGCTGAAGTAAGTGGATATTTATATGGGTGACAAAGTGTGCTTGGGGATTTAATAGAAGAATCTATCACTGAAAAAAAAATACAATGTGGAATAATAGTTATCAGCAAGGGGAACAACCCTACCAAGCTACTTCCTAACTAGATCAAGATACTCTCGAATTACCTCTTATAATGATAAAAAGACAACTTCAACTACATATAGATTCTACCTATGCATGGTAGCAATGAAAACACTATCAGAAACAACATCTACAAGAACATTTCTCAATTTCTTCTTCTAGTCAAGGGCATGCCCAACTTTTGAAAAGTATCAAGTAGGTCAGGGTCCACCTTATTTAAGCTCCTCTTCTTCTCCTACTCTTTTTGTTTAGGTTCAAAATAATAGAAAATGTCTTGGAGATTTATGGGTGGGTAAAAGTTATCAGACCATTTGGGTTCATCCATTTTTAATCATTGTCTAGAAGCATTGAGTCTAAATCGCAAAAGCCATTCAAGTTCCTTCTTTTTAGCTGAAATTAACCTAAGATTTGGAGATTTGTAAGGTTTAATGAATCTAATTATATTCTACTTGAAATATAATAACATTGTTTAAAACTGTAGGCATTAAGATCAAAATCTAAGGATGAAACAGAAAAGATTTTATGTTCATGATTACAAGAAATTTACTCATGATTAAAGGTCTAGTATTTGTAGGTCTAGTATTTGCATCCTACCAGAAAATGTACTTGCATCACTTGAGCCCTTTGAATTTGGGCATGGTAGAGTCCATTACACAAAAAATCAAAGACTAAAAAAAGGTCAAAAGAAAAAATAAAATTTCATGCATTTTGACACTAGAAAAGTTAGGGAGGAGTGAATTGATTTGTACAATGAGGACATGAAAAATGCTTACTTGTCCATTGTCTTTTGATTAATTGTTGGTCGCAATATTTGCATTATCATAATCATTAAACGCTTTGTACAATAAGGACATGAAAAATGCTTACTTTTTCATTGTCTTTTGATGAATTGTTGGACGTAATGAAGAACTGCGTTATCATAATCATTAAACCCTAAACTCTAGGTGAAATTTATAATTTGATCAAATAAACCCTTAAAATTGTTTACCCATAAGAAAAAAAATCATATTTAGTAAAAAGGAAGAACTCTCCAGAGCCAAAATTCATACCCATGTACAAATGGCCTGAATCCATAGATCACGTTGATGGTCTTCTTTCTTTTGGAACTTCCACGCAGATATTAACAAGGTAGAGAAAAATACAGTGCTACAATGTGATGTTGTAATCTGTGAATATTTTTTTTATTTAATAATGATTTGTTATTTTTGTGTAAGACGCTAAATTAAAAAGAAGAAGTTAAAAATGATATTGGGATGAGTGTAAACATTTAAATATGGCTTCAATTAATAATAAAAAGTTAAATTAATAAAAGTAATAAAATTCAATTTGGTATATTTTGATTTTGTTATTAACTTGTGAATAGGGTTTGTTACAATACCATGGGCCAATACCATGGCTTATCAATACTACAAGGCCAAAAACCATAACTTATTTCACAACCAAAATATTTTATAACTATATGACAAGATTATAACCGTGGATATTCACCCCACATTGCCGTAGATATTATTAACTTGTAAAAAATAGGCTTTGTTAAAATACCATGGGCCAATACCATTGCTTATCAATACTAAAAGTCCAAAAACCATAACTTATTTCATAACCAAAATATTTTATAACAATATGAAAAGATTCTTAACCCTAGACATTCACCCCACATTACCATAGATATTATTAACTTGTAAAAAATAGTATCTGTTACAATACCAATACCACATGCCCAAAAAACATAAATTATTTCACAATCAAAATATTTTATAACAATATGACAAGATTGTTAACCATGGATATTCACCATCACTTCGCCATAGATATTAACTTGTAAATCAGATTTGTTACATTACCATGGGCCAATACCATGGCTTATCAATATCACATGCCAAAAACCCATAACTTATTTCATAGTAAAAATCTTTTATTTTAATTTAATTTTACAACATTTTTTTAATTGAATCTAAAATGGAAAATGTTACAATTTGAGATATATCTAAACCTTCTATCCTCACAACTACTAAAAATATTCCCATATAAATTAAATTAAGATTTTAATAAAATTAAGCTAAGATGGATCTATGTCAGTTATATATATATATATATATATATATAAGAACTAGCATAGATCCATCTTAGCTAAGGATAGAAGGGATGAGAGCAAGAAAATTGACTAATTATAATAGATTAAATATAGTGCATGATTATTTAAATTTTTTCATTATTTTATTTTTTTGACATGATTGATCCAAAATATAGGTTTAATATTCTACAATGAATTAAGTTTTTTTATTTAGTGTTGGGCAGCGGATCCCCCCATAGCGGGTTATTGGGGCTTGTAGCCCTAGTTTTGGTCAATGTAATGTAAAGACCCCTGTTATAGACATTTTTGTGCCTTACAGCATTGAGCATGAGATGTCCATAATCCAAGGGATCCAAAGTCCCTAAAAGAGTTGTTCCTACCCCTAAAGGAACAAGGTCAACCAATGACAGCTTCTCCCAGAAGTTCTCCACCAAAAACAACTTAGAAATGGTCAAATCAGGATCAATTCAGTGGCTCCACTAGCTGCCTGCGTTGAAATGCAGAGGTTACACTGGCTAGGTGCACTGCAACACAGGTAGAAGCACTACCAGGGTGCGCTGAGCGGGAAATGACAAATGGCAAGTTCATTCAACGAGGTGGAAAGACCCTGGAAGCTTCCAGAATCTTCCTCAATGACACTTGCCTCAATGAATTCGACCAAATGATGAGTAAGAGGTTCTCAACCTCCAAGTGGAAGAAAGAACTGACAGAGAGAAGCCACAAGTCAAAACATAAGCTGACTCATCCTCTCTGCTTACATCTATATATGGATCTCTCACCCAGAGGTTAAGGAGGCTGGAATTTTGTACTTTGCAGAGAATTGATGTTGGTTTGAGATTGAGATTAGTACATTGGGTGATTTATGCTTTGTTGGAGGAGAGGAAGGGATTCCTTTGCTGGGAGGTAGATGCTGGATCGAGACTCATTTGGTTGTATTTCCTCTTGAACCTTGTTATCATATCAATAAAGCTATTTGAGTTTCTCCTATATGCTTGTATTTCAATGATGTTTTGTTATATTTGCATATTTAGTTTACATCTGATCCTAAACTAGTTATGAATGTGAATCTATGTCTTTTGTGTAGTTTTCCTCTCTTGTGATCTTGCAGAAACTGGGTGAAGCTGGACCAGTGAAAGAGCAGGCAGCGGGAAGCGAACAAAAGAGAGAGTGATTGGATCGACAAACTAGCGGAAGACACCGGTTAGTTACATCCTTCTCTCTCTATTTACATCTCATAAAGAAGAATACTCAGATAGTTTTCCTTGTTTGTTGCTAAGGCACTATCACCTCTTAGAGTGGGATAGGGGCATTCCGAATTGGATACTTTTCCCAACAACAACCCCGCAAAATACGGGCGCGGAGCGCGAGAGTCTAGGGTTGTCCTCCCTAAAATATTGTAATTTAATATAGAATGTGTCAGCATACCCATGGTCTGCAGACCATGGGAATGTATAAGTAGAGTGAGGCTCTAAGTGTAGAAGTTAGTTTTTTAGTCCTGATCTTAAGTAATATGGGTTTTTGAATGAGAAATTCGCTCTAAGTCTGTAAACCTGAGTCATGGGTTGTAGTAGTAAGAAGAGGTTGTGTAGTTGTGTGCGCAGAGGCCTGGTAGAGTACGCAACTATGTGCGTGGACCCCTACAGCTGAGTGCGCAGGACAGAGTTGGGATTGTAATGGAACAAAGGCTTAATAAAATATAAGTTGACTATGAAATATTGTGCATCTGCTCCTAGATATGTGTATTTATGCTTCTGTTATATTTTTATGCATCTCTTTACAGTTTATGATTCTGCGCACTTGTTATGAATGTTGAATGATGGATATGACCACTAGGCCCATAGAATTACGTCAGATCTATAATAATAACATAGTAAGGGTAAAGGATCTAGACAGTGCCTCTTCACACTCTATACAGAGCTATGCGAAGGTTGGACGGCTACACAAAATAGTGCAAGTGTGCAGGATTGGTTTGTGAACTTCCTAGACGTCAACAAGTCTACATCCCTAGGGTGTAGAAACCTAGTTCCAGCACCCTCCCATACTACCTCGGGTGAGACCTCAGTCCGCACTCTGCGCACTATTCCTTAAAGGGCCGGTAGTTTTGGGCTTTTTTTGCCTAAATCACTTCAGAACTTGGGTCAGGGCCCAATAAGCCAACAAATGGTTCTGTTGACAGGACCAGGGTCTGCCTAAGGAATGTCTAATGTCAGAACATAGGAATCCTACGAAGAAGGAAACTGAAGAGTGGCTGGATCAGAAGCTTCACGAGTTCATGATATAGGAGGACAGAACTCCACATATATCTGAGAAGAGGTGTCTGGATCACTACATCTATACGGAAATCCACGAGATCTTCTTTGCGTCCTTCTCTTCAGAGCTGTATGTTTGGATCGCGAGGATAGCCAAAAGCCAGGGAAGGTAAGAGCTTGATCAACTGATAGTGTGGACTCCAGAGTTAGTGAACAAAATAGAGGCATCCGAACATAAGATTGTGCAGTCCATGGACCATTGGCTCGACCAGATAATAGGGGGGTTTATCAATGATTTTGTAGTAGACATGAATGTGAGCTATAGTGAAGCTAAACAATGTATTCTCAAGGGATCGCGAGGTAGGTACATCAAATGCCTGAATATCTAAATTAAGATGTTGTTATGTGGAAAGCATTTTATGTGAATACATTGATGTTTCGAATGACGTGGAGCAGAAAGATCTACAAAAATATCGAAGGATTAGGAAACATTCCTTTAATTTCACCTCCATAAGAGAGCGAAGAAGAGTGCGCTCGGGTTTCCCTGAGAAGTGCGGTCAGCTTGATAAGGTAGCGCATTCTGCAGTTATCACCTCCACTTACACCTTCACCCACTTCACCTATTTCATGTCCATCTTCACCCACCCCACCTCCACCAACCCCACAGTTCAGCATGTCGAGCGTGATCAAGCTACCTGTATTCAGAGGAGTAGGGAATGAGGATTTGGACCAATTCTGGTTCGTGTTAAGAGTAGTGTGGGAAGCACAAGGCGTCATGAATGACAACATTAAGAAGGCCACATTGGTAAGCATGCTGCAGGATCGCGCGCTGACATGGTATATCAAGCATTCAAATGATCACCCAAATGCAGGAATAGCGGAGATCCAGAACGTGTTAAACAGAGAATTGTTAAGTTATGGTATGTTCTATGCTTATAACAATTTACTTCGTTTTCTTATTATATTCCATAGATTAGCAATCATATGTACATAAAGTAAAGTGTGGATAGAACATTAAATGATCGACAGAAAACAGGCGAAGACAAGAGACACAATATGTGGCGGCTAGCCAGGGACAAACCCCACAATGTGTGGGGAAACCCATTGATCAAATCTTATTTTATCTTCAATAATTTAGCAGAGAGAAATAGTACAATAAATCTGATTTATATCAGCAGTAGCAAACCCTATATCAGCAACATCAACATTAGCAGCTTCATCATCAAAACTAGGGCAGTCGATATCTCATAAACTAACCGTCGGATCAACTTGATTCCACAACTAAAAGCTATAGCCTTCAGAGGAGGTTCAGGTGAACCTACAATGCAGTTTAGAAGAGGAGGTTTTATGTTCCACACTGGTCAAACTTTGGATTTGCAGTTGCAGCTTCAGTTTTAGCAGCATCCTTCAAACTAGGGCAGTCAATATCTCGCAAATCGATCGTCGGATCGACTTGATTCCACCAAAAGTTGTAGCATTCAGAGGAGGTTCAGATGAACCTATAGTGAAGTTCAAAAGAGGAGGTTTGATGGTCCATGCTAGTTAGACTTTGGATCTGTAGTTGCAGCTTTAGTTTCAGTAGCTTCCTTCCACATGTGTTAGAGAGAGACTCTTTTTTACGCAGTAGAGAAGACCCTCTTTTCTGCACAAGAGAGAGAGAGATGTGATGAGATGACTGAGTGCAAATGAGGAAAAGTCCTCCTGTATTTATACACAATGTTGATGTTTGAATAGATGCGACTGTTGGGCTTCTGAGCCTACATGAGTTGTAGGTCAGCTTGATAATAATTCCATAATCAAAATAAATTCATATCTCCATAAATACTTATCGGAATCGGATGATCTTTAGATCAATTCCACACCTCTCGATGAGAGAAATCTAATAAAAATATTATTAATGATGAGTAATATGAACCACATGAAGTTTGGTCCTAGTTTCCAATTTAACACTCCCTCTCAACTAGGGAGAACTTCATCTGTAATATGTATGTAAGTCGCTACTATTCATCCATCAAATGCACTACCCTGTACAGCCTCACCCTTGCCCTACTCTGCTCTATTCTGCCTGTTCTACCTTGTACTGATCTGTACTGCTCTACTCTGTTCTGCTTTGCTTTTGTCCAAATTATGAAGAAGAAGAAATGATCGAGGATGTATCATACTAACTTAAAGTCAGCCTCGAAGTATGTACCACTAGTCCCAGACTAGTCTCAACGAACCCAAAATTAGTGTCATAGTATGTACAACTCCAACCACTAGTCCCAAACCAGTAACATCCTCCACTAACTCAAAGTCAGTCTCAGAGTGCGTACGACTGGTCCCAGACCAGTCTCAACAGACCCGAAGTCAGTGTCATAGAATGTACCGCTCCTACCATTAGTCCCAAACCAGTACCATTGATCCGAGAACAATGGAGGTCATCCTAGTGTACGGAGTATGGTAGATACAGTGATGCATCCATCGATACTACTATGGTCCCTAACTTCATTTCCCTGCTCATTGATCAAATGAGAGGTACTTCCCATGAGTCCCAGACTACATGGGTAGGATGCCTCGACAAGAGAACTTAATCAATCCTGTCCTCATAGGAGAACACATGAATCCTACTATAATCACCATGGAGAACACATCAATCTATGCCTCAAAGGAGAACACATAAATCCTACTACAATCGCCATGGAGAACACATCAATCCAAGCCTCACAGGAGAACACATCAATCCTACTACAATCGCCATGGAGAACACATCAATCTAGGCCTCACAGGAGAACACATCAGTCCTTCTACAATTGCCATGGAGAACACATCAATCCAGGCTTCGCATGAGAACTAATCATCCTGCTACACAGGAGAGCGAATCATCCTATTCCACAAGAGAGTGAATCATCTTGTCCCACAAGAGAATGAATCATCTTGTTCCAGTGCACACTACTAGGGGAGGGTGAGTCACCTTGTGGTCGTATGTTGCTCCAGTAAGAACTGCAAGCCCTTAGAGCTCCCAAAGCTCAATGTATGCAACATGCAGGACCCTTGTACAGGGGTTTCTTGATGATTCCAAGTCGTTTTGGAAAATAACATATTAGATCTTTCCTCAGGGCTTTGACAAGGTGTATCGACCTGTACATCATCTTAATGTGATGGAGCCTCCTTGCTCATCGACTTACCATATCCCAGATGATGTTTATCTGCTAAAGCAATCAACGAATATGGGATTCCTCAATATTCAACTCCCAGCTCTGGTTGTTACAGAGAAACACAGTGGTATGTGTTCAAACAGTGCACTGAAGAGCTTCCCCAACCAGGTAGCTTCATATGAGATCATAATTGTAGATATGTATCTAGTCTCGGCGATGCTAATGGCAACCAATTTCTGCTTCCTGCTCATCCATTATCTCAAAGTAGAATCCAAAGAGAAACAGCACTAAAAGTGCTCCAGTGATCCTCCACACTACCTGCCTAATCAGCATTTGAATAATCATGCAGTTTCATATTTCCAGCAGTGTATCTCAATCCATGAGAGATTGTGTCCTGAAGACATCTTAGAAGATTCTTGGCAACAATCTATTGAGGTTCAACCAAATATGAGCTCACAATGCTAATTGCAAAACATATGTTCGGACGGAGGTTCACCAAGAACATCAACGCGAATGAGTTTTTGAAACTCAGAGGAATTTCCCAAATCTAGTCCAACATCACTACCATATAACTTCTAAAAGTTAAGATCCTATAGGTAGTCATAGGCTTGCAGTCCACCATACCAAATATTTTCATAATCTTCACCACATATTTTCCTTGAGATAGGAAAATTTCCCTTGGCTTCTGCCACACTTCAAGTCCCTGGTTCTTCATTTCAAATTCAGAAGCCAACTCCCTCTTATATTTGTGAATGAGAGGGTATGCACCTATTAGAAAGAGGTCATCCACATACAACACCAGTATGAGAGGCTCGTCATCTTCAACCTTAAAGTAAATATTAGGATCAGCTTCACTCCTAGTGAATCTCAGCTTCATCAAGTAGCTATCGATCCTCTCATACCATGCTCAGGGTGCTTGCTTCAGCCCATAGAGAGCCTTCTTCAACCTGCATACATGAGATTTTCAATCATAAATCTCAAATCCTTCGGGTTGCTCCACATAGACCTATTATTTGATCTAACCATGCAATAACACAGTCTTGACATCCATCTGATGTAGGTTCCATCCTTGTGAAGCCACAAGGGATATGATCAAGCGGATGGTCATATATCTGGAATCAGGTGCAAATATCACATCATAGTCTATACCTTCCTTCTGGGAGAAACCATGAGCAACAAAACGAGCATTATACTATTACGTACTTCCATCTGCTGCAGCTTTATCTTGTAAATCCATTTTGAAGTAACAATTGGCTTGTCCCGGGGCCTGGGAACTACTTCCAAGACATCATTCTCCATAATGGTCATAGAATCCTTTCATACTTGATGGTTGATGACATTTGAGAATGATGAAGGCTCATTTTGTATGATTGTGCTCATACATGGTCAGTTATCCCTCATACCTGTTGGGTTTCTTACTTTCACGGAAGGTTTCTCAGGGTGCAGCATGTCTTTTAGCATCATCAAGTATCCCCCTAAGCCATGAAGGCCTCTTCTTAGAAGAGGAAGACTCAGGTGGATAAATAGTATCCATCAGTTCTTCCGCATCAGGGATTATTACATCAACTACCCATAGAGACAGCTTCCACAATCATATGGTGCCACACCATTATGCTCTGGAGTATGCAGTGTAGTGTCTCCCTCTTAATGCCAACCTTTGGTATGCCTGAGTGAACCAACTCTAATATATCGGAGGTCTTGCTTAGGCTTGAGGGTAAAGGTCCCCTTTTGAGCTTTCCTTTGGCACATCTTGAACATACACCTTCTTTCTCTACTCGGAATTCAAGAATCCCTATTACCATATGTCTTACCTTAGGTAGATATTTTTAATGAAGGTGGGAAAACCTTCAATTGCAAAGTTTAGACTGAAGAGATGTGTCATAAGGCATGACACCTACCTAACTTTCATTGACCTGATATAATGAATCAACACAAAACCCAAGAGTAAAGATATCTTTAACATTATTTTTCGATACACATACCTTGCCATTGTTGAAGGTTACCTTGTAGCCTTTATCTTCCATTGCTGAGATGAACACCAGGTTCTTTTGGAGGTCACGTGCATTTAATATATCGTGGAATTTATAGCCTTCTTGAATGGTTGTCCTCTTCCTTGATTTCTAGCATTCATTTTACCCTTTCTATTGAATTTTCCATCCCTTCAATTACCATAAGAGGGATTTTGATCATCATCACGGTGAGAGTCCTTTCTATCAGGGCATTCCCTTGCATAGTGACATGCTTTATTGCAAATGTAACATTGTCCTTTTCTTCCACCCTTAGGTCCAGCCTTTCTTTTCGATTTAGACTTGGAATTATTTCTTTTCTTAGCATGAGAAGAAAAGGCAGCAGGAGGACCTTTAGGCAAGGGCATTTCTTGCTCTTCTACCCTTGCTTCTTCTTAAATGCATCTAGCCATTAATTCCTCGAAACCAGGAATTACATTATTGTTTAGAAGAGTAGTCCTGAACATGTACCATTCGGATGGTAATCCTCCAAGAGTTGTGATTGCCATTTCCCTATCAGTAATAGTCCCCCCAATATATAGGAGATCGTTCTTGATCTCGATGATTCTTAAGAAGTATGCTTGCATACTCTTATCTTTACCCTTCATGATTTCCCTCAGCTTATTTGTAAGAAGAAAAACTTGATTTGCATCATTAACTTTAAATAAACTCACCAGTATATCATAGATTTCATTGGAAGTGATCAGGTCAGAGATGTAGGCCACCAAGTTCTTGTCGATAGAGTCTCAGATGATCTTCTTTGTTTTTACTTCTCCATTTTTCCATTTGTTGCAGGTAGCAACGGATGCATTTGATGGAGGCTCAACAATATTGCCTCTTACATGGTCCAACACTCCTTAATCTTCTAGGGTTAAATCGATAGAAATCTTCCATCTGTGATAGTCAGCTTTCTCATGGAGCTTGTCTTCAATAGGAAAGAATGTTGAGGACCCCATAGTTATTTTAGGATAGCCTTGCTAATCTTCTCTTCGGTGATTTCTCTTGCTCTTGCTTAGGCTTTGTCTTCACCTCAGCTCTGATACCATGTTGAGTTATGGTATGTTCTATGCTTATAACAGTTTACTTCTTTTTCTTATTATATTCCATAGATTAGCAATCACATGTACATAAAGTAAAGTGCAGATAGAACATTAAACGATTGACAGAAAACAAGCCAAGACAAGAGACACAAGATGTGGCAGCTAGCTAGGGACAAACCCCACAATGTGTGGGGAAACCCTTTGACCAAATCTTCTTTTATCTTCAATAATTTAGTAGAGAGAAATAGTACAATAAATCTGATTTATATCAGCAGTAGCAAACCCTAGATCAGCAGCATCAGCATTAGCGGCTTCATCATCAAAACTAGGGCAGTCGATATCTCACAAAATGACCATCGGATCGGCTTAATTCCACCACCAAAAGTTGCAAACTTTAGAGGAGGTTCAGATGAACATACAGTGTATTTCAGAAGAGGAGTTTTTATGGTCCATGTTAGTAAAACTTTGGATTTGTAGTTGCAGCTTCAGTTTCAACATCTTCCTTCAAACTAGGGCAATCAATATCTCACAAACCGACCGTCGGATCGACTTGATTCAACCACCAAAATTTGCCTTCAGAGAAGGTTTAGATGAGCCTACAACATAGTTCAGAAGAGGAGTTTTGATGGTCCATGCTAGTAAAACTTTGGATCTGAAGTTGTAGCTTCAATTTCAGCAGCTTCCTTCCACATGTGTGAGAGAGAGACTCTTTTCTGTACAGTAGAGAAGACCCTTTTTCTGTGCAGGAGAGAGAGAGATGTGTTGAGATGAGTGAGTGCAAATGAGGAAAAGTCCTCTTGTATTTATACACAACATTGATGTTTGAATAGATGTGACTGTTGGGCTTCTGAGCCTACATGAGTTTAGGTTAGCTTGATAATAATTCCATAATAAAAATAAATTCATATCTCCATAAATACTTATCGGAATCGGATGATCTTTAGATCAATCCCACACATATTCATGAGAGGAATCTAATAAAAATATTATTAGCCATGAATAAGATGAACCACATGAAGTTTGGCCCTCGTTTCCAATTTAACAAGAATTTAGCTGGCCAAAATCAGAGACACAATCAATCATCAGGTTTAAAGAGATTGCGATGCTTCCAGGTGAGACCCCCTGGGATCTGGATCAGAGGCTGACAAGTATGATTTGTGAGGCTAATATGATGCTATTGGATGTGTAGCACCACACGTGGTTTGTGGCATCCTTGACACCACACCTGAGGACGACGTTATCACAACAGAAGCTTTCAACCCAGGCCGAAGCATTGGAAATGGCGATGAGGTTGCATGAAACACTAATATTGGATCCAGCATTGGGAGTCCAACAAATCGATGTGAAACTATAGAATCTATGCTTGGAGGTCTAGATTTTGAAGCAGGATAGGGTGCCACGGCTAGAGGTGCGCAAAGAAGTGTGGTGCATAAAATGCAAAGGCTAGGGCCACGGCAAAGACCACTGTTCGGTATTAACAAACTACTTGGTAGGAGGAGGGCCAATGCCATTAAGACCAGAGGCACAGGCAGAGCTAAGTATGGTGCCCGTGATCTGGTGTGTGATCTATCAAATAAGAGGAAAGAAAATGATGGATAACTATCATTTGTTGTAGAAGTATACACAGACTCCCCACAACTGTTTTGTAATTTTTTTAGATCAATGGGCCACGACGAGCGTACTTGTCAGAGCTATGAGTTAATGATGGAGCGGACCCTTACATATAGAATGCAGATGGAAACGTGAGGCCTCGACCTAGCTGCAGGGATGGCACACACTCGATTTTAGGGCCAAGGTCGAGGACGAGGAGGGATGGGGCCAGGAAGGTGCCACAAATAGTTAATTTGTTACAACTGCGGAGGACTAGGGCACTACACTCATGATTGTACCAATCTGATGAGACTATCTTGTTCATACTGTGCTCAATTTGATCATGAAGCAGTAGATTGTCCTACATTGATCGCGCAGATGCACGAGAAAGGGGTACTTCAGCCTACTTCGACACATAATATTCAAATGATGAGGTCTGAACCGCACGAAGAAGACCCAAATGTGAATATGGTGCTTCAAAGTGGCGTGACTACAGGGGAAGATAAGGGGAAGCAGCCCGAGGAAGATACATGGGTTCACAAGGCTCCTACAAAGGAACCTGAGTTTGACTTGGAACATGCAAAGGAGACATTTATGGAAGCTAAGAAGAGCTTTGCAGAGGCCTCTACTTCAAGTAGTAAGGATTAGCCAAAGCCAGGAATGGATCCTTCTATGCTAACTACCTTTTTAGAGACATGCATGAAACTACTGCACCATAATAAGGTAGTTAAAGGACTACAAGAGCTGATAACTAGGTGCACAGGGTCAAGAGAACTGCACATAGTCCAAAAACTAGGAAAGAAAGCATTGAACACTGGGAGGGAAATGAGATTGATGGTGCAGATTGGCAAATATGAAATGGATCAGGTAATTCTATACCTGGGTTCAAACGTGAATGTGTTACCAAATAAGACATGGGAACGCATAGGTAGGCCCACATTATAGTGGTCCCCTATTCAATTATGGATGGTGAACCAACAAAAGGTCTTGCCCATCAGGAGGCTGCAAGGGGTAACAGTTGATATCGAAGGCGCAAGCACGCAAATATAATTTGAGGTGATAGAGATTGTTGATGACAACAACACCTACCCTGTGTTGCTAGGAATAGACTCGGCCACAGATATGAATGGGGTCATCAACCTGAAGAAGTGGAAGATGATATTAGAGAAAAATTCCCTTCACATTTTAGTTCCGCTAGATCCAACCGAAGGTGTGCACTACACCGAACCTATGTGCGACGATGCACTGGATTTCATTTACCAGATAATGGTGCAAGACTAGGATCGAGTGAATCTGACTGCTGATGGGAGAATCTCATGGGAGCGTGACAGTTCTTGTGCTTCGAATTCAGATGGAGAGATAGAATGCTGGTAGAACGGGTTGCACGAAGTGACAACACTGAATTGCAACATGATGACTAGATCATTGTGGTGCATGCCAACCGAAGAAAGGGAATTGCCAACATATGAGGGGGTAACAAGAGTGGATGAATTCTTAGACCAATTTGAAAGTGCAATACCAGAACAACAGTGGTATGATGCGCTGGAATGGGCATTGTGCATGACACCCACACGATAGTGGAGTACATATCAAAATACTATGGGGAGCTGGTGCAAATGTGGAAGATGGATGTGCTTACAGTTTGAAAGTCCCCAGTGTTGAACATGAGTCAAGCAGCCAAGATGAAGGAGTCTACACACCCACTTGTGCCGATGGGTGCAGAGGTGTGCTATGGAAGCACCTCCCAGACTAAGGATCGAAAATCAGAACCCAACGCGGTAGCAAGAAAGATGACGCACTCCACAAATATTCCATGATGGATCATTAAAAGGGATATGTAGAGTCATGAACAAAGTTCACCAGGAAATATGAACTGATTGGGACCTGTGCGTACTAGTGGTTCGATGGGACTATAGGACCATAAGCAAAAACTAGAGCACAGAAATGACCCCAACACTAACAAGAGGAGATGAAACCAGGAGAGAGGAGAAGTATCCCCAGACCATAACTCCCGTAGTTGGGACAGGACGCGGGGACCTGGGTAAAGGAATTATGTAGTTACAGGAAGCCATTCAGCGAGGGAGCTTGAATGTAATATTCCTAATTAGCTATGGCTAATTGGAATATTCGATTTTGTTCAATTTTTGCCTTCTATAGTTATTCGTAAATAAAAAGTGAGGAATGGGGAACATAACTCACTTTAGAATAAAAATTCACTTCCTAGGTAGCACAACATTGTGACTTAAGGGGGAACCAAGGGGACCAAAGGGGGACGTAGAAATGGGGCCCACGTAGAGACATAGAGGGACTGCGCAGGAGGGAAGGACATATAGAAAGAGGGGAATCACGTAGGAGGAGGTGAGCCTAGGGAATGTGAGAGGTAGAAGCTATAAAATAGATAGGAGCCCCCTCATTTTGGATCATTCTAGTTATGAGCATTTGTGATAGTCATTTTGACTTAGTGCATGTTGGCTGTTTAGCTAGTCTGCAGCACTGTTTAGTGCATTGAGTGTCTCTGTTCAGAGATCTCACCCTTAGCCCTGGGGGACTTTTAGTGCCTGCTCAGGAAAGGTATTTCCATTGGCATTCTAGCATTAGTTCCATCAACATTTCAGCAACAGTTTCATCAGCATCTTTGAGGAACTGCACAGAACCCCAAGGGGGTGATTTTTGGGGGTTGGCCATTTCAGGAAATCTTTCTGGATTTTTCTGGGTTTCTTGAGTAGAGCCTGAATCCAGAGTCTTAGCTTTTTCCGAGGAGGGAAGTAGCCCCATATCATCATTTGTTTTCTAGCAGTAGCAGCAGTGCAACAACAACATTCACACAGAGAGGCCATCCTTGTCATTCTGAGAGTATTTCTTCACTTGCCTTGTGCAAGTCGAGGTGCCATGTGTCTGATCACCTCTTGTACTCATTTATTGCTCAGTATAATAAAATGGCTTAGCATTTCTCTCTGCATTTCTTGAGTATCTGCTTATAGTTATATTGTTATATGTTGCACCGTTGTTATTTGTATCTCTTTGTGCATTCTCAACCATTATACCACTTGTGTGTTTCTCCTATACTCTTAGACAGGTCTAGAAAGGGCTAGGTAGCCTCCAGATCTCGTCCTCTTTTCAGAGGCGACATATCCGGTAAATGCCCTCCCAGTCCATCTCTGGTTGGAGTTTGCTTGTGTTTGAGGAATATTCTTGGTAAGGGATATTACATTGAAACTTCGTGAACTCGATGAATATTGGGCACGGCTGAGGAAGAAAAGCATGACATTGGATGAAGAAATCAGCGAACTGGAAACCGAAGTCGTGCAAGCGAGCCACAAGAAACTAAGCATGATAGGACCAAGTCTATCCGGCCCCACTACTGCATTAGAAGGAGTTGCGACCCTACTACCATGGCTGCGACCGCACCTTACTAAACGGGGAAACATAACATACAAAGAAGAACGCGACGCACTAATAGACGCACTAATAGACGCAAGGGTATTTGAAGGGTGCCCGCTGCTCAGTCTAGCAGGAAAATTGAAGCCTCAGACCGGGGGTGCAACCACCTAACTATCTGTAGGAAGAATAGTCTCAGCTCTCCAAGTAGATGAAAGAGTGCGTGGGACTATAAATAAGTTTGCACGAGAGCTGCGCAGGAAGGAGGTTCCGCATAGGGCCAGTATCTCACAGGGGGCATGGTCACGCGTAAGTGGCTGCGCTGCTGTGTAGGTAGGCTGGGAGGTGAGAGGTGATGTCATTGTTCATGACAAGAGGTCCAATTTAAAGTAGAAAGGAGTGGGTGACAAGCCATTAAGACAAGAATTAAGAGCTAGATTCGGGACGATCTGCCGCTAAGAAGGTATTAATGTCTCGGAAGTGGAGGGAATGGTTGAGTTCAAATTCAAATGTTACTATAAAATCCCTTGGGGTAGCCTCGAGGCAACACTTGGTTGTTTAATATTTGAACCAGTATAGAGCATTGAGCACCAAGCTACTTTGCCACCCATGCATACGCGACCAAACAGATCCAGTGTAGAAGCGATGACAACTACGAGAACCAGAGTGTGATTCGCAGAAGTTTCCTCAGAGCCCCGTGTGACCCAGGAGGAGCCTGGAGAGGTGGCAGCTACACCAGAGGTTCCAAAGTCCCCACGCATGTTGCGACCATAGAAATACAAGTAGACAATAGGGCCAGTCTAGATATCACCACAGAACCCACGATTTAGTAAATTGTTAATGGGAGAGAAGGGCAAAGCTATCACCGTTGAAACAGAGGAGGAGGAGGAAGATTTGCAAGCCCTGATCATCCAAATTGGAGCACAGGATGATGAGGTGGAGAATGTTTCCCAAGTACCTTTGTCAATAACGTTACCCCCCTATAGCCCCCCATGGAAAGGGACAGCCAAGATACTGAAGGACCTAGAAGCCATGAAGAGTGCACTCCAAACCCTGCTTCTTCTGGTTGAAATAAGGTTTCAAGGTATGCCACTAGGACGGGTACCTAATATAAAGTTTGAATACTGGGACCTTGCGGATAGCGAGAAGTTCCCATAATTGGACACGGAGAAATTTCTACAGCAGAAATGGTTACGCGGTGTGGAGAAGGCTGGGTTACTCCATCTGCAGTGGATACCCCACTACCACTGTGTGCCCATCACAAGTTTTGTCATATGGAAGCTACTATGTCTAGTACATGATGGGTATAAAAGTGTTTTTCTAACCCCTAAAGGAACAAGGTCAACTAATTACAGCTTCTCCCAGAAGTTCTCCATGAAAAACTGCTCAGAACTGGTCAAAACAGGATCATTTCACCTGCTCCATAGGCAAAGTGTGTTGCATCTCACCTAAGTACACTCTATGGGTGCGTTGCATTTCAAAAAACCCTTCTATGGGGTGCGATGGGCGAGAAGTGACAAATGGCAGTGTCAATCCACGAGGTGGAGAGGCATGGAATCTTCCAGAAACTTCTCCTATGACACTTGCCTCTCTGAATTCGACTAAGGATGAGTAAGAGATCATTAATCTCCAAGTGGAAGCAAGAACTATCAGAGGGAAGACACTAATCAAATCACAAGCTGACTCATCTCCCTTACAGATATCTATATATGGATCCCTCATCCCAGAGATCCAGAGGCTGGAATTTTGCATCTTGTAAGGAATTGTTGTTGGTTTCTTGAGGCAACATCATAGTGTTGGGTGATCTAAGCTTTGCATGAGGTGAAGAAGGGCTTACTTGCTGAGAGGATGATGTTGGGTCAGAACAACTGGTTGTAACTCTCTCAGCTCTTTCTTGATTATCAATAAAAGCTATTCAAGTTTTCCTCCATACTCTTGTGTCATTTATGTTTTATGCAGTTGTATGGTCAATTTACATTTGATCCTAGATTGTTTATGATAATAGATCCATGTTCTTGTATAGTGTTATGCTACTTTGATTCTATAGGTACTCTGTGAAGCTGGGTGTACAAGGAAGCAAGTAGCAAAGGACTATCAGAAGAGAGAGGAATAGAACTAGGAGCCAAGTGCAAGACAGAGGTTGGTCTCCTTTATTTTTCTCTCATCTATCTTTCATAAAGGAAAAACGAAAGTAGCTTTACTTTGTTTGTTTCTAAGGTAGCTACCACACCTTAGTGGGATTAGCAGTTCTGCATAGACACTTTTCCCTGTACCAAAATGGCGACTCCACTGGGGAGCGACTAGGTTGTTTGTTTATCTACCTTGTTGTTTACTTTATAAACTTACAGACGGAGCCTGAAGTTGAGCCAGGTAGCTTTCGAACTGCATTTGCTATGCAAATGCAAAGTAAATAAATGTCGCTTCAGTCAATCTCCAGGTTTTATTTATGAATTAAACAACTGATTTACAAACTCTCTAATTGCCCTTGTGGTGGCTCTAGTAACCTCTTTAGATCTACCCCTGTTGTTGATTTACTGATTATCACTTGCTCGGCCAAAATCCCTGAACTGAACTGCAAACTGTGACCTGGAACCCAATGCGCTGCATTTCAAGTTCACTGTGTTACAGGTGCACTGATCAGACTAGACATTGTTCCTGAATGTTGATTTTGTTCATTCTTTTCAGTTCTATTCATGAGTTTTGCTGCCTATGGTCAGTACACCTCTGTCTGAAACCCCTTTCCTTGCTATTATTCCACCTCCATTGTGCAAAGAAATGTAAGTGTTTTTGTGTATTTGTTGAGTCATTTTCAGTTCTCCTTTGCAAAAAGTAACGTAATTGTACTGTCGTTTCTTGATTTGAACGTGTCGCAAGTGTCATTTTCAGTCATAAGAGGGAGTTTGATTGCTCTTGATAGTTGATTACCCTGTTACTATTGTATTTGATCTGAATTTGTAGTCTTTCTAGTGTCAAAAGCAAGTCTTCGTTTTGAATTTAAAAGAAACTTGTTAGTAATTGTCGCTTGAAAGTAATTCAGATTTGCGCATTAGCTTTCTTTTTATCATTCACATATTAAGAAGGCTGAAAAAAAATACATGCATGTGCATTTGCATTTAGACTGTTTGATTGGTTTGATTTAGGACAGTGCATATAGTGTGTGCTCTTTGCTCTTTGTTGAAAGAATTCTGTCTTTCTTTCCTTAGTAGCTAGGATTTTCATTGCACAAAGAAGATAAAAGACTGTTTATCATCTTAGATTGCATTTTAGGAATTGTACATCTACATCACGCGGTGAACCTGAAAGGTAAATTTCTTAAGGAAGATCAACTATAAAATAAATTTAATGAATCTAACAACGCTTTGGAACCTAACGCACAACATCTAGAAGTCTAGGCTAGAGATGTATTCCGGCGTCGTAAAGCCTGGTAACTGTTGTTCTCACTGTTGGTTGGGTGATTCCTCCACTTTGAGACGATAAGTGCCAGTACGGACTTGTGCTCCCACGTACCGTCGAGTATATTTTGGGAGACCACAATAGGCTTAATCATTTATCCATAGGAAGCCGTGTCTGTCGCCCTATCGATCGCAATGCACTGAACAGAGCATTCAGGAAGATTGACTGCCATACCGCAAAAAGTATTCTACAGTTTTGCGATTGGTTTGGTAATCCCTCTGCCTAGATTTCCAGAGCAGTCCCTTTCATTCCTTTTCAGACTCCTTAAAGGAAAAGGTCCATCTGAGCACTTGTCACTTTAGGCTCATTAAAAATCGAAGGCGACTATAGTCATCTTTTGTTTTTTCTCGACTCTTAAAAATTGAAAAAACAAGATGTGTCAAAGCGTCTAAAATTCATCTAATTCAGAAACATACTTCCCCTTGATTTTTAGTTGATCGAGTAATCCACAATTGTGGAATAAAGTTAATTGAAACCCCGTCATTCACGGAGGCTTACGAGTCAACCGTCTTTGTCTCCGAAATCGAAACTATTACGGACAAGGCGAACTCGGTTAACCGGTTCGAAATCTCCTGGTAAAGTTAGAACAAGTGTTCCAACAACATCAGAGACTCCAGTTACTCCAAACATTTCTGGTATCCCTGCCTTTACAGAAGAAGTTCAGCAGCCACCGAAGGACAGTAGTATTGATCCTAGTCTGAGGGTAAACACTTGTATCACTGAACCTGTTCCATCTACAACTGGTTCGGAGAGTGTTGTTCCCCAAACATCTGTTGCTGCAGATTCCATACCTTCTTCGGCACCAGAAATATTCTACAAACCTGACAGTCTACCTCTTCCACCTGGTCTGATTGCTATAGAAGAGATTGTGGAGGATCCTCCATCTAGTACTCCATCGCAATTTGGAGTCGGGATCACTCTATATCCTTCTTCATCAAAAATTAGTCTACCGCCAGGGGAAGCTCCTGTAGAATAGCTAGGTAATCTTTTGGATAGACTACAAATGTTTGAACAACCGTCAACATCTAGGACTGCGTCGTCTGGCACAGCGACGACAGAACTTCCTGCTATCACTCCAACAATGTTCGCCGGTATACCATCTGTCCCAACTAGCTCTCAATCGCTAGAAGGAGCCCACTCAGGGGCTATTTCGACGGTATGGTCCGTTCCTATTTGTTCATCCGGAATAATATCTGGAAACTCTTATGTTGAGTCTCAACAAATTGATCCATTTGGAGGTCAATTTGGGCAGTCTGGTCCTCAAGGACAAACCATTCCCTTAAGTACCAGATTACCGACGTATGGGGGGCAGTATACCCTTTCATTGTCCCCTCCAGGAGGATAGCCATACGGGAGTTCACAACAAAATTCAGGTTATGCTGGGATTACGTCAAGCGGTTGGGTACCGATACTACCTCAACAACCAAGAGTTGTATATTCGATGCAACAATGTTTACCTATGTCAAGTATACCAACTACGCCAGCTATTGTGACAGTGTTGCAAGTACAAGCGCTGCCTGTTGTATGCCAACCTCAGGTTTCTCAGGTTGTAATGCAATAGCCTCTTGACCCTGCAACTCAACCACAATCGCCGACTGGTGGAATAACACAGGTTCAAATGGGTACAATTACCTCTCATCTTGGTCAAACAGTTAGTATTGGGCAACAGCACATGGTTTCACAACCATGGCTAGTGCAATACCAACAACCACAGTTCCAACAAGTATACCAAGGTTTTGAGCAACAAATCTTTGCAAATAGTGGGCAGCCATATATTCAAAACATTCAAAATCAACCATTCTACAATGGTCATGCCCACCAACCTTACCAAAGTTACCAGCATCAAATGCATTATGCTGGTATGCAAAGACCAACTGCTCAGGCGATCCCATCTTATCCTGGGTATGCTTCACCTAACCTGAATCAACAGTTACCCTTCGTGGTGACTTTAGAGTTACCTGATTTAAATCGGTTAACAAACGATCCAATCGCTTACGCCCCTTGGTGGCGAGCGATTCCACATAAACTTCCATCAGATATTCCTAAATTTAATGGAAATCCGGGTGAAGATCCATCGAATCATGTGATGACCTTTCATCTGTGGTGTCCATCAAACACCCTAAACGATGATTCGATTAGGCTTCGCCTTTTTCAGAGGATGTTAACTGGTCCAGTAGAAAAATGGTATATCGAATTGCCTAGAGCTTCATTTGACAACTTCAGTACCCTAGCCACAACCTTTCTAACCCATTTTCAGTTATCGATAAGGTACGAAACGGGAACAGAACTTCTTATCAATTTCAAACAAAAAATGGCCACTCACATATCTGATCATATACATGAGTGGTGACGTCATCGTAGAATGGTAAAAACGTATGTTCCTGATCAGCTTTTAGCTGAATGGTTTATTCAGTCATTATTGCCTTCCATCACAGAAGATGTGGCAAAAGGGGGAGTTGTAACCGAAGAGCAGGTTATCGCTCGTGCAAAATATTTGGACTTGATTTATACTCAGTCTGGCACGCTCTACGATAAAATACCTGATGCTCCTAGACCGGAATTCTCAGTCCCTCCTCCTCCTAAATTAAACAATGACTCTCATGCCGGCGATGGTGTGATTGGCGCAACAGACACGAAATCGAAAAAGGCTACATCTAAAAAGGCCCATAAGATTTCCAGTCAAAATGCAAAAGAAGACCTTCTTGCCTTGGAATTAAATGCCATCTCGACAGATAAAGGCAAAGAAACCAAGCAACCAGGGGGAAAGAAGAAAAGAAAAGGGAAGAAGAAGGAACACGAAGAATCATCACCTGAAAAATCTTCTGCAAACCCTCCTGGAAATAGGAAACCAAGAAATCCATGCTTTATATGTGATGAGGATCATTGGACAGCAGATTGTCCACACAGAGCTGAGCTTAATTTTTTTTTCAAGAATTCAAAAGCTTCAGCAGTATTAACTGATCCGTTTCCAAATCCAGGAACAAATTTGGTTGACAGTGGAAATGCTTCCCCGTCACAAGTGCTGATGTTGTCGGTTTCCAAATAGCAAAATGATGCTTTGATATCGACAAGTAAGAAAGATTACGGGAATCCACAACTGTCGAACAACAAGGATAAAGATCAACCTAGTAGTTCGACAACAACTTTGACAGAAGTTGCGCCACCCATCATTCCTGAGTTAACAATAAAACCGCCAAAGGGAGTAGTACACAAGTTGACGTTTAGTCCTCGTGCTAGAGTAGCACAGCATTATAATATAGTGGAAGATTTGGCCCAATCGCCATCTGCTATGTCGACGCTTGAGGTACTGCAAAATTGCCCATCCCAAAAGCAGGCTTTATTATCAGCCATCGGTGGGATAGACCCAAAGGATTCCAATCTTGTATCCTTTGATCATAAAGGATACGATCCTCAGTTACCAGCTCAACTAGCTTTCCTCGTTCAAGTGAAAGCCCTCAACAAAACTGTTCATCGAATGATTATTGATGAAGGGACATCTACATGTATTATGTCGATGAGTTGCTGGAAAACTTTAGGATCTCCAACCTTGTCGTGATCTTCGACGACATTAAAATCATTTGACGGACGAACATATACCCCATATGGTATTCTAAGTAACTTGAAGGTGGAACTAGGAGGGAAAACAATAGAAATAGATGTTGAAGTAATCGACGGAAACCTCGATTACAACATCCTACTGGGAAGACCATGGATATATGCTATGGCTACTGTTGTGTCGACCTATTTTAGGAAATTGTAGTTCCCTTTCAAGGAGGGATTACAATCGTCGATCAACAAAACTTCCTCCCCAATGGTTCTCAAGTTACGGGAAGCATTCCAATGATCCATGGAAGCCCCCATTCGCTTCAAAATATCAGAGTAGGCCTACTAAAAGACCCTATATTAATGGGAACTTTTTCCCTTCCACCTCCAATCAATTTGGCGGAAGTAGCGTTAGTAGGAACCTGCAATATGATATCTTCGATTAAAAAGATCTCAAAAAACGATATCAACATGGATCATACGTAGGTATTGCCTCCAAGCCCAACAGAAATATTGTAGCAATCAATGTTCCTAGCATGGGAGGCAAACCCAAATCAATGCTCATCAAGCATTTGGATAGATAGGTCTAAGGAATATGGCACCCCTTCAGATCCTTGGTCGCGAGTGCATGTCATCGACGAAGGAATTGTTCAATCAATGGTAATTGAAGGGGCACCATGGGAAGATTACCACCATCGTTCCCTTCTTCCGGATTGTGAAGAAAATACCCCTGATGACCTTTATCATCCTTCAGTTTTCGATTTTCTATCAAATACTATAAACACGGTGGATTCCGAGCGAAACTTGTCCAACATTGAAGAGACTATCGCCATAAATATCTCGACCAAAACACATGTTGTAGAGAATATTTATGTTGGCAAATGTTGTTCTCCTTCAGAACTGGAAATATATAACGCTCTTTTTCGCAAATTCAGAGATGTCTTTGCTTGGTCATATAATGAAATGCCAGGCATTGACTCGAGTATCGTTGAACACGAAATCAAGATGTATCCAGATGTCAAACCAGTACGACAACGGCTACGATAGGTGCACCCCAAGAAAGCCACTTCCATCAAGGTAGAAGTTGAAAAACTTCTCCATGCTGGTTTCATTTACCCGGTTCCTCTAACCGATTGGGTATCGAATATTGTCCATGTTATGAAAAAACAAGGAACGATTAGAGTGTGCGTCGATTATAGGGATGTAAATCAAGCTTGTCCAAAGGACAACTACCCTACACCCTTCATTGACCAGATAATTGATGAATGCGCCGGATGTGAAATATTTTCCTTTATGGATGGATTCTCCGGGTATAGTCAAATAAATATCCGCCGACAGGACCAGTCAAAGACTGCATTTATTTGTCCATGGGGCATATTAGCATATCGAAAATTACCCTTTGGTTTAAAGAACGCAGGGGCAACATTTCAGATGGCAATGAATTATGCATTCCATGACATCAAAAACATCGTTCAACTGTATCTCGACGACCTCCCGACTCATTCGCGAAAGCGGACTGATCATCCGCAGCATTTAAGAGCGATATTTCTACGTTGCCGACGCTACAGATACGACTCAATCCACACAAATGTGTATTTTGTGTCAGTTTTGGTCATTTACTTGGCTTTGTAGTCTCGAAATACGGGATTCGTCTCAACCCATGTAAGGTTCAGGCAATCATAAATTTACCTCCACCTTCGAATTTGCTTCAAATTCAGAAACTCCAAGGGAAAGAAAACTTTCTGAGGAGGTTCATTCCAAATTACGCCGAACTTGCTAAAGGTTATACACGTATTTTGAAAAAGGAAGTACCCTTCATCTGGGATTAGGTCGTGCAAGCTTCCTTTGATGCTTTGAAAGACTCCCTAATGAAAGCATCATTAATGTACACTCCTGATTATCAAAAAGACTTTAACCTATATCTGGTTGTAGCGGATACAACCATCGCAATGGTTTTAGTTCAAGAAGACAAAGGAATTGAACATCCTATATATTATTTAAGTAAGAACTTAAATGATACAGAAAGCAAATATTCTTATGTTGAAAGGCTAGTGCTCGTAGCTGTTCAAGAGATACAGAGATTTCGACACTATGTCCTCTTTCGAAAAACTACCATTCTGTCAGATTGCAACCCCATGACTTATATATTGTCGTGACAGTTGCCGGGGGGAAAATATTCAAAATGGATGGCAATTCTACAAGAGTTTGATCTGGAATTTGTAAAATCCAAGTCAAAGAAAGCTCTGGTTTTCGCAGAATTATTATGCGATCTCCCATCATCGTCCAACGATGAAACATCCGAAGAAACGATCGTGGATGAAAATTTGTTTCTGATATCTTCAAGCAATCTGTGGTATGGGGATATAATCATTTATCTCCAAACCCAAAAATATAGGCCCAATACCTCCCGCTCCGAACAAAAACATATTCGATACCAATCAAAAGACTACATGATCGTCGGTGATACACTTTACCGTCGTGGTGTCGATACAGTTCTACGGAGGTGCCTCACCCATGAGGAGGCCGAAAAAGTCCTGAATGATTGCCATTCAGGCGCATGTGGGGGGAATCAATCAGGTTACGCTACAGAGCAAAAATTTTTATGAGCAGGATACTTCTGGCCAACAATATTCAAAGATTGTATAACGACAGTCAAAAGTTGCCATGCCTGTCAAGTTTTTGATAGCAAAACCAGAAGACCACCCACACCTCTGCAGCCAATAGTTGTTGTTGGGCCATTCGCGAAATGGGGCATCAATTTCATGACATGTAACCCCACCTCGACCGGGGGGCATGGGTATATCATAGTCGCAGTTGACTATTTTACCAAATGGGCCGAGGCGATGCCTACATTAGATAATACTGGTGAAATAGCTGCCCTCTTCTTTTTCAATCATGTAGTCGCCAGACTCGGCGTCCCACAAGCTATAGTCACAGATCATGGATCGCATTTTCAAAATCACATGATGGTCGAATTAGCTGCCAAATTAGGGTTGTCTCACGACAGCTCCACTCCATATTACCCGCAAGCCAACGGACAAGTTGAAGCAATCAACAAGGTCCTGAAGCGCATGCTGCAAAGGATGATTGGAGTGCACAAAAGAAGTTGGCACCTAATCCTGTACTCAGCCTTGTGGGCTTACCGAACATCGGTAAGGAATTCGACCGGGTTTACATCTTTCCAACTGGTGTATGGCCTAGAAGCAGTCTTACCAATCCAGTGTGAAATCTCATCCCTCAAACTCGCAATCGACCTTCTCCCCGGGACTTCAGAAGAGAAGGCTCGTTTCTTGGAACTAATCCAATTGGATGAAACCCGTCGTGATGTCGCTTTGGCTAACGAAGCCCATAAGAAACGAGTCAAGGCGCAGTTTGACAAGAATGTCAAACCCCGTGTCTTCTCAGAAGGTGACTTGGTCTTACTTTATGACCAAGAATCCGATAAATTGGGGGCAGGTAAATTCAAGTCCTTATGGATGGGACCCTATATTGTTAAGCGAGTGTTAGCAAAAGGAGCATATGAGTTAATGGATTATGACGGGATTCCACTGGCACAACCTCGTAACGGGTTGTACCTTAAGCGTTACTATGCGTGATTTAGTATAGTAACCTATATGCTTTTGTTATGATTTTGTTTTCGCTAAAGTATTTGTTTTGGTCAAGTAATCCACTTTTTACATTTATTGCAGATGTCAAACCTATTGGAGTCATGTGTTGGATATGCCGACAGAGCGAGTCGTAGTTCGCAGAACCTATCTTCCGCGGCCTGGGCCATTTTTTATCCAAGCGGTGAGTTAGTAAGTTTTAGAGGGGTATGTATTGGTCGATCAACGAATAACATTGCTGAATATAGCGCGTTGATAGAACTTCTCTCTGATGCCATCACACATGGCATACGCCGACTGATTGTTAGGCTAGACTCACAACTCGTCATACTACAACTCACTAGTATCTACTCTGTCCGAAATCCAGCTATTTATCGCATGTTCCTAAGGGTTAAGATTTTGGAAAGGCAATTTGATTTTATTCAATATCAGCATATTTCCAGAAGCTTAAACACATTAACTGACTCATTGGTAAATTATGCGTTAGATAGACATTTGCAACATTTATAAAAAGAAGCATCTCATCAATATTTGCATCAGGATCATGCATCTTAACCAAAATAAAACTCTGAAAATCAAAAATATATATATAACTGTTTATGGTTTACACATAATGTTCTGTAACCAAGACAAAATTGGTCAAATGACCCAAAACGCAAAACGCTAGGGGGCACCCTAGTCTAATGATGCTCGTGATAACAAGTCACAGCCTGTGCGATCATGCGTAAGAGTCTAGTCCATCGTCTTGGCACACCAGTAGTATGCCACTGCAACCTCAAAGGTAGCTCATCATTCCTCACATCTGGAATACCGAGAGTGAGGCCCTCGACCTGATCCTGTAATGCTGTGAGAGTCTCGGCCACACCAAGGTCGCAAAGGATAGCCCTTCCAACAGCCTCTCCTGCTGGGGCGGCAACTGGCACTCTCAGGCATACTATTGGCCAAACAGGACCGACGTCTGCATGAACACATGAGTTTTGATTAGTCTTGATAGAATAAAGCACAAGGACATTGTAAAAGAAAAACGATAAACAGGAATATGGTCAAAAGAATTTACCAATGGCACCCCACTGTTCGCCAGCCGACAGTACCAAATCTGGGTCACCCCGGAAGTCCATACCGGCATATGGATACTTGGAATAAACCATCTCCTGACGATCAAACCACCCGAGGAAGGTATCAAAAAGGAATCTGAGACTGGCCAGCATGCCTAGACATATGGTCGACCCATCTTTGCATACATAGTTTAGTCGGTGGAGGTAAATCGAGTGCAATATACTGTGGCTGCATCAGTGGTATCTTTTCTAAGGCGAAGGCGGTCAAGATGGAACCATATCCAAAGTTCTTCAGTCTCCTGCTCTTCACCTTGGTCAACTGTTCTTTCATCACAAGGAGTACTGCGTCGCACCAGTTGAACACCTTTGGTTGGAGACATTCTAAGGCGTACTGCATATAAGATCAGTTGGCCACATGAAGAGCCGCTCCACCAGCCATCCTACCAAAAGTGAACAGAATAGTCCTCAAGGACCTGTCAGTGACATCTCGGATGATAATCTTGCCATCTTTACTCAGCTGAGATCCCTCTCTACAATACTTGTGAACATAATCTCTCACAGATTCACCTCGGACCGAACCTGATAAAGAGATGGGGGCACCCCGCCTCGATAAGCCGGTCAAAAAATAGATGTCCACCACAGTCAAGGGGATGGATTTGCCCCTAATCTGGAACACTTGGCTGGTAGGATCCCAAGCATCGAGCAAATACTACAGCAAGTTGATTTGTTGTCTCATGTTAGAAATGCGGAAAAAACTTTAGCAAGCCACAGTTCCGTAGTGCGTTTACTGTGACCGGATCATGTAAAACAAGCATGTCCTCTTCTTCATGCTCACGTTCTTGCCATGTAATAGTCATCTTGCTCCAAAAATCTCTGAAAACAAACAAGAGAAGAGTTAGATCCTGATTTGGTGAAAAACAGACAAAATTTCCATCAAAAACTGTGCATAAATTTCCTTCCTTGCGCTCGTCGCACCTACAGCAGTGTTTTGGGTGCGTTGCATGTTAGTTGGCCAGTAGACAGGCTAACATCCAACGCACCTTTCGATACACAAGGGGTGCGCTGAAGCCAGGGCGAGTTTTTCAAACCCAAGAGGCTCAGAAAAACCAGAAACCAAGCTCAGAATGCAAAATGGAAAGCATGAAATGAAAGAGCTCAGGTTTAGCTCCTACCTGGTCCAGACGGCGCCGAGAATTGTCCACAGAATCTCCCGGAATCAGCTGATGAAAATCAAGGAGGGAAAGCACCTCCAAAGCTCCAACAAGCCAAAGTTCAAGTGAAATGGTAAAATGAGAGGTAAAATCACTTTTAAATTACTTTTTACGTAATTCGAGTAAAATATTAGTGTTCTAACTCATTTTTCAAACATATATTGTTCATTTCTGACTAGTTTGATGAAGCGATTGAAAATGCAGTACAATCTTTGAAAGAACAAAGCTATTTATGGTAAAGTCATGAAATGACTATTGTATCGAGCAGTTTTAACGCGGACTTCATGCTCATTAAAAAATAAACATAAGAAATGAGAAAATGTTTCCCCCAGTGTTTAAGCTCAATAAAAAATGAACCAATTCCTGGTAAATAATCATCGTGAATGTAATACTTCAGCCTTTAAAAAGCCTTGGTCGTGTTCCCATCATCACCTCCACTCTGTATTGGCCGATCATTCACCTCCATTTGATTGTTTACCCCTTTTGAGGAACAGCTGCGAAGAGTGATCCCACTAGCCATCCTTGTAACACTGCCGTGATTGGAAAATTCCAAACCTTACCTGGAATCAGCTACTACCCAATTTTATCACTCGTTCCTCAAAAGACGAGTCTCCTCTAAGATCTTTTCAACTGACTCGTAAAATATGAAAATATTGCCGAGCCATTGGCCTCTCCATCTCATTAAAGGGACTGGAAGTGTTATCCCTCTAGATTTTAATCTTTTTGGACCTGAGGGATTATTACACAAAAAGATCGAGTGCTTGTTTTGTTCAGCTTGTTAAAAGTATCGAAAATTCATCCCTTCTGTATTGTTTTATACTTTTTCGGACTTAAGAGATTAGATGACGAAAAAGGGATTTTGGAGTTTCCTTTACGTCCCTTTTCAGACTCTCTAAAATTGAAAAGGACCGAGTTATCTTTGTTGTTAAACTCATTAAAACCTAATAGTGACAAACTTGTCCATAGCAGACAAGAACGAGTTTCACTATCACTAGGCTCGTTAAAACATAGTGATGGGTTTGCCCGAAGGGAAAATTATAGAACAAGCATATGTTATCCTCCTCAAGCTTGACAAAAATAAAGAGGTACTGGTCAGCAATGACTAGGGAAAAATTCGGAAGAAAACTTGAAGAAACTTTGTTGGTAGCAAGTCGCTCTTGAACATGACACTTTCACTCCACATCCAAGTCAGGTTGGGTTGTTTCATTCACCGGTCACATCACCATGGTCCCATCACACCATCCACATTTGGGGTTAATGCTACCAATCCATCACGTCAGTGTCGCCGATATGTTCAAGAGAAGTCATTCAAAGAATTCACCTGTGTCTCACCTGCTGCAATACATTTACGCTCCATTCTTTCATGACCACGACCCTGACCCTTATATCACCAGATCGTTTTCACCTCCATTAAAATCATTTGCTCCATTCCATGTCATTGAGGTGGGATTCATTAAGGCCCTCCTATGATGGATCGATTCTTGTCGACATCAACTCATTATCCAAGAAGTCGATCTAGGAACACCCCTTCCAGTACTTTGAAGCTTGCATGCCTCAATGGCAAGTTTCTCACTTCCGGCGACAGGTTTACATCAATGGCCTTCGACCGAAAGATTTTGCTTGGTGTTCAACGCCAAGTCCTTTATTCACACCACGTGAATTGTACTGCAGTACCTTGAGGGTCATTATCATTATCGGTGATTCCTCTTGCGCCTATTAACAGCTTACATCATTGGCTGGTAATTAAGCGATGTCTTTCCATGTTCGACTCCAGAACATCTCTCACATGGATCGACTTGTACTTCAAGTGAAGATCGAACGAGATTGAAGACCCTGGATCTAGTTTCATCCATCCGGGCTGTGATATATATTCAGGGAAATAAAGACATCAAATGTACATCGTTGTTGTACAGATAATCATCCAATCAAAGGGATGATGGCTCTACCAGAATCATCAGTTTACACTCAGACGATTGTCTGTCCTATGTACATGAAAATGAATTTATAAAGCTGAGCATGGGAATGCCCGCCTTAGCTAGATCATGAAAATATTATGAAGATAATGTATTGTATTATATCTTATTACAGGTCTCCTCCCAGCTTGAAAGAACTTTGGATCCTCATGATAAAGCATTTCACCCGACATCAAAAAAGATTAACGACCTCATGCTTTAGGGGGCAACTGTTATAGACATTTTTGGGCACTGCAACCCCAAGCATAAAATGTCCATAAACCAAGGGCTCCTAAGTCCCTAAAAGTGTTGTTCTAACCCCTAAAGGAACAAGGTCAACTGATTATAGCTTCTCCTAGAAGTTCTCCATGAAAAACTGCTCAGAACTGGTCAAAACATGATCATTTCACCTGCTCCATAGGCAAAGTGCGTTGCATCTCACCTAAGTACACTCTGTGGGTGCATTGCATTTCAAAAAGCCCTTCTATGGGGTGCGATGGGCGAGAAGTGACAAATGGCAGTGTCAATCCATGAGGTGGAGAGGCATGGAATCTTCTAGAAACTTCTCCTGTGACACTTGCCTCTCTGAATTCGACCAAGGATGAGTAAGAGATCATCAATCTCCAAGTGGAAGCAAGAACTATCAGAGGGAAGACACTAATCAAATCACAAGATGACTCATCTCCCTTACAGATATCTATATATGGATCCCTCATCCTAGATATCCAGAGGCTGGAATTTTGCATCTTGTAAGGAATTGTTGTTGGTTTCTTGAGGCAACATCATAGTGTTGGGTGATCTAAGCTTTGCATGAGGTGAAGAAGGGCTTACTTGCTGAGAGGATGATGCTGGGTCAGAACAACTAGTTGTAACTCTCTCGGCTCTTTCTTGATTATCAATAAAAGCTATTCAAGTTTTCCTCCATACTCTTGTGTCATTTATGTTTTATGCAGTTGTATGGTCAATTTACATCTGATCCTAGATTGTTTATGATAATAGATCCATGTTCTTGTATAGTGTTATGCTACTTTGATTCTACAGGTACTCTGTGAAGCTGGGTGTACAAGGAAGCAAGTAGCAAAGGACTATTAGAAGAGAGAGGAATAGAACTAGGAGCCAAGCGCAAGACAGAGGTTGGTCTCCTTTATTTTTCTCTCATCTATCTTTCATAAAGGAAAAACAAAAGTAGCTTTACTTTGTTTGTTTCTAAGGTAGCTACCACACCTTACTGGGATTAGCAGTTCTGCATAGACACTTTTCCCTGTAACAGTGCACGTAGCCACCTAGCTGCTGGCAGGCAAGCTCATGAGGAAATGTCATGCAGACAAGGTACCAGCATCTATAATTGCGCTGGCAGAGCAGTGTGCGGAGGGGGTTCAATTCAATTGGGTGCAGTTCCTTCGTGATGAGTTTTTGAAAAATTGTAGGGAGGCCCAGGAGCAGGGTAAGACCTTTCACTACATGTGGTTGCTCTTATCCATCATGTTGGTTGCAAGGGAGCTACCGAAGGATAACTAGTTTCCCACCATTGAGAGGAACCTACCCGAAGCCGTGAGGTACACCTTGCTCTAGGCAACGAAAGACGTGATGAGGGTTCACGAGATCAATATGTTTTGGGTGCTCATGGAGGGGAGCATCCGAACATGGATCAACCGTAGACCACGCTTGTCCCCGACAATATATAACAGTTTGCAAAGTGTGGTATAATTCAAGTCAGATATGCATAATCTGTATATCTAGGCGCGAAAGGATCCAGCCCGAACGTGGGTGAAGCTTTCGTTCATTGCAATGGATGATGCAAACTTCGATGTAATGGTGGCATGGTCTCTAGAGTGGCACACTCTAGACTTAGCAGAACTAGAAAGGATCACAGCACAAAAACAAAAGAAGGAGACCAAGCTTCTTATTGCGAAGCTGGCAGAGAGAAAGCATCAGGAACAGGAAGCGGCCACATAGCGAAAGGCGGCTGAGGCAATAGAGACAATGCAAATGGCAGAACCCACAACTGCACCCATCAAAGAGACTGAGGATGGTCAGGAAATGTCCACAGAGTAGGACATATAGGTGGAGGTTGAGATAGAGGAACTCCTGGACCCTACAACAAAATCGATCCAACTCAAGAGGCTGCACGTCCAAGAAAATCCAACCACAAGGAAAAATACAAAGGCAACGAAGACCTCTGAGGGAGCCCTTCTTGATAGTGGTGAACCAGTTCATTATGTCACTAAGAATGCCCTTCCAGAATTAATGATGGAGCAAACAACTGTGTTGGGGGTGCTCAAAGCGCAATTGCAGGCATTATAGGTGTGACCCCTAGGAATGATGACACTGCATCTTGTGGAAGGTGCATCCGAAGCTGCGCAGATGTTGCATGCCCACACAAAAAACACTTTGGTGTTACTAGAAGGCACAGTCTTAGCAGAAGCCAAAGGTGACATGAGGGGCTAGGGGTTAAATTTGGCCATTGTTCCCATAGAAACCCTCTATTAGTTGCAGGATTGGGTAACTGCTGAGCTTTGTGCCAGGGAGGGCCATGCCCTCCAAGTCTTGAGTGTGCAGAAGTTAAATTTAGAATAGCTCAACCTGCAGCATGACAAACTGATCACACAAAACCAAGGACTACAACAAGCCTTGGAGGAGGCCTATAGCAGCATACTAGAGTTGGCCATGTCGGTGGCACTCCCCACCACGGAAAATATTCAGCAATTATTAGCGGAGTCCGCGAGACCCGGGAGGAGGCCGCGAAGGTTCAGTTGGAATTGAACTTGCAGATCACGGAGCTATGACTGAAGACACAGTGCTCTACACCCCCGGAAGTCAGAGAGCAATGCCACCGCACAATTCAATTAGGGTTGGAAGTGATAGAGCACACTGTACATGACTACACGGGATTGTTAGATCAGTCCCTTTTCATGCTCACTTCACTACAGGAAGACCCAACGCTACAACAGTTAGAGATAGAAGCATGGGAGTTGCAGCAGGCCTATGACAATATCCGACGGACCACGCAGATAGTTGCCCTTACTCAGCGATTGCCCAAGATGAGGGAGGCCCAGGCTCTGATGGAACAGGTGAACACCACACCCCAAAAAGAAGTAGAGCTTAAAGCACGCATGCAGCCTTGGCTCGAGGAAGCATTCACGGTCACTGCCACGATCGAGGGGAAGCTGGCATAGATGCAGGGCATGTATGCACTCAAGCAAGGAGTTGCATCAGACAACGATGCAATAGAGAATCGCGCACAACTGATACAATGGACAGCAGAATAATGTGCTACGGACGTAAGTGAAGCACATAAGTTGGTGGATGAACTCTGCGCAAAGATCATTGCACCAGTTGAGTGACTCAGGACAAGTCACGATGATTGTGTTGGGGGCTTGTTGGGTAGCGAATCCCCCCATAATGGGTTTTTGGGGCTTGTAGCCCGAGTTTTGGTCAATGTAATGTAAATACCATGCAAAATGCGAGTGCGAAGCATGAGAGTCTAGGGTTGTCCACCCTAGATATTGTAATTTAATATAGAATGTGTTGGCCTACTCATGGTCTGTGGACCATGGGAATGTATAAGTAGAGTAAGGATCTAAGTGTAGAAGTCAGTTTTTTAGTCCTGATCTTAAGTGATATGGGTTTTTGAATGAGAAATTTGCTCTAAGTCTGTAAGTCTGAGTCATGGGTTCTAGTAATAAGAAGAGGCTCTGCAGCTATGTGCACAGATGCCTGGTAGAGTCTGCAGCTATGTGCACGGACCCCTACAGCTAAGTGTGTAGGGAGGAGTTGGGATTGTAACAGAACAAAGGTTTAATAAAAGATAAGTTGACTCTGAAATATTGTGCATCTGCTCGTAGATTTGCGTATTTATGCTTCTATTATATTTTTATGCATCTGTTTATAGTTTATGATTGAACTCACTTGTTATGAATTTTGAATGATTGATAAGACCACTAGGCCCACAAAATCATGTCAAATCTATAATAATAATACAGTAAAGGTAAAGGATCTATACAACACCTCTTTGTGCTCTATACAGAGCTACGCGAACATCAGACGGTTGCGCGGAATAGTTCAAGCGCGCAGGATTGGTTTGCCACCTTCCTAGACCTCATCAAGACATCCCTAGGGTGCGGAAACTGGGTTCCAGCACACTCCCATACTACCTCAAGTGAGACCTCAGTCTGCGCTCTGTGGAATATTGCCGAAAGGGCTGGTAGTTTCAGGATTTGTTTGGCTAAATCACTTCTGAACCTGGGTCAGGGCCGAACAAGCCAACATTTAGATAATTTCTTAGACACAATACAATGTGGTTAAATTTAAGAGAGACTTGGAGAGGGAGCAGAGAGAGGGAAGGAGATAGTGAAAAATTTGGAGGGCGGAGAAAGAGAGAAAGAGAGAGTGATGGGGGGAGAGAGAGTGAGGTGGGTGAGAGGGAGCGAGAGAAAGGAAGAGTAAGGAGAGAGAGAAACAAAGAGATGGAGTTGAAGTGGGAGAGAGAGGGAGGAAAGAACAAAGACATAGAGAGATAGAGGTGGAGAGAGAGAGGAGTGAGAAGGGAGACATGGAGATAGAGTGAGGGAGACGAGAGGAGGGAAGAGAAAGAAGAGGATAGGATAGAGATAGGGAGAGAAGGGGAAGGGAGAGAGATGGAGACATAGATGTGGAGAAGGACAGGGAGGGGGACAATAGTGATAGAGTTGGATAAAAGAGATACAGAGAGAGGGAGAGTGATTTGTGGGGCGAGATAGAGGGAGGTGGGAGATAAGCGATAAATAGGAAGGAAGATAGAGATGCTAAGAGAGAGATGGAATTGAATGGGGAAGGAGAGGGAGGGAACAAGAAAAACATAGAGGGAGAAAGGTGGAGAGAGAGAGAGGGGGTGACAAGGGAGTCATGGAGGGAGAGTGAGGGAGAGAGGAGAGTGGGATCGAATAGATAGAAGGATATAGATAGAGAGGGGAAGAAGGGGAAGAGAGAGATGGACAGAGAAGGGGAAGAGAGGGAGAAAGAGTGCGTGTATGTTTGGGGGGTGAGATAGAGAGAGGGAATAACAAAGAGACACAA
The DNA here is from genome assembly GCA_031772625.1 of Pinus tabuliformis. Classification (NCBI taxonomy): domain Eukaryota; kingdom Viridiplantae; phylum Streptophyta; class Pinopsida; order Pinales; family Pinaceae; genus Pinus; species Pinus tabuliformis. The sequence goes on from CM062805.1 coordinate 319,395,866, forward strand.
ATACAAATATAGATATTACATATTATTATATTATTAACCCTATAACTATCTAGTGCTGAGAGGGATCCAATATCTCGAGGTGCAAACCTTTCCTCAAGTTTTGCACTAGAAAACTTTTTGTTTACCTCAAGAGTTTGGATCCCTCTCGGCGCTTGATAGATCTGGGGTTAAGATGGATCTAGGTCGTTTAATATGAAATGGAAGTAGTTTTTATTTGATATTATAGTCCTAAAATAAAAATTCTCTTAAAATTAATTTCAAATTGGACTAGATTCAATGAATAGAGTTTTAAAGAATACATAAAATAATTGTTTTTATTAAAACATATATTTTTAGAATTACAAATTATTAGAGATAAATAATGAAAATTTGGCTCACCTATACACCATATGAGGATGAACAAGTGCTTAAGGAAGGATAGCCTTTCAACCAATCTTTAACAGCCTTTCAATTCCCTATCACTTATAAGTTTATATTTCTTGACAAAATTAAGATGACTAACATAAAAAATCAATTCATATTATTGTAGTACTTGTTAGGTAGTTGTAGTTCTATTCTTAGACTAAATTAGTCATTCATGTTAGTTATTTTTAGTTGTATTACTTATTAACTAGCAACATATTTTAACCCACGACTAAATTATTTATTTAAGTTAGTCGTTTTTAGTTCAATCACTTAAGATTGCTCATTTTTTGGTAGTATTTCACTTGGAAAAGTTGTGGTCACTAACCTTTTTAGTCATCCAGTCACTAATTTCTCATTTTCTACTAGTATTTTGAATGAGTTCCAACCCTGCTTCATCATTTCTCCATTCATCCTTTCCTTTGTTTATCAAATTTGGTTGGATAATTATACCAACCTCTAGCATTTCTGCAACCATACATTTAATTTCACTCCTTTGGGCATATGGATATCTATAAGGCCTTATGTTTGGAGGAATGGTTACTAGAATCAAATGAATAGCATGATAATAATCACAAATAGGTGGGAGACCTTTGGGAGTCTCAAATACCTTGGAATGATTGTCCAATATTTTTTGGAGATCTAGAGAAATAGATGTTTTCGATGTGGGAAGCTCTAGCGAACATAATTGTGAAATTATGCCCCATTGTTCTTTATTTAGAATCTTTGTCATTCACTTAGAGTTGATTATCTTTCCTAGTTTGACTATGATACCCCTTAATTCAACTTCCTTTCCTTTTGAAGAAAGTTTCATGAAAAGTTCTTGAAAATTAAAAGCTATTGTACCCATGGATTGTAGCCATTGGACTCTTAGTACAACATCAGCACCACCCATTGGAATGGAAAGCATTGGGCTATTCAATAAATATTCTCCCATGGATAGCTTGATATTATGACACTTTTCAGAGTAATTTATGGTTCCTCCACTTGCAACCATCAATTGTAACTCTAGTGCTGGATATAGGAAGCAATTCAATTCCCTGGCTAACTTACAATGAATTAAATTATGGGTACTACCCGAATCAATCAACAATATTACCTATTTATTCTTGATATGTTTTTCTATCCTTATAGTTTTAGGAGTGGTAATTTAGGCCAATGCATTACAATTTATGGTCGGATTCATTTCTTCATTCTCTAGGGTTAGTTCCTGGTGAGTATCCTTTTCTTTTGATGTTTCTTCATACTTTTCTTCCTGATATTTCACTGCTTAAACCTTCTTCTTCTTGATATGTCCTTCTATCTTCAGAGTTTGAGGAGTGGTAATTCCTTCCAATGCAGTATGATATATGGTCGGATTCATTTTTTCTTTCTCTAGGGTTGGTTCCCAGTGTATCTCCTCTTCTTTTAACGTTTCTTGATCCTTTTCTTCCTCCTCTTCACAATCTATGTAAAATAATTTCTTCTCGGCACACTTATGACCTTTAATGTATTTGCTATCACAATTGTAACAAATCCCTTTTTCTCTTTTTTCTTCCAATTGTTGAGGTGTCAACGTTGTAGGCTATGGAAGGCTAGTAAAAACAACACTTCCATCTTTATAGCTATGAGGGGTAGACTTCCTTTTTTCCATAATTTTTCTTTCCAATTTCTTGCCAACCTATATGCCTTCTCCAATGAATCAGGTTCCCAAAGGTGAACCTCATGTTGGATGTTATCCTTGAAAGTTCGTATGAAGCCATCAATCCTCTACTTCTTTGAAATATCATTTACCCTTATATTCAATTTTTGAATGTCCTCAATGTTCTCTTCCATTGAACCCTTTTTTTTGGTATTTATGAATTGGCTAAAGAAGGTGTTACTCTTTGTACTCTCATAATGTGCTATCATTACCTCCATGAAAATTGACCACGTGACAAGTGGTTTATGAGAAAAAGGCCCTTTATACCATAAAAATTGATTTGGTTCTAAATATAAAGATTCCATACATACCTTTTGTAAAAATTTCACATCATGTAGATCAAAATATTGCTCCATCTGTAGTATCCAATTTACTGGATCTTTGCCATCAAACTTCCTCATATTGATTTTTCTTGATTTTAGGAGCTCGATCTTGATATGAATGTAACTTTGTAATTTCAAATCTTTAAGTTCTAAAATATTAGCATGTGATAGCCCTATGAGCCCTCTTTCTAACCGCACAATTATGATCACAATTGGATTCCCGAAGAAAGAGTTATTGCCAATATTCCACGCTGACCTAATTATAGATTGGTCCAGTATAGCGAACTTGTATGACGTGCCACATGTCATAGTTTCAACCTTAGGTTCTGAAAATGATAACCAACAAACTACCGTCCATCTTTTTTTGTCACTTTTTACACAATTTGAATCATATGCTCCGAGAGAGAGTTATGATGATTTTTCCAAGCTGACTTGTTTGGGATGTAATTCGGGGGCCTACAGAAACCCTCATGGCTTAGACTATATCTACGAACATATAGCAAAGAAAAATCTGAAATTTGCAACCAAAATTCACCACGATTTCGGCTCAAATGGTTTTTAATTTTAGAATATAAAACTTCGTACGAATATAGCAAAAATTCCACGATGACCTGTTTGAGATGGAATTCTAGATCTTGCAAAAACCCTAACTTCATCAGATCATATCTCTGAAAATATAGTGAGACAATATCGGAAATTTGGACCTGAGGTTTAGAAATATTTTGTCTCAAATGGGTCTTTCTTATTTATTTTTTGAAACATCGCAGAAAAAAATCTATAGTTAAACTTCAACGAAGGCCTGTTTGGAGCAATGAAACCCTAGAATCCAAAGCTCTAATACCATATGTTATTGAACTAGCTCACAAAAAGATAGAAAATATAGATCAATGCCTTAGAAATAGGCCTCTTTGAGAGGGCAACCTCCTTTACATTACATAAATGAAAAATTCTTGGATGATACAAATGACAAGACCACCTTTCTATATATAGGAGTCTAAGGGGTCATGATGTAATCAGAGCAAACATAACAATAATAATGTAAGGGCGCAACAATAACAATATTGGGCTTTTATGGGGCACAATAATAACAATATGGAGACTACATGGGTACAACAATATAATAAGGGGGTTGCACTAATAACAATAAGGGTTACACTAGTAGTATAGGGACCTAACAATCTTTGGATAGACATCAAGATGAACCAAAGAATTGTAATTCTAAGAATGAGTTATCAATTTTGTACTCTTTTGTTGTAATTTTGTGAAAAGTATTTTTCAAGGATTTAGCATTTTTCCTATATAGTATTGTGGTGGACTATTCTGATTTGAAAATTCATATGTATAGAACATAGGAGAATATTCAATATAAAACATGTATTTTACTATTAAATTTGGTACATTTTTGGAAAATATCATCCATTTTATCATATATATGTAAAAATAGGCAAATGTTTAACCAAATTGGGGAATATTTTTTCCGAAAATGTCCAAAAAATAACCCATTTGTGAAATTTCACCCCTAAAAGTTTCCCTACTTTTGTGACCCCAAACATATATTTATAATCTTCTGCGGCTAGATTTAGATCTAATATTCTGCCTTATTTCTCTATGTCTTTTGTTCTCACGCATCTTATGTATCACCGCCCACGGCAACCAAATTACTGCGAGGAATCTGTTGAATGATCAGGAAGCAAAGAATCTAGAAATAGTATTCACATACTCGAATGTTAGATCTCTGCACAATGAGTAATCATGGGTTCTTTTATCTAGGAAATGCATGTCATGCTCTGAACCTCTGGTGCTACTGAAATCGTGTTATAATAAAAGTTCTGGCTTTGTCAGATCGTGAGGTTACAATTTACTTGGTGCTATAATAAAAGTTCGGCCTTATTTCTCTATGGCTGGGTTATAGATCTAATCTTCTGCTGGGTTCTAGATCTAATCTTCTGTGGCTAGATCTAGATTTAATCTTCTGCCTTATTACTCTGCAGCTGGGTTCTAGATGTAATATTTTGTTCAATCTTCTGTGGCTAGATCTAGATCTAATCTTCTACCTTATTTCTCTGCAGCTGGGTTCTATGAGCAAGTAAAATATGGCTCCGAGCTTCGCAAAAACAGTTGCTGGCTCAATTCCATCCGCTTTTGGATGGCAAGCTCCTACCCATATCGTTAGTGAAGCCATAGCTCCCACTGTCCAGGTGGTCTAGCCCTCACTCGATGAGGCTTTGAAGTTTTCTAAAAGTGCCCTAATCTGCTAGTTCAATGGTTTTTGGCCGTGGTTGATAGCTCTCCACAATTGGATCTCGGAGGTATGGAATCCTGTCATTTCTGATGAAGTTAATATCTACCCATGTGCTAGGGGTTTCTTTATAGTATATTTTGAAAATCCAAAAAGCAGACAATGTATTCTAGATTCTGGCCCTTGGTTTTGGGAAAACTCAGGCCTATTCATGAAGCCATGGAACTCATCATTCAATCCATCAACAACAACCATAACCTCAGCACCAATTTGGGTGAGATTGCCTAGCCTACCCTTGCATCTTTGGAATCTCTCCTCGCTAAAAGCCATTGGAATGCAATTGCCAAATTTTACTACAGGTGCCCAGAAACAGAGGAATATTCTAGAACCACCTATGTACACATCTATGTGGAAATGGACTTTAGTGACGGATTCCCAGCTGAAATAAACCTAACAAGTAAAGACTATGTGTGGAACCAAAACTTCGATTATGAAAGTGTCCTCTTCCGATGTCGATCCTACTTTGAGACAAGCCATCTAGCCAAAAATTGGCCAAAAGCCTCCTAGAAAAATTCTGCTAGAAAAAACCACCACAGATCTACATGGTGGGAAGGAGCACAAAAAGAACACTACACTGTCATTAGAGAAGAATACTCTAGAGAAAACTCTGAATCACAAGAAATCAGGCAAGAAAGAAACAACTCTCAAGACAAGCAGGGACAAAGCTCCACCAAACAACAAAATAGTGAACGTGACAACCCCTCAAGCATCAATAGATATGAAGATTCGAATACTGCACAAAATAAATCTTCATTTAACAGCAAAGCAAATCTCCTAGACCAAACTTCTTCTCTGACTATCTTCAGAAGGACGAACACAATAGATCGCGAAGCTAAGACAACAATGTCCCAAGAACCAGAAGAGTAGAAGGAGATGCAAGATAAAGGAAGCTGGAAGACTGTAGAGAAAAAAACAAAAGCTACAACACCAATCTTGCCAAGAAAGATGAGGAGCTAGACAATTAAAAACTAAGAAAATTACACGTCCGATAGACCAATTTGGTCTCAGTGGACGTTAACCACTATCATCATCATCATCAATATAAAACCTTTTCTACTCTATATAATATAAAGGTCCATGTTGAATCCTAAAGGTGAGTAATCCTTTAAAGGAGCTCTTATGTGCATGTGTAAAATGTTGGTTTCATTTTTTATGGACTATAAGAGAAACAAATGGGCTTGCATGGATGCCTAGGGGTTTTGATTTTTTATGCATGGATAATGGAAGAGTTTTAACTTCTTTTGAATTGTAATTATAAATGAAAGTTGAATTAATAATTATTTTATGGCTAAGAATTAAATGATAAATATTGTGATGATGATTAAGAGGCATTGGTTTGACTTCCTAATAGACTTGGTGATGCATTTTTCTTCCTATTTAGATTATGTGAATAAAGATATATTTTTATGTATTTATAAGTAAAATGTTTAAAAAGATGTGTCTTTATGATTGTAAACATGATGTACTAGCTAGGAAAAATTTAAAAATGTAAAAATGTAAATTTTAGTGACTATATCGTGATAAGTATGTGGAAAAAATAATATTTATTGAGTTGTTCATTAAGAAATAATCAAATATGCCCATGGGGCTTTGGATTGACAGTGAATGGGTGCACTATTAAGGCACTCCTTGCGATAGGTCACTGGTTCAAATCCCCATGGGTACTTAGGTTAGTCTTAACTAGAAAAAAAAAAAAAAATCAGATATATTATTTGCCAAAAATTTAAATCTAATATAGTACGGTTTTTAACTCAAATTTATTATTAAAAAAAGATAAATTTGAACCACAATAGAAAATAAAGAACCAAAATAACACGAAAATGTTCTCTTTATTACTAGAAAAAATTTCACTTGCCTCTTTAAGGGAGAACTTCCCATAGAGAAAATACCTAACTACAAGTAACTCCAAAAACCTTAACTTTACATTTCTTCCTCATCTTTAGAGAGAGAAATTTCTAATTTAAATCGGTAAAAGTTGCTATAAATATTGAATTTAAATTGCTTAAAACTCTCATAACTTTAATGATAAATTAACTTTCATTAAAATATTATTTTTTAAGTTATATTAAATCTAAATTAATTATAAAAAAATATGACTTAAGTTTTTTGAATTTAACAATAGATTGAATTTTATAAACTAGTATAGATCGATCATCACAACAGATCTACTAAGAGTTGAGAGGGATCGAATCTCATTATTGATCCAGACATATGTAGGAACGTAAAAAAATAAAGATATAAACATAAACTTGGAGATGCAACAAAAGTAAATCTTCATTTAATTAATATCAAAGAACTGAAACATGCTTACAAGCAAAATTGAAATAAACTAGCTCAGGCGATGCTAGCTTATCTCTGAGAATAGACGTGGTGGCTACATGCCCCTCAACTGTGTGATAATGAAGCTCAAGGGCCTTTTTATTATTGAAAAACAAATGGAAACCCTATAAAACCAAAAACCTAACCCCAAGGGATGGAACACCAAGAGTTTATGGGCCCCATTAGGGTTCATTGGGAAGCCAACTTCTCGAGGTCGTAACTTGCTCATCTGATCGACGTTTGGCATGTTCAAGACATAGTTAGAGATACCTCTCCGAGTACTATGGGATTTGTGGCTAGATCTTGAATATAGCTACATGCCTACTTCAAGCCTCAAAAAAATGTTGTTTAGGGGGTCAAAACAACTCCAAAAATTCAGACCAAAAGAATACTAAAAATAGTAAATGTTGATATAGTCAAGGAAACTGATCAAAACTGACTTGAGGTCTAGGTGAAATACATGGGTGGCCACCAATATCCACCTGGATCATTCTGTTACACAAAAATATCATCACCATGATTATTTGCAGTCAGTATGGGTCTATCATCACTTGTATTGTCCTCCTTAGCAAGTCTAAGACCTCAGCTCTTCAAATCAAGCTTTGGAAATGGGAGAAAGACATTAAAAATCAATGTAACTCTGGTTCCGCATTTTCTCTCACGGTCACCTATGGTCCCACACCTTCTGTGTACAAAAGCTACGTACCTACCCGCTATGTCCCTAATGGTGTAGGTGCAGACCCTTGTGAAAGTCAAAAGGCGCAAGTTTTATCTTAAAAAAACTCACCTTGGGTTAATTCTAGAGTTTTCTAGAAGGAATTTTGACGTGGATTGTTCGCTCTGAGGTGGTTCATGCATCCCAAAAGAGAAGGAGCTAATCCCTTGACTAAAGGAGCTATCCCTTTGAAGGAGGGCTTTATCCCTTTGAAGGAGGACCTAGTAACTTCCCTCCATTGCACTATAAATACAGGCATTGGGGTGAGGACTAGGGAGGTTAGAAGCTGAACATTTTGAGGGTAAATGCTGGTGAAATTAAGACTTCCTAGTTGAGCTTAAGAGGAGAGATCACATACCTTTTTGGCTTCATTGGGGAGTGAGTGAAACTTGTCAAAGTAGAGGAGACTTCTTGCTGGACCCTGGGAGGAGCTTGTACAACGTCAAGGCAAAGGTTGTAAAGTTCTTCTTCTTTTGAATTAATACAATCAAACTCATTTTTCTCAACAAGTATCTTATGTTATTTGTTTCATGGACTCCTTGACTTTCATGTTAAATATGTTTTATGCAATTGGCTTTTCAGGTGCTATTTAATTTGTTTGCCTTGTTTGTGTTTGCAGATTCGCGAAAAGGAGCTCATTTGGATCAAAGGAGCGAGGGCATCCACAAGCTTGCATTGGACCAAAGGTAGGCCCTAAAAACACTTGTTTGCTATTGTTTATTAAAGCATATTTAAAGAAAGATAGTGTCTGGTTGGTTTGCTTGTCATTAGGTCTTCTTTAGATTCTAGGAAGGTCTATCTTGTCCGCAAGATCGACCCCTTCCGTGTGACAAAATGGCGACTCCGCTGGGGACTTGATTGTTTTCCTTGTTTATACTTTGACCTGAGAAACTGTATTTTCTGTTTCTGTTTTTGACTTGATGATTGTGGGATTAGGTGAATTTAGTTAATTTTTAGTCAATTTTTATTTTTCATAGTTTTGGGAGAAGTACGCACCCTCTGAGTTAAGCACAGTGCGTACCTGTACGCACTTTTTCTTTGTGCACAGAGCGTGAACGCACCTGTGTAAACAGGTTGCCTGCATACCCTATCAAAAATTTGAGAAATTTTAAATTTTTCTCCTTTTTATCAGTTTAGAATTTCTTTATAGGTTTTAGCCATTGCCCAGACCTGCTTGTTCCCTGTCAAAAAAATTCCTTGGTTTAATTTCATTAGTGTTAGGGTTTTAGGTGGAATTCCTAGGAGTTTTTCTTGTTGGGATTGTTTTTCATTTTTGGTTGTGTAGTGGCTCTGAGCTTAGAAGCTGTAGGGACCTCAGATTACCTTGGTGTCTACCAGCCTTCTTATGAGTCTGACCATTTATGAAATCTCCCCTTGTTGAGGAATCCGCTTTGTGTTTTCTCATTTCAAAATTTCGAAAAACTTGTATTTGAAAGTTTGGATTTTCATTTTTAAAAAAGAAAATGAAAGATTGGTTGTTTTTTGACAAATTGTGATTCTGCATAAATTAGTCCTTAGCTCACATTTAGCTAAGTAAAACATCCTCAAAAAGACACTTAGTAGGCTTTGACTTCAAGTAGCTTTTTATAGTTTGTAGCTCTCAAAGTTAGTCATTTTCATTAGTTTTGAGTGTTTTATTTACAAAATATAAAAAAAATCTCTTTTGAAAAAAAGTTTGTTTTTTGTAGTGATTGAGTGCTTTGAAACGAAAAAGGGAAATTTTTGTGAAATAATTAGTTGTCTCGTTTTGAGTGCTTTGGAAAGGAAAAAGCTCTTCTTTTAATTTGTTTAATTGAGAAAGATTTGTGTTTACAAAGTATTTGCATTCTCAAACTCTTTCTTAGTTTAGAAGTTCATCGAAGAGAAAAGATTGTTTAAATCATCTTAGGTGCATCTTTTTAGTGATTTCGAGTCGAGTCTTTACACCACGAGTTTCATCTCCGCCACCCCTTGACTTAAACAAAAACCACTAAAATTAACGCTTAAAGTAAAATTCACCTAGTAACATTTTATTTCTAGGGCTCTGATACACCAACTTAGCTTAGGCTAGTGTCTTGGAGTAGGAGAGTAATTAACTCTCCAAGACAGTAAAAACAAACAAGTAGCTGTATCTTGTGGTAGGAAGAAATCCAATTGTTGCATTTATGCTCTGGGAAAGCTCCTCTTAAAGGAGAAGCATGAGATCGTGTCCGAACCAGTGTGGGAATCAATCCTTCCTCATTGGGAACGACGCCAGATATTCACGTATTAAAAACGATAAACCTCGGATTAACCATTGTCGAGGAACCTGGGGTCACTTGTTGATAAAACTTGGATTATGTCAAGGAGCCTTCAAGGGGATTGAGCTTGCTACTCTGCCCTTGTGTGCGTATCGGATCGTAGACTATTCCCCCAGGTGTATTTGTCTCAGTTGGTAACCTTAGTGGCCATATTCTTTAGGATTCTTCCTAAGGTGACAATGGTGGGAAGATCCCACTGTACCTGGAGCAGACGTCGGCTAGACTCACTTGGATTTTCTGGGGGGTTCACTTCACTCGAGACGGTTAAGTGGAGGAACTTGGTCCAGTCTATTCATTAAGCAGGTTGTCGGGGTAACTGTTCCAACTGCCATTTCTGTACTGAATTCTGCGACGTTGGATTTCATTACCAACTAGTGTTTTCGGTCCGGAAAGTTACTGTTTGTGTGTGTTTGATCTCTAGATTCTTTAGGTGTGTGATTCAAATTTGTTTGGTTCTTTAGAGGCTTTAGGTATTTTTCACTGAGATTTTACTTTGTTTGCATGTGAAGTAGTTAAAAGTTTTTAACTATGGCTGAATTACCAAGACAATCCCATAGACTTTGGGGCCAGTCTCCTGAGTTTGTAACCGTGGCTGATTTACTGAGGAAGTCCCGTAGACTTCGAGGCCAACCTCCTGAAGAAGTCTCGAGCTAGCTTGAAGGCTTGAAAGTCCTCGTAACTCCTAGTGGTAGCAAAGTTGGGTCACTTGAAGAAGGAGAGTCTTCATTGGTTGTACATCCTGATTACCAAACTCTAGTAACGGGTTACGATCCGCAATCGATTTCAGTTTCTGAACTTGCTGGTAGCTTTTCATCTACTAGTGATATAGGTGAAGAACCTGAGATATTTGAACCTGTTACTCCAACATTGGGGTTTGTCTCTCCAACTTTTAGTGGTCCTAATTCACCTAGGGTAGAAAGAGTAATTACCCAAGATCTTCCTTCTGGACTTATTGCTATTGAAGAACTTGCTCCGGAAGAAGAAGTAGGCATCCCTATCCCTGAAAATCAACCTGTTCTTGATCTAAGGGAACGTGAATCAATTTTTTACAGTCCGCCTAGGAGTACTACTTGGTATCTTTCTTTGACTAATTATTTGGAAAACCCAGGGTTAAGTTTTTCACCACCTCGTGCTCCTTATCATCCTAGAGGTTTTTATACTCCCGTAAATATGTCAGGTCAGTCGTCCATGTTTACTCAATCGCTTGAATATTTTTTGTACGACGGTCCTTCTGTTCCTCTAGGTATCAGTCACTTTCTGGTACTTTTTCGGGAGCATCTCCTCAACCCATTGAGCAAGGGTTATTAACTGGAAGCAATGGTACAAAGCCGTTGAGCGTAGAAGACATTCTTATGATGTCAGGTTCTATTCCCAATTCTCAACCTCAAGGTGGCCAGTTACCGCCTGGGGGGCAGCCTTAATTAACGCCTGGGGGGCAACCTCAAGGACAGTACGTACCGACAGTACAGTACGTTCCTCGAGGTCAACCCCAGACTCAATATGTACCCCAAGGTCAAACCCAGTATCAATTTATCCCGCAAGGTCAACCCCAGTATCAGTACGTGCCTCAAGGGTATCTACCCCAAGGTCAGTACTCGAATCAAGGTTTCCAACCACCCCAAGGTCAATCTTACGTTCAAGGAACGGGAAATGTACCTTTCAATTATCAATCCTACCCTCAACCCGGTTATGGTCCTCAATATTCTCAACCTGTTATGGGTCAGTACCCCGGAATGAACATAGTGTGGGATCCATCGCAAACCCAATAGGTGTTGCAGCCAAGTGTACAATTGTCATCTCAAACTGGACAACCCTTAGTTTCTGGTACACCCCAGTAACCAGTCCAGTCTAACATTCAAACTTCTGTACCTTCGGTAGTTTCTTAGTCTGGGCCTACTGCGCCTCGTACTCCATCTCAAACGACTACTGCAACTGCCGCAACATCTGTTCAATCTACCCACCTACTTCTGGAGTATCGACAGCTCCAGTTTCTACTGTTCCTGTATCTACTCCTCAGACATCTTTAGCACCGTCTAGATCCACGATTCAAACTACGATTGTCACAAGTCAACCACAATTCACTTATCAACCGTACCAAGGACAGTACCAATTCGGTCCTGCTGTGCAGCAGCCAGTCTATCAGTATCAACCGTACCCTGGGTACACTTATCAACAACCTCAACAACCCTAGTATGGTCCAGTTAATCCTGGTTTTCTAGGAGGATACAATATCCCGAACGCGATTCCTATTCCAAGTTTTCCCGGATATCCTCCTCCTGGGGCTGGTCTCATGACCCAGAGTTTTAGGGATCCTAATCGGCAGTTACCGTTTATCGAAACTTTGGACTTGCCTGACTTGTCGCGCCTAACGAAAGATCCGATTAATTATCTTCTGTTTTGGCCGCCAATGCCGAATAAGTTGCCCAGTGACATTCCCAAGTTCGAAGGTAAATCAGGAGAGGACCCGTCGAACCATGTGATGACTTACCACCTCTGGTGTGCATCTAACTCCATCACAGATGATTTGATCCATCTTAGACTTTTCCAGCGCACTCTAATTGGTCTCGCGGCCAAGTGGTACATTGAGTTACTGCGAGCCACTTTTTATAATTTTAGTCAGTTAGCTACCTCGTTTTTAACTCATTTCCAGTTGCCAGTCAGATATGACAATGGCACGGAATTACTAACTTCGTTAAAGCAATCGACATCCACTTATATTTCCGATCATATTCATGAATGGAGACGTCGATGGCGTTTAGTGAAGGTATTTATTCCGGATCAGATTTTGGCAGAATGGTTTGTAAAATCTTTGTTGCCAAAGATCACTGAAGATGTGGCTAAAGCCAGAGTTGTTACTGAGGAGCAAGTAATTGCTCAAGCACAGTACCTTGACTTGGTTTATACTCAGTCAGATACGTTACATGAAAAGATCCCCGATCTTCCCAAGTCAAATCAAATTGTTGCAGCTCCTTCGGGATCTCATGCCGCTAATGGTATGATTGGTACAGTTAACACTAAAAGTAAGAAGAAGTCTTCCAAGAATTCTTCTCCTATCATAACCTTGCCTGATTCCCCAACAGGAGATTCTTCTGTAGAGGTTTCTGCCGATATTCACGTTGTAGAGTCATCTACAGCTAAATCAAAATCCGGTGGGAAGAAGAAAGGAAAGAAGAAGAATAAAACGAACAAAAGTTCAAAGGAGAAACCTGAAAAGGTGGAATCTAATGATGAAAAGCGCAAACCTCGTTATCCATGTCTCATTTGTGATGATGAACATTTTACAAGAGACTGCCCTCATCGTGCAGAGGTTGCGAAGATCATCAAAGGTTCCCAAACTCCTGCTGTTTTGAAGGATCCATTTCCAAGTCAAGACAGCAAGATGATAGGTTCTTCCTCGAGTGCCAATGAAGAACCCATATTGATGATGTCCCATGTTAGGATTGCGACTCAATCGCAAGATTATGGTAGTAAAAGTCCTGACCCTGATGATGGATCCCATTTGGGATTTGAAACGTTGGTGTAAAAATTCTCTTACTGTGGATTCTCCGGTCAAAGATTCAAAAAGCACAAACCACAGATCTCTGAAATCCAGTAAAAGTCCTGTTGATGGCAAAGAAGCAGAATCTTCTCATTCTAATCCATCAACCTCAGCTCCCGGTTCCGATCCACTATAGATCGAGAAACCTAATCCAAACTTAGTAATCAAACCACCCACTAAGGGTATACTTCGAAATTCAATTTTCAATCCACATGCGAGAGCGGCTCAGAACTATAACATTGTTGAGGATTTAGCTGTTTCACCCTCAGCAATGTCGGCTTTGGAAGTGCTGCAATCATGTCCAGCACAGCGTAAATTACTTTTGTTGACTATAGGAGCTGTTGACGTTCAGGACCCGAACCTAATAATTTTCGATCTACAAAATAGTACACTGCGTCTCCCTCATCAAATGGCTTTCTAGATCCTAGTGATAGTCAAAAACAGGCCTATTCATCGAACTGTAATTGATGAGGGAGCCTCAACGTGCATTATGTCGATACAGTGTTGGAGATCGCTTGGTTCTCCTTCACTAAATCAATCCCCGACAATTCTTAAGGCCTTTGATAGCCGTGGGTTTCATCCTTTTGTCATTCTACAGGATTTGCCTATAGGGGTTGAAGGAAAAACCGTTAGTCTAGATGTGGAGGTGGTTGATGCCCCTCTAGATTACAACCTTCTCTTGGGTCGAAGTTGGTCTTACGCTATGACAGCAGTTGTTTCATTGATCCTTCGAGTAATAAAGTTTCCACATAATGGAAAGATCGTAACAATAGAACAACTGGCTTACTTTTCATCTGACCCAGCCTCTTCGGAGAGTATTCAGCATGTTGGTAAAACGAATATCCCATATAAGGATGTTGGAGTAGGATTAGTTAAAGATGCCGGTTTACTGGGAAATTTTCCTTTTCCTCCAATCAACACATCATCTTCATTTGCAACCATTCATATGATTACATCAGACACCATTGTTTATGATGATCCTTGGATCATTCCTTCTGAATCTGAGATAGACTCATTTGGTAATTCCATGCCTTTGAGTCCATATGAAATTGCCTATGAAGCCATGCAGTCTTTTGCCAACCTGTGTTCAACCGAAAATGACTTAATGAATGTGGTCCGTGAGGAATCACTTTTCACATCAACCTCGAAATTAACTACGTTTTCTGAACTTGTTCACTCTGATGAGCAAATTCGTGAAATCCTATGTGTAGATGATTTACCATGGGAAGATCTCCATCACAGGTCTTCGTTTTTACCCGAGAATGGTCATTTTGAAAATGATTTCTCATCAATTTTTACGACTGAATATGTCAAGGAACCTCAGAATCCAATGAAACATCCTGATTCAGAGTTAAATTTGGGAAACATCTCTCGAACTATTCCTATTGACATTTTGGTTAAGCCCAGAATTGTTGAGAACATTCATATAGGTGCCTCGTGTACAGATGACAAAATTCAATTATATAAGGCCCTATTTCAAGAATTCTGCGACGTGTTTGCCTGGTCCTATGAGGAAATGCCAGGAATTGATCCTGCGATTGTTGTTCATGAGATCAAGACTTACCCAGACGCTAAACCCATCCGGCAATGTTTGCGTCAGATTCACCCACGAAAAGCTGCTGCAATTAAAGCAGAAGTTGAAAAACTGTTGAAAGCAGGTTTCATTTATCCGATCCCGTTAATGGATTGGGTATCGAATATTGTTCCGGTTAACAAAAAACAGGGAACAATAAGAATATGCATCGATTATAGGGACATTAATCGAGCCTGTCCAAAGGACAATTACCCAACTCCCTATATCGATCAAATCATTGATGATTGTGCCGGTAGTGAAATATTTTCCTTTATGGACGGTTTTTCCGGATACAATCAAATAAATATTCTACCTGTCGATCAACCAAAAACGGCTTTCATTTGTCCATGGGGGACATTTTCTTATTGCAAGTTACCTTTTGGGCTTAAAAATGCCAGAGCAACTTTTCAAAGGGTGATGTCTTATGCGTTTCATGACATCAAACACATTGTGCAACCCTATCTCGATGACTTGCCTGCTCATTCATTACATCGAGCTGATCACCTCGTCCATTTACGAGCAATCTTTATGAGGTGTAGGCATTATCGTATTCAGTTGAACCCACACAAATGTGTCTTCTGTATAGAAACGGGTCGATTGCTGGGATTTGTAGTTTCGAAATCCGGCATTCGCGTTGATCCCTCGAAGGTCAAAGCCATCATCAATTTGCCTCCTCCTTCGAGTCTTCGCCAACTCCAAAGTTTGCAGGGGAAAGCAAACTTTTTACGACGATTCATTCCTAACTACGCCGAGGTTACAAAGGGTTTTACTCGGTTGTTGAAACAGAACACTCCATTCTATTGGGATGAGATAGCTCAGAAATCTTTTGATGCACTCAAACACGCGTTGACCCATGCACCGTTGTTGCATCCTCCCAACTACAACCAGGATTACTTCTTGTATCTCACCACCTCCCATTCCACCATTGGAATGGTCTTAGTTCAGGAAGATGAATTCAGAACAGAACATGTGATATATTACCTTAGTCGAACGTTAAATCGAACTGAGCTAAAATACTCACATGTGGAGAAATTGGCATTGGCAGCCGTTCAAGCTGTCCAACGTTTTCGTCACTACATCTTACTACGTAAAACTATAGTAATTTCGGATTGCAACCCTATGATCTACATTTTGACCAAGCAATTGCTAGGGGGAAAGTACTCTAAATGGATCGTTATCCTACAGGAGTTCGACTTGGAGTTTGAGAAATCTAAGTCTATGAAATCTTTAGTTCTTGCGGAGTTATTGTGTGACTTCCCGCGTGCCGACACAGAAACTGTGGCAGAGGAGCCCATTGCAGACGAATCCTTGTTTCTAATCAGCACTTTAGATCCATGGTATGGGGATATCATCGTCTATCTCCAGACCCAATCCTTTTGGCCAGAAATTTCAAGGTCAGAACGTCGGAAAATTCGATTCCAGTCCCAACAATTCAAAATTATTGGAGATACTCTTTATCGCCGTGGGGCGGACTCTATTTTTCGCCGTTGCTTAACTCACGAAGAAGCTGAAAGGGTTCGAAATGACTGTCACTCTGGAGCGTGTGGCGGTCATATGTCTGGGTATGCCACAGCCCAAAAGATATTGCGAGCTGGCTACTTCTGGCCGTCTTTGTTTAAAGATTGTATTACGGCGGTCCGAAAATGCCACAACTTCCAGATTTTTTATCATAATATGCGTGCTCCACCTACTCCTCTCCACCCTATAATTGCCGTTGGTCCTTTTGCTAAATGGGGTATCGATTTTATTACATGTAACCCTCACTCGGCTGGGGGGCATGCGTATATCATCCTTGCGGTAGATTATTTTACTAAGTGGGCCGAGGCAATGCCTACATTTGAGGCAGACGGCAAAACATCTGCAATTTTCGTGTTCAATCATATAATTGCTAGGTTTGGTGTCCCACAAGTGATAATCACTGATCATGGGCGTCATTTTCGAAACGTTATGATGACCGAACTTACAGGCCAGCTTGGTTTACGTCACGATAGTTCAACCCCTTATTATCCACAAGCGAATGGTCTGGTTGAATCCATCAACAAAGTTTTAGTTATCATGATCCGACGAATCATTGTCATTTATCGGTCGAATTGGCACAACATGCTATTTTCAGCACTTTGGGCGTACCGAACTTCAGTAAAAACATCAACATGGTTCACTCCTTTCCAACTGGTCTATGGTTTGGAAGCTGTGTTACCCATTGAATGCGAAATCCCATCACTGCAAATGGCCATCGAGTTACTTCCAGCCACTTCCGAAGAGGAAAAGCGTTTGTTATACTTAGCTCAATTAGATGAGAATCGACGTGATGCTGCATTGGCAATCGAGACTCACGCAAAACGTATGAAAGCTCAGTATGATCGAAATGTGACCCCTCGAAATTTTTCGGAAGGAGACCTAGTGTAATTATATGATCAAGCTAATGATAAATTAGGCGCTGGAAAATTCGTTCCTATGTGGCATGGTCCCTATATTGTCAAGCGAAAGCTAGCAAAAGGGGCCTATGAATTGGTAGACTTTGACGGGGAATCTTTAGGTAAACCCAGAAATGGTCTTTACCTGAAGAGGTATTATGCTTAAAAGAATGGGTATGGAGATTTTTTTTTAGTTAGGTTAGTTTTTCTTTCTAGCTGGTGTGTTTTAGTTTAAAAAGTGTGCTTAGCTTAGAGAGTGTTTTTTCATCATTATTCCTGCTTATCTTGGTTTTACTCTTGATATTACAGATGTCGATGCCTCTCCAAACATACATTGGATTTGTTGATGGTGCTTGTCGCAATACACGGAACATCTCTTCTGCAGCTTGGGTTATCTATTCGCCCTCTGACGAGTTAGTTTCTATGCATGGGGTAAGCCTCGGTCAAACAACAAACAACATTGCAGAGTATAGTGCATTGATTGAGTTATTATTTGAATCTATTTCATTTGGGATTCAGAGTTTGATAGTGAGGTTAGATTCTGAACTCGTTGTATTACAGCTTAATAGAGTGTATGCCATTAGAAATCCAGTGTTATTGAGATTATTTTTGAGAGTGCGTCTCTTGGAACGTGAATTTGATTACATTGAATATCAACATATTCCAAGGTCTTTAAATACATTAGTAGATGCAATTGCTTCTCGAATGTTAAATAGACATTTGCAATAATCATACATGTAAATTTAAAACCATTCCATAACATGATTTACAAGATAAGCCGGTAATAGTGATATATATATATAGGAGTGTGTCAAAAAATACATCGTCTTCGATCATAGGTTGAAAAACACCTTATGATCGGCAAAAATGATAATCGTAGGAATTTACAGGGTAAGTTCCTCAGAAAGAACACCAAAAGGACACCACTCACAACCAGATCACAGATCAATACACCAGTATTTTTGACGTGGTTAAAACCCTCAAAGAGGGAAACAGTCCACGACCCAAGCCAACGCGGCCACTTCAGGCAATTTATTAATCAAATAATGAAAATTTACATAAGCTTCTCTCATGCACGGATTACCCTACAAATGACCCTCCATGCGCTTTAAATAGAATTCATGGACCAATCGGGTGTCAAGCCACGGATCAAGTGTCGGTAATACCGAGGAGAGAATGAACCGTCGGATCACTACATATCGTGACCGTCGGATTGTAAGTTACAAAATGTACAACGGTAAAGAAACACACTTTACCTAACTCTATATCTAACTCTACACTAGACCAAGTTGAACTTAACTATTTCCTATGTGTCGGAATATCCTAACATCCCCCCTTAAGAACAACTTGGGATAGGATTGAAGGATTTACAAATGTGACACAATAGGAGAAGGAAGGAGGCACTAGAGCCTATCCCCCCTTAGTGACAACTTCCTGAACTCCAACCATAAATCGAAGTTTAGTGAACTTTGCCTCTGTGAGAGCCTTTGTGAAGATGTCTGCAACTTGATCATCTGTTGAACAATATTGCACTTCAGGAACATGGTCGTGAATGAGCTTTCTGATGAAGTGCATGTGCAGTTCAATGTGTTTGCTGCGCTGATGTTGAACTGGATCTTTGCATAGCTGAATGGCACTTTGATTATCACACCAAAGTGTAGTTGAATGTTGCTGCTGAAAGCCAAATTCTGATAGGATCTGTCGAAGCCACAAGGCTTCCTTACTAGCTTCTACGGCACCACGATACTCTGCTTCTGCTGATGAAAGAGAAATGGCACCCTATTTCTTGCAAGCCCATGTAATAGGTCCTTAACCAAGAGTGAAGACATAACCGGCAATAGACTTCCGATCATCAGGGTCACCAGCCCAATCAGAATCAGTGAAACCAACCAATAGAGGAGCTGCTTCGGCACTGTAATGAATCCCAAACTGAACTGTACCTCGAACATAATGAAGTATTCTTTTAGCTGCTTTCCAATGACTTTCACGTGGGTTTTGCATAAACCAAGCAACAAGGCCAACAGCAAAGGAAAGGTCAGGACGAGTATGGGTTAAATACAAGAGTTTTCCTACAAGTTGACGGTATAAGGTAGCATCAACTTCAGGAGAAGTACAAGTGACTGAAAGTTTGACTCCAGACTGAAAGGGAGAAGGGGCTGGCTTACAGTCTTCCATGTGAAAATGACGAAGAATATCACAAGCATACTTGGACTGGGAAAGGGAAATACCTTCCTTGGATTGCAAGACTTGAAGACCGAGAAAATAGTGTAAGTGTCCTAAGTCTGTCATTTCAAATTTCTTTTTAAGGTTGGACTTCACATGGTTTATAAGGTTGGGATCACTACCAGTGAGGATAAGATCATCAACATAAAGAACAAGGATGATACGAGACTTGCCCACTCTCTTGGTGTAGACAGTATTGTCAGAATGACACTTAGAAAAGCCAGATTCTAAAAGAAAGCTATCCATTTTGGCATACCAAGCTCGAGGAGCTTGCTTGAGACCATAAAGGGATTTCTTAAGTCGACATACAAGGCTGGAGTCTATTTGTATGAAGTCAATGGGTTGTTCCATATAGATTTCTTCATGCAAGTCCCCATGCAAGAAGGCAGATTTAACATCCATCTGATGGACTTCCCATTTGAAAGAGGCAGCAAGGGAAAGAACAAGGCGGATAGAGTTCATTTTGGCAACAGGGGAGAAGGTTTCAGTGTAGTCAATGCCTTCAACCTGTGAAAATCCCTTAGCAAAAAGACGAGCTTTATGTTTATCAACTTTCCCATCTGGTCCATACTTGGTTCTGTAAACCCATTTGCATCGAACAAGTTTTCGTCCCTTTGGTAAAGGAACAAGATCCCATGTATCATTTGCCAATAATGAATGATATTCTTCATTCATAGCTGCTTCCCAATCTGGATGGCCTGAAGCTTCTACAAAGGTGTCAGGATCATAATTTACTGGAGCTTGAGCCAGTAAAGAAGAGGCTCTCTCGAACTGAGAACGTGTGCGTCGCTGATCTGTATGATCACCGGCAAGATCACCTGCTGCATCTCGAGTAGCACGAACCCATTTTGGAAGCTCAGGAGCTGAAGGAGGATCCTGAGATGGTGGGGGAGGATTGTCATCCTCACTTTCATCATCTGAAGAAGAAATGTTTTCAAAGGTAGAAGAGATAGAGAGAGGTGGCACATCCGCCGGACTAGGCTCGCAGGCCGATATATTTTCATCAAATTTTACATCTCTTCTAATGATAACATTTTTGGACTTAAATGGAATAAGTCTATAGCCTTTGACATCTTCAGAATATCCAACAAAAGTACATTTTTCACTCTTAGGTTCTAAAGCTTTATGCTTTTCATCTGGAATATGGGCCCATGCTTCACTTCCAAAAACACGAAAGTGACTTACATTTGGTTTGATTGAACTCCATGCTTCTTCTGGAGTGATATTCTTTAGAAGCTTAGTAGGAGTGCGATTTATTATATAATTTGCACAGTTAATTGCTTCTGCCCAAAAACTAAGACCGAGTCCTTTAGATTGCAGCAAACAATTAGCCATTTCCTTTAAGGTGCGATTCTTCCTTTCAACTACACCATTTTGTTGTGGAGTATATGGAACAGTATGTTGCATTTGAATTCCATTCTCAGTGCAATAGTTGATGAATGTGTTTTTAACATATTCTCCACCATTATCAGATCTTAACTTAAGAATTTGATGTCCAAATTGTTTTTCAACAAAGGCCTTGAAGGCCAAAAAAGTGTTAAAGACTTCACTCTTGAGTTTTAAGAAGTATACCCAAGTGCGTTGGAGAAATCATCAATGAAAGTTAAGAAATACTTGCAACCAGAGAATGACACAACTGGAAGTGGACCACATAAATCACTATGCACAAGCTGTAAAGGGGCTGAGGCGTGCCAAGAGGCATGTTTTTCAAAACTGTCCCGATGATGTTTTCCGAGTACACATCCAGAACAAACACCATCTCTGCAAGATACCATAGGAAGACCTGTCACCATATTTTCTTTACATAGATGCTGAAGGGAGCGATAGTTTATGTGACCAAATCGCTCATGCCAAAGTTTGCTCACTTCATCGTTATGAGCAACAAATACTGAGCGAAGATTTGATGACCCAAAGTTGTGAAACTTATACAACCTTGTAGAATCATCAGCAATGCCAGTAGCCAAAATCTGTTTAGGATCTTTTAAGTCCTTGATTACAACATCATGAGGTGAAAATTCAACGATTTTACCTTCACCTGAATGAGTTATCTGATATACAGATAGAAGGTTGCAGGATAAGGTTGGAACACATAATACATCATTAAACTGACCATTGTCTAGATGAACAGTTCCAGTCCCTACAACATTAAGAGATCTATCATCGCCAACATATATATTTTTGGTGTTACAATCATTTAAAGAAGAGAACATGGCTTTGTTTTTGGCCATGTGATAAGAAGCTCCAGAATCAATGAGCCACTCATGAGAATGAGAAGAAGAAGATACATTTAATGCATAGCCAGACCGAGATGCTTGACAACAACATGCAGAAAGTGCCATTCCTGAAGATGAAGTTGAAGTTGAAGATTGCCCCAAATGGATGTTATGCTTCTTCATTGATG
Organism: Pinus tabuliformis; assembly: GCA_031772625.1. NCBI lineage: Eukaryota > Viridiplantae > Streptophyta > Pinopsida > Pinales > Pinaceae > Pinus > Pinus tabuliformis. The sequence continues at coordinate 319,418,033 of CM062805.1, forward strand.
CTTCCAAGGCTTCCATCTTTTTAAAGCATTTTGATTCTAAGTGGCCATCTCGATTACAAAAGTTGCAATGTCTGTCAGTCTTCTTCCATTTGTTTTTATTGGTCTTATCATTTTGCTGAAATGATCTTTCATTTTGAGGCTGAGTTTGCTTAGGACCCTTGTTTGGTTTAGGACCATTCTTTTTAGGATATGACTTCTTAGGATTCTTTGAATTTGGTTGCTGCTGGGCGGCTAATGCTTTCTTGGAAGAGTTTCCAAGATTAAGAAGACCAAGGTGTAAGAGTTTTTCTTGTTCTCTTATTAAAGAATCACAAAAAGAGTCAAAGGAAGGAGGCTTATAGTCTTTTCCTTGAGAAATGAAGGCTTCCCTTGTAGAATGGAAGGTGGAAACAAATACAGAGTAGGCTGGTCCCAACTTAGTAAGGATGGAATAAATAATGTTACTATCTTCTTTCTTAACCTTAACACCTTCCAAAAGATATCTAAGGGTCTTGAACTTAGACAAGAAATCTTCAATGCAAGAAAAATTATTAGGGTCCAATGTAAGCAACTCATTTTCAAGTTGATGGGCTCTAATTTCATTTTTAATCCCAAAAACTTTATTGATTTGTTCCATTGCTTCATGAGGAGTTTCAAGTTCTGCAATATGGAATCTAAGATCTGGAGAAATAGACATCCCTATCAAACCATGTGCTTGATCTTGTCTATTTTCCCATTTAGCAGCCTTGTCTTCATCTTTCGGTTTCTTTTCTTGGCCTGTGGCTATTCGGTAGAGACCTTTACTTCTAAGTAAATCCTCCATGTAGGACAACCATTGGAAGTAGTTGGTGCTGTCAAGCGTAACTTGGTATTGACTTTCCATTTCAACAGAAAATGAAGCTGAAGATGCTGAAAGTAAGTGCTCCAATGGATAGATCTCGAAAAGTTAGGTTGGTTTAAAAAAAACGGCTCTGAAAAAGGCTTCCGGATGAAGAAGTTATGGCTTTTTAAAAAAAGTTGTTGAAGTTGCCGACGAAGTGCGGGAATGTGCGGAAATGAAAAAAGTCCGCCCCCAAAAAATGGAGACTTGAACCCAAGACCTCTACTCTCTTAAAATAGTTTTGAACCAATTGATCTATACAAAAAATTTGAGAGAGAGAGAGAGAGAGGGGGGGGGCTTTGGTTTGCGTGCTTGCCTTGAGAAAGCTCTTTTTCCCTACAAAACAAAAAACACAAAACCCAACACGGACATGCAAAGAAAACGAACCTTACGGCTCGAAGTTAGCTTTACCCAAAAAACTAAATATTTTCAAAAATGAACCTTGCGGCTCAAAGTTAGCTTTAGCCGAAAAACTAAATATTTTTCTCAATGTTTCTGATTTTCCGAGATCACACTAAGGTGTAGGGAAAAGAGCATACGCATGAGAAAAATCCTTCCTTTCTGTTTCTGATTTGCCTGGATCGCACAGAGTCACAGGGCAAAGAGCATACGCAGAAATGAAAGGTATAGATCTTGTTAAAAAAAGCTAAATAAACCGAAACCAAAATAAGCAGAGAGAAAATAACAGTAAACTACAAAAACACTGTATACCTCCAGATCTTAAAAATGACGCAGTTAGGGCTACCGGAAACCTTTTCGCATGAAACGAAAGGGGTTCCTCACTGGAACAGATGCTCCGAACACAACAGAGCAGTCCTCTCGGCCTGAAAGCAGTAAAAAACAACAGATCTAGGGAACGACAGTCAGATACAGTTCTACCGGCTTCAGATTTGGATCACCAACGGACGCGGCCCTCAAATAGCTCTGATACCATGTAGGAATTTACAGGGTAAGTTCCTCAGAAAGAACACCAAAAGGACACCGCTCACAACCAGATCACAGATCAATACACCAGTATTTTTGACGTGGTTAAAACCCTCAAAGAGGGAAACAGTCCACGGCCTGAGCCAACGCGGCCACTTCAGGCAATTTATTAATCAAAGAATGAAAATTTACATAAGCTTCTCTCATGCACGGATTACCCTACAAATGACCCTCCATGCGCTTTAAATAGAATTCATGGACCAATCGGGTGTCAAGCCACGGATCAAGTGTCGGTAATACCGAGGAGAGAATGAACCATCGGATCACTACATATCGTGACTGTCGGATTGTAAGTTACAAAATGTACAACGGTAAAGAAACACACTTTACCTAACTCTATATCTAACTCTACACTAGACCAAGTTGAACTTAACTATTTCCTATGTGTCGGAATATCCTAACATGACTTTCTGATTAAAAAAGTCATAACTTCTTTCATCCGGAAGCCTTTTTCAGAGCCCACAATAGGCGATCATCCTATCACTGGTGATGATCTCTATAAGAACAAAAATGTCACATGTGCCCACAATAGGTGATCATCCTATCACTGGTGATGATCTCTATAAGAAACCACTACCCGGGCCACCTTGGAATGGAACCTCCTAAAAGGTCCTAGGACTCCAATCACATAGCGCTGAAGTCGACGAGGAATGTCATCTATAGTGGTCTCAGGAATATCTCCTGTCAAACGCTTGAGATGACCCTCCAACTCGGCCAAAACCTCTGCTGATTCATCCTGCGGGGCAGGCACGGGTGCAACTGGTTGCTTCCTATCGAAAGGCCAGAGAGTGGCTGGTCACTGTGGACCCACATCTGCATTTGAAACTTTTGCTATCAGTTTTGAGATGATGGAAAATAACAAAAAAAAAATTAAAATAGGAAAAATGTTGAAAAGGATTTTACCTGAGTCATCCCACTGCTCTCCTGGTGGAAGAGCCATGTCTGGGTCACCAAGAAAATCTATCCCAGCATAAGGGAAGTCCTGAATGGAAAAGACCTGGTTTTCCAGCCATTGGAAATACTCAGGTTTGAATCGAGCAACCTCTGTCCTCTCGTCCGGGTGACGGGCCATGACTGCAACCCATCGCATCAGTTTGGGCTCTCGAGGAAGCCCAGCTCCAACAGTAAGGTGCTGCGGGATCAGCATAGGAACCCTCTCCAGGCCAAAACTCACGACCAAAGCCCCATAACCAAAAGTCTTTAGTCGTCCGCTCTTGGCCCTGGTCAGTTGGCCTTTCACATTGGCCAGCACAGCATCGCACCAGTTGAAGATGGTGCCTCGAATGCAATCAACTGCCATACGCATCTGGGATCAGGTGGCAATATGTAATGCGGCAGCTCCACAAAGTCTGGTGACAGTAAATGCAATCACCATGAGTTTAGGACAGGATATGGTCTTTATGTCTATCCCTTTGTCTCTAGCCTCGCTGTCGCAGTACTCTAGCTGGAGACTATCGACAGACTGGCCACCTGGCCTAGTCCCATGCAGAGTCAAGTCTTTGCCTCTCTTAGGCAAACCAGTCAAAAAATAAATGTCCGCCGGCTCGATTTCAAGCTAGTGGCCGCCAATGAAGAAGCACTAGTCTTGTATGCTCCATCTGTCAACCAGCCACTGTAAGAAATCCACCTGAGCCCTCATGCCATGAATGGCCCAAAATTTGTACAGTCTGCATTCCCTCAAAGCATCAAGTGAAGGCTGATGATTCCATGCGGCAGCATCCACGTCTTCATGCTCTCGTTCACGCCAATCTAGCATGATGTACTCTCTGCATCAAGTATAATGATAAATTAAATTGCTAGAAAACATTTTGTATGGTCCATTTTTGAGAATTTTTGGGTTCAAAACCCTTGCGGCGGGGTACGCACCCTTCGGGTTAGACACAGTGCGTGGGACCGCACTTTGTCTACGCGGAAGGTGCGGACCCCGAGCTTTTTCCCAATGGAGAAAAAGTTGGGGTTTGCGGGTCTGCAATGGTAAACCTACAGACCCTCGCGCACGGGTTTTGCGCCTAAAAACCCTCCCAAAAAATGAAATGAAGGACTAAAACAAAAAATTAAACGGTTAAAAATGAAGAGTGGGATGATGTGGATTACCTGGAGAAGACGGCGTTCGATTCTGACGGTTCGATTTTCCACAATCTTCGCAGGACGTTTTCTAAGAAAAAGCACTATTTTCTCACCCAAACTCAAACGGTAAAAATGAATTGACAAAGGCCCTTTTTATAAGTTTTTTGAGTAAATGAATTGCAAATTTGTTTATGTTTCACTTTGAAAAGGTATTTTTGAAACATTTTTATCCATTTCAAACAGGTATGAGTAATGTTTGTGTTTTTGTGCAGAATAAAGGATTATTCAAGTGAAATCTATCATTTTCGACGAAGAAAAATGTAGAGTCATCTTTAAGCTCTTTTCTGACTCCTAAAACATGAAAAGATTGCTGGGTGTTTCTTTTAAACTCGTTAAAACGGAATTAAAAGACGGTCCACTTACAGCTCTTTTCCGACCATAAAAACATTAAAAGATTGCCAGATTTTTGTCGTTTCGAATTCGATATTAGTTATAAAACGACGTGTCATTGATCGCTTTTTTACTTTTTCAGGTGAAGGGCACTAATAACGAAAAGTACTCCTTGGTCGTAAAAGATCAAGCGGTTCTCTCAAGTATTATTTTATACTTTTTCGGGCTTGGGAGACACAAATTTATGAAAAAGGTCAACCCTGGAGTCTTCTTAAATTTTTTTCAGACTCTCGAAAATTGAAAAAACACCGAGTTTCTCCTATACTAGACTCGTTAAAATTTCACAGTAAAGGACCTGTTCAATTACAAACAGGAACGAACCACTCCTTCTTAGGGTTCGAATTTAAACTAAGTTGGACTCATCCGAAGGATGAGCTTATAATCAAGCAAATGTTATCCTCCTTAAGCTTGTCAAAAATAAAGAGGTACTTGCCAGAAATGGTGGGGGAAAAAGAGAAAAATGAGCCTGTTTGTCATACTTTTTAACCACTCTTGAACACGACACTTTCATTCACCTGGGTTGGGAAATCCTTTGCCTAACAGTTGATCAAACCACATTGAAAGTCTTCAGCCGGTTTCTGGGTATTAACTTTGGGTCAATTGTCACCAAACCATCTGTCGTGTCATTATGTGTTCAAGAGGTCACTGCCAATAAGCCATTCATCTGCAAAATATCTGTCATCCATCTTGACCATCCCTGAGTCAGTCCTTGCAACTATATTTCTTCAACTTGATCTATGATTTCGTGTTGTGGGCTTGCCTGCGACGGATCGCTTTCTATCGACATCAGCTCATTATCTAGAAAGATGATCTAGAGATCGTCAGTACCTTGGGATCTGCATTCCTCAATGGCAGGTTTCTCGCCTTTGACGACAGTTTACATCATTGAATTTCGATCAAAGGATTCTGTGATATGTTCGACATCAACACATCTATTCACATCTCATGAATTGTACTGGGTACTTTGATAGCCATTGACATCACTGGTGGTTTCTCTCACACTTGTTAATAGTTTACATCATTGACTGGTAATCAAGTGGTTTCTACCATGTTCGACTTCAACACATTAATTCGCATGGATAGAATCGTACTATTTTGGGAAGTAGAAATGAAGACCCTGGATCTAGTTTCCACCATCCAAGCTGCGAGGAATTTTGTATTCATTATGTTGTGGACTATTCATAAACAGATGGCTGCGTCCATACTGTGTTCACATGAGTCTATACTTGTGATGTTTTACAAGATCATTCCTATATCAGAGCAGTAGATAGTTTTCTAGTTAGTTTTGATCTGAGTATGGGAATGCCTACCTCAGCGATGATATGATCTCATATATATATCTTGCATTGAATGTTTTTACAGGTTCCGACCGGGCTCTCCACAAGATGATCCTCCAAATGATAAAGTACTTTACTCTTCCTATATGATAAATGAAATCCTCATCTACTACAGACTTCGCACTTTAGGGGGCAATTTGTTACACAAAAATATCGTCACCATGATTATTTGCAGTCAGTATGGGTCTATCATCACTTGTACTGTCCTCCTGAGCAAGTCTAAGACCTCAGCTCTTCAAATCAAGCTTTGGAAATGGGAGAAAGACATTAAAAATCAATGTAACTCTGGTTCCGCATTTTCTCTCACGGTCACCTGCGGTCCCGCACCTTCTGTGTACAAAAGCTACATACCTACCCGCTCTGTCCCTAATGGTGTAGGTGCGGACCCCTGTGAAAGTCAAAAGGCGCAAGTTTTATCTTCAAAAAACTCACTTTGGGTTAATTCTAGAGTTTTCTAGAAGGAATTTTGACGTGGATTGTTCGCTCTGAGGTGGTTCATGCATCCCAAAAGAGAAGGAGCTAATCCCTTGACTAAAGGAGCTATCCCTTTGAAGGAGGGCTTTATCCCTTTGAAGGAGGACCTAGTAACTTCCCTCCATTGCACTATAAATACAAGCATTGGGGTGAGGACTAGGGAGGTTAGAAGCTGAACATTTTGAGGGTAAATGCTGGTGAAATTAAGACTTCCTAGTTGAGCTTAAGAGGAGAGATCACATACCTTTTTGGCTTCATTGGGGAGTGAGTAAAACTTGTCAAAGTAGAGGAGACTTCTTGCTGGACCCTGGGAGGAGCTTGTACAACGTCAAGGCAAAGGTTGTAAAGTTCTTCTTCTTTTGAATTAATACAATCAAACTCATTTTTCTCAACAAGTATCTTATGTTATTTGTTTCATGGACTCCTTGACTTTCATGTTAAATATGTTTTATGCAATTGGCTTTTTAGGTGCTATTTAATTTGTTTGCCTTGTTTGTGTTTGCAGATTCACGAAAAGGAGCTCATTTGGATCAAAGGAGGGAGGGCATCCACAAGCTTGCGTTGGACCAAAGGTAGGCCCTAAAAACACTTGTTTGCTATTGTTTATTAAAGCATATTTAGAGAAAGATAGTGTCTGGTTGGTTTGCTTGTCATTAGGTCTTCTTTAGATTCTAGGAAGGTCTATCTTGTCTGCAAGATCAACCCATTCCGTGTGACAAAATGGCGACTCCGCTGGGGACTTGATTGTTTTCCTTGTTTATACTTTGACCTGAGAAACTGTATTTTCTGTTTCTGTTTTTGACTTGATGATTGTGGGATTAGGTGAATTTAGTTAATTTTGAGTCAATTTTTATTTTTCATTGTTTTGGGAGAAGTAGGCACCCTCTGAGTTAAGCACAGTGCGTACATGTACACACTTTTTCTTTGTGCACAGAGCGTGAACGCACCTGTGTAAACAGGTTGCCTGCATACCCTGTCAAAAATTTGAGAAATTTTAAATTTTTCTCTTTTTTATCAGTTTAGAATTTGTTTATAGGTTTTAGCCATTTCCCAGACCTGCTTGTTCCCTGTCAAAAACTTTCCTTGGTTTAATTTCATTAGTGTTAGGGTTTTAGGTGGAATTCCTAGGAGTTTTGCTTGTTGGGCTTGTTTTTCGTTTTTGGTTGTGTAGTGGCTCTGAGCTTAGAAGTTGTAGGGACCTCAGATTACCTTGGTGTCTACCAGCCTTCTTATGAGTCTAACCATTTATGAAATCTCCCCTTGTTGAGGAATCCGCTTTGTGTTTTCTCATTTCAAAATTTCGAAAAACTTGTATTTGAAAGTTTGGATTTTCATTTTTAAAAAAGAAAACGAAAGATTGGTTGTTTTTTGACTAATTGTGATTCTGCATAAATTAGTCCTTAGCTCACATTTAGCTAAGTAAAACATCCTCAAAAAGACACTTAGTAGGCTTTGACTTCAAGTAGCTTTTTATAGTTTGTAGCTCTCAAAGTTAGTCATTTTCATTAGTTTTGAGTGTTTTATTTACAAAATATAAAAAAAATCTCTTTTGAAAAAACGTTTGTTTTTTGTAGTGATTGAGTGCTTTGAAACGAAAAAGGGAAATTTTTGTGAAATAATTAGTTGTCTCGTTTTGAGTGCTTTGGAAAGGAAAAAGCTCTTCTTTTAATTTGTTTAATTGAGAAAGATTTGTGTTTACAAAGTATTTGCATTCTCAAACTCTTTCTTAGTTTAGAAGTTCATTGAAGAGAAAAGATTGTTTAAATCATCTTAGGTGCATCTTTTTAGTGATTTCGAGTCGAGTCTTTACACCACGAGTTTCATCTCCGCCACCCCTTGACTTAAACAACAACCACTAAAATTAACGCTTAAAGTAAAATTCACCTAGTAACATTTTATTTCTAGGGCTCTGATACACCAACTTAGCTTAGGCTAGTGTCTTGGAGTAGGAGAGTAATTAACTCTCCAAGAGAGTAAAAACAAACAAGTAGTTATATCTTGTGGTAGGAAGAAATCCAATTGTTGCATTTATGATCTGGGAAAGCTCCTCTTAAAGGAGAAGCACGAGATCGTGTCCGAACCAGTGTGGGAATCAATCCTTCCTCATTGGGAACGATGCCAGATATTCACGTATTAAAAACGGTAAACCTCGGATTAACCATTGTCGAGGAACCTAGGGTCACTTGTTGGTAAACCTTGGATTATGTCAAGGAGCCTTCAACGGGATTGAGCTTGCTACTCTGCCCTTGCGTGCGTATCGGATCGTAGACTGTTCCCCCAAGTGTATTTGTCTCAGTTGGTAACCTTAGTGGCCATATTCTTTAGGATTCTTCCTAAGGTGACAATGGTGGGAAGATCCCACTGTACCTGGAGCAGATGTCGGCTAGAATCACTTGGATTTTCTGGGGGGTTCACTTCACTTGAGACGGTTAAGTGGAGGAACTTGGTCTAGTCTATTCATTAAGTAGGTTGTTGGGGTAACTGTTCCAACTGCCATTTCTGTACTGAATTCTGCGACGTTGGATTTCATCACCAACTAGTGTTTTCGGTCCGGAAAGTTACTGTTTGTGTGTGTTTGATCTCTAGATTCTTTAGGCGTGTGATTCAAATTTGTTTGGTTCTTTAGAGGCTTTAGGTGTTTTTCATTGAGATTTTACTTTGTTTGCGTGTGAAGTAGTTAAAAGTTTTTAACTGTGGCTGAATTACCAAGACAGTCCCGTAGACTTCGGGGCCAGTCTCCTGAGTTTGTAACCGTGGCTGATTTACTGAGGAAGTCCCGTAGACTTCGGGGCCAACCTCCTGAAGAAGTCCTGATCCAGCTTGAAGGTTAGAAAGTCCTCGTAACTCCTAGTGGTAGCAAAGTTCGGTCACCTGAAGAAGGAGAGTCTTCATTGGTTGTACATCCTGATTACCAAACTCTAGTAATGGGTTACGATCCGCAATCGATTTCAGTTTCCGAACTTGCTGGTAGCTTTTCATCTACTAGTGATATAGGTGAAGAACCTGAGATATTTGAACCTGTTACTCCAACATCGGGGTTTGTCTCTCCAACTTTTAGTGGTCCTGATTCACCTAGGGTAGAAAGAGTAATTACCCAAGATCTTCCTTATGGACTTATTGCTATTGAAGAACTTGCTCCGCAAGAAGAAGTAGGCATCCCTATCCCTGAAAATCAACCTGTTCTTGATCTAAGGGAACGTGAATCAATTTTTTACAGTCCGCCTAGAAGTACTACTTTGTATCTTTCTTTGACTAATTATTTGGAAAACCCAGGGTTAAGTTTTTCACCACCTCGTGCTCCTTATCATCCTAGAGGTTTTTATACTCCCGTAAATATGTCAGGTCAGTCGTCCATGTTTACTCAATCGCCTGAATCTTTTTTGTACGGCGGTCCTTCTGTTCCCTCTGGGTATCAGTCACTTTCTGGTACTTTTTCGGGAGCATCTCCTCAACCCATTGAGCAAGGGTTATTAACTGGAAGCAATGGTACAAAGCCGTTGAGCGTAGAAGACATTCTTATGATGTCAGGTTCTATTCCCAATTCTCAACCTCAAGGTGGCCAGTTACCGCCTGGGGGGCAGCCTCAATTAACGCCTGGGGGGCAACCTCAAGGTACACAATTTGCATCTGGGGGGCAACCTCAAGGATAGTACGTACCGACGGTACAGTACATTCCTCAAGGTCAACCCCAGACTCAATATGTACCCGAAGGTTAACCCCAGTATCAATTTATCCCGCAAGGTCAACCCCAGTATCAGTACGTGCCTCAAGGGTATCTACCCCAAGGTTAGTACTCGAATCAAGGTTTCCAACCACCCCAAGGTCAATCTTATGTTCAAGGAACGGGAAATGTACCTTTGAATTATCAATCCTACCCTCAACCCGGTTATGGTCCTCAATATTCTCAACCTGTTATGGGTCAGTACCCCGGAATGAACATAGTGTGGGATCCATCGCAAACCCAACAGGTGTTGCAGCCAAGTGTACAGTTGTCATCTCAAACTGGACAACCCTTAGTTTCTGGTACACCCCAGTAACCAGTCCAGTCTAACATTCAAACTTCTGTACCTTCGGTAGTTTCTCAGTCTGGGCCTACTGCGCCTCGTACTCCATCTCAAACGACTGCTGCAACTACCGCAACATCTATTCAATCTACCCCACCTACTTCTGGAGTATCGACAGCTCTGGTTTCTACTGTTCCTGTATCTACTCCTCAGACATCTTTACCACCGTCTGGATCCACGATTCAAACTACGGTTCAGATGCCTGTAGGACAACCTAATTTGAGTATGGTTGTCACAATTCAACCACAATTCACTTATCAACCGTACCAGGGATAGTACCAATTCGGTCCTGCTGTGCAGCAGCCAGTCTATCAGTATCAACCGTACCCTGGGTACACTTATCAACAACCTCAACAACCCCAGTACGGTCCGGTTAATCCTGGTTTTCTGGGAGGATACAATATCCCGAACGCGATTCCTATTCCAAGTTTTCCCGGATATCCTCCTCCTGGGGCTGGTCTCATGACCCAGAGTTTTAGGGATCCTAATCGGCAGTTACCATTTATCACAACTTTGGACTTGCCTGACTTGTCGCGCCTAATGAATGATCCGATTAATTATCTTCCGTTTTGGCCGCTAATGCCGAATAAGTTGCCCAGTGACATTCCCAAGTTCGAAGGTAAATCAGGAGAGGACCTGTCGAACCATGTGATGACTTACCACCTCTGGTGTGCGTCTAACTCCATCACAGATGATTCGATCCGTCTTAGACTTTTCCAATGCACTCTAATTGGTCTCGCGGCCAAGTGGTACATTGAGTTACCGCGAGCCACTTTTTATAATTTTAGTCAGTTAGCTACCTCGTTTTTAACTCATTTCCAGTTGCCAGTCAGATATGACAATGGCACGGAATTACTAACTTCGTTAAAGCAATCGACGTCCACTTATATTTCCGATCCTATTTATGAATGGAGATGTCGATGGCGTTTAGTGAAGGTATTTATTCCGGATCAGATTTTGGCAGAATGGTTTGTAAAATCTTTGTTGCCAAAGATCACTGAAGATGTGGCTAAAGCCGGAGTTGTTACTGAGGAGCAAGTAATTGCTCAAGCACAGTACCTTGACTTGGTTTATACTCTGTCAGGTACGTTACACGAAAAGATCCCCGATCTTCCCAAGTCAAATCAAATCGCTGCAGCTCCTTCGGGATCTCATGCCACTGATGGTATGATTGGTACGGTTAACACTAAAAGTAAGAAGAAGTCTTCCAAGAATTCTTCTCCTATCATAACCTTGCTTGATTCCCCAACAGGAGATTCTTCTGCAGAGGTTTCCGCCGATATTCACGTTGTAGAGTCATCTACAGCTAAATCAAAATCCGGTGGGAAGAAGAAAGGAAAGAAGAAGAATAAAACGGACAAAAGTTCAAAGGCGAAACCTGAAAAGGCGGAATCTAATGATGAAAAGCGCAAACCTCGTTATCCATGTCTCATTTGTGATGATGAACATTTTACAAGATACTGCCCTCATCGTGCAGAGGTTGCAAAGATCATCAAAGGTTCCCAAACTCCTGCTATTTTGAAGGATCCATTTCCAAGTCAAGACAGCAAGATGATAGGTTCTTCCTCGAGTGCCAATGAAGAACCCATATTGATGATGTCCCATGTTAGGATTGCGACTCGATTGCAAGATTATGGTAGTAAAAGTCCTGTTGATGGCAAAGAAGCAAAATCTTCTCATTCTAATCCATCAACCTCAGCTCCCGGTTCCGATCCACTACAGATAGAGAAACCTAATCCAGACTTAGTAATCAAACCGCCCGCTAAGGGTATACTTCGAAAGTCAGCTTTCAATCCACATGCGAGAGCGGCTCAGAACTATAACATTGTTGAGGATTTAGCTGTTTCACCCTCAGCAATGTCGGCTTTGGAAGTGCTGCAATCATGTCCAGCACAGCGTAAATTACTTTTGTCGGCTATAGGAGCTGTTGATGTTCAGGACTCGAACCTAATAATTTTCGATCTAGAAAATAGTACACCGCATCTCCCTCATCAAATGGCTTCCCAGATCCCAGTGATAGTAAAAAACAGGCCTATTCATCGGACTGTAATTGATGAGGGAGCCTCAACATGCATTATGTCGATACCGTGTTGGAGATCACTTGGTTCTCCTTCACTAAATCAATCCCTGACAATTCTTAAGGCCTTTGATGGCCGTGGGTTTCATCCTTTTGGCATTCTACAGGATTTGCCTATAGGGGTTGAAGGAAAAACCATTAGTCTAGATGTGGAGGTGGTTGATGCCCCTCTAGATTACAACCTTCTCTTGGGTCAAAGTTGGTCTTACGCTATGACAGCGGTCGTTTCATCAGTCTTTCGAGTAATAAAGTTTCCACATAATGGAAAGATCGTAACAATAGACCAGCTGGCTTACTTTTCATCGACCCAACCTCTTCGGAGAGTATTCAGCATGTTGGTAAAACGAATATCCCATATAAGGATGTTGGAGTAGGATTAGTTAAAGATGCCGGTTTACTGGGAACTTTTCCTTTTCCTCCAATCAACGCATCATCTTAATTTGCAACCATTCATATGATTACATCAGACACCATTGTTTATGATGATCCTTGGATCATTCCTTCTGAATCTGAGATAGACTCATTTGGTAATTCCATGCCTTTGAGTCCATATGAAATTGCCTATGAAGCCGTGCAGTCTTTTGCCGACCTGTGTTCAACCGAAAATGACTTAATGAATGTGGTCCGTGAGGAATTACTTTTCACATCAACCTCAGATTTAACTACGTTTTCTGAACTTGTTCACTCTGACGAGAAAATTCGTGAAATTCTATGTGTAGATGATTTACCATGGGAAGATCTCCATCACAGGTCTTCATTTTTACCCGAGAATGGTCGTTTTGAAAATGATTTCTCATCAATTTTTACGACTGAATATGTCAAGGAACCTCAGAATCCAATGAAACATCCCGATTCAGAGTTAAATTTGGGAAACATCTCTCGAACTATTCCTATTGACATTTCGGTTAAGCCCAGAATTGTTGAGAACATTCATATAGGTGCCTCGTGTACAGATGACGAAATTCAATTATATAAGGCCCTATTTCAAGAATTCTGTGACGTGTTTGCCTGGTCCTATGAGGAAATGCCAGGAATTGATCCCGCGATTGTTGTTCATGAGATCAAGACTTACCCGGATGCTAAACCTATCCGGCAACGTTTGTGTCAGATTCACCCACGAAAAGCTGCTGCAATTAAAGCAGAAGTTGAAAAACTGTTGAAAGCAGGTTTCATTTATCCGATCCCGTTAACGGATTGGGTATCGAATATTGTTCCGGTTAACAAAAAACAGGGAACAATAAGAATATGCATAGATTATAGGGACATTAATCGAACCTGTCCAAAGGACAATTACCCAACTCCCTATATCGATCAAATCAATGATGATTGTGCCGGCAGTGAAATATTTTCCTTTATGGACGATTTTTCCGGATACAATCAAATCAATATTCTACCTGCCGATCAACCAAAAATGGCTTTCATTTGTCGATGGGGGACATTTTCTTATTGCAATCTACCTTTTGGGCTTAAGAATGCTGGAGCAACTTTTCAAAGGGCGATGTCTTATGCGTTTCATGACATCAAACACATTGTGCAACCTTATCTCGATGACTTGCCTGCTCATTCATTACATCGAGCTGATCACCTCGTCCATTTACGAGCAATCTTTATGAGGTGTAGGCATTATCGTATTCGGTTGAACCCACACAAATGTGTCTTCTGTATAGAAATGGGTCGATTGCTGGGATTTGTAGTTTCAAAAGCCGGCATTCACGTTGATCCCTCGAAGGTCAAAGCCATCATCAATTTGCCTCCTCCTTCGAGTCTTCGCCAACTCCAAAGTTTGTAGGGGAAAGCAAACTTTTTACGACGATTCATTCCTAACTACACCAAGGTTACAAAGGGTTTTGCCCGGTTGTTGAAACAGAACACTCCATTCTATTGGGATGAGATAGCTCAGAAATCTTTTGATGCACTCAAACACGCGTTGACCCATGCACCGTTGTTGCATCCTCCCAACTACAACCAGGATTATTTCTTGTATCTCGCCGCCTACCATTCCACCATTGGAATGGTCTTAGTTCAGGAAGATGAATTCGGAATGGAACATGTGATATATTACCTTAGTCGAACGTTAAATCCAACTAAGCTAAAATACTCACATGTGGAGAAATTGGCATTGGCAGCCATTCAAGCTGTCCAACGTTTTTGTCACTACATCTTACTATGTAAAACTATAGTAATTTCGGATTGCAACCCTATGATCTATATTATGACCAAGCAATTGCTAGGGGGCAAGTACTCTAAATGGATCGTTATCCTGCAGGAGTTCGACTTGGAGTTTGAGAAATCTAAGTCTAAGAAATCTTTAGTTTTTGCGGAGTTATTGTGTGACTTCCCGCGTGCCGACACAGAAACTGTGGCAGAAGAGCCCATTGCGGACGAATCCTTGTTTCTAATCAGCACTTTAGATCCATGGTATGGGGATATCATCGTCTATCTCCAGACCCAATCCTTTCGGCCAGAAATTTCAAGGTCAGAACGTCGGAAAATTCGATTCCAGTCCCAACAATTCAAAATTATTGGAGATACTCTTTATCGCCGTGGGGCGGACTCTATTTTTCGACGTTGCTTAACTCACGAAGAAGCTGAAAGGGTTCGAAATGACTGTCACTCTAGAGCGTGTGGCGATCATATGTCTGGGTATGCCACAACCCAAAAGATATTGCACGCTGGCTACTTCTGGCCGTCTTTGTTTAAAGATTGTATTACGGTTGTCCGAAAATGCCACAACTGCCAGATTTTTTATCATAAGATGCGCGCTCCACCTGCTCCTCTCCACCCTATAATTGCCGTTGGTCCTTTTGCTAAATGGGGTATCGATTTTATTACATGTAACCCTCACTCGGCTGGGGGGCATGCGTATATCATCCTTGCGGTAGATTATTTTACTAAGTAGGCCGAGGCGATGCCTACATTTGAGGCAGACGGCAAAACAGCTGCAATTTTCGTGTTCAATCATATAATTGCTAGGTTTGGTGTCCCACAAGCGATAATCACTGATCATGGGCGTCATTTTTGAAACGTTATGATGACCGAACTTACAGGCCAGCTTGGTTTATGTCACGATAGTTCAACCCCTTATTATCCACAAGCGAATGGTCTGGTTGAATCCATCAACAAAGTTTTAGTTATCATGATCCGACGAATCATTGGCATTTATCGGTCGAATTGGCACAACATGCTATTTTCAGCGCTTTGGGCGTACCGAACTTCAGTAAAAACATCAACAGGGTTCACTCCTTTCCAACTGGTCTATGGTTTGGAAGCTGTGTTACCCATTGAATGTGAAATCCCGTCACTGCAAATGGCCATCAAGTTACTTCGAGCCACTTCCGAAGAGGAAAAGCGTTTGTTATACTTAGCTCAATTAGATGAGAATCGACATGATGCTGCATTGGCGATCGAGACTCACGCAAAACGTATGAAAGCTCAGTATGATCGAAATGTGACCCCTCGAAATTTTTCGGAAGGAGACCTAGTGTAATTATATGATCAAGCTAATGATAAATTAGGTGCTGGAAAATTCGTTCCTATGTGGCATGGTCCCTATATTTTCAAGCGAAAGCTAGCAAAAGGGGCCTATGAATTGGTAGACTTTGACGGGGACTCTTTAGGTAAACCCAGAAATGGTCCTTACCTGAAGAGGTATTATGCTTAAAAGAATGGGTATGGAGATTTTTTTTTAGTTAGGCTAGTTTTTCTTTCTAGCTGGTGTGTTTTAGTTTAAAAAGTGTGCTTAGCTTAGAGAGTGTTTTTTCGTCATTATTCCTTCTTATCTTGGTTTTACTCTTGATATTGCAGATGTCGATGCCTCTCCAAACATACATTGGATTTGTTGATGGTGCTTGTCGTAATACACGGAACATCTCTTCCGCACCTTGGGTTATCTATTCGCCCTCTGACGAGTTAGTTTCTATGCATGGGGTAAGCCTCGGTCAAACAACAAACAACATTGCAGAGTATAGTGCAGTGATTGAGTTATTATCTGAATCTATTTCATTTGGGATTCAGAGTTTGATAGTGAGGTTAGATTCTGAACTCGTTGTATTATAGCTTAATAGAGTGTATGCCATTAGAAATCCAGTGTTATTGAGATTATTTTTGAGAGTGCGTCTCTTGGAACGTGAATTTGATTACATTGAATATCAGCATATTCCAAGGTCTTTAAATACATTAGTAGATGCAATTGCTTCTCGAATGTTAAATAGACATTTGCAATAAACATACATGTAAATTTAAAACCATTCCATAACATGATTTACAAGATAAGCCGGTAATAGTGATATATATATAGGAGTGTGTCAAAAAATACATCATCTTCGATCATAGGTTGAAAAACACCTTATGATAGGCAAAAATGATAAGTACAAAAAACAAAAATGTCACATGTGCCCACAATAGGCGATCATCCTATCACTGGTGATGATCTCTATAAGAAACCACTGCCCGGGCCACCTTGCAAAGGAACCTACTAAAAGGTCCCGGGACTCCAATCACATAGCGTTGAAGTCGACGAGGAATGTCATCTATAGTGGTCTCGGGAATATCTCCTGTCAAACGCTCGAGATGACCCTCCAACTCGGCCAAAACCTCTGTTGATTCGTCCTGCGGGGCAGGCACGGGTGCAACTGGTTGCTTCCTATCGAAAAGCCAGAGAGTGGCTGGTCACTGTGGACCCACATCTGCATTTGAAACTTTTTCTATCAGTTTTGAGACGATGGAAAATAACAAAAAAAAAAAATTAAAATAGGAAAAATGTTGAAAAGGATTTTACCTGAGTCATCCCACTGCTCTCCTGGTGGAAGAGCCATGTCTGGGTCACCACGAAAATCTATCCCAGCGTAAGGGAAGTCCTGAATGGAAAAGACTTGGTTTTCCAGCCATTGGAAATACTCAGGTTTGAATTGAGCAACCTCTGTCCTCTCGTCTGGGTGATGGGCCATGACTGCAACCCATCGCATCAGTTTGGGCTCTCGAGGAAGCCCGGCTCCAACCGTAAGATGCTGCGGGATCAGCATAGGAACCCTCTCCAGGCCAAAACTCACGACCAAAGCCCCATAACCAAATGTCTTTAGTCGTCCGCTCTTGGCCCTGGTCAGTTGGCCTTTCACATTGGCCAGCACAGCATCGCACCAGTTGAAGATGGTGCCTTGAAAGCAATCAACTGCCATACGCATCTGGGATCTTGTGGCAATATGTAATGCGGCAGCTCTGCAAAGTCTGGTGACAGTAAACGCAATCACCATGACTTCAGGACGGGATATGGTCTTTATGTCTATCCCTTTGTCTCTAGCCTGGCTGTTGCAATACTCTAGCTGGAGGCTATCGACAGACTGGCCACCTGGCCTAGTCCCGTGCAGAGCCAAGTCTTCGCCTCTCATAGGAAAACCAGTCAAAAAATAAATGTCTGCCGGCTTGATTTCAAGCTGGTGGCCGCCAATGAAGAAGCACTGGTCCTGTATGCTCCATCTGTCAACCAGCCACTGTAAGAAATCCACCTGAGCCCTCATGCCATGAATGGCCCAGAATTTGTACAGTCTGCACGCCCTCAAAGCATCAAGTGAAGGCTGATGATTCCATGCGGCAGCATCGATGTCTTCATGCTCTCGTTCACGCCAATCTAGCATGATGTACTCTCTACATCAAGTATAATGATAAATTAAATTGCTAGAAAACATTTTGTATGGTCCATTTTTGGGAATTTTTTGGTTCAAAACCCTTGCGGTGGGGTACGCACCCTCCGAGTTAGACACAGTGCGTGGGACCGCACTTTGTCTACACGGAAGGTGCGGACCCCTAGCTTTTTCCCAATGGAGAAAAAGTCGGGGTCTGTGGGTCCGCAATGGTAAACCTGCAGACCCCCACGCGCGGGTTTTGCCCCTAAAAACCCTCCCAAAAAATGAAATGAAGGACTAAAACAAAAAACTAAACGGTTAAAAATGAAGAGTGGGATGATGTGGATTACCTGGAGAAGACGTCGTTCGATTCCGACGGTTGGATTTTCCGCAATCTTCACAAGACGTTTTTTGAGCAAAAGCACTATTTTCTCACCCAAACTCAAACGGTAAAAATGAATTGACAAAGGCCCTTTTTATAAGTTTTTTGAGTAAATGAATTGCAAATTTGTTTATGTTTCACTTTGAAAAGGTATTTTTGCAACATTTTTATCCATTTCAAACAGGTATGAGTAATGTTTGTGTTTTCGTGCAGAATAAAGGATTATTCAGGTGAAATCTATCATTTTCGACGAAAAAAATGTAGAGTCATCTTTAAGCTCTTTTCTGACTCCTAAAACATGAAAAGATTGCCGAGTGTTTCTTTTAAACTCGTTAAAACGGAATTAAAAGACGGTCCACTTACAGCTCTTTTCCGATCGTAAAAACATGAAAAGATTGCCGGATTTTTGTCGTTTCGAATTCGATATTGGTTATAAAACGACGTTTCATTGATCGCTTTTTTACTCTTTCAGGTCAAGGGCACTAATAACGAAAAGTACTCCTTGGTCGTAAAAGATCAAGCGGTTCTCTCAAGTATTATTTTATACTTTTTCGGGCTTGGGAGACACAAATTTACGAAAAAGGTCAACCCTGGAGTCTTCTTAAGTTTTTTAAGACTCTCTAAAATTTAAAAAACACCGAGTTTCTCCTATACTGGACTCGTTAAAATTTCACAGTAAAGGACCTGTTCAATTACAAATAGGAATGAACCACTCCTTCTTAGGGTTCGAATTTAAACTAAGTTGGACTCATCCAAAGGATGAGCTTATAATCAAGTAAATGTTATCCTCCTCAAGCTTGTCAAAAATAAAGAGGTACTTGCCAGAAATGGTGGGGGAAAAAGAGAAAAATGAGCCTGTTTGTCATACTTTGTAACCACTCTTGAACACGACACTTTCATTCACCTGGGTTGGGAAATCCTTTGCCTAACAGTTGATCAAACCACATTGAAAGTCTTCAGCCGGTTTCTGGGTATTAACTTTTGGGTCAATTGTCACCAAACCATCTGTCGTGTCGTTATGTGTTCAAGAGGTCACTGGCAATAAGCCATTCATATGCAAAATATCTGTCATCCATCTTGACCATCCCTGAGTCAGTCCTTGCAACTAAATTTCTTCAACTTGATCTATGATTTCGTGTTGTGGGCTTGCCTGCGATGGATCGCTTTCTATCGACATCAACTCATTATCTAGAAAGATGATCTAGAGATCGTCAGTACCTTGGGATTTGCATGCCTCAATGGTAGGTTTCTCGCCTTTGACGGCAGTTTACATCATTGACTTTCGATCAAAGGATTCTGTGATATGTTCAACATCAACACATCTATTCACATCTCATGGATTGTATTGGGTACTTTGAGAGCCATTGACATCACTGGTGGTTTCTCTCACACTTGTTAATAGTTTACATCATTGACTGGTAATCAAGTGGTTTCTACCATGTTCGACTTCAACACATTAATTCGCATGGATAGAATCGTACTATTTCGGGAAGTAGAAATGAAGACCCTGGATCTAGTTTCCACCATCCAGGCTGCGAGGAATTTTGTATTCATTATGTTGTGGACTATTCATAAACAGATGGCTGCGTCCATACTGTGTTCACATGAGTCTATACTTGTGATGTTTTACAAGATCATTCCTATATCAGACCAGTAGATAGTTTTCTAGTTAGTTTTGATCTGAGTATGGGAATGCCTACCTCAACGATGATATGATCTCATATATATATCTTGCATTGAATGTTTTTACAGGTTCCGACCGGGCTGTCCACAAGATGATCCTCGAAATGATAAAGTACTTCACTCTTCCTATATGATAAATGAAATCCTCATCTACTACAGACTTCGCACTTTAGGGGGCAATCTGTTACACAAAAATATCGTCACCGTGATTATTTGCAATTAGTATGGGTCTATCATCACTTGTACTGTCCTCCTGAGCAAGTCTAAGACCTCAGCTCTTCAAATCAAGCTTTGGAAATGGGAGAAAGACATTAAAAATCAATGTAACTCTGGTTCCACATTTTCTCTCACGGTCACCTGCGGTCCCGCACCTTCTGTGTACAAAAGCTGCATACCTACCTGCTCTGTCCCTAACGGTGTAGGTGCGGACCCCTGTGAAAGTCAAAAGGCGCAAGTTTTATCTTAAAAAAACTCACTTTGGGTTAATTCTAGAGTTTTCTAGAAGGAATTTTGGCGTGGATTGTTCACTCTGAGGTGGTTCATGCATCCGAAAAGAGAAGGAGCTAATCCCTTGATTAAAGGAGCTATCCCTTTGAAGGAGGGTTTTATCCCTTTGAAGGAGGACCTAGTAACTTCCTTCCATTGTACTATAAATACAGGCATTGGGGTGAGGACTAGGGAGGTTAGAAGCTGAACATTTTGAGGGTAAATGCTGGTGAAATTAAGACTTCCTAGTTGAGCTTAAGAGGAGAGATCACATACCCTTTTGGCTTCATTGGGGAGTGAGTAAAACTTGTCAAAGTAGAGGAGACTTCTTGCTGGACCCTGGGAGGAGCTTGTACATCGTCAAGGCAAAGGTTGTAAAGTTCTTCTTCTTTTGAATTAATACAATCAAACTCGTTTTTCTCAACAAGTATCTTATGTTATTTGTTTCATGGACTCCTTGACTTTCATGTTAAATATGTTTTATGCAATTGGCTTTTCAGGTGCTATTTAATTTGTTTGCATTGTTTGTGTTTGCAGATTCGTGAAAAGGAGCTCATTTGGATCAAAGGAGCGAGGGCATCCACAAGCTTGCGTTGGACCAAAGGTAGGCCCTAAAAACACTTGTTTGCTATTGTTTATTAAAGCATATTTAGAGAAAGATAGTGTCTAGTTGGTTTGCTTGTCATTAGGTCTTCTTTAGATTCTAGGAAGGTCTATCTTGTCCGCAAGATCGACCCATTCCATGTGACACATTCCTCCCCCCCTTAAGAAGTAATGGTCCCCATTGCGTGTAGAGCTTCCATGAGGTGAGGAAATTTCTGGTTAACCTGGTTCCTGGTGAACCGCTACATTCGAGAAGGATTTGACCTGCTTTGACAAGTCAATATAGTTGGATTCTTTGTTGGAGAGTGTTATTGACATTTGTGCCCATGATCTTGTTATTTGTGGCTTATCCAATGCAGCTTGGTTTGAGCATTGTTGGTGTCATTTTCTCAACAATCTTAGATGTGTCCAACAATGGGGGAGAGTATAGTATTTATCAATCCACATTGAATACTGGGTGTAAACCAGGGAATGGTGGAATGGTGAGCTCGAAGGAATTATCCCCTACAACCTTGGTAATGGTGTATGGCCCATATCAAAGAGGAAAATTCTTACAGTTGGGCCCAGTGAGGTGCTTCTTCTACAAATGTAACCAAACTTTGTTTCCCACCTAGAACTTGTGTGGCACCTGATGTTGATCATGATGCTGGGTGTAATTAGCATTGGCTCTATTGAATATGTCATGTACCTACTAATAGATGTGAAGAATTTTCTAAATGATGTTGTTATCCCTATTAGCTTTAGACTAGACACGAGTCGAATCTACTTGAGTATCTACAAATTATATGGCCACGTCAATGGGACATAGTGGACAGAATCCCAACTCCACCTAAAATGGTTTGTGGTTAGTTGAGCTATGGAGAACTCTGTTGTAGTTGTGCTAGACATAGGGAAGGCTTTCATCCCATGTGCATGGATGCTTTGATTTGTCCAGACACATAATGTGCACAATAATCATGTTGATAGCCTCTGTTTGGCCATCAGTTTGGTGGTGGAAGGTCGTGGACTTAGTGAGCTTGGTACCTAGAATCGACCAGAGGCTTTACCAAAATTTAATTAGGAAACTACTATCTCGATCTAAGATAATGCACTATGGGATCCAAAACTGTACCCACACGTGTTCAAATGAGAGCTTTGCAGTGGATTTTGTTATGATAATCTTCTTGCAGACCATCAGAATATCCATCTTAGAGAATATATCGATGATCACAAATATGTAGTCATTTCCATGCTTAGTAGAAGGATGTACCAACATGTAATCCATGGAGATGGATTCCCAAGGCTGACTAGGAATAGGCAGAGGAGTATATATTCCTTTCTTCTTGATTGTCGGTTTCGAAATGGCGTAGCCAATGTAGGATCTAATGTGCTTCCCAACATTGTGTGAAAGGTTCATCCAATAAAATACTTCTGCAATGCTACCATTGTTTTCTTTACTCAAAAATGTCCAATGACTTAACTCTAGTGTGCTACCAAAATAATTTTGGCATGCTCACTTGCAGGGAAACAAAGGTGTCCCAGGTGGCATAACAGTGCACCTTGGAGGTGGAAATATGGAACTTTCTTGCCTTTTAGGAGCATCTGGTATGTGTTACTGAATTTTGGAATGCTCTTGTAAAGATGTGGCCACCACGAAGTATCTTTTCCACAAGATTCGAGCATAGTGGTGAGCGCCATAACTAGTGATCAGCTAAGACAGTTTGGAACATTATTGGTTTTCCCTTATTGTAATTGATAATGTAACTGTTGCAGATATTTGGACCATTTCTGATGGCGATCATTCTGCAACTTCCCTTGTGTCTGTATGAACTACAAGGGTCGGTAGTCTGTGTAGATGACCGTTTCCTTCTCCATAATGTAATGCTTCCATTATCGAAAGACCTGCACAATGGAATACATCTCTTTGTCATAAGTGGGATACTTTTAGACTGTATCCAAAAGTGTCTCACTATGATATGCCACAAGATGCCCCTTATGGGTAAGAAAAACACCAATAGCATAGTCAAAGGTGTTTGCCACAATTTCAAATCACCAGTAGAAAATGATAAATTAGTGACTAGGTGACTAAAAAAGTTAGTCACCACATCTTTTGCAAGTGAAATACTACCAAAAATGAGGAATTTTAAGTGGCCCAACTATAAACAACTAACATAAATGACTAATTTAGTCGCGGGTTAAAATATACGACTAGCTAGTAAGTAATACAACTAGGAATGACTAATGTAAATTAAAGTATGACTAACTTCTAATAGGGTATTTTTGAGCTACTACAACTACTTGGAGTTTATTAATAACATTATTACCAAAAAATAATGGGATACCTAGGACTATTTAAGTTTATTAATAACATTATTCATAGAATTACGTATATTTTCCACCTCCTTAAGGGTTAGTTGATATTCCTCTTATGTGTAAACCTCATGTCCTCTTTCCCTCTTTATGTGAACATACTTGCTTAGGGAGGTCTTTTATACTCTCATGTGATGATTCTTGAATAAATACTTCAAAATAAGGTTTTTAATCATTTTTATTGATACACTCAAGCCAAAATTATCACTCTCTAGGCCTTCAACAATAATAAATATATATCCTCTATGTGAATTGACCTCCTTTTACTCAAATAAAAAAACTTAACTCACTGGCAAAATAGAATATTGACAAATTTTTAAAATCTAATCTAACGCTACTCTAGAATCTGAAACTGACCCATTACTCAATTGACCCATTTCCCGTTACTCAATTGACAAATTATTAAAATCTAATCATTTAATTTCTCGGTACTCTTATTCCTTCCTAGGTTCAGAGAGGGTTCGATGCTCTTCCTCTTCACATGATCATCTCTTATATTTTGCTGTAGAATTCAAGGGGAATGTGTGGATTCTTTAATTGGGTTGTAGAATCCATTTGTTCATCATGGACAAGGGTTTGATACCTCAAGTGGACAACAAGCTTAGAAGGGCGATGCTAATAACGTGGAGATTTGTTCAGCTATTGCTATCATCATCTCATACAATCAGTTATAATAATTGGGATCCATTTCTTTTAGATTAATTGCACAATTCCTCAGTTCTCATTCTCTTCTATAGTTTGTTAAGAGTTTGTGATATCTATAATAGCAGTGAGGATTGCAGTCAAGCCATCAAGAATAGGCCCTGGAGGTCTTTTCAATGAATTCACCATCAGTTTTCCTACCCATGTGACGATTCAGGATTTACCCCACTTAATAGATTACTTATAGGTACCTAGTTTTCATAATCCTCTGATGCAGAACAAGTATATTCATCCTGGTGGAGGGTTTTTTATTACTCAGAGTGATAAGGTCATGGAGAATATAGTTGTGGAAACAAAAGCAATAGGGAAAGAGATGTAGAGGATTTATCATAGAACTGGACCTAGGTCTAATGTATGTTTTATCCATAATGAAGTCAAGGTTGTCATTATTACATGTGGGGGTTCATGTCCTAGGCTTAATATTGTTACCAAGGATATTGTAGATGGTCTATGGATTCAATATGGGGTGAGGGATATGAAGGGAATGAGGTGGGATTATCATGGGTTCTATTCATTTGGTCCTGGTGTTTTGAATCCCATGTTGGTGCATAATTGGCACAAGAAAGGGGGGGGTGGTGGGGAGCTCAAGTGGGGGCTTTGATTTGCACAATATATTTGATTCCATCGAATACCATGGTTTTAAGCAGGTTTATAACATTTTTGGGGATGGAACCATGAGGAGAGTAGTCAACATATTTGAAGAGGTCAAGAGGAGGAATCTTAGGGTCTCCATTGTTGGGGTTCCAAAGATTGTGGATAATGATTGTTGGGGTTCTGAAGCAAGAAAATAACAAAATCAGTGCTAATTATGATGATTTTGACAAACTTTCTATGGTCAATATTTAGGTGCCAAGAAAATCCTCATCTTTTGATGTTGTTCTGATTCCTAATTTTTAAATCAAATTAGCACAATATAGCCTAACATTTGTGTTTTGCAGCAACAGGATAAACGATTGTGGGCTTTTGTGGCTACAATGTACTGGGTTTCAATTGTGACATACATTGTTCTATAGAAAACCTACAATCATGTTCGTCAACTTAGAGCAAGGGAGAAAACTTCATTGGAGTCTAAACCAACACAATTTTCAATAATTGTTGGAGACATTTCTCATGTACCAAGTGGGAAAACACACAGAGAAAAATTGGACTCCATATTCCACTAACAACATCTATACTTGTAGAAAAATAGTTATAATGAATGACAAGATGGTTAGGGGTAATAGCATGGCCTTTCATATAATTTTCAACAACCCACAAGATTCAATCCCTGACACCAATAGATCTTCCTCCCATGCCTTCTCTATGTGAAGACAACATGCTCTACACCTCATTAACCATCCTTGTCTAGCTGCTAGAAGCTTCTCAGATTGGTATTTTTATGATGGGCGTTTTTTTTCTCTGAATAGACCTTTGAATTCTTTCTGAACAGAAATAACCAATCATATTTGTAGAACCACCTCCTAGTATTTGTAGCACCACCTCCTAGGCTGAAATCAAGGCTACACCATAGAGATGAAATATCAAGTTCAGAAGAATACACATATTTATCACTGTAATATTGGCAAGGATATCTCAAATTGCACAATTGAAAATTCCTTGAACAACACTTACTACTAAAACCTGAATTCAAGTAACATTTCATGCCCAATCTACTATTGCATTATTAGAAATAATTGAAGAGCTATTTTATGAACATTACTCAAGTCTATTTAACATTTCACAACACTAAAAACATCTCTACTTGTATCAAAATAGTGATACTGAATGACAGTATGGCTAGGGGTAATAACATGTCCATTCATATAATTTTCAACAAGCCATTGGATTCAATTCATGACACCAAAAAATATTCCTCCCATACCTACTCTACGTGAAGACAGCATGCTCTACAGCTCATCAACCATCCTTGTGTATCTGCTAGAAGCTTCTCACATTGGCATTTTAATGATGATAATTTCCTTTTTCTAAATGGACCTTTAAATTCTTTGTCAACAAGAATAATCAATCATATTTTTAGCACCACCTCCTAGGATGAAATTAGAACTACTCCATAGAGATGAAATACCAATTTTAGAAGAATACACATCTTCATCATTGTACTATTGGTAAGACTATTGGTTGGACTATTAATATTGGCCTTAATATTAAGACTATTAATGTATTATTAGTAGTCCAACCAATTTTGGTAAGACTATTAATATTGCTGGAGTATTTCTTGTATGATGCAATAAAAAAGAAATCTATTGTAGATGTTGTGGTTTCCTTGACTAGTTTTGAACTTGTAGGTGGACCTACTAGATAGGATCATTGTAGTGTCCTATTTTTTTCCTAGTATAGTTTTTTTTTCACTCCTATCAAGGGTGATTTTTGATGAGTTATACATATGATAGATTGATCACTTGATTGAAGAATAATGTTTTATACACAGTTATATTTCCTTTTATGTTTATGTATGGAAGATTGATCACTAGATTGGGGAACAATGATTTATATATTTATATTTCCTCTTATGTGTGGTATCTTTGATTATCTGTATTAGATAGTTTTGATTAAGTAAATTTATACATATGTTTCTCCTTTTTTTCATCTGATTTATGAAGCAAGGGTATGACATGGATGGTGATCCAAGAATGAGACACACAAACCCATGGATGCTCATGTTTATGTGGAATACATGGTTAATTATCATTTATGGATGATACATGATTTGTCTGATTATATATGTCTAATATTGTACTAAGCAGGATGTGGTAGGGTACCTGGTCATTTTCCAACAAGGATGATAAATTATGAATGATTGTGGAATTCATCCATCATTCTTGGTAAAATGTGATTAAGTTAACTTCATTATGAAATTCATTTGATTCCTTTGATCTATGAGATTGTAAAGTGTGCAGGTCTTTGAACAAGGCCTTACCAACGAACCATCAGATGGGTAAAATCTCATAATCAGTACCATAAGGAGAAATGGAAAGTTTCAAAGCACAATAGATGAGAGGGCATGGAAATTAGGGCACGGAGTCGTAAATCCAGTAAAGACAAAGATGTCAAGTCTTGTATATTTAGGTTGTGGATTCTTGAATATTTAAAAAGATCAAGTTGTGGAATCTTGGATCTTTGGAGTAGATCAAGGTGTGGAGTCCTCAATCTACTAAGGCACAGAGATGCATGAAATAGGGCTGTAGAATCATTATTCTCCAGAAGAAAAATACCACTCATGGATGAATTTCCGTAGACAAAATTTCATTCTCACAATTCTGGAAAGACTTTCTAAAAATAGAAAATCATGTCTAGCATCTCAAGGACAACATGTAAATCAATAAATTGGTAAACAATTTTGAAGTAAAACAATATCATTAATGTAATATTGATTTATTTTAATGTTAATTTCTTTTATGTTATGTTACAAGTCATTTTGACTCTCATGGCATGTCAGTTCAAAGATTTCACATCATGTCATAATGCGTGTGAAGCTCCTTATGATGCATTCTTTATTGATAAGTTACACTCCTCTAAATGGAATCCAATGAATGCATTAAAAAAGAATTGGTTGCTTCCTATATTCTCATGTTTCTCACAATTATGATACAATGGAACAAACTTGAGTTTGCACAAAATTACATTCTTACTAAAAGCATTCTCTAGCTATTGAGGTTGGCCAGAGTGGTATTGAGAATGATTCACTAGTAGGAAAATTCTGGTTGTTTTTGGTACTTTTTTGAGCTTTTGTAGTTGGGGAATTCGTATTTCTGGGAGTTTTCTATTTCATTGGATTCATGTTGTATAAATTCAGGGTATGTTGTTATATGTTCCAATTATGGCCTGATTGTCACCACTAATTTTTTTGCATTTCAAAAATTTACATCATGTCTTAATGGTTGAAGATGAGTCAGGTTCTTTAATTGTTCTTATAGTTTAGAGATTTGTTACTGTTGCCTGGTGGTTTGTTTTGCTGTTTTTTTTTTTTTAGTTGTGATTTAATGCTCCAGGGGGATATTAGTGGCAACCCACCAATTCCACTTGGACCCCCACCATTGTTTCCTTTAGCTTTTTCATTTTCCTTAATTCTCACACAGTTTACTATTTTTAGCATTTTTTCAGGTCTTGAACTTCTAGAGCCATTTTGAGGCCCTAGACGACATTTTTTGGGAACATTGGGAGAAACATGGGCCCATGGACTGATTTTTCTCAACCCAAAGTTGTATTCCTCAGATAGATATTTCTAATGAGGTATTGTGCGCATAAAATGGAGATCATATGCCAAGGTTACTACCCCGAGAAGTTGATGTACCAATTTACCCAAACAAGGCCCATAGTTTGGCGCTTCATCTCCTAAGGTTAGGTTTTTGGATGTTTAGGGTTTTCCATTGTTTCTCAACAATAAATAGGACTTTGAGCCTCATTTTAAGATAGTTTAGAGGCATGTAGATGCCACATCTCTCCTCGGAGATAAGCTACCATCGCCTGAGCTAGTTTATTTCCAATTCTGTTTGTAAGTATATTTCAGTATTTTAGATTAATGAAATAAAGTATTATTTATGTTGCATCTCTGTATTTATGGTTATTTCTATAATTTTTTGCATTCCTGTTTAAATCTGGATCAGTGGTATCAGAGCAATCTACTCTTTCTCTATTTTTCTTTTCATGTCCCCAACGAGGTCAGGATATAAGGAGTTAGGGCTTGAACTAGTCGAACCTTTCCTAGTCCAGCTGCACAAATCCTGACGGCCTCCCGTGGTAGATGAAAAGAAAGATGAGGGGGTAGGAGATCCTATCAAAATATTGCTCGAAGAGGCCCTCGAGCGACAAAGGAATGGAATGATGGACAACTTTGCCCAGATCCTTCAACAACTACCCAAAGGTGACACATCTTCTTCCAGCAGCTACTCTGGAAGCACCACACCCTTTAAGGTACAAGTTAACTTTGACATTCCCATATTTGAGGGTCATATAAATGCAGGCACTGTAGATAAATGGTTAAATCTGCTAGAAGTGTATTTTTTTGTTCATGATTTTTCCGGCAGGGAAAAGATTACTTTCACTCTTATCAAAGCCCCCCCCCATCAAGGACTAGTGGGAAACCTATTGCGAATAGAAGGATGAAAGTACGACCTCACTATTTTTAGCCACACCCACTTGGAATTCATTCCGTAATTCCATCAAGGAGAAGTACTACCATGTTAGAATATATGAGGATAAATACATAATGTGAAGCACGCTACAGCAGGGAAGGGACCAAGACATGCCAGAGTTTACCAATGTTTTTCAAACAATTCACACAAAGTTGGGTATCAAGGATTCTCAGCTACATTTGGTACTCAAATATTATGGATTCCTATAGCAGGGAAGGGACCAAGATGTGCCAGAGTTTACCAATATTTTTCAAACCCTTCGCACAAAGTTGGGTATCAAGGATTCTGAGTTGCATTTGGTACTCAAATACCATGGATGCCTACACAGGTACATCAAGGATGAGATGGAGTTCCTGGACATCTCGTCGCCTGACACGGCATATTGATATGCTGTGAAGATCTAGTAGAAGTTTAAACAGAAGAAGTGAGACTTTGGATCTGCAAATCCGAAGCAAGGGAAAGGCACCCCTAAACCGCTAAACAAAGGACAAAGCCAAGGTAGGGCCGCCCAAGATAACCCTCCAAAGCCACAAAAAAATAACAACACCACAAAGCCGAAGAAGGACATGTGAAAGTGGTGTGAGTTCCATAAGAAGTCCACTCACAACACAAGTGAGTGTTGGGTCAAGCAGTCACTAGTGGCCAAGATAAAGTCTTTGGAATCCAAGGCATGTTCCAACTCTAAGTCAGAACCCAATAAGGGGAATGACAAAGGGAAGCAAATTATCGATGCAGAGCCTAACGCCACCATTGCCACTATGAAGATCTAGAAGGAGGAACCCAAAGATCCAGAGGAGGAGGAGCACCTCTTTCACTCCCAGATTTGGGTAAAGGGCTCCCCGCTACAGTTCATTGTTGACAACAGGAGCCAAAAGAACCTCATTTCAGTAAAGGTCATGAAGCGGTTGGAATTACCGACCACAACACATCCACAACCATACACCATCGGGTGGATTCACCAAGGACGGGATCTTCGCATGAGCCAGCAGTGTCACCTTCCATACAACATTAAGCCCTTCATGAATGAGGTATTGTGTGACGTTGTTCCCCTTGATGTTTGTGATGTATTATTAGTCCAACCATACTTGTGGAAGCGACATGCGGTGTATGAGTTAAGGCCTCGTGTTGTTATTGTTACTTTAGGAAATAAGTTGTACAATATACCAGAGGTAGCACCACCTACCGCCATCTCTTCGGTTACTGCAAAACATTGCAGTAAGCTCATTTCCAAAACTAGGAAGTTTGTTTTCCTAATGATACTCCCTCAAGGAAAGAAGAAGACGGTGACTATAACCTCTACATAGGGCCTCTCAGTATGACAACTATAGATGGACAAGGTAATCGAGGAGTACGAGGACGTCTTCACCTCCCTCATAGGGGTTCCTCCGCACTGTCAGGTCAAGAACTCCATCGATCTAACCCCAGATGCATCGCTGCCTAATGGACCAATGTATCGGTGCCTCATTCTGGAGAATGATGAAATCAAGAGGTAGATTTAGGAGCTACTACATAAAGGTCACATATGACTGAGTTCATCACCCTGTGGGAGCCTGATCATGTTGGTACAAAAGAAGGATGGGACTTGGAGACTATGTATTGACTATCGAGCACTAAACAAGATCACTATTCAGAATAGGTACCCGATCCCATGGATTGATGACCTTCTGGACCAACTGAAGGGGGAAAAATATTTCAGCAAGATCAATTTGAAGTCAAGATATCACCAGGTACCAATCAAAACCTCCGGTGTGTGGAAGACTACCTTCAAAGCCAAGGAGGGACTTTTCTAATGGTTGGTTATGCTTTTCAAGTTGACGAATGCTCCTGCAACCTTCATGAGGCTAATGGATGACATCTTGCGGTAGTTCACCAACTCATTTGCAGTGGTATACTTGGATGACATCCTGATCTTTAGCCAGAGTTGGGAAGAGCACCTCCACCACATCCCACAGGTTCTCCAAACACCAAGGAAACACAAGTTATGTACCAGTTTGGAGAAATGCACTTTTTGCACCACCCAAGTTTAGTATCTGGGATACATTATTGGCAAACGGTGGGGTGCATATGGATCCAACCAAGATCCAAGTCATTCGAGATTGGTCAACTTCAAAAACTCTGACAGAGCTTCGTAGCTTTCTGGGTCTTGCCAACTTCTACCGCAGGTTTGTGTTGGGATTTTCTCATATCCCTTGGCCCTTAAGTCAAGTCACCAAAGAAGGAGTGAAAGCAAAATTCTTTTGGTCTGAATCTCAACAAAATGCATTCATAGAGTTGAAACATCACCTCTACCTAGCACCAGTGCTCGCATTCCCAAACTTGTAACAACCATTTTAGATTGAGACAAATGCCTTAGACTATGCTATTGGGGCATTCCTTACTCAACACGGGCATCCAGTGGCATATCACAGTGAGACACTTTCAGACATAATCCGAAAGTATCCTACTAATGACAAAGAGATGTATTCTATTGTGCAGGCTTACTGACAATCGAAGCATTACCTTTTGGGGAAGGAAACAATCATCCACACAGACCACCAGCCCCTGCAGTTCATACAGACCCAATGGAAGTTGCAGAATGATCACCATTAGAAGTGGTCCACTTACCTACAACAATTCCATTTGAATATCAAGTATAAGAATGGTATCACCAATAATGTTGTGAATTGCCTCAGTCAACTACCGACCATGGCATTCACCACCGTGCTCAACTCTTGTTGGCACGAGAGTTCTGATTGGCCACTTCTCTAAATAAGCAACCCAGAATTTGGCCACACATACCAGACACCCTTGGGGGGTCAACATGTTCCATATTTTCACCTCCAGGATGCACTGTTATGCCACCTGGGTCACCTTTGTGTTCCTTCAAGGGAGTGTGCCAAGATGATTTGGGAAGCACACTATAGTCAAGATGCTGGGAATTTCAGGGTCAAGAAAATGGTGGAAGTATTGTAGATGTATTTCTATTGGCCAAATCTTCGTTAGGACGTCGGGAAGTACATCAAATCCTACACTTGCTGCACCATTTCCAAACTGAACATAAAGAAGCAAGGCCTCTATACTCATTGCCCACTCCTAGTCGACCTTGGGAATCCATCTCCATTGATTACATGTTTGGCCTTACTTCTACTAAGAATGGAAATGACGGTGTTTTTGCAGTCATTGACAGGTTCTCGAAGATGGCCATTATGGCAGCCTGCAAGAATAATATCACAACAAAAGCCATTACTAAAATCTTATTTGAACTAGTGTGGGTACACTTTGGGATCCTACACCCTATCAGCTTAGATTCGGACAACAAGCTCATCAGTACATTTTGGTCCAGTCTTTAGTCAATGTTGGACACAAAACTCACTAATTCCATAGCCTTCCATCCCCAAACTGATGGCCAGACAGAAGTTGTCAATAGGATGATCGTACACATTATGCTCATGTACAACTCAAAGCATCCACACACAAGGGATGAGAGCCTCCCCTATGTTTAGCACAGCTATAACTAGGATCTCCACAACTCCACTAGCCATAGCCTTCTCAGGTGGGCTTGGGATTCCAACCACTATGTCCCATTGATGTGGCCATGACATTTGAAGCTACTAAGGAAGATTCGGCTCATGTCCAATCCAAAACAGATAAGGTAAAAAAAATTCATTGAAAAAATCCAACATATCCACCAAAAATTCCATGACATTCTAGAGAAATCAAATGTCATGTACAAGCAGCGACATGATCAACATTGTGTGCCACACAAGTTTCAGGTGGGTGACAAAGTGTGGTTAAATTTGCAAAAGGAATGCCTTACCGAAGCCTATCAGAAACTCAAACCACTCTGACATGGTCCTTACACCATTACCAAGGCTATGGAAGACAATGCATTTGAGCTCAGCATTCCCCCATTCCTTGGCCTACACCCAGTGTTCAATGTGGACCGCCTTCATCCATACTTTCCACCATTACTAGACACATCCGGCATTGCAGAACTTCTCACACCAATAGAGTTAAATCCATATTGTATGGAACAAGATGCAACTAATTAGATCATGGACATGTAGATCAAGCACACTCATTAGCAGAAGATCCAACAGTATCGAGTTGTCAAAGCAGGCCACCTCCTCCACTAGGGCAAGTGGCTCACCAGGGACCAAGTTCAGCAAAAGTTTCATCATCTCATGGAGGATCTCAACGCAATGGGGACCATTGATTCCTAAGGGGGGAGGAATGATCCAGGGGGATATTGGTAGCCACCCGCTAATTCCACTTGGACCCCCACCATTATTTCTTTCAGTTTTTCGGTTTCCTTATTGTAGCGCAGTTAACTATTTTTAGCAGTTTTTTGGGTCCTAAACTTTCGGAGCCATTTTGAGGCCCTAAACGGTGTATTTTGGAAAATGTGTGAGTAACATGGGCCCATGGCCAAAAATTGTTCATCCCAAAGTTGTAGTCCTTAGATAGATCTTTCTAATGAGGTATTGTGTGTGTCAAATGGAGATCGTATGCCAAAGTTACGACCCCAGGAAGTTGATGTACCAATTTACCCAATCATGGCCCATAGTTTGGCGCTTCATCTCTTAGGTTTAGGTTTTTGGATGTTTAGGTCTTTCCATTGTTTCTCAACAATAAATAGGCCTTCGAGCCTCATTGTAAGATAGTTCAGAGGCATGTAGCTGCCACATCTCTCCTCAGAGATAAGCTACCGTCGCCCGAGCTAGTTTATTTCCAACTCTGTTTGTAAGCATATTTCAGTATTTTACATTAATGAAATGAAGTATTATTTCTGCTACATATCTGTATTTATGGTTATCTCTGTAATTTGTTGCATTCCTGTTTAAATCCACGTCATTTACCTGGTAATATCTATTTATGAAACGAGCCTGTTATATAAACTTGGAATTCTTATTTTAAAGTCTCAATGGGTACTACATTGATAGTTTAAATAACTTGTGACTACTTGCTTAATAATTTAATAGCTAACAACTTGTTTTGTGACTGGTAACCATTGTCCAATATTCTCCAATCATTGTAGCTACATTTCTGTGAGCTATTTGTAAAAAAACATTAAATATTTATAGTCATTTATGTGCTTAAATTTTTTTATATGCAGCAATGAAGATGGATGACAGTTCTACTTATGTATTAGGTTCACTTATTGGCATTAGCGACAATGAAAAAGAAGTTAAGTAATCTTAGATTCATGTTAGTTAATTGTGGTGAAATCGCCTTAAGGGTTATGGTCGTAAGTGTTTGACAAAATGCCTCAATGGATGTACATTTCATGATTACAAACTGTTTGACATAATGCTTCAATGGTTGTAACTAATTACATCTATGAATTGTCTATAAATATGACTAAGTGAATTTAGGATTTGCAACCAAGGTGTTTGTGGAAATATCTCAAATAATAAGCATGATGATTCCATTGAACTAAAGATCCATGGATGGAAAATTGGGCAGGTGAATTGTTGTAATTGTTAGCTCAAATATGAATTCATAATAATTGGAAACCACTCCTTTAGAGGTTGAATTGTCTTGTTTTTCTTCCCTCTGTTCTACCAAAGAATTCATAGGCATATTATTTAGAACAAAATCAAATTAGTCTCTCCTAAACACTTTTAATTGCAATAGAATGAACAATTAGCTTATTGGAAATTATGGTTTGTAAATATTGATATTATTTATCCCACTAAAAACTCTATCATTTAAATGTGATTTTAAGACTTATGGCTATAATTTTTGGATCTTGATGAACCATGACCCTGTAGATTTAATGAAAATTTTAATATTACCATGGTTTAGTTAGTTAGTAGAAATTAGTGTGCAATGTAAGGAATACCAATAAAAATAAAAATAAAAATATAGATATATGACCATGCATTAACTTTTACGTCTTAAAAAATTAAACTTAAAATAAAATAATATCGAATTTTGAG
This sequence comes from Pinus tabuliformis, assembly GCA_031772625.1. Taxonomy (NCBI): domain Eukaryota; kingdom Viridiplantae; phylum Streptophyta; class Pinopsida; order Pinales; family Pinaceae; genus Pinus; species Pinus tabuliformis. The sequence continues at coordinate 319,453,221 of CM062805.1, forward strand.
TTAGCCTTAGTATAATACTGATGGCTGGTAAGGTGGGACCTTACAATCATCCTTGTGCTATACAAGATTTGTTCGAGCTTGATGTTCCCTACATTGTGACCTCTCCACTAGTGTTGCAGCCTACAAAGGAATGGGTTATTAACACTTTTGGATTGCATCCAATTAAAGTTACATTGCATGTTTCTCATGCTAAGCTTGATGGTGTTTGGAGCCAATTTTTTTCTCCGTCTGTGATGCAAGAAGGGGTATGTTTCATTGTTTTTCTAAACAATGTTTCAGCAACAGCAATGCAAGAATACCAAAACAGGGCCATGGTACCATACAAATATTTAGGATCAAAGTTTCTCTCTACCCATTGCAAGGTTCTTTCGAAGTGGTTGTAAAAGTTTGTTCTAACCTCTTTATATTGATGTGTAGGTAATTCCCATGCACTTGATAAGAATTTTTAACATCTTTCTATAGGGGCTATCAAGTGAGCTCAACTAAAGCGAATAAAAAAGGTGATCATGTCAAAATTCCATTTTAATTTGTTTTTCATGTTACAACCTAATGAGATAATTCAAGTTAGTTGTAATGATAGTCTTCACTGATGCAATGTATTATTACTTACATGTTTTTAGGAGGATAAGAAAATAGCCATAACAAAATTTAGCTTCCCACCCAACAAAGGCAATGTTGGCACTGCAACCTACCTCTTTTTCTCTTCAATTTTCAGTGTATTACAATAACTAAATAAATATGGCTCTAATGTAGAAGGTTTTCCATATACTTATGAAGCACTCATTGAAGACATAATTCATGATGAATAAATTGAGTTCAACAACCGAAATCTTCATATTTCTTACACAATGAATGTGACTGAGTACCAACACCTCACACCTTATGTTAAGGCTTTGGAAGAAAAATAGGGCAAGCCTCCAGGGAACCTTAATTTTGATGGGAAGAACGTACTTGTATATGGAAAAAATATAGAAATGTTTACATTGGAGTGAAACCAACTTTTAAATATGAAGGCAACCAAATGATGTTTCTTTTCACAAAATTAGCAAGTCCACACAATGGATTTGTTTCTTATTACTCATTTTTGGATAAAATATTTAAGGCCAATGCTATCTTGCATTTTGGAACTCATGGATCCTTGAAATTTGTGTTTGTAAAGAAAGTGTGGATGAGTGATGTGTGTTCCCAGACAGTTTGATAGGAAATCTCCCCAACATATACTACTATATTTCAAACAATCCTTCTGAAGCTACTATAGCCAAGTACTGTAGTTATGCCAACACAAGTTATGTGACACATCCAACAGATATTTTTAGCTTATATGAAGGATTAAAACAACTAAGTGAACTCATATCTTCATACCAATCACTAGAGAACAATGGAAGAGGAACAAATATAGTCAATGGTATCATTAGTACTACCAAACAATGAAAGATTGGCAACACACTTGATTAAATTTTCTTGATCATGATGCACCAACTAGGGACATTAATAATTTTTTATAGTCTATTCTCTTAATATAAGTTTTATCTTGGCTTATCTATCTAAAATTTTCCATATATATGTTTTGTAGTGCCTCAGTTGCTAAAATTTATCTGAGTCATTTCCCTAGACACATAGCTTGGTGTCCTTTTCTAATTATTCCATACTCAGATTAGAGTTTTATGTGGAGAGTGAGTTCAAGAGTGATATGGTTTTTAAATAATTAAACAGGAAGCAGATTATACATTCTAATTTTGAGAGGACTTTCATGTAGATAGATTATATTTGGACACTGGTCAAAGTTTTTATAAGGGATTTGAGATTTCCTTACATATTCAGCTCTGTTGAAATGACTTGGAGGGAACAAATGGAAATATAGCAGTTACTTTATTATTCATTACTCTAAGCAACACATAGGGTGGTTGTCATTCTTCTTTTTATAATTTGGAAATTTTTGACATGCACATTACAGGGCAACAAGTTTTACTCCATTGAGAAAAAATTATTGAGATGGATGAAAAACTGGAGAGGCTAGCTGAAAACACCAATATTTATAGGCAGGATGGCTCTAGACCCCAGGCTATCACAAATGAGGAATTTTGACAATTAAGGCAGGGGATAACATGTGAGTCAAACTTTATTCCATAAAATTTAAGTCATATAATCTTTAATTAAACCAAATGGAGGAATGTGCATTGCAAATCTCTCCTTGCAAACTGGTGAGTCATTTTCACAGGAAGCATCAAGGATCCAAAAGGGAATTGGATTCAGAAAGTTACTAGTTTTGAAAGTAAATTTTATTTAGGCTAACCCCTATGTTTATGAGGATATACCATATATACTTGACATAGGTCGAACTGATTCGGGTAACAATTCTAAAATTTCTACGTGGGAAATAGACAAAGTAAACTTGAGTGATTTTAGGAGAAACTTGAATCCTAGATACGTTGAATTTGTCAAAGAAATGAAAACTTCCCACTATGTTGATGATGGTATGTATCAACTGGATAAAGGATTTGTTGCTCATTCTTCTCGACAAACTAGTCATCCTCATATTTTTCCACATACGAACAACCTATATTTACAGTAGAATAGTTCTTGGTTAGCCTAAAGAAATAATAATATTTGACATCTTTCTCTCTTTTATTTACTGTTCTAGGCTGAAGCTTTGATATATCATCGGGGCACTTGTCTAGGCAGTTTCTATCGGTCACTTCAAAGACTTTGCTATTGGGAACTCAGAATTTAGACTTGTTACTGGATTGAAGATCCATTTATTATTAGCTTCTATTGGTAACTCTTAAACATCTCTGAAGAACATTTTCACCTACTTTATTAATGTAGCTCTGAAACTTTCTCGTACAACTCCGAAGCTTTCACCTAGACCTCCAAATGTGAGAACTGAAGGAATAACAAATAGTATTGCCTTATCACAAGGATAATATTAAGTTATTGGAGTTTTCAACAATTGTAAGTTTCAGCTTTGGCATGCTTATCTCTGAGGGAATAGGTAGGGTAGGAGATCTGACCTTCACTCAAGCTAGGTAGGCATTGGTAGACTAGCGTACCAAATGAGTTATGTGATGATTTCCTACGAGATGAGAAAGTACTTTTCAACCTATCCCTAATCCCATATGTTCTAGTAGGATTCTTTAGTAGGGAGATGGGATAAGGATAGGGGAGATTGTTTATGGAGAAATTTCAGTAGGATCATCCCACTTATCGCTATGAAATGTATTGAATATTGGTATCTGTATGCCAATGTATGATGCTTATAAGGATGGGTCTCGATGAGGAGATCAAAAAATAAAGACAAAGCCAGAAAGCCTAAATCCAGTAACTTGAAGCAAGGTGAACTAGTGATGCAACCAACGAAGATCGAAGTAGTATTTCCACCATCAAGCGAGACTTGTAACTATGAATGGTAAGACGAGGAATGGTATGGTTCGAGATGTAATGGTAAGTGTAGTATAATACATGGTCAAAGTGTATTATACATGGTAAATTTAGTATACATTGTCTGAGAGTATATGACATGGTTAGCGGAGTATACATGGTTGGGGGTACATGATGGATTTATTAGGGTACTCTGTCGTAAGTGTGGTTTTGGAACTAAGATGTTGTGGTTCCACGCCTGATGATATAGAAATGTTAGTACTAGATGACCTGTAAAATCTGGTTGAGGTTCTTGTGCTATGATGGCTATGAAAGAGGTGGTTTTGTTGTTCCACATGTTGCAAGGGAATAATTGTAGTGGTGGGAACAGATAATAATAGTGTTGGTTCCCTTGATTGATGATATATAAGTAATAAGTGGGTGGCTAGTAGTATCTAATAAGTGGGTGTCTATGATTTGTGATCAAACTACTAAGTGGGTTGTGGATAAAAAGTAAATAGGTGGTGGGTGATTCTTGCATGACAATAAAGGTAAGTAGTGGGTTGTTTGTTCTTGATGACAAGGGGTATCATATTTGAAATGAAGAGCACTATCTCAGGAGATCTCAATCTAATGAATAAATTTTCTTTTTGGTTCAAAGAATAAAGAAGCCTTAAACTTTAGCTTACAGTCTACAAATTTTTTGACAGAGTGGATGTTTTTGGTGCAATACATGCTTCAAATTATAGGCAACATTATGTTGGTGTGAATGTTTTGATAGGGGTTTGGATTGTGTTGATGATGTTATGTGGTTGGGAATGCTCACAGTGAACAAAAATAAGGTGCATGTATGGCAGAATTTGCTATAGATATTTAATATTTTTCCTGAGCTTATTTCCAGTAGAATGAAAATGTTGTAGGCTGTCTAGCTTATTTTGTAATGATGTTATTTGAAGAATTTTTCATTCACAAGCAGAATAAGAAAGGATATATTTCTAGATCACTACCCAATAGTATTCTAGAATGCTCAATATTTTCAGCAAATGTCTTCATACTCCATATATCAATCTTACCTTTCAGGGACATGAAATGGTTCTCCCTCATGGAAGCTAATGTTCATGTGATCTTTGGAGAAAAAATTATACCTAGGCCAAGTGATGGGAAGCTCAATTATGTGGGTGGAGAGACCCGCATCATCAATGTGAATAAGGATATAACTATGAGGAACTCATGGACAAGATTAGAGATATTGATTGCCTGGTTCTTATTCTGAATTATCAACTACCTTCTAAGGATCTTGATGCTCTTGTTTATGTTACCTCTGAGGATAATCTTGACAATATGATGGAAGAATACAACAAAATAGAAGACAATGATGGATCTTCTAGACTCTGAACCTTTCTCTTCATTTCATTTAACTAGGTTCTTGCCAATTTAATGCACTAGTTGATAGAAGGAATTTAGAGCAGCTATATGTTCATGATGTCAATGGAATCACTGGAATTGGCTTTAGAAAGTATTCATACAACATGGGAAGTATCCCATTGCAACAATCATAGAGTTTGGTTGGGCTAGATGTCATAGAGAATTAGAGAATTACTCAAAGAGATTAAGAAGGTTGTCTTGATACATTTCTACCTCAATTTTCCAAATATGGTGTGAATACTGCAAATATGTCATGCATGATACCACACTTTTCAAAGCCACCTGTATCTATTTCTTATTTCGAAATCAAGTCACCTACCCTTGTACTGCCATCCTCTACTCTTCCCATTCATGTCCAATAATCTGAAGTAGCAGAGACATTTATCCACATTATTATTGATAAAGGATTATAGGTTTATCGTTAATCATAATGTACAATTACGTCTTATATTATAAAGAAATTGAATTAATTCATGGAGCCATGTGCACTAACCTATATAGTTTCTACTTTCATTCTCCATTTTTCCTTCATGGTCGTGTTCTATTGTGGCTTGGTGTTTAGCCATCCCCTTAAGCTACCTTTTGTGAAATAATTTTTTTTGGTTGAAAATCATTATAGAAATTTTCTATGAGAAATAGAGTGAACTTTTCTAATAGATATCCCTTCCACTCAAGGAATACATTGGCAAATTTTTTTGAAGATGATGTTTTGACAAGTCAGTTGGTATGGGCACGTGTGTTTAGATAAAGATAACTTTGATGATTTCTAGAAATTACCCGATATAGTTAGTGGGACAAGATATTCAATGCAACTGAGTAAAATTTGGAAAATAAAATGTTAAAGTGTATTCCTTCTAACTTTCTAAATCTACTTATGTTCAATAGGTATCAATGGAGAGGGAATTGAAAATTGAATACAAATTTAAAATTGGCAAGTTGATTTTTATAACATTTTGGTTATAGAAGAGGATGAACAAATGCAAATTGAACTGGCCTTTTATTTTATGGATTTCTTTCATTGTAAGTGGGCACGATACTGTTCATTTTCGCCTGGTGCTAATGATTTCAGATGTTTCTTATGTTTCACCTGAAGGTTTGAACACCTATGCCAATGTGTCATTTTGATGCATAGAAAAAAACTATATGAACAAACCTCTTTATTTCAGATGTAGGCTCTATCAATAAGTTCATTTCCAATTTGATTGGTTACAAGCCATTGTTTGATGAGTTGGGAGTCAGAAAAACTTAGTAAGGAATTTTTCTTGTTACAAGCCGTTCCTAAGTTAGGGGTCAGAACAACTTAGCAAGCAATGCACATTGATGCACATTGCACAATTACTGGTCAAAATTGTCCACTAAAGTATGAAATGCAACTTTTCTTTATGGATAATATTGGACAACGCAACCATAAAAAAATTAAAAGCTTCAATGTTGTGCATACAATTTGGATCTGTTTAGGAAATATTTCATGCATGATTCACTAATTGTTGTCATAATGTTAGAAAGGAAATTTTACTTGCATATTCATTATATTTGCTTCTTGGTGGTGTTTGAGTGGCAACAAAACTTAGCTATGTATAGAGTTATCAAAAGAATGTATTTGCAATTTGAAGCCAAGGAAATCTCTAGAATGGAGTGAAAGAAAAATAGTCCATGGCAATCTTACAATAATTTATGTTGCATGAAAACCTCATAATTCTTTAAAACATAAATTTCCCTTCTCACCTAGTATGTAATTTGTTGTTGTTTATGATTAGAGGCTTATACCATCTTTGCCAGTTTGTATTGTAGTCAGTATGATAATCTGAAAGAAAAGTTAGGGGGAATATTTCTATATATTTTCATTATACACAAAAAATCCATCCTACTTGATAGTTTCAGTTTGGAATATATTTTTATCCGCAAGTTGATTAACAAGTGAATATTTCCTAGTTTTTAATAATAACTTTGTTTGAGATCTTTTTCTCCCTGTATTTTCGACCATCAGTTACATATGAAAAAATAGTTTCTTGTGAGTCCCCCTTGTTTTTATTGTTTGCATGATTCCTTCTTAACTAAAATCTTACTAAGTCACAATGGAATACCCCTTGTTGAGAACTACATATGCATTGACAAAACATTTCTTTGGGCATTCTGCTAGCCAGACAAGAGTTATCTTGATCTATCACAAGATATTATTCCAGAGGAGAAGTTGGAGCGTTACTGGTTTATGAAATCACAGGGTATTTTTCTCTAGATTTATGGTGATTTTTTCAAAACATTTTTTTTAGTGAAACTTATTTCAATTCATTTAGTAGAAGTGCAAAACATACTTTAAAATATGTTCAATAGTATGCTATATGTTGGGCTGGCATTTTCTTTATATTAAATGAGGATTTTTCTCTAGAATTTTCAGAGGAAGCATCAAGGATCTAATAGGTATCTGGATTTGGAAAGGTATCAGTTTAAAAGGTAAATTTTCCTAAGGCTAACCCCTATGTTTATGAGGATATAACATACATACTTAGTATAGGTCAAACAAATTTAGGTAGAAATTATGGAATTTCTACATGGGAAATAGACAAAGGAAACATGACTGATTTTGGGAGAAACTTGAATCCTACATATGTTGAAATTGTCCAAGAAATGGAAACTTCCCACTATGTTGATGATGGTATGTATCAACTCAATAGAGTGTTGGTTTCTGATTCTTCTAAGAAAACTAGACTTCAACAAATGTCTTCATACTCCGCATATCAATCTTACCTATCAAGGACATCAAATGATTCTCCCTCATGGAAGGTAATTTTCATGTGCATCTTTGGAGGAACAATCCTACCCAGGCCAAGTGATGGGAAGCTAAGGTATGTGGGGGGCGAGACCCACATCATCAATGTGAATAAGGATATTAACTATCAGTAACATATGGCTCTTGTTTTAGTTACATCTGAAACAGATATTGATAATATGATGGGAGAATGCAACAAACTAGAAGACAGAGATGGATCTTCTAGACTCTAAATCTTTCTTTTGATTGCATTTGACCAGGATCTAGCCAATTTGATGCATGAGGTGATAGAAGGAATTTAGAGCAACTATATGTTTATAAATAATCATTTTTAATGGAGTATTCACCTTTAGGATTGAAAATGGACCTTTATATTATCTAGAGTAGAATTTTTTTTATATTATAAATATATGTTTCAGGTCACAAAAGTAGGGAAAAGTTTAGGGGTCAAAATTTCACATATGGGCTATTTTTTGGACATTTCCAGAGAAAAATATTCCCCAATTTGGTTAAAATGTTTCCTATTTTTTACATATATATGATAAAATGGGTGATATTTGCAAGAAAATTACCAATTTTATAAATTACATGTTTTTTGTTGAATATTCTCTTACATTGTATACGTCTGAATTTTTGAATCAGAATAGTCCCGTACAGTACTATATATAGGAAAGATGTTAAATCTTGGAAATATACTTTGCACAAAAGTACAACAAAAGAGTACAAAATTGATAACTGCCTAGAATTACAATCTTTTGATTCATATTGATGTCTATACGAAGACTATAGAAGAATTATATTGTAAATTAGGATTAGACAAATTAAGCAAATATGTTAAAATTTTAATTTTTAAATTATAAATTGCACAATTGGAAATACTTAGTTTTATGTGTAAAAATGTTTCCACTTCTAAAAGTTGTGAAGTTTTTTGTGAATCTTACCAATTATATAAAATGCAACAAGATTAATAAAAAACAATATAATTATTAAAATAAATAAAATAAAAACATAAAACAACAATATAAATGATGAAATAATGCAAGTACATATCACTCTTCGTTGTCATCACCCTAATTATCTTCCTCGCCTGGCATGATAATACAATTATTCTCAAAAATATCTTTTGATCTAGGGTCCTATCTTAATACGAACCACCAATCCCTATCCAATGCATATGGGTTGAAAAACACATGGTTTTAGTATTTGGGGAAAACATAAGGCACCCTAGCTTCATGCCAAATCTTTCTAGAGTTAATATATATCAACCCACTATTGTGATCTTCCTTTACATTATTCTGATCAAAGGCGTCCCACCAGTTGCACCTAAAAATAACAAATTCGAACAAACAAAAGTCCAATTCAATGATCTCTTGTAGCAACATTACCTAGAGAGATCAAGAAGGTTGTCTTGATACATTTCTACCTTAATTTTCTAAAGATGGTGTGAATACTACAAATCTGTTATGTATGATACCACATTTTTAAAAGCCACCTATATCTACTACTTATTTTGAAACCAAGTCACCTGCTCTTCCAACACCATCTGCCACTCTGTCATTTCAAGTCCAGCAATCTGAAGTATCAAAGAATTCTATCCACATTCTTCCTAATAAAGGCTTACAATTTAATTGCTAATCATAATGTAAAGTTATGTCTTATGTTATAAATAAATTGAATTAATTCATGGAGCTATTCATTCAGATCTATGTTGTTTCTACTTTCATTTTCTATTTTCCCTTAATGGTCATGTTGTGTTGTGGCTTGGTGTTTAGCCATCCCCTTAAGAGACTTTTGTAAAATAAATTATTTTTGGTGGAAAAGCTTGATGGCAATTTTCTGTTTGAAACGAGTGAACTTTTATAGTAGATACCCCTAGCAAGTTCCATTCAACTCGAAGAACCTGATTTTTTCAAGTGATATTTATTTGGAAAGTATGAGACACTCAAGGAATTCATTGGTAAATCTTTTTCAAGATGATCTTTTGACAAATCAGTCGATATGTGCATGTGTAAATAGATAAAGATAAATTTTCTGATGTCTAGAAATGGCCTGATATAGTCACTTGGATAAGACATTCAATGCACGGGAGTAAAATTTGGAAAATAAATGCCGTGTATTTCATCTAACTCTATAACTCTGCTTATGTTGAATATGTACCAATGGAGAGAGAATGGAAAATTGAATACAATTTTCAAATTGGAAAGGTGCTTTTTATAACATTTCAGTTACAGAAGAGGATGAGGAAATGCAAATTGAACTAGTCCTTTATTTTATGGATGTCTTGGATTGTAAGTGGCCATGATACTATTCATTTTCCTCTGGTGCTAATTATTTCAAATGCTTCTTATGTTGCACCTGAAGGTGTGAACACCTCTGCCAATACGTTCTTTTTATGCATAGAAAAAACATATATGAGCAGAACTCTTTATTCCATATGTAGGTTCTAACAATAAGTTCATTTTTAATTTTTTTGGTTACAAGCCATTGTTGAATGAGTTAGGAGTCAGGACAACTTAGCAAGCAATGCATATTGATGCACATTGCACAATTATTGCTCATAATTGTCCATTGAAGTATGACATGCAACTTTTCTTTATGGATAATGTTGGACTAGGAAACCATAGAAGAATCAAAAACTTCGACATTGTGCATACCATTTGGATCTATTTAGGAAATATTGCATGCATGGTTCACTATTTCTTGTTATAATGTTAAAAATGGCAATTTACTTGCATATTCATTATATTCACTTCTTGGCAGTGTTTGAGTGGAAAGATAACTTAGCTACGAATGACCTTATCAAAAGAATGTATTTTCAAATTGAAGCCAAGGAAATCTCTAAAATGGAGTGAAACCAAAATATTCCATGGAAATATTACAATAAGTTATATTGCATGGAAACTTGATAACTCTTTAAAACATACATTTTCCTTATCACCAAGTATGTACTTTGTCATTGTTTATGATTAGAGCTTTGTAGAATCTTTTCCAGTTTCTATTGCAGTGGGTGGGATAGTCTGAAAGAAAAGTTGGGAGGAATATTGCTGTACATTTTCATTATACACAACAAGTCCATCCAACTTGATAGTTTCAATTTGGAATATATGTTTATCTACAAGGTGATTAATAAGTTTTTTTTTCCTAGTATTAATAATAACCTTATTTGAGAATTTTTTTCTCCTTGCAGTTTTAGCCATCAGTTGAATATGCAAAAATTGTTGCTTATGTATCCCCCTTTTCATTATTGTCTGTATGGTGCATTCTTAATTGTAAGCTTACTAACTTAGAATGGCATATCGCTTGTTGAGAACTACATATCCATTGGCAAAATATTTATTTGGGCATATTACAGGCTGAACAAGAGTCATTTCAATCTAAAACAAAATCTTATTACCAAAGAGCAGCTAGAGAATTACTGGTTTATGACATCAAAAGGTATTTTTCTATAGATTTATGGTGACCATTTCAAAAAAAATTGTTTATGGAAACTTTTTCAATTCATTTAGTGGATCTGCAAAAGATACTTCAAAATATGTCCAATAGTATGCTTTGTGTTGGGCTGCCATTTTTTTATACTAAATGAGTAATTTACTCTGTAATTTTCACAGGAAGCATCAAGGATCCAGAAGGGATCTGGATTTGGAAAGGTACCATCTTTGAAGGTAAATTTTCCTAAGGCTAACCCTTATGTTTATCAAGATATAACATATATACTTGGCATAGGTCAAACAAATTTGGGTAGAAATTCTACAGTTTCTACGTCGGAAACAAGCAAAGGAAACTTGATTTTGGGAGCAACTTGAATCCTACGTATGTTGAATCTATCAAAGAAATGAAAATTTCCCACTATGTTGATGATGGTATGTATCAACTACATAGGGGATTGGTTTCTCATTCTTCTCGACAAACTAGACTTCAACAAATGTCTTCATACTCCACATATAAATCTTACCTTTCAGGGACATCAAATTAATCTCACTCATGGAAGGTAATGTTCATGTCCATCTTTAGAGGAACAATCCTACCCAAGCCAAGTGATGAGAAGCTCAGCTATGTGGGGGGCGAGACCCGCATCATCAATGAGAATAAAGATATTAGCTAAGAGGAGCTTATGCACAATATTAGATACATCTATGGTCTCACTCCTATTGTTAAGTATCATCTACCTCATGACGATCTTGATGCTCTTGTTTATGTTACCTCTGAGGAGGATCTTGATAATATGATGGATGAATACAAAAAACTAGAAGATAATGATGGATCTTCTAGATTTTAAATATTTCTCTTCATTGCAGTTGACCAGGATTTTGCTAATTTGATGCACTAGTTGATAGAAGGAATTTAGAGAAGCTATATGTTCATGTTGTCAATGGAATCCTTGGAATTCGATTAAGAAATAATTCAGACAACATGGGAAGTGTCGCATTGCAACATTCATAGAATTTGGTTTGACTGGATGTCACAGAGAGTTAGAGAATTACTCAAAGAGCTCAAGAAGGTTGTCTTGATACATTACTACCTCAATTTTCCAAAGGTTGTGCGAAGTCACCTACTCTTCCAGCACCACCCTCTACTTTGCTAGTTCATGTCCAACAAACTAAATTAGTAGAGACTTATATCCAGATTCTTCTGGATAAAGGCTTGGATGTTAACTGTTAATCATAATGTACAAATATTTCTTATGTTATAAAGAAATTGAATTAATTGATCGATCCATCTGCACTGATTTATGTAGCTTCTACTTTAGTTTTCCATTTCTCATTCATGGTCATGTTGTGTTGTGGCTTGGTGTTTAGCCAATGACTTAAGAAACTTTTGTGAAATACATTTTTTTGGTGGAAAATACTTATAGAAATTTTCTATGAGAAAATATAGTGAAATTTTTTAATAGATTTCCCTTCCAAGTTCCATTCAATTGGAAGAAACTAATTTTGTCGAATGAGTTTTATTCTAAAAGTGTGAGATACTCAAGGAATTCATTGGTAAATATTTTTGAATATGATGTCTTGACAAGTCATTCATTATGTGCATGCGTGTTTAGATAAAGATAAAGTTGTTGATGTCTATAAATGGCCTGATATAGTTAGTGGGACAAAAGATTCAATGCAAGGGAGTAAAATTTGGAAAAATTAAATGCCTAAAGTGTATTCTTTCTAACTTTCTAGCTATACTTATGTTCAATAGGTACCAATGGATAGGGAATGGAAAATTGAATACAAATTTCAAATTCGCAAGGTGCTTTTTATAGCATTTTGGTTATGAAAGAGGATGAGAAAATGCAAATTAAATCGGTCCTTTATTTTATATATTTCTTTCATTGTAAGTGAGTCAGATAATATTCATTTTCCTATAGTGCTAATTCTTTAAGATGCTTCATATGTTGCAACTACAGGTCTAAACACCTCTGCAAATGTGTTCGTTTAATGCATAGAAAAACAGATATGAGCATGCCTCGTTATTCTAGATGGAGGCTCTATCAATAAGTTTATTTTCAATTTGTTTGGCTACAATCCATTGCTAGATGAGTTAGGAGTTAGGACAACTTAGTAAGGAATTTTTCTTGTTACAAGCCATTTTTGAGTTAGGAGTTAGGACAACTTAGCAAGTAATGCATGTTGATTCACATTACACAATTACTGGTCAAAATTGTCACTAAAGTATGACATGAAACTTTTATTTATGCATAATGTTGGACAAGAAAACCATAAAAAATTAAAAAGCTTCAATTTTGTGCATATAATTTGGATCTATTTAGGGAATATTGCATGCATGATTCACTAGTTCTTTTTATAATGTTAAAAATGGAAATTTACTTGCATATTCATTATATTCACTTCTTCATGGTGTTTTAGTGGAAAGAGAACTTAGTATGGATGGCCTTATCAGAAAAATGTCTTTGCAAATTGAAGCCAAGGAAATCTTATTGGGAAGGGGTCCCTGGGTAAATTTTGGTAAATTTTGTAATTTTTTTTCTAAAGATGTAAAGTCTCCACAAAATGTGGAAGAGGAGTGTGAAGCTAGTTAGAGTCAAAGGGGCTTTAGTCCCTTAGGTGGGTAGGTGATAGGAAGGCTTTGAGACCTGCCTATAAATAAAAGAGTTATAGCGAGTCTAAGGAATAATGGAAAATTGATATAAATCATTGTAAGGGAAAGTGAGCTAAGGCAGGAAAGGCCTGTTTCCTGTACTTATGTGAAGGGGAAGGCTCCCGCGACTGAGTGCGTGGATACCTTAGTAAGTCGACATGGTGAGTGTGCAAGCCCCTGCAGCTGAGTACACAGGGAAAGTAAGTTTGTACTTGAATGATCATATCTAATAAAGACAGTTTTGAGCCAATTCTTGTGCATCTGAGTATTATTTCCTACTTCTGCAAGTTTCTATATTTTTACTCTATGTTGCAATTTATATGAATTAATGTGTATTTGGTGTGAGAAAGTAATAGATCAGTAATCTTTATGTATGTTATAAATGATTAAAGGAAGTCGTGAAGATCTAGAAGTTGTTTAAGGAGAATATTGTAATTATATGTTTTGGAAGGGTTAAGGTTCATGAAGATAAAATTAGCACTAGGAACCACAATAACCTATGACATTAACACTTGGATGCAGAAAGATGATTCTTCCTTCCCCCAATACTACTTCAAGTGAGACTCCAGCCTGTGCTACATGGGTTGTTGTCGAAAGGGCCAACAATTAGGGTTTTGTTGGTTGGCACAAATAATGTTGAACCTCGGTCAGTCCTCATTAGCCAGTAAATGGTTTCATTGCCAGGATAAAGATCTTGCTAAAGGGACATGTGATAACTGGTTCCCCACTAAGAAATAAATTGAGAAGTGGATCGATCAGAAACTCCACGCGTTTCCAGCACAGGAGAAAAGAAATACACGCTTGTCGAAGGAAGAGTGGTTGAATAGGTACCTATATATAGATGAACACAAAATTTTCTTCTGCTCTTTCCGCTTTGAACTGCATGAGTGGCTGTCCAAATTAGTGGATACTTAGGGTATGTGGAAGCTTGATAACGCTATTGTGTGGACCACTAAATGTGTAAAGTACTTGGAGGCTACTGGAAACAATATCGCACGGGCTGTTGACCATTGGATCGATGGTATTATGGGAGGATTCATCATTGAATTTGTGTTCGATACATCCATCAGCTATAGTGAAGCAGAGTAGAGGTTCTTCAAGGGACAAAGAGGTAAGTACCTGAAATTTCTGAAGACATGGATTAATATTCTATTGTGTGAAAAGTGGGTTATGCCTTTAAATTGGTGTTTGGGACTATGTTGATGGTGGAGAACCCGCCAACATCAGGGATCTCCCTGGTATGAAGTCCCAACTAGACCTCACACCATTAGGTGTAGGAGTCCCATCCAGTATGATGGCCTGATTGCCATTATCTTAAATATTTTCCTCCACTCTTACTTGTCAGCACAGGAGAGTGGTCTGCTTTGTCTTCTGAGAAGTGATGTTTGCGTGCCTGGTTAGTGTATGTGTCACTTGTGTCAATGGTTCTTTCACCATAGAGGGAGAGGGTTGTAGTGACTCCTAAATCGGTTGGGAGAAGTCCCAAATCTGTTAGGAACATACAACACAATAGGACATGTGTAGCTTCCAGCGGAATAGTCCACATGGATGTGACAAACACAACACACAAGGGAAGATAACACGTATAACACTCAGAAGATTAGTCCATGTGAATACAACAATTGTTCTAGCAAGTTATAACACTCAGCAGATTAGTCCATGTGATAGTTTGGGGGGATAGCCATGATAGGTGAGATAGTATTAACAACATATACAACTCATTTTAATTAACAAATTATGTATTACAACAAGTGAAATAGTTCAAGTGATGAACACAGGTTAAAGAAACATGCATTACAAGTGTTCAAGATTAGTCTTACAACAGTTACAATACATGTGTGCAAACGTGCTAGCCTGTTAGCAGGCTTCAAAATTAAGTGAAAGTTCCAAGACACATCATTACACCATACATCACTAACCCCATGCATGGGGTGTTGGATCTGCTACTTACTCCTCAAAGAAAAGATTATACACTATTTTTGCTATGTGGGAGGAGCTAAGGTGAAAAGTCCTTTGCATGTACAAATGAGGGGGTATTTATAACCAAGGACGAAACTGACCCTTGTGGCTATTCGACTACCCTCATGATTGTTTGACTTCCATGACTTTTCTACTTTACATGACTCTTTGTACAACAAGTGTGTCTCTTCGACTTCCATGTTACATTAAATTGTTTGACAACATGGCCCATAATAGAGATGTTGGTGACATGACTCAACATCACAATGTTGGTACATTCGTGCTACTGTTGGAGAGCATGTCGAGCTGCAGTGCTGCTAGGTCATGAATGTCTTCATGGTGTGTCACAGCTTCACCTCCGCCGACAAGGTGTGCAGAGTCTTCGATGGTCGTTCATTCTCTTGATGTTGCTTTGGCACATTTCCCCTTACTTGTATGTTAGAAGGCTTGACAGGTTCGTCTACTTGCAAAAAGTGCATGTTCGTTTGTTCTTCCGTTCTTGAGCACATCTTGCATGTTTGCTTGCTTGTCCATCCACGAACACATCTTTGCATGATCATCCGTTCATCAACACATCTCTTCACATGCATCATTTGTGCATCCGTTGGTGGACCTGTCCTTTTTGCATGTGCTCTTTTAATTCATCACATTCGTCGTCATGCCATGTCTCTTAGTATAAATGTACCTACAGTCACTCATGATGAGATGACATCAAATATGAAAACCTCCTAGTCTACCATAACACATGATCAATTTAGATGTAGGTGACCAGGAGAAGCAGCGAGGTTTTGAGGTGGGATGATGGCTCCAGATACTGCTGATGAAAACTACGTAAGAGTCACTAGGTAATGAATATGGGCAATCTGAGTCGACAATGACTATCTACGAGGTCAAGATCGGATGGAAGGAAAAACTGTGCAAATTTTGGGAGTGGTAGTCAAGGCTATAGGAAGGCAAGGTAGACAAAATTTGCGCATTTTATGGAATGAGCGGTAAGTCATGGCTTGATAGAAAAATTTGAACAATTTTTTGGAGGAACAAGCCAGGCTGCTTGGAGGATCGGAAAGAAGAAATTGTGTAGTTTTTTGGAGGAACTGGATGGGAGCCTGGCAACAGAAACTGCATAATTACCAAGGGGAATTGGTAGTCAGCTAACTGGGTCACTCGTAGCAAAAACTACACAATTCCCAAGGGGAATTGGTAGTCGGCTGGTCGGGTGCTTGGCAGTAGAAACTACGTAATTCCTGGAGGGAAATGGTAGTCTGCTACTAGTGAGAGAAACTGCATGTGGCTGGGAGGCCGAACTTCTTATCATCTTTGCACGATTTTTGTGCTAAGTGAACTGGAGGGTAGCAAAGGGCCTGCTCATGAAAACTATGAAATTTTTTGGATAAGAAGCTAGTCGACTGTCGAGAGGACTCGCTGGAAAAACTGCACAATTTTCTGAGGGAGACAGCGATTGGCACTCGGTGGCTTTCCGACATATCTACGCAATTTTCTTAGACAGTGGAGTGGGAAAGGTCTGTAGTTTCTATGCAAATTTTGAGGGGAATGAGTCTCGGGTTGGCTACCAGGTCAAATCCTCTTTTCAACCAGCTTGAAGGCTAATTGATATGCTTGCAGGAAACACAACTTGAAATGACTTTCTTGATTCCTCTACATTATTGTGGGTAACAGTTGATCGAGTTAATGGCAGGGTGATGTTCAGGATGTCAGAGGGGAGTCCGGTCGTTGAAACTTCAAAAAAATGACTAGGTGTGTGAATGAGTGAAGTATGCACATGTGATCTTACAAACACACACCAACATGACTTGATGACGAGATGACCAAAACCATCCAGACACACATGATCAATGTGACTGACCGATGGTGTGAGTGACAATTGTGACACTTGTGATTCCTTGTTGATCGATCATGACAACGCTTGTGTGACAATGAGTGTGAATCAATGTGTGAGTGTGACAGATGCTTTCATAGCAAACACAACATCTACACATGAAGTGAAGACCTTGAGCATGATGAGAACATGGTCGCAAGCATATCTTCGATACCAACATGCAAAAAATTGGATGAAGTGAAAAAGCAAGGTGAATGCAAAGACTCACATGGGCTCACGGAGTGAACCCGAGTCTGTGCAATTATCAAGTGAAACTCTCAAGGGAGGCTCCTAAATTGTGCGTTGGCCAAAATTTTGGAGGATGATTGTAGCCGCTACAACACTTGGTGACACACTAGTAGAATTCCAGCTTCTCTGTTTTGGTTCATTGATAGCACAGGGTCATGGTCTCTTAGGGAGTATCGAATCATTGTGCAAGTTACTTCGGCTTCCCCACTTAACCCATGGACATACATGGTTTTCCTTTTGCTAACTGAGTCAAACAAAACCAAAAGTTCAGCTTGATCACAATGTTTCGAATCCAGAAAGAGCATTTTAGCTTGCGAGTTGAAAAATTTTATAGTATAAGTTTTCATCTCTGGTGTTGCTCTGCTGTGAGAAGGCCTGGAAAGTACCCTGACGGAGTCACACAGGAACACACACATTGCTCCATTTCCAGAGAGCCTGGTCAGTACTCCGGTGGAGTTGCATGCTTCACCTCTCTACGCAGGAAGCCTTTCTCTTCTTTCGCCTTTGTATTTTTCAAGAGGACTATGCATAGGAACTTATTTATTTTTGGGGTAGAAGAGGGATCCCGACTTATTGAGATTAGAAGAGGTTGTTCCTTTAGAGAAGCATATAAGACCTCTGACATAGGTTTGCTCATTTAGATTTTCCCCTCCCCCATTTCTACTAGTTGGATGAGCTTGATCACACAAAGCAAAAGGTTGAGTACATGCGTGGGGCTTCACAGTGTGGAAATAGGTTCATGCTTGGACCAAAAATTCCCTTGCAGATGGTTCTTATTTTTTTTTAAGACTTCATCAGCCAAAGGTTACAAGCCAGCAGAAAGAAGATAGACATAAGACTAGCCAAGTGTTGCAGTGTCACAAGTCTCTTCAAATTTCAGCCACATACTCTATTTAGAAGCCAAAACATAGTAGTTGGCAAGACTTATTTCTGGAAACAAAAAGAGTAAGGTATTAAGAAAACCAAACAAATGAAAAAAAAATAGTAACCAAAACAAAAAAAGTGAAAACAACAGCAAGAAAGCAAAGAAAACAAACATGCAAACCAAAAAGAAAAGACAAGTGAAAAAGAAAACACTACTCATACTCCTATGTTAAATAGTCAAGGTTACGTGAAATAAAATTTCCAATGAAACCACTGTAGGCATACCCGAACTGCAGTCACAAAGACACGAGTGATTAAAACAGATAAAAAATAGTGTGCAATAGAAAATGAAAAAACATGAAAAACTTGCATACGACAGAGAAGGTCTCGCCTGTGGGCGGAAAAATGTGTTACAACTACCAAACACACATGCTTATCTCTTCCATGAATACCGTTTTTCAACAAACCTCAGAGGCCTCTTGCGAGTGTGTGTAGTTCTACACCACGTTCCTCAGTGAGTGCGAGGAAGGACTGAAGCTTGTTACCTGCAACATGACTCATCAAGTAAGATTGTTCCATCCATTCAGTGACTGGATCATAAAATTTGTGATGGCTATTTTGAAAGGTTCATGATCTTTGAGAAGATGGATTCTTCATTCAAGAGAGGGGATCATGGTGGGAATCTGATACAGATAGATAGATCTGGTCATTCTCACCATTCATGTCAAGATAGTGAGGGCCTTCCATAGCCATCAGTGTATGCCGAAGTGCCTCACTTGCTTGACAGAAGTCTAAGAAGAAAGATGTTACACGGTGAAGATCATAGTGCGTGAAGTGACTGTCATTGGATGTATTGTTAGGACAATGATAAATTATGTGACAGCCACCCAAGATAGAAGAGAAATCAGACCAGTTGGTTGAGATGTCGGATTTCTAGTTTGATATGAACAAAGAAACCTTTTGAATAATCGTGCGAGCACTCTAAATGAGGGAAACAAGTTCGTTGTGTGCTAGGCGTAATAGAACACACACATGCAACTGGTGGAAAAGTGTGCAGGCATCATGGTAATCACAAAAATTTAGAAATGATGCCATCATTTTGAATATGTAAAACTGGTTTGGGTGTGGAAAAATGAGAGTAAGTTCAAGCACATGATAGGTTGTGTGCTCGTCCTCACACAAGGAGATTTCTTCTGTGATTAGTGGGTAGATTTGATGTGAAAAAATTGCTAAAAGACCAAGGAACTGATTAAGAGAGAGAACATCTGATAAGTGTGATTATGGATGGAGATAGTCTTTGAGATGATCAAATTCATTGTCCCATGATTAGATGAGGGACAAACACTCCCAACTTGAATTGGATGTAAGAGAGGTGCATGGAGACATACATGTTGTAATGGACTCATGAATTTGATCATTAGCGAAAATATGAAATTTTGTAATATCATACCCTGAATAGTAAATATCCTTTACATAGGGATCCATGTCAAGTACAACCATTTAGATAGATGGATTGTTCGTGAGAAACGAGATCTGATTTGGTTTGACAAGCTTACTAGAGTCGTGAGGTCCTAACATAACCATTAATGAACGTTGAAGTGCCTCGACTCCTTGGCACGTCCTGAAACATTCCAGAATTGAAAAATTACATTTTGGGATGTGAACCAGATCATGCATGGCTTGAGTATGGTTTTTGTTACTAATTTCATAACTTCTCTTAGTATGATAGCCATCTCTGTCACACACTTCATCAATATTTACAGCAAGCTGACTTGACGAGCTATCTTCATGCAACACACAAAATGATGATGAGTGGGAAGTGTCTTATGTGTTGAGACTATTTTCATAATGGAAAACCTCATGGTCTTGTGTCGATCGATGAGATAACTCAGAAGATGAAGAATAAAGAGAATGCAAGTGTCTTCGACGCAGGTTGATGCACTGTGAATGATAGGACACACGGGCAAGTGAGGTTCAGAGGAAGCTTCGATATGGATGTCTGCTTTGACCGGTGCACATTCCAGATCCAAGTTAGAGTGTACATGAGATGAAAATAGATCATATGATGTGCTTGGGCATTCGTCATAACATCATGAAGCATGGTAGTGATGAAATCCCAAGGTTGGAGGTTGATCGAAAGAATTGATTGTGCATGATGTCTCACCAAGATTTGCAAATCGAGGATTGATCAAGAATGGAAGCTCAATGTTTTGAGAGGAAATGATTATGTCTTCACGGTCAAGCTCATATGCTTGTATGATGAGACTACCTTGCACATGACTACAAATTGAGCCAACAGCTCGAGAATCAAGAGAGTGTGCACATCTAGCTTGTGAAGTAGATCACTCAACCATGTCATGGTGCAAGTAGTCATGGCTTATAGATGATGGGGGATGGTAGAGATGCAGATTAGACTCAAGACTTGGGTTATGAATGATGATTTCCTATTGCAGAATGGAGGGATGAGTTTTTACCATAGGCTTTCCTAAACATTCTGGAATTTCCTCCATTGGGGTGGGAGACAACTGAGCAGATGGTTTGGGGACATCCTACATATATTTCTTAGCTTTCCAACCACTGCAAGGGGGGACCTGCTGCACATATTTCTTATTTTTCTAGTTGCCGCGAGGGGGCACCCTCTTCGAGACATGAGGTGTCTCGTGATCTGCAAGAGTCAAGAAAGAAGGGAAATAAAAAATTTCACCATTTTGGGAGACATGAACCAAGCGTTTTAACTCTTGGCTCATGAAGTCAAGGTCCATAAACTTCTCAGGAATTTCGTGACATAGGTGAAGGAAGTGGGTAGTAAATTCCTCAACTGATTCACTAGGCTTCATTCTTAAACAAGAGATTCTTTCATAGACATCTTGGTGGTCACACTCATCGAAGGCTTGATGGAGCTCCTTAAGGAAAGTGAAAAGGGAATGGAAAAAATCAAGTGGTAGGGTATGACACCACTAATTAGCATGACCTTCAAGGGTGAGGAAGAAGAGTACGCAAACAATTTCATCCCTATCGATTTCATGAGATTAAAAAAAAATGAAGAAAATCATAAATGTGCTCGCTTACAGATGTTCTGTCCTCACCATCAAACTTTAACAAGGACAAGTGATTGAGAAGCTCATCGTGGATTGATAACTGAATAAGGGAGAAATGAGAGAAACACCCCGAGAGCAGGAATTATGTATTATTCATTGGGTAAGAGATTCAACCCAGATGTAAGGGCTCAACTTGTCATCTGGTCCTCCTTTTAGTGCCAAAATGTTGACGGTGTTGGACTTGCCAACATCAGGGGTTCTCCCCTATATGAAGTCCCCACTAGACCTCACACCATTTTGCGTAGGAGTCCCATCTAGTACGATGGCCCAGTTGTCATTATCTTAAATATTTTCTTCAACTCTTACTTTTCAGCACAGGAGAGTGGTAAGATTTTTCTTCCAAGTGATGTTTGCGTGCCTGGTGAGTGTAAGTGTCACTTGTGTCAATGGTTCTTTCAACATAGAGGGAGAGGGTGGGAGTGAGTTCCAAGTCAGTTGGGAGAAGTCCCAACTCTTATAGGAACACACAACACAATAGGACATGTGTAGCTTCTGGTAGAATAGTTAACATAGATGTGGCAGTCACAACACACAAAGGAAGATAACACATATAACACTCAGCCGATTAGTCCATGCGAGTATAAGGACCGTTATAGCAAGTTCCATGTGAAAGGTTTGTCTAATGTCTGGGGGGGATATCCACCATGGACGAGACAATGTTAAAAGCATATAAAACAAATTTTCATTAACATGTTATGTATTACATCATGTGAAATAGTTCAAGTGTTCAACACAGGTTAATGTAACATGCATTACAAGTGTTCAAGATTAGTCTTACAATAGTTACAATAGATGTGTGAAAACACATTGGCATGCTAGCAGGCTTTTGAATTAAGCAAAAATTCCAAGACACATTGTTACCCCATACATCACTAACCCTGTGTGTGGGGCATTGGAGCCAAAACTTACTCCTCAAAGAAAAGATTATAGAGTCCCTTGGCTATGTTGGAGGAGCTGAGGTGAAAAATCCTTTGCATGTACAAATTATGCAGTATTTATAAACAAGGGAAAAACTAACCCTTGTGGTTGTTCGACTACCCTCACGACTTTAAATTGTATGCTTATGTGATTTATGATATAATGTTCATATTTTTTAGAAAATATGAACATTATACCCTCATGACTATTTGACTTCCATGACTTTTAAACTTTACATGACTCTTTGTACAACAATGGGTCTCTTGGACTTCCACGTTGCATGACATTGTTTAACAACATGGCCCATAGTAGATATGTGGGTGACATGACTCAACATGACAATCCTATTACATTCATGTTGCTTTTGGAGTGCATGTCAAGCTGCATCGCCCCTGGGTGATGGATGTCTTCATGGCGTGTCATAGCTTCACCTCTGCAAGCAAGGTGCATAGAGTGTTCAATGGTCATTGCTTCGCTTGATGTTTTTTTGGCACATTTATCCTTGCTTGTATGTTAGAAGGCTTGACATGTTCATCTGCTCGCGAAAGGTGTGTGTTCGTCCATTTTTCCATCTGTGAGCACATCTTGCATGTTTACTCATCCATCCATCTGCGAACACATCATTCCACGATAATCTATTTGCGAGCACATCTCTTCACATGCATCATTCATTCATTCGTTGGTGGATCTGTCCTTTGGCATGTGCTCCTTTCATTCATCCCGTTTGTCATTGTGCCATGTTTGTAAGTATGCCTGTACCTGCTGTAACTCAGGACGAGACAACATCAAATCCAAAAACCTCCTAGTCTACCATGACACATGATCAATTTGGATGCAGGTGACGAGGAGAAGAAGTAAGGTTGCGAGGTGGGATGATGGCTCTGGGTACTGCTGATTAGAACTGCGCAAGAGTCACTAGGTGATGAAGATGGGAAATCTGAGTCGACAATAACTAACCGCGAGGTTTGGCTCTGCTGGAAGGAAAATCTGTGCAAATTTTGGGAGGGATAGTTTGGGCTACAAGAAGGCAAGGTTGACACAATCTGCACATTTTCTAGAATGAGTGGGCAACCAGGGCTTCACAACAAAATTTACATAAATTGCTGGAGGAATAGGTTGGGCTGCATAGAGGATCAACAAGCAGAAATTGTGTAGTTTTTTGGAGGAACTCGCTAGGAGCCTCGAAGAAAAACTATGCAATTCCCAAGGGGAACTGGCAGTCACCTGGCCATGTCACCAGTAGTAGAAACTATGCAATTCCCAAGGGGAACTAGAATTCAGCTGGTCGTGTGCTTGGTAACAGAAACTGCACAATTCCTGGAGGGAACTGGCAGTTCGCTATTGGGAGATGTTGGCGAGATAAACTACACTGAGGCTGAGAGGCCGACCTACTGATCATCTTTGTGCAATTAATTAGCTGAGTTGACTTTTGGACAATAGAGGGCCTGCTCATGAAAACTACACAATTTTCTGGATGAGCAACTAGTCGACTTTCTGGAGGAATGGCTGGAAAAACTACACAATTTTATGAGGGAGACAGGGATGGGAACTAGGTGTTTGTCTGGCCTGTCTGCGACATTTTCCCAACCAGTGGAGTAGGCAAGGTTTGCATCTTCTATGTGAATTTTGAGGGGAATGAGTCCTGGGGTGTCTGTCGGGTCAAATCGTCAAATCAACTAGCTTGAGGGATGATTGATATGCTTTCAAGCAGCATAGCTTGAAATGACTTGCTTGATGCCTCTACGATGTTCTAGGTAACAGTCAATCGATTCAATGGCAGGGTGATGGTCCATCTGTGAGAAGGGAGTCTAGTCGTCGAAACCTCAGAAGAATGACTAAGTGTGTGAATGAGTGAAAGATGCACATGTTATCTTTCAAACATACACCAACATGACTTGACGACGAGATGATCCAAACCATCCAGACACATACTCAACATGACTGACCGATTGTGTGAGTGACAAGCATGAAACTTGTGATTGATTATTGATCGACCGTGACAATGCTTGTTCGATAGTGAGTGTGACTCCATGTGTGAGAGTGACATATGCTTTCATAGAGAACAAAACATGTGCACACGAAGCAAAGACCTTGAGCATAGCTAGAACATGGTCGAAAGCATGAATTCGATGCCAACATGAAAAAACTTGGATAAAATGAAAAATAAAGGTGGATGCAAAGACTCACATGCGCTCATGGAGTAGACCCGAGTGTGTACAGTCATCAAGTGAGCTCTCAAGGGAGGCTCCGAGATTGGGTGCAGGCCAAAATTTTGGAGGGTAGTTGTAGCCACTACAATAGACTACACGAAGTGGAAGGGCACTCAGACGAAATGAAGAAGGAGGCCCTGAATATAATCTGCTATCAGGATATTTTGATACAAAAGAAGAAGGTAATATTCTGAGAACACTGCAAAGTGTGCTATAACTTGTAAGTGAGGGTATCCTAGGAACACCTCATATATCTAGTCCACCCCTACTTGCACGTCCACCTCACACACCTACACCTCTGCCTCCATCTCCACCCCCACCTCCATCATTTAATATGGCGAATACAATGAAGTTACCTGTTTTTAAGGGTGTAGGAATTGAAGACCCCAAACAATTCTGGTTTGTTGTAGATGCTGTATGGATGACACAACAAATCACTGATGATAATATGAAAAAGGCGTAGCTAGTCACAGTGCTACAGGATAGAGTGCTAAGTTGGTACAACAAGTTCTACACGGATAGGCCCACTGTGTCTATGCTAGATACCCAACAAGCGCTAAATAGTGAATTCAAGAAGCCTAAATCTCAAGCTCGGTCTGTAATAGAGTTCAAGGAGATTCAACAGAGGGTAAATGAGTTTGCATGGGACTTTGATCAAAGGTTAAAATTTCTAATTCAATAGGCTAATATGACAATTATAGATGTTCAACATAGAGACTGGTATATTGATTTTCTCCTCCCGCATCTGAGAGTGCCATTGTCACAACAGAAAATAGGAACGCAAGTAGAAGTAGTGGATATCACTATGAGATTAGAAGCTTCGACAGTGCAAGATATGAATATAGGGGTACAAAAAGTTTAATCACAACTAGAAAGCCTACACATGGAATTCCAGAGCCTAAAGAATGAAAAGGAAGCACAACCCAAGATGCATGCAGAAGTTTGGTGCCTGAAGTGTAAGGACTAGGGTCATGATAAGGACTACTATCTTGTTTATCAGAACTCCCTCATTGGGGGAGATCTTGTCGCTATAAAACTGGAAAACATTGTTGGATTGAGCGCAGGAGTACCCTTATGGTGAGTTATCTGTTAAGTAGCTAGTAAGAACGTGACTAATAACTGTCATCTCCTACAGAAATTTGTGCACACGCCTCAAAAATTATTTTATACTTTCTGTAAATTGATTTGGCATGATGAATGCAATTGTCAAAGTTACAAAATGATGATGGAGCGAACCCCTATGTATAGAATGAAAATGAAAATCATCCTCTGGATCAAGGCATGGGTGTAGTGCACAGAGGATTCCAGGGTAGAGGAAAAGGATGAGGAGGAAGGGCTGGAAGGGGTCGTGGCAAAATTATTTGTTATTATTGTGGAGAAGCATGCCATTTTGTGCGCGACTGTCAGAACCCAACGCATCCCTTCTTCCAGTATTGCCAACAATTTTCTCATGATATAAATATTGCTCGATACTAATAGCTAAGATGCCAGAGAAGAAGATGCAAACACCAATGCAGAACATTCAGATGATGAGGGTGGAGCCTCGCAAAGAAGAGCCTAGCTTTAACATAGTAATGTGTAGTGGTGTTGCCACAAGAGAAGATAATGGAAAGTAGCTAGAAACTGAAGGATGGGTACGTAAGGATGCCAAGAGGGAAGTGGGATTCGACCTAAACTAGGCTAAATAAGCCTTTATGGAAGCCAAAAAGAGCTTCATTGAGGCCTCTACCTCATGAATTCATGATAATTCTGGTGAAAATAACAAAGCACAAAATGTAGATCCTTCATTATTAGCTACCTTTCTGAAGACTTGTACGAAGTTGTTACGAGATAGAAAGATAGTAGAAGGGATTCAAGAGTTAATTGCTAATTGTACAGGTAAGGTCAAACCTACTCCAAAAATGTACACTGTACAAAAAATGGACAAAAGAAAGAAACGAATAGGCCGTAAAATGAGGCTAACATCACAGATTAGAGAGTACGAAATGGAGTAGGTAATTCTCAATCTAGGATTGGATGTGAATGTACTGCCAAAACAAACTTGGGAAGGAATGGGGATACCTACGCTGCAATGGTCACCTCTCCATCTTTGCATTTCCAATTAACAGAATAAAATTCCTATGGGGCACCTGTATGGGGTAACGATGAATATTGAAGGAGCAAGCACTTTGGCCGATTTTGAAGTGATTGAAATAGTAGACTATAGTAATCCTTACCTGACGCTATGGGGCATGGATTGGGCCTTTGATATGGATGAGATAATTAATATGAAGAAACAAACAATGACATTTGAAAGGAAGGAGATCCAATTAATTGTTATTTTAGATGCATATAAAGGTGTGTAATACACATAACTAGTCCATGAATATGAAGAAGAGGATGATCTTGATCAGAT
The DNA here is from genome assembly GCA_031772625.1 of Pinus tabuliformis. NCBI lineage: Eukaryota > Viridiplantae > Streptophyta > Pinopsida > Pinales > Pinaceae > Pinus > Pinus tabuliformis. The sequence goes on from CM062805.1 coordinate 319,480,423, forward strand.
ATATAAGATCACTACGCGATATGAGGACTGGATCAATCCTACATCAGATGGATGAATTACGTGGGATAAAGATAGCTCCTGCACTTGAGATTCTATTGAAGAGCTTGAGCATTGATAGAACATATTACTTGAAGTCTCTTCGCTGCATTGTAACATTTTGACCAAATCACTTCGATGTGTATCCATGGAGGTAAGAAATCTACCTCATTATGATGGTTTAGATGACGTTAATTTATGTTTGGATAAGTTTGAAAGGGAGGTGCCAGAAGAACATTGGTTTGAGGCACTAGATTTGGTGTTGCGCACTATGCCTGCCTATTGGTGTGATACACATAATTATAGTTTCACTGATTGGAAAGACTACGGGCGAATGATGAAGCTAAGGTTCGGGTACACCAACACACGTATCACAAAGAGATATACTGGAAAAGATGTTCCACGTCAGAATCTCGCTCGTTGGACTAAATCTTGGGGAGAGGGACCTTAGCCTAAATGGGTGCACATCTTTTTTCATACTTTGGATACCATTCTAATGAATTGGTACCTGGAAAGAGAGCTATGCCATGGAACACTTGAGTGGGATATCCTCAGGGAGAGTTTCTTGTTAAGCTTTAGCCTTGAGGATGGCTTCGAATGTATTGATGGAGTGCTCCAAGAAATTAAGGTTGTGATATTTAGAAGGCCTAAGTACTTGGTAGAATGGGTTCAACCAGACTGGAATACGCAGATGCACCACCATATGTTGAAGAAAGACGTGACATTCTGCTGGGATGAAGAGTGTCAAAACAGTTTGGATATTCTGAAGAAAAAATGGTCACTGTGCCCATTCTAGTATTCCTAGATTGGAAAAAGGAGTTTCATGTGCATGTGGATGCTTCTTGTATAGTGCTTGGTGCGATGCTAAGCCAACCAGGTGAAGGAAATATTAATCATCCTATAGCGTTTACAAGTAGGAAGTTGTATAAGGCAGAGAAGAACTACTCAACTACAGAGCGTGAGGGACTAGCTACGATATACGCGCTACAAAAATTCCAACACTATCTGTTAGGCTCACACTTCAAGATGTATACAGACCATTTTTCTCTAAAATTCCAGGTCAATAAGCCTGTGTTGTGGGGGAATATATGCAGATAGATGTTTCTCTTTCAGGAGTATGATTTTTGGTAATTGTGAAGCCTGGATGATTGAATGCTAGTCTTTGAACATCTCTCTCGTATTGAGTGTGGTGAAGATCCTACCAGCTTGGAAGAAGGGTTGCCTAATGTCCAACTCTTTGTTGTTCGTGTCGCAAATGATCACTTCACTGACATAATCCAGTTTTTAACTATTGGCATAGCCCCAAAAGGATATTCTACACAATAAAAGAAGGATTTAGTGGTTCATGTGGTGGATTTTTCTATGATTGCTGGACACCTATATAAAATGGGCTACGATGAGATACTTTATTGATATGTCCCATAGTTTGAATGACAGATCATCCTCGCAAGAGAGGAGAGAGGAGTGGCAGGAGACCACTATACAGGAAGAGAAACCACCCAAAAGATCTTGCGTGCAATATTGTGGTGGCTAATGGTGCATAAGGATGAAAAAGCATATTATAGGGCATGCGATGGTTACCAAAGGATGAGGAGACCATCGTGGAGGGATGAATTATCCTCGAATCCAAAGATACCTTTGTAGGCATTTGATAAGTGGGCGATTATTTTGTGGGTCTGATCCAGTTGCTAGGAAGGAAGACTAGAGCACGATATACTATTACAACCACTGAATACTTGATGTGATGGGTGGAAGTGCAACTAGTAAAGGATAGTACTGCAGCTACTGCTACAAAGTTTATTTTTGAAAATATCCTCTCCCAATTTGGCTGTCCTAAGATATCAATGAGCGATACGGGTACACATTTCTTAAATGAAACGATTGTCGCGATGCTTGAATAATTACACGTGTATCATCAAAAAATGATTCCCTATCATCCTCCAGCTAATGGTGCAAGTGAAGCCTTCAAAAAAAATCTTGGAGAGTGCTCTAACGAAGGTTTTCAATGCAAAGCGAAATGACTTGGATTTAAGCATACCAACAGTCCTATGGGCATATGGAACTACTTATAAGAAGATGACAGGCAAAACCACGTTCGGATTGGTTTATGGGAAGGAGGCTATGATGCCCATGGAATATATTGTGTTGATTTAGTACATTGTAGCACTGACTGATATGGTTGATCGCAAGACCATGGAGGAGCACCTCGCGCAGCTAATGGAGTTGGAAGATGACTGATTTTTAGCAAGATTTCACCAATAGGTGCAAAAGCAGTGTGAAAAGGCATGGCACGATTGACATATAAAATAATGCACCTTCCAGGTTAATGATTTGGTCTTGCTATATGATAGAAAGTTTATGAAATTTTCAGGAAATTTTCAAATGCATTGGCTTGGATCTTATGTGGTCAAGGAAATTACAAATGGTGGCGCAATCCAACTCGTGAAACTGAATGGAGAATTGTTTCTAGGAGAAGTCAATGGTAGTTGATTGAAGTTGTACAAGGGTGATCCCACCCCTGTACAGTGATTATATGATGCCGAGATAGTCTTAGTACCCTAGGTAGCTACAAGGAAGTTTAGGATTATAAACTACATTGCTCAAAAATTGGAAAGAAGTAAGGACGTTGTGCGATGGAATAAAGAAGGGTGCCAAGGGAAGCTGTGCCATGGAGGTTGGTGCCATGCTACTCGGTCAAAAAGTAGTCGTTGGGTGTATTGTAGCTGATTGGATGGAAAATCTTCCATTAGAAGGAGCAGGGAGGGCATATTTATGGCGAAAATATTTGGAAATTTTCATCCAAAGATGCATTTATGACATAAAATTGGAGAGAATAGTTGGATTTGAATTCGAACTCACCTATAAATCTAGTAGGCTGGCCAAGCTAATAACATTTTTCATCTTGAAAATTGAGTTTGAGTATTTCTACCTTGTGTTGCACCAAGAGCTGAATTGTATGTCTAACCCAGATTGGTACTAGAACTTCTCAAGACCCGGATTAACTAACATCACCGAGGATTTTCATAAGGCCTTTCTAGCTGAAATCACTGTCACTCCCCTTGAAACTGAAGCCTCACCGTCTGCTTATGTACCACCACCTATTTTTATTAGGGTTCTAACTCTAGTGCCTAGGTCTCCCAGACCTAAGCCCTCTGCCACTGATAAGAAACAAAAGAAGCGCAACAAGTTCAGATTAAGCAACCACCACGAAAAAACCACACAAAGATTCGCCAAAAGGGGAAAATGGAAAAATAACAGTAGTCACATCAACCCCTTGATCTCAATGAAGAAGAGCTTCATGGAGGCATCAAGGAGATGGACATCGAAGAGGGTGAGCCTATGACTTGTCTCTGCATGTACATCCCACCATGTAAGGGCAAAGCCAAGGTGCCTAAAGATCTGGACAATGCCAAATTCATTGTTTCCACACCACTACTACTAGAGAAGGTGGTGCTTGAGGGCACCTGTTTGGGGCGCATTCCATCGATAAAGTTGGAGGATTAGGACTTGGAAAACAATGAGAAGTTCCCTCAACTTGCACCAACTAAATATTTGGAAAATATATTCTATGGGGAAAATGGAGTCACACGACTGGAGCCGATGAAGTGGGTTATGCGAGTTGAGAAAGTGAACCTGTTGAACTTGCTTCGCGTGCCACATTTCAGTCGAATGATCATTAAAACCATTTGTGTTAGACAATTTCTCACTCTAGTGCACGATGGCTGTCTCTACCTAGGAGAACCCATCCCTATTACTAACATGCTAATCCACAAGATCACTTTGCTACCCTATCAAGGTATGGATCTAGCAGAGGCCCTTAGAGGGAAAAAAAAGAAAAGCAACTCGCAGACCAAATAAAGAGCGAGTTTGGATTGGTGAAGAAGTCATGTGGATATTCCATTTGCTCCATTATAGATAAAGAGGTGCAGTTCATCACATAGATCTTGGCCTATAATATTAGGCAAAAGTGTCATGTAGATGAGGTTCCCATGCTAGTGATTTCATTAGTTGCATAATGTGCTAAAGGAGTCGAGTAGAACTAGGCTCAAAACCTCTATAAAGAGTTTTTGGCAAACTATCACGAAGCCCAGGATGAGGGAAAGGCATTCCATTATTCCTGGTTATTATTGTTAATAGTACTAGTAGCATGGAGGATGCCGGAGGACATCCAGTTTCCTCTACAAGACCTAGACCTTCTGGAGGTAGTGAACTTCTCTTCACACTAGGTGACCAAAGATGCAACGTTGGTCATGGAGACAAATATGTTTTGGGTACTTGTAAAGATGGATCTCTACATGGTAATCAACCAAAGCTGAGGCTGCCACCTACTCTATATGAATAATTGGAGCCTTATGTAGAATTCAAGGTGGGTTTTCACACTGTCTCTATTCGTGCACGATGAGGTCCAAAGAAAGTCTGGTATAAGTTACCTTATCTTGTGGATGATGCAAATTTACAAGGAGATCATTGGTAAATGGTTAGGGGATTGGCTGGTCCCATAATATCCAGGCATTGGAACAAGTAAGGTCGGGAAGGTACCTCTGTGCAGACCACAGTAGCACAAAAAAAAAGAGGAGGCAAAGCAGGCTGCAACTCAAGAGAAAGTTGTATAGCAGAAGGAAGCTACTACCAAGGAAGTTGCTACTAAAGCAATTGCTGACAAGGACTGTGCATCCAAGGAGATCACAATGGAAGTGGCGGAATCTGACTCCCAACATACTTAGGACTAGGAGGAGTCAAATATTGGAAGAGGTGGGGGTGAGGGGCTAGAAACCCCCTTTGTGTGTAAGAAGAGGCCGAAGTAAACAACATCGAGGCCGTGAAAGAAACAAAAGTCCACCAGATTCTCTCTGGTGGATCCGCTAGTCCTCACTTAGGGAACTTAGATGATATTGGAGATAAGGTCCATGACATGACCACAGAACTATGGACATAGCTCGAGCAGCAGTACCAGCAGGTGCTAGGAAATGTATAGAAGGATCTCCGTGACCTGTAGATCTAGATGGGGTGACTCCAAGTGAGTGTTGGCTAGGCGAGTAGGATTCTGGCGAGCCTGCAGCAAGAAAGTGCGAGAGTCCTAGATACAGATAAAAATCTGGATCTCAGAGTCATTCAATTATCGGACAAGACCCTGCGTACCCAATCAGAGGAAGAAAACACCCAACTATCACAGATCAAGGATTTGGGTGTCAATCTCATGGCACTCCCTATCCAGACCCTACACGAATTGCACCAAGGTGTATCCAATGAGCTGAGGGTAAGGAAGAAACATGTGTTATTTGTGATTAATGAAGTCAAAACCAACAACCAACAAATATTTGTAGAAAAGGCATAGGCATGGAAGGAAAACGACGAACTCGCTACGCACAACCAACAATTGGAAGCATTGATTACACATGGATGTAATGCACTACCTGAAATCAATGGTTTTGTAGAAGCAATTAGCAGGAAAGATACACAAGTTGTTTGGGGTGGTCTTGGAGTCAAAGGATGAAATTGGTCAAGCCTGATTTGAACTACAATTCTAGATTTCAGAGTTGCAATTGAAGTTGCAACCAAAAGATACGCCAGAGGTCTGGGAACAGCGTGGCACAACGATCAAGGAAGGTATGGCCACATTGGATGGAGTAGTAAAGGACTGCACAGACTTATTCGAGCCGACCATGGAGATCTGGACATCTCTATAGGAGGATCCTATTATGCAGAAGATCTACACTAACCTTAGGGAGAAGCAGCAATATGTTAGGTCCCTATAATACTAGTGTTTTCCCCATTACTATTATCGTTGTATCCCTTATTGTTATTGTTGTGCCCCTGTTGTCCCCATATTGTTATTATTGTGCCCCATAGAATCCCTCTATTTTTATTTTTGTGCCTTTATATTATTATTTTTAGGTTGGCTTGGTGATATTGTTGTTAGTTCCAGTCTTTGCAGCCTGTCACCAGGGATCAACATGAGCTCTTACTATGTCTGGTTTTGTTAGATGTTTTGCACGTGATGTTTAGCATAGAACATGTCACAAATGTGTCCATCAAAAGAAGGTCGGGAAAATATTTCCAACAGTATATCACACTCCTGTAACTGGCTCCTGGATTAGAAGATATGATCTAAATGAATGAGTGATTCTTGGTTATGCATGTTTTGAGGTCAGTTGCTGCACACAATGAAAACTTTAGTACAAAATCAGTTTCTAAATTAATGGTAAGGAATTTTTCAAAAGTGAAAGAGGTTTTTGTTCACCACATACCAAATAACAAAAACCCCCTTCAGTTTATGCACAGGTTCTACTATGTGGGAGATATATAGTGTTATTTGGAGCCTACATTAAAACAAAGCAAAATTTTCATATTTTTTACTGTTTTAGTCATTTTACTGCGGGGTCATTTTACAATATATGGAAAGTAATTTTACAAAACCCAAGGACATTTTGTGAAGTGCGAGCAATATAACAAAAACCTCTTTCATTTTACTCACATGTGTCACGAATTGGGAAATGTGACTAGATCTTTACAACTCATTTTCACAGCTTTAAATTTTTAATGATTTTCTGTTTTAGAGATGATTTTGTGGAACAGATTTCGAGCAACTGGAGATGAATTTCCTAAATTTGAGAGAGGCTTCTCCAACATGAACTTATCTACAAAAACCTCTTTCAGTTTTGTAACAGGTGCTATGGTTTAGGAGATACGAGTTCATCTTCAACACCTATTTTCAGAAATTCGGCCCAAGTTTAATGTAACTAATTCTATTTTGAAGAAAATGGTTGAGCTCAATCCCTTAGTACAAGGATGAGAAAATTTATATATTTTATGAATTTCATAGTGTAGGGGTTGGGTTTTGGTAGAAGGTTGGACTTTTCAAAAAGCCTTGAGCTTCATTGTACATTCATATCGGCATTTTGGCTAAGGAATTGAGACCAGGGTTTGCAGCACTCTTTGGGATCCATGCGACAATTTGTCTTGGTATAGTTTTTTCTTTTGTAATTGTGAATTTTCTTATGTGTTATGTATGCCATTATCTATCTTATTTCTTCTTAACTAAACAAACAAGAGTGTAAGTAGAATCCACTGAAATTGCAGTGCTCTACTTGAGGTTTGCTTTAGTTTCTTGATGTTTTCAGCTGTTTGGAGAGGATCCATGGCTTCTCTTGTCCTATTGAGCTCCTAACCTATCTAATCCTTCCATATCACTCAAATTGAAGTGCCAAAAACAATTTCCTACCTTTCCCCAATGAGATCTTTACAAGACTGAACCTCAATCCCTGCACCCAAAATATGCTTTCCCATTTGAGCCAACAAAAACATCATTTCATTCAATCAAACTCTTTTGCACATATACCTAGCCTAATATAATTATTTCTACCAGTCATCTCAAGCCCTCATTGATCATAATTTGCTGAGATTGATCCAGAGAGAGCCCTCTCCCGACCTAGTAGGGCTAGCTACCAGGCTGAGTGTGGTTTGATGTTGGCCCTAGATCCTACCTTTTTAGCCTGAGGTAAATCTAGGCACTAAAAATTATGACCCCTTAGACTCCTATATATAGAAAGGAAGTTTTTTCATTTGAATCATTCAAGAATTGTTCATTTGTGTAATGTAAAGGAGGTTTCCCGCTCGAAGAGGCTGAATTCTAAGGCATTGATCTATATTTTCTATCTTTTTGTAAGTTGGTTTCATAACACAGTAGTTAGATGAAATAAGGTAGATTGTGTGCACTTTGTCGTCGGTCTAGCGGTTCGCGTGCTTACAAGGTGGTAAGAAACTACAGACGAAGATTGAGGAGCTACACCAAAAAGAGGCCATTCTAAGGGCCAGGACACAACCTTGGATGGACGAAGCCAGCCAGCTCACTTTGTCAATTCAAAATAAGTTAAAGGGTATCCAATAGACACAAAGGACAATAGATCTTGCAGTGGAAGACCCTACTATAGAGAAGCTTGTCGAGGAAGTATAGTAGCCAACTATGCAAGGCACAATTGACTTTTGGGTTCTGAAGATAGAGTTTCACGAACTCTAGGACAAGATTGTAGTGCCAACTGAGTGACTGGAGGACGAGTCACAAAATTTTGTTGGGGACATGTTGGGAAGGGGCCCCTGGGGTAAATTTTGGTAAATTTTGTATTTTTGTTTTGTAAAGATGTAAGGTTAATGTGAAATGTGGAAGCGGAGCATGAAGCTAGTCAAAGAAAAATGGGCTTTAGTCCCTTAGGTGGGTAGGTGATATGAAGGCTTTGATACCCACTCATGGTGTGGACCATGGTATTGTTAAAGAAAATCTATAAATAGAAGATTCATAGCGAGTCTAAGGAATAATGGAAAATTGATAGAAATATTTGTAAGGGAAAGTAAGCTAAGGCAAGAAAGGTTTGTTTCTTGTACATAGGTGAAGGGGAAGGCTCCTGCACGGAGACCTTGGTAAGTCCACAGGATGAGTGCTCAATACCCTCCAGATGAGTGCGTAGAGAAAAGAAGTCTGTACTTGAATGATCATATCTAAAAAATAATTTTGAGCCAATTCTTGTGCATTTGAGTATTATTTCTTACCTCTGGAAGTTTCTGTATTTTCACTTTATGGTGTAGTTTATATGAATTAATGAGTATTTGGTGTGCGAAAGTAATAGATCAATACTCTTTATGTATTTTATGAATGATTAAAGGCCTTCGCGAAGATATGTAATTTGTTTAAGTATATTACTGTAATTATCTATTTCATAAGGGTTAAGGTTGGCGAAGATAGAAATAAGGTCTTGGAACCATAGGAACCTATCACATTGACCCTTGGATGTAGAAACCTAGTTCTGTCATCCCCCAATACTACTTTGAGTGAGACTCTATCCTATTCTACACGAGTTTTTGTCGAAAGGGCTAGTAGTTAGGGTTTTTTTTTGTTGACGCAGCTAATGTTGAACCTGGGTTAGGCCCCATCAAGCTAGCAAATCTCTAGAATGGGGTGAAACTAAATAGTCCATGGCAATGTTACAATAAGTTATATTTCATGAAAGCCTAATAACTCTTTAAAACATAAATGTTTCTTATCACAAAGTATGTACTTTTCCATCCTTTGTGATTAGAGCTTTATAGCATATTTGCCAGTTTGGCTGTACTGGGTAGGATAGTCCGAAAGAAAAGTTGGGAGGAATATTGGTATATATTTTCATTATACACAATAAATCCATAAAACATGAAAATTTTAGTTTGGAATATATATTTATCCCCAAGGTGATTAATAAGTGAATTTTTCCTAGTTTTAATAATAACTTTGTTTGTGAAAAATTTTCTCCGTGCAGTTTCAACCATTAGTTGAATATGCAAAAAAGGTTGCTTGTGGGTTCTGCTTGTTGTGATTGTTTGTATGATTCCTTCTTAACTGCAATATTACTAAGTCACAGTGGTATATCCCTTGTTGATAACTACATATGCATTGACAAAACATTTCTTTGGGTATCGTGCAGGCTAGACAAGAGTCATTTCAATCTATCACAAGACCTTATTACAGAGAAGCAACTGAAGTGTTACTAGTTTATAACATCACAAGGTATTTTTATCTAGATTTATGATGAATTGTTCAAAACAAATTGTTTAGGGAAAGTTATTTCAGTTTATTTAATAGAAGTGAAAAACATACTTTAAAATATGTGCTATAGTATGCTCTGTGTTGGGATGCCATTTCTTTATACTTATTTAATAGAAGTGAAAAACATACTTTAAAATATGTTCTATCGTATGCTATGTGTTGGGATGCCATTTCTTTATACTTGGAATTCTTGTATTCAGTTATCACATTTAAAAATCTATCATCATTTTAGATAAAATAACATATATTTACCTTATTTTCATATTCCATCTTCCATTAAATTCAATTTTTGAACCGACATTTGTCTTCAACATGATTTCATGATAAAGAAAGAATGCAACCATTGTTGGATTTCCTTTGAGCACACAAATACCACAACCATGTCATTTTTTTTCCTCGGTTAATATATTGCATCATTATGTTTGATAATTAATTCATTATTCTTCAATACATAATAAATCTCTATCAAATAGAAGCGAAGGATGGCTTGACTATTTTACAGATATATAATATGAATTGATTAAAAATTTAGAGGGCTATTTTGATTCACATCTTTCTATTTCATTTCTTTAGAGAAAAATAAATATTCAAATACAAACTCAAATCATATCAAACTAAAATAGAGAAGCCTAATTACAACGATGTTTCTCTCTCCACTACCTTGTAATGACATCATTTTTTTAAATTATACTTGAATTTCACAGATAATAACCTAGATTTATATATATATATATATATCTTTTAACACCAATTTGACATCACGATAAACATATGAATATCCCATTAAGTATGACCTAAATATCATTCAAATAATATTACCTTTAGCCTCAACATGTGATAGAGTAATTTATCAGGTGTGAAGTTTTATTATAGGAATTGTTTCTTTGTTTTGGTTAGAAAAGGGTTTTCTCTTGGTTTTATGTGAACTTCAATTTATCATTTGTATCATGTTGATAAATGAGAAAGAATAATGTGTGACATTTATCTTGCATAAATTGATTTCGAATGAAAGGATATGGAGTTTAACCAAGATACAATCCACTTTGGTAAAGGAAGAGGAACATATTAAAAATATGCCTAAGAATACACCATATACAAAGTTTGAACAGAAGTAATATATGGCTTTTTCTTTTCGAGATATGATTTTTTTCTACTAAAGGCATCACAAAAATAAAAATATTTATATTAAAGGAATTGTTTGAGGACCTCATTGAGGTCTATTTTTCTGATGTCATATTTGATCGACACCTTCTCATGATAAGAAGGTTTCAAATATGAATTAATATTTTCTTGAAACAAATCAGATTCAACATTTATAGATATAAAAGATAAAAACAAATGTCAATTCCTTTGTTTGATTGCTACTTGACTCTGGTGTGGGCATATTACAAGAAATGGGATTAGAAAGAGGATGGGGAGACAATGAAGATCATATCTCAGATATGATTCATTTGATGTTGGAGATCCCGCATTAGGGGAATTTTGATGTATAAAATGGGCCTCCTAAGGAAATTATAAAATAATAGTGCAAATAATAAAATAAGATTAGATTACATCATCAAAATTTAGAGGGTAAAAAGAAAAAACTATCTTTTCAACTCGTATTTTCAACTTATCTTACTATGGGTTTACTCCAATATCGAGAAACAACATAATTTGAATGCAAAATTTGATTCCTCATCCAAGGAGTACCCATGTTGCATACTTTTGATGAACTCTACTACATGAAAAATGAGAAGTGCATGGAAAACGTGATTGAAAACACATTTTTTCATGTATTTCTCAATTTTTGTGTAGTAGGGTCCATCAAAAGTATGCAACATTGGTACTCCTTGGATGAGGAATCAAATTTTCCATCCAGTGAGTATTACCACTAGAAATTTAAGTAGAACGTTATGGAGATAAGTTGAAAACACAAGTTGAAAAATTAGTTTTATTATTTTTATTTTTTAAACTTTTTACCTTTTTACTCCAAAAGTGGTGAATCATCTCCCATGGTTGAAATCATCATCTTGAATCCTATTGGTTCTTATAAAGTTTATTTTGGTTTTACCTTTTTCTTAAGATGCCCATTTTAGACCTCAAAATTCCCCTAACGTTTAGGCGCCTGAGCCATCGACTTTGGAAATGTTTCTAGTAGGGATTCCTATGGTTTTTCATGTTGTGATTCTTTCACCTCACAATTATTTTGGGCAAGAAAATATTTTAGGAATGCCACACAAGACATTGATGGACATGTAACATATTTTTTGTAATTCCAATGTCCACTCCATGATATCCTCTCTTTATTGTTTGATTATATTTGAACATTTCTTTTGATTTTGTTTTGTATTTTAACTATGGAATTTAAAATAATTGGCATCATTTCCATTTAAACAACATCCAAAGCTTGAAGATGAAATTAGTATTACATGATATTGATTGAAGTTGTTTTCTGTTAAAATATTCTGATGCTTATTATAAAAGCTTACTTTCACGTTGTTATTTGAGCAAAGGTTGTCTATATACTTCACCAAGTTCATGTGTTAGATATTGAAATGTTGTTGAGAATAAAAAGACAAGATTTAGACATCATGCCTCACATTATTTTCTTTCACAAGTTATCTACAACCTGATAATTTTAAAATGTAACTTAGTTGGCGTGATTGTGCCTAAGCTTTCCCTGAAGGTTGAATACTAAGTTACTAAGGTGTTATTTTCTATGGTGAAGCTTTATTTTCTTTGTTTATATAGGTCATCTCGCAACATAGTGGCCACTATTGCCCAACTGAAGAAAACTTGTTCGAGTTTCTTTCTTTTATGGGGAAAAATCGCATTGACATTGTTTATGTTGAGGTATATTTCATATAAATCCTTTATAGTCTAATTTATTTTATATTCCATTATTCATCTTATTTAATGTCTTATACTTTGCATTGTATCTTCTTTCACTTTCAGAAAATGAACTCAGTATTGATCGTAAGAAGTAGGAATTTAAGAAATAGGAGAATAATAACATCGAAGTGATAAATGAAAAAAGAGAGAGAGAAGAGAAATGGTCTAGTGATATCCATAGATCCAATATCATGCATAAAACACACACATAGAGATTCATGATCAAGTCTTAAAAGTTGGTGAATTCACCTGCAATGCCTTGGAAACACAATGATAATGTTTTGAAGTGTTAAAACAATATTTCATCTGTAAATTGTAGTCCAACCAATATTAAGTTGGAAACTCATATTGTAATACTTGACATTTTATATAATATAATTTATGTGGTTAAAATTATTTATAGTTGCACTTGATATTATTTAGTATTGTAATTAACATATGTAACTTTGTGTTTACATATTATATGAACATGCACACTGTATGACATTTTTTTTTTTAATTTAGTCGCAAAATCATACTAATTAATTTGTGTTGATTAATAATGAACAAAAAATCAATATAAAACTACTAAATTATTAGTTTATATTGTTTAATTATGAACAAAAATAAAATGAATATATGACTAAATTAGTTGTTTATAATGATTTTTAATGAAAGTAATTGAAATAAATATAAACTACTAAATCATTCATTTATATAATAAATATGAAACTACCAGAAAAAGATGAATGAATATTGCGAATGATACATTTGTGATTACAAATGAAGACTAAATTTTGCATATATATGACTATTAGTAGCTAATTTATAGTATCTTATAACATGACTAAAATATAGTCATACTTCTTTGGTCATTAATTGGTTTTCTCAGGTGATCATATAGTAATATATTTTGTTGTTTATCTAGTCATTAATTGTGGCAATTAATGACTAAATCGATGACCAAATTTATGACTAAATATACTACTAGACAATAAAATTGAGACAACGAATTAACGACTAAGGTAAAAATGGTTAAAATTTGGTTGCGCTATAAGATACTGTAAATTAGATACCCATGGTCACTGACCAAGAAATGGTCATTTATATGCAAATTTTAGTCATTGTTTTAGTAACTAATTAGCCATTTTGTACTAGTGAATGGTTGTTGCAAATCTGGTAATGTGAGCACTAGTTCAGAGCATAGGCAATGTGTTAACTTGAAAAATAACTTCTATTTGGATCCATAACAAAATAATTTACTTTCACTTCATCCTCTGTGAGTTGAATCGAAGGCAAAGTGATAAGAGAGAATCCCAACACGAACTTGCGATACAAATTGGCAAGACAAAAAAAGGTGCAGGGATCTATTAGAGCAGTTGGGGTTAGCCAATCTCTAATAAATTGTATCTTGGTTGCGTCCACATGTACACCCCACTCATCAATGACATACCCTAAATATCGAACCTAGGTCATACCAAAAGTGCATTTCTCCAAATTGTCACACAATTTGTGCTATCACATGTTTTGGAGGACATGTCAGATATGGTCTATGTGCTCTTCCAAAATCTAGCTGAATAACAAGATGTAGTCCAAGTATACTACCATAAATGAGTTGATGAAGGGACACAAGATGTTTTCCATCCATTGCATGAAGGTTGTGTGGGAATTCATCAACCCGAAAGGCATGATCAACCATTCGAAAAGGCCCTCGTTATATTTTAGGGAAACCTTCCATGCATTAAAGGGTTCAATTGGCACCTGGTGATAACCAAAATTTAAATCAATCTTGCTGTAGTATTTTTCCCCCTTGAGCTGGTCTAGAAGGTCATCAATATGTGGGATTCAATACCTATTCCAAACAATGATGTTGTCCAACACTCGATAGTCAATACAAAGTGACTAGGTGTCATGTTTCTTATGTACCAACATGATTGGGATCCCATAGGATGATGAATTTGACCTGATGTGCCCTTTCTACAAAAACTGTTGAATCTTTGTCTTAATTTCATTGTTCTCTAGAATAAGCATCGATAGATTGGTCTGTTGGGTAGCGACACACCTTGGGTTAGATCAGTGGAGTGCTTGACCTAATAGTGCAGCAGTACCCTTATGGGTGAGGTGAAGATGGCCCTGTACTCCTCCATGACGTTATACATATGTTGTTATCATGTGAAGCAACCTTGTTTATAGGTTGTGGAGGTGGCCACAACATTCTTCTTTCTCTGTGGGTGAATCATAAGGAAGAAATAATTTATAGTCTAGGAAATTATCTTACTATATTGCCTCAAAGAGATCAAAGAGATGGAGGTAGGTGATGCTACCTTTGGTATCCTATATCAATTAACGTCCAAACTAATAATAAAATTGTGAGGCCTATACTCATACACAACATGAAACTTTCATAAGTATAGTTGGCCTAATAATACATCATAAACTTCAAGAAGAGAAACATCACACAATACCTCATTTGTGAAGGGCTTGATGTTGTAGGGAAGGTGGCACTACTGGCTAATGTAGAGATCCCGCCCTTGGTTAAGCCACCCTATGGTGTATGGATGTGGGTGTGGTGTGGTCGGTAGGCGAAACCGCTTCATGACCTATGCTGAAATGAGGTTCTTTTGGATTTTGTAATCGAAAATGAACTGCAACAGAGAAACCTTCACCCACATATATGAGTGGAAAAGTCCCTCCCCATCCTCTGGATCTTTGGGCTCATTATTCTAGATATCGGTTGTGGTAATGGTGGAACTAGGATCCAAATCAATAATCTAGTTCCCTTTGTCATTCCTCTCATCAAGTTGTCACTCAGAGTCCGAACATCCATCTAATTCAGAAGCCTTTAGCTCGGCCACTAGTGACAGCTTAGCTCAACACTCACTTGTGTTGTGAGTGGGGCTTTTATGTAATTCACACCATTTCCCTATGTCCTTCTTTGTCTTTGTGGTTTTTTTCTTTGCTTGCGGCTCCCCGAGATCGTCTTCGGTCGCCTAACCTTGCCTTCGTCCTTTCTTCTATGGTTTGGGGGTGCCCTTCCCTTGCTTCAGATTAACAAATCCAAAGTCAGGATTCTTCTATTTAAATTTATGCTTGATCTTGGTAGCATATCGATAGGCCACAACAAGTGAGGATATTTTCCATAACTCCATCTCAACTTGTATGCACTTGTGTAGACAACCATGGTACTTGAGTACCAAATTCTGCTCATAATTCTTGATACCCAACTTCGTGCAAAGTGTACGAAAAATATTTGTGAACTTCAACACGTCTTCGTCCCTTCCCTACCACAACATGGTCCACTTTATGTATTTATCTTCATAGCTCCCGACAAGGTAATATTGTTCCTTGATGGTGTCTCAGAAATAATTCTAAGTGGGTATGTCTAAAAGTAGTGAGGGTTCCCACTTGTCCTCCTTTTCATAGTAGGTTTCCCACCAGTCCTTGAAATGAGGAGTGGCTTTGAGGAGTTAAAAAAGTAATATTTTCCTGATTAGAAAATTAATGAACTAAAATATATCCTTCCTACTAATTTAACCATCTATCTACGGTGTTTTAACCTACCTAAACTTCAAATATGGGAATGTAAAAGTTGAATTGTACCTTAAAGGGAGTGTCACCTCCAAAGTGGTTGTTGGATGAAAATGCATCGCCTGTGGGTAGCCCACAAAAAATTTGAATAAAGTTTTCCATCATCACATTCCTTTATCACTCAAGGGCTTCCTTAAGAAATATTTTGAAAGGATCTCCTACTCCCTCATCTTTCTTTTCTTCTGTCTTGGGAGGTCATTGGGGTTTGCGAGGCTAGTCTTGCAAAGGTTCAACCTGTTCAAGCTTGAACTCCTTATACCCTAACCTTTTTGGGGACATGCAAAGAAAAATAGAGAAGAATTAGGTCACTCTAATACCACTAATCCAAACTTATGTAGTTATGAAAAAAATACATATATAAACATAAACATAGATATAAAGTAGAAATAAATTGTCATTTCGTTAATATCAAAGAACTAAGACATGCTTACAAGAAAAATGGAAATAAACTAGCTCGAGCAAAGGAAGCTTATCTCTGAGAAGATTTGTGGTAGCTACATGCCTCTCAATTATGTTATAATGAGGCTCAACGTCCTTTTTATTTATGAAAATCAAAGGGAAACCTTAAAAAACCAAAACCATAACCCCAGGACATGGAACACCAAGAGTTTGTGGGCCCCGTTGGGATTAATTTGGGTAGCCAACTTATAGAGGTCATAACTTGGTCATATGATATCTATTTGATGTGTATGATATCTCACCAAAAATATCTCTCTGAGCACTATAAGATTTGCAACATGTTTTATAACTTAAAAAAAAAAGCGTCATTTAGGGGGTTAGAACAACTCCAGAGCTTCAAGACTCGAAAAAGTGCTAAAAATAGTAAAGGCTACAATAATTAAGGGAATTGATGAACTCACTAGAGGTCTAGGTGGAATAGGCATGTGGCCACCAATACCCACTTGGATCAATTATATGAAAATCTATTTTTAGAATTGAAAACTTGAAAAAATATGTACATGTCAAAATATTTTATCGTGTTTAGGGCTTCTTAATTTTGTGATTAATACAAATCTATAGTGGTTTTATATCTCTATATATAGACCATATGTAATTTTTCATTGTTTAAATTGTCTTTTTGAATAATTTATTATTATTAATATTTTAAATTGAAAATTGAATGAGTTACACATTTTTTTCTTATTAAGAACTAACTAAATTATTTTACCTTTAATTATGTTTTCCTTGTGAGTATTCAAATATTTTAGTAATTAGGTTAGAATGAATATGTATGAACTATCTAAGAAATAGAAAAGTAGTTATGGTAATTTTATAATTATAGTTTCAACCACATTAAACTTTATAATATATATATATATATATATATATATATATATATATATATATATATATATATATATATATATATATATATATATATATATATATATATATATATATATATATATATATATAAAGTAAATCATTTTGCATGTAATTTCATATATAAAATTTTGCTACAATTTCACCAATACATAATCTATAATAAATATCATTTCATAAAGATAAACATAATGATGATGACCATCTAACAAACATAAACATCATTTAAAATACACATTCAAATTCACTAACATCATCGAACTAAATAAACCTACAATACATATAAATGTCATTAGCTAGCACACATATCTAATAATCTAATAAGGCATCATCATTGTGATCACATATAACAAAACACAAGCATTGTAATATAACATCATCACCACACACATCCTCAAATATACATCTCATGTCAAATAACTGCTATCACATATATGTCTATCTGTAAGCATATTAAATGAACATATTTAACATGACTTACAAATATACACATCAACACCAACATATAAATTAAGTACATCAACATGAACAAAACAAAATTTGGCATATATATATAAATGATTCAATTAACTACATCAAGTCAAATATATGATACAAAATTAGTAGTGCTAGCCAGGTCTATCGTAGAAGACAATACAATAGGAATAGTGACAGCTTGGTCTATAATAGAATATGATGGATGGTCAACCATCTCAACAGTCAAACTATGAGGTTGAGGAGAAAGTGGTTGGTCTCCTCTCTGAGAAGAAACATGAGGAAGTGGGTGATCATGAGGTGAATGATGAGGAGGCGGAGTACTACCAAAAGGATCACTAACACCCTGACCATTTTCCAATGGGTAGCAAATCTAGGTGAAAAGTATGTATCAAAAGGATCACTAGAAGGATCACCACCCTGATAAATAGAAGGATCATCTTTTGATCATCATGATCCGATGGGGTAGTACTTGGTGAAGACTCATGTGTATCTACCGCATGCCCATCCCTCATTGCTCATAGTAGCCTAATAGATTTATTGATATGATGCACAAGACTCATCATATTGGTTGACCAACCCCTCAAGAGCTTCAAGAACCTAGGATCTACCCTGATGTCTCAGTCGTCGCATGGAATACTCCCTCAACCAAAAATCTAGAGAGTTGGTCATAGTACTCCATCATGAATTTGACAACAATTCTACGTGGCCGCATGCCTACACCCATCCACATCCGAGGATGTGCCTCACCCACCGCAACCTCGGCCACCTAATTGAATATGCCAATATATGCAAAATATACATTACATAACAATACTTAAACTATTTCATTAAATAATTTAAAGAATGTGATAGAATAAATTTTAATCTAATTAATTAAGACAATAAAATGAAATTAGATTAATTTAAGGGAAAAACTAATAATATCTCTATCATCTATAGGTTCATCCGTTATGAAGAGCATGTTGGGACATTGTCATCAATCCATCCCCCCAAAAGGAAAAAACACCAAGACAAACATGCAGTCAGCCTCCTTGGCAAGTAGCCCCAATTCCTTGGAAAAAGTCCTTGTTGGATACTCCAATTGGACCCTCTTAAGCATGATATTATCCACATGTTTAGTTGCATCATATTGAATAGCCTAGGAGGGAAAAGGTAAAAAGTAGGCCTTTTCTCCAGAAATATATCAAACAAAAAATAAAAAATCTCTGAAGAAACAGGGAAGTTTTTCCTCCCATGTATCATAGAACAACATATATTATCTAAAGCCATATAAAACTACCACAAAAAATGGCAACCCATTTGATACATCATGGTCTATGCACCAAAGAATTGACATAAAACAAACAAGGGTAACTAATGTGCTTCCCATAACTAGTATAGCATGCAATGGTACTCAATAGTCAGAGGAACCTAACCTCCTCTACGCCAAAAGAAGTGATTTGTAGTTGTCCACGAGATGCTTGAAAATCTACTAGATGCATTAGACTATCCACAACATATCCCTTGAGAGTAGGAAAGATGAATCTTTGCTGCAACACCATGGGGGACATCAGGGAACTGGGGAATCCTCCCCTCTCCTCGATAGGTTAGTGATGAAATAAATTTTCTCCTTAGTGGGCTAATACCTCTGATCATGAATGACAGAAAAATCCTATTGGTGGAAATCCCACTGACGGATCAATTGTGGAAACAAACCAGAGTTCCTATTCATGGATGCAGCCTCCTCATAGTACTTAAGGAGACATACATTTCTTAATAGGCCTTGGGTCACTGTGGTAATGGGGTGAGGGTATACATATCTCTCCCTCTCTCATGCCTCCCATGGTCGAACCATATTGTATTGGTCTACCCTTTGATCCTCCTATTGTTGCTCCTCCCTTTGTTGATGTCTATGCATGATTGACATAAAATACATCAACCTCATCCATAAAGCATAATTTTTTATTATAAATATGGACATATAAATTTCAATTAAAAAAATTCATCCTTTGTGTGTCAAAAAAACAAGAATGCACCAAATATGGTGCACTACAAAAATAGGAAAGCAACACTGAGAGTCCGTACATTAAATTAACACACCCGTTTTAATATGCATACATACAAACACATTGGTTATTTTTATTTTTCAATGCAGTGCATTGACATCAGATTTTTCACGGGTACATAACCATAAACTTCTCAAATTGAAATGGAATGTTCAGGTAAATTAATGCACGTAACTATAATTTTTTAATATTATGTAAGTGATGCATTTGGTAAAAACAAATGCACTAGGAAGTAAATTTTACCAGATGCACCACTTTAAAAATTATAAATTTTCTAGGTGCATCTCAATTTAGCAAACACAATGACAAAACTACAGCGCATTAACTTGATGCATGGATTTACAATGTACCCTGTAAATTTATATGGTATACCATAATTGATGCGAGTTGAACTTGTCGAATAAACTACACAGGAACAAAAAATTCAAAACAATGGATTTTTTACCTAATTTTGAATTCTATTATTCTAAAAAATTAAAATAGACAGAAACATAAACATTACATGGTCATTTTCTCATCAGAGAGGCATGGTTTCCACATAAATGAAAAAATGAATTTGACCATTGTTTGAGAAAATTCAAAAGGCATGTAGTGACAAAGGATGGAAGTATGGCAGGCATGGGAAGCACCGACAATAGGGAACGTCAGAGAGGAAAGAGTAGCACTAGTGCTTGAGAGCTCTATAGCACTACAAATGGTAAAAATGATTTTTACGGATGGTAGTATTTTTTTTAATTTAATAGGCTTGTTATAGTGCACTTGAGTAACCACACCAATGTGTATCATTTTCTAAGCACAACACTATTTTTTAAATTAAAAAACCTATAGGAGTGCGCCTTATTCTTTATGCACTAGGGAATTTCAATACAAGAATAACACTAGTCTCATTTACATCTTGTAGCTGGCCATTCATATGTGTTTATGTATGCAATATGCTGGTATAGTTAGTATTCTCCATATATCCATTGAATACATAGATTATTGAGCATTGGTGGTCTAAAGCCTTGTACTATTGAGAGTGTTCATGCATTTCTTAAGTGAGAGTAAAGTTGAAATGGTTATCTGACTTGATCCAAACCATCATCAATTCCAATAGTTCTGAGAATAATATTGAAGATTATATGTTACCAGGCATCTCTAAGCTGCAACCATAGGAGAGTTTCTTGGAGTGATAACATAATTGACGTTATTGCCAAGGAGAGGAAACTGAAGCTCAATTTCCCTAGGAAATGACATAGATCGAGCTTTCATGATAGAAAAAGTCTGGGCACTTTTTCGGTTGTAATCATCTATCTTGGTGACTCCACTTCATAGTTTTGGCTCAGCTTGTGAGGCATACTCGGAGAAATCCTCATAAGCTACAAGCTAACCCAATACCTGACCCTGAAAAAATCATCAAAGCGAGAAAGGTATTACATAAAGGAGCATCAGGTTCACGTAAACCTAAACAATCTTATATATCTCTTCAAGAAAGGCCTGTAATAGGACAAATACATGTTGAGAGTATAGCATCTAATACTAGCAGTGAAGAAAAACTCTCAAAGATTCATAAAGCTCCTTATTCTTTAAGTTCTCCTTTTAGTCCTGTCAGTCACTCCTCAACCCTTTATCATTTAGACTTCCAGTACTCTTTTAGCCACCACAGCTATGGTAGGTCCACAACCACCTACTAAAATGGAAAGAATCATAGCTGCTAGGTATGGACCTCTAATACTGCCCACCCCTTTCAATGCCATGCCTACTGGAGAATATCATAAATATAGCCCTAAGTTCACTAGGACTGATGGTGTTATTGCTAAAGAACATCTTGAGTCATTTTATAGCTATGCTGATAATCTGGACATTAGTGAAGATGATGTGTGGATGAGAATCTTCGTCTAAAGCCTAGATGGAGAGGCTAGAAAATGGTTCAAAGAACTAACCGTCAGACCTATAGCAGATATTAAGGGTTTAGATGATGCATTTCTAAAGCATTGGGGGCATAAGAAGGATCTCCTCTACTACCACACTGAGTTTGGGAACTTAAAGAGAGAAAATGGTGAGTTTCTATCTGATTTTTATAAGAGGTTTAACCGTATGTACAGCAAGATACCGGCTGAAGCAAAACCAACTACTACCTCTGCTAAGCTCACCTATACCAGTGCTTTTGATTATGAATTCTGCCTATTTTTGAGGGAGTGGCGATGTGCTACTTTGGCTGACATGCAGGATGCAACCTTGGAAGTGGAATCAAACATTATGGCTATAGAGAAGCTCAAAGGAAATGTTGATAGAAGAAGACAAAGAGGCGAGTCTTCATCATCATCCGATCCCAAGATAGATAAAATGACCAAAATGATAGAGTCATTAGCCTCTGAAATCTCCAAATTAAAGGTTGAGCAACAACTTGGGAAAGGGAGAGTTCCTAATACCTTTTCTTCTAGAAATCCAAATCCAAATCCATATAGAAGAACTAATGAGCAGTTGCAGATTTTGCAAAGAAGCAAGGATGCCAATGAAAACCAAAGGGTGAAGGCCCCTTTTCAAAATTCAATCATGGAAGAAGAGCAGTTTGAAGAAGATTATGAAATCCATTGTCTAGAAGACAAAGGCAATGCTTCCTTTTTTACCTCAGCTACCTATGAAAAGTCATTATTCAATGACCAGATCAGCCAAGAGTGGGATGGTGACGTTGTTCTACAAATTGAAGATGAGAAAAGATATAATCTGAGGTCAAAGATGAATAATGCCAAGGAGGCTCCTATTCAAGGAGTTTTTGTTCCTACAATACAGTACGCTAATAAGCAGAAGCAACCAGCAGTTGATCCCATCATCTTCAAAGCTCCAGCTCATGAGGTGAGAGGCCTTGACAAGTCTCCTTATCCTTTCAGTTTCTAATCAGAAATTCAGAAGCTAAGAATACCTATGCCTCTGATTGAACTAGTGAAGAATGAGTTCTTCAAGAGATCCATCCTCGAGGCCCTTGAGCCTAAAACCATCCAAGCCTCCACAGACTATGTAAATTTGCAAGATGACAAGCCAACTGTTATTCTCGGCCTAATGATTGAAAATTGTGAAGACGGCTCCACATCATTCTATGTATCTCTGACTATTCATGAAAAATTCCTTCACAAATTACTATTGGACACTGGAGCCAGCCATAATCTAATGCCCAAGGCTGTCATGGATGAGTTGGGTCTTGACATCACCAAGCCTTATCATGACCTGTTTTCTTTTGACTCTAGAAAAGTGAATTTTCTGGGATTAATCAAGGACCTAGCCATCACTTTCTCTTAGTTTCCCACGAAAAGCATGATGATGGATATTGTGGTAGCAAATGCACCCCCCAAGTTTGGCATGTTACTTTCTAGAGGTTGGATCAAGAGATTAGGTGGATGATTACAAAATGATCTGTCCTATGCTACTGTCCGAGTTTTCGGAGGTGAGAGCAGGAGATTATACAGAGAAGGTCACTTGGCTTATATCATCAGCAATGAAAGGAATCCGACTAATCATCCTATCTATTCTGTTGAAATTGATTTTGGAGTCTGTATTTTTCATATTGAGGGATCCCAATTAGCTTCCATGCAACTTAAAGAACTAGTTTTCTAGATAGTTGAGGAAGAAGGCCCACAGATTTGGGACATGTTCTTTGATGGGGCTTGCTCTAAAGATGATGTAGGGGTTGGTGTAGTCCTTGTGTCCCCCACACAAGAATACATTCATTTATCTTTCAAATTAACCTTTCAGGTCACAAATAACATAGTGGAGTACAAAGCTTTGATTTTGGGCTTAAGCGTTGCTAAAGAAATGGGTATCAAAGGCCTGAAAGTGTTTGGAGATGCAGACCTCATCATTCTGTAGGTCAATAAAGTGTTCCAAGCAAAGCATCCAAGGCTGAAAGCATATAGAGATGAGGTATGGAGGCTCAAGGATTCTCTTAATAATTTCAGCATTTCTTATATTCTGAGAATGAAGAACCAACTTGCCAACTCCCTTGTTGTGTCTGCTAGCACGTTTATTCCTCCTTTGCCTCATAAATTAACGTATGAAGTTCAGGTAAAATATAGACCATCTTTGCTTGAAAATGTCAAATACTGTAGAGTTTTTGAAGACGATGAGGAAATTAACAAGTTTTTACAAGTCGTTGAGGAATTTTCTAAAATTTACATCGATCAAGAAAATGAAACCATGGAATAATACGGCTAGTCCATGCTAAAGGATGAGATCAGCTGAGGAAGCATTGTCCAGTTGCCTAGTAATCATATACTAAAAGGATTGGTGCCTCTAGAGAAGTTGTTCGATCATAACGATGTGCCTTATAAGCCTGCCAAAACATAAATTGAGTTTGATGTTTGTAAACACAATATAGGGAGCCCAGCCCATCCGAAATACATCAATCTATCCACTCATTTGTCTTCTACACATAATTCTGAGTATTGCACCCTCATGAAGCAATTCATTGATAATTTTTCCTGGGAATACAGTGATCTTAAAACCTATCATACAAACATCATTCAACATAAGATTCCACTAGAAAAAAACACCAACCCTTTCAAGCAGAAATTAAGACCTATTAGCCCTCTCTTATTACCTTTGATTGAGAAAGAGATGAAGAAGCTATTGGATGCCAAAATCATAGTTCCCCTAAGGTATTCAAAGTGGATAGCTAACCTTGTGGTAGTAAGAAAAAAAATGGGGAAATCACGCTTTGTGTTGACTTCATAAATCTGAAAAAGTCCTCTAAAAAAGATAACTACCCCCTGCCTAAGATGGAACACTTATTGCAAAGAGTTTCAGGGGCTAGAGTCATGTATTTGTTAGATGGATTTTCAGGTTACAATCAGGTTTTTGTACATCCAGAAGATTAGGAAAGGACTGCCTTCACTACTCCTTGGGGCACTTTCATGTACTCCAAGATGCCTTTCGGACTCATGAATGCTAGGGCTACTTTTCAAAGGGTCATGGACATAGCCTTTGTGGGAGAGAAGGACAAGTTTGTACTTATTTATCTTGATGACATAATAGTCTTCTCCAGCAGTCATAAAGACCATTTACAAAATTTGAAGAAGGTCTTTCTACAGTGCAGATAGTTTGGAATTTCAGTTAACCCAAAGAAGTTATAGTTTGCTCTAGGAGAAGGCAAGATTTTGGGACATATTGTTTTTGCTGAAGGTGTGAAGATTGATCCAGTAATAGTTCAAGCAATTCAAACATTTTCCATCCTAAGATCAAAAAGGGACATTCAATCGTTCCTCAGTAAGATTAACTTTGTAAGGAGGTTTATTCCAAACTTTACAGAGCTAGTAAAGCACGCCACTTCCATGCTGAAGAAAGGATCAGAGATAAAATGGACAAATTCTTCAAGAAGCTCTTTTGAAGCCACCAAGCAAGCTATCATGGAAGATCCCACTTTAATCAGCCCAGATTTCAGTAAGGAGTTTTGTATCTTCTCTTTTGCCTCTTATGATACACTTGCAGTAGTTCTGTTGCAGAAAAATGATGAAGGCATAGAACACCCCATGGCCTTTTCCAGCAAAACTCTAAGGGATGCTAAACTAAGGTATGACCTTATTGAACAAAAAGCTTATGCTCTCATAAAATCTTTAAAGGTATTCTGAATTTATATTCTGCATTCCAAAGTGGTCACATATTTACCTTCAGCCTCAGTAAATGATGTCTTAACTCAGCTAGATATAGATGGAAAGAGAGCTAAATGGATTGCAAAATTCATAGAGTTTAACATACAGGTCAAGCCCACTAAGCTTGTCAAAGGACAGGGCTTGGCTAAACTTATGGATGAAGAAAATTGTAGTTTCTTAGACATAAATTGCATGGTTCTAAATTCAGATGTTGAGTAGACAGAGTGAGCAGCAGAAAAGCAAAAGAAAAATCAGTCTTTGGCTAAAAATCTAGCCACCTATGAATGGTATTCTAGCATAGTTCATTTTTTGCATAAGCTAAAAGTCCCTCGAGGGCTTAGCTAAAGTTAAGCCCAGGCCATTAAACTCAGATCAACCAAATTATGCATTAATAAAAATATTCTTTATTGGAAAGACCCATCAGGAATCCTCTTGAGATGTCTAGATAAAGAACAAGCTATGGAAGTCATACACCAGTTCCATTCTAGCATCTGTGGAGGGCATCATTATTGGAAAACCACAGACCAAAAAATCCTGAGTGCTGGGTATTATTGGCCTACTATATTCTCTGATCTTTTTTATTTTGTGAAATCTTGTGACAAGCGTCAGAGGTTTGTAAGAAGACAACAGATAAAATCTCTGCTCTTGAAGCTAGTGCATGTTAATGGCCCCTTTCAACAGTGGGGTTTTGACTTTATAGGTGAGATCAACCCACATTCCAGTGGCCAACACAAATGGATCTTAGTAGCCACTGATTATTTGACCAAGTGGATTGAGGCTATACCCACTAAGAATGCCAATCATCAAGTTGTCATAAAGTTTTTGAATGAGAATATTTTCACTAGATTTGGTTGCCCAACCAAACTAGTCATGGATAATGCAGTAGCTTTCAAGGAAGAATAATTGGTGGACATGATTGAATCCATGGGAATTCATGTCGTGCATTCTACCTCATATTATCCTCAAGGCAATGGCCTGGCAAAATCATCTAACAAGAGTCTGGTAAGGGTAATCAAAAAAATATTAGAGGACAACAAAAATAGTTGCGATTCCATGTTGAAGTTTGTGCTATGGGCTGATAGAGTTACCATCAAAAATTCAAAATGGAATTCTCTATTTACGCTGGTTTATGGCACTGATGTTGTTTTCCCTATCCAACTAATTCTCCCTGTGGCTAAATTCTTGCAAGAAGAACAAGAAGAAGAGAATGACATAGTAAGAAGAATGAATAACCTGGTTGAACTATAGTAGATCAGAGAGAATTTGGTTGAGAAGTCAATGGCTCATCAGAAGGAAATCAAAGAAACCTTTGACAGGAAGGAAAAAGTGGACAATTTCCAAGTTGGTGATTGGGTGCTTAAATGGGATGCATTTAAGGAAAAGAAAGGTAATCATGGCAAGTTTGACTCCTTATGGACAGGTCTGTTTTTCATCGCTCAAATTCAACAAAAAAATACATTCGTTCTGCACAGTCCGGAAGGAGGAGATAATTT
Organism: Pinus tabuliformis; assembly: GCA_031772625.1. Taxonomy (NCBI): domain Eukaryota; kingdom Viridiplantae; phylum Streptophyta; class Pinopsida; order Pinales; family Pinaceae; genus Pinus; species Pinus tabuliformis. Next base: position 319,507,433 of record CM062805.1, read on the forward strand.
TGGTAGCCCAGTAAATGGGTGGTTCTTGAAACTTTATTGTGTTTAAGGCTTTAAGCCTTGTTATTGTAAATATTTTTTTTCCAGTTTTTATTTTCATTACAAAATAGACTCCATGCCCAATGGAGCACTACGAGGAAGATTTGATTTTGTTTTTACAAGAAAGGCATTGATCTGTGATCCTTGAAACCTCATAGGGAGGATTTCATCCCTAAAAGGAGCTAATGTTAGCCTTGCTAGAAAAAGGCCCAAAATTGGATCCATATATGCTCTTAAAGTCTCCAAATTTGTTTAAAATCATGCCAATGGATCCAAAAATGCTCTTGAAATCTTCAATATTTCCTCAAGATCATCCAAAGGTCAAAATAAGCACAAGAGGAGAGCCCTTGGAATGGAAGAAAAACACTATCGGGAGGGAAAAAACACTCCAAAACCATGTAAAAACTAGGAAAAAGAGTCAAAGCACATCAGCCATTAGATCTAGCCGATCAACAACCCAGATCTAAGTGGAAAACCGCAATCGGCACTACAGAGAGGATGACTTAAAGAAGGGGCGCAAGACATGATTGATCAGCAATCTCTGATGATCGTATCGGTGGGTCACATCGACAGAGGCACATTGGCGATTACAATGTGGGCATTACGATTGCAATCGGTGATTAAATGTGGAGTGTCAATCACACAGGCAGATCGACAGCCCACGTTACATGATTGGATCTCTATTGGAGAAACATTAAGGAGCGCTAACCATGGCCCAGTGCGACCCGATGACCAGACCAGACGACATTATATATGATATTTCATGAATTTTGAAGTCTGTGGGAAGGCCGGTTTTAATGTATTTTTGCATATTATTGTTATATAATGAAACACAAGGGGGAGCTTAGCAACGCCAATAGTGATGAGTCCTAGACCTGAAAGGGTTCAGGAACTAAATCTATAATATTTCAAGTTTTCCAAAGGCCAATTTTCATGTATTTCCCATGTTTTTCAAGGATTTCAAAATACAAAGGAATACAAAAGGACCCAGCCATTGGTGATATGCAACAACGCACCAAAGGGCAGACCCAATAGATATATACACCATGTTTAATGACTTTTGAAGTCTGAAAGGAATAGGTATTGGCAGGATCTTAGAATATATAGTGTTTTCTGTGTAAAATAGAAAATTCTCATTCCAATATTGCAGTGTTTTCTGTGTAAAATAGAAAATGCTCATTCTCAAGCATGTTAAAAGGAAAACAGAGGCCGAGAAGTAGCACAGTGCAACACAGCACGCACAACATAGCCACAACAATAGAGATCATGGAGCAGACAGTGTAGCTAGCCTAAAACAGAAATATCGTGGGCATCAATAGCGCAACACAACCTGAAACAAAATCTGTCATGAGGCATCAACAACGCAGCAAACTACCTAAAGCAGTTACTCTCTGTCAGAAGGAGAAATCCTCTGAGCCATGCTTGCCTATTCAGGGAACCAAACAGTTAAGGGACAGAGAGGATATATTAAGACTTCGAGCCTTTGAGAGCTCAGGAGCATTGTAAAAGGCCTATAAAATTCTAAAAACTAAATGTAGCAAAGGTTCAACTTCTGGAGATTGTTGCTACTCTGTTCCTTCAAGCTTCTCATCTTCATTCTAGCAATATAAGCTTATTTTTCTATTATATGTTCAATGTCCATTTTCTCTGTTGTTCTATGTTTGCACTTGAATAGGTTATTCATGTTTTCTATTGTGTCTAATGCCAGATAACTGTCATCTTATCTCTGCATTTATAAATTAGATTTGCAAGTCTCATTTACTTCCTGTAGTTGGCCATTCATATGTGTTTATGTATGCAATCTGCTGGTACAGTTAGTATTCTCCATCTATTGATTGGATCTATAAATTATTGAGCATTAGTGGTCTAAGGCCTTGTATTCTTGAGAGTGTTCATGCATGTCTTGAGTGAGAATAGAGCTGAAATGGTTATCTGACTTGATCCAAACCATCATCCATTCGAATAATTCTGAGAACAATATTGAATATTATATGTTACCAAGCATCTCCGAGCTGCAACCATAGGAGAGTTTCCTAGAGTGATAACAACATTATAGTGCCGAAATGGTGCAAATGAATTTTATGACTAGGATTTTTTTAATTTAACCTTTGTTTGGTGCTATTGAGAAGCATACGCATTGGTGATCTAGTTTGATCTAGCACATTGTTTTTATTTTTAATTTTAAACCTTATAGCCATGCACCTTGTTATTTATGCATCGAGTTGTTTCAATACAGGAATAACGCTGGTGCTTCATGGGAGTGTTGCATGGAAATGGTGAAAATGAATTTTACGACCAATTTTTTTTAGTTTAACCTTTGTCTAGTGATATCGAGTAATATATGTACTAGTGCACTTATTATAGGTAGCACAACATTTTTTTTATTATTCTATAAAAAAAACCTTGCGACGGTGCACCACTTTCTATTAAGCATTGGGGCCTTTAGTTCAACGAATGGAAACAATGCGTCTAGTATTATCAGTGTACCACTATTTTTAGGTTAAAAACCCCACAATGGTGCATCATATTGTTTATGCATCGGGGCACTCGTATATAGGTTTAGAACCAGGGCTTCATGAGAGTATAGCACCAAACTAGGAAAATTAATTTTACGACTGACATTTTTTAAAATTTAACCCTTTTCAATGATATCGAGCAGTATACGCACCGGTGCACATTTTGTACTTAACGCACCATTATGTTTTTACTTTTATAAAACTTTACTCTATCATAGTGCACCATATGTTATTATTCACCGATGCGTATTATTGTATCACACATGTGCATTAGTGTATTATAGACGCACTATTAAAAAACATCTACCAAAACATCTACTTGAGCAAGTCCACTAGTGACCTTTGCCACAAACATATTTTTGGGCTATTTTTATAGGGGCTTCCGCAAAAACCTCCACTAGAGAATATTTTCCTTGTTGTGTGGTTCCTTCTTGACTTTAGCTTCCATCGCTAATTATTTTATCCCTTGAAGGTCTTCATAAATCTCTTTGTAATTTATTGCGCAAGGGTCATTACATCCATTGACCCTTTAATGCACTCCTCATAAACCTGAGTAATGGCATTTTGTTATTCTAAATTTCCCTCCCTCAACTTTTTCTGCTCTTGCCATAATTGTCGCCCTACCTTCTAATTTTGTTCCAACATCACTTCCATTATTGCAAGTTTATCCCGTAGCTCTCTGGTTGCATTTAGTTACAACCACATCAAATCCTTTGAACCCAACTCTGATATTAAAACCTCAATCTACACAGAGGTAGCTAAGGGTTTATGTGTATTCCCTTCCTAGATTTCTACTACAACACTTGGGATCCTATACACCCTCCTTGATTGCTTGGTTGATGAGGCCATGTGGGTCTGCGATCAAGCTTGGTCTTGCGACCCAGGTGCCATAGAAGGCCTACCTATAAATTATGTTGTAACTGGAGAAAAAACCATTTTGGCATCCATATCCCTTATTAGCTATTGTAATTGACCATACTTGGCCTTAGTGGCATTTTCCATTTGGTCCCCAATGTTCTTGAAGTCATCCTCCATTAATACGGTCTAAACTGGGGATGCCCGGGTAGCCATTCCTAGCCATTATTGTATATGCGCTTCCCACAGTGCTCCTTAGTAATCTATTTTGCTTTGACTATGGTTTCCCTCTAGGAGTCATAGGTTCCTCTTATGGTTCTTTCTTTGAAACAACCAATGAATAGAATACTTGTTGATCTTGGCCTCAGGGGGTTCCATTCGTTTGTTCCCCAGTCGAGATTGTTTTGACATCAGCAGATCCTTCCTTTAAGGTTCTCCATGCAAGGTACCATGCATCAAATAACCCTGAATTGATTTTTCATTAAGTCTATAGGGTTGCTTCTTCCAACACATATGGGTCTCTTCATGGTAGAGCAAAAATTTGGCGAGGATTTACCCTAAACTGCACTGTGCCCTTATACTTTTTCATGCTCTCGGTAGGAAAGTGCAATGTTTCCTCAATTATATTCCTTATCACATCCCCATACAAGAAAAACACAAGAGCATTTGGATTTTTATGGTCATACTCATTGGAAGCCCACAAATTCTAAAATTCGGCCACTTCAATGGGTTTTGTTGGATCAACCACTGGTTGTAAATGTTCTAGACTTTCCCATTTTACCAACACTATCAGAATTAATAGGCAAGAATAATTAAATTCCAGGTTTAGTTCGTGAGTGTCCAAGTAGTATTTCTTGAATCTGTCAATAGAAAAGGAACTCATGAAAAATTCTCCCCCTTGGCACATTCATCCACCACAATAATGACTCCTACAGTCACCACGTTCACCTGGAACTTGCACATTAATTTACATTTTATGCTCTATACGACGAACTTGATACCTTGGTCAAGTATCATTGAAATTAGGAACCCTCACTTCCCCCTCTCAGTCTTATATGTTTTGGTCATAGTTGCAGTGAGATCCTTATCATTAACAAGTAGCTTTAAGTATCCTCCCTCCGTGGGGAGACCAGTAATCATGTGGATTACCTCGGCGATAATAGGTACTGGTTGGTCAATTCAGAAATATCCATCATGCACACATGTAATTAGGCACATGATAACGAAAGTTACCTCATCTTCCCATCCAAAGTTCGGAATATGAAAAAAATTTAAAATACTATCAGTTTTAACCCTTTTGTCCACTCCTACAGTTCAACACAGGCACATTTTGTGAATTTAGCACCATCTGCATATAATCGTGAAGGTCAAGATATTGGGAGGGATCACACAGATCATGGTCACAATACTTAATCTTCTCCCTTATAGTGGTAGAGGTGGCATTTGAACTATATACTTTGCTCCCATGGGTGGCATCATTGATGCCAGATGTCCTAATAATGACAAGATATACCTTGGCTCGTATTTGCAACTGACAACTATTATTAAATCTATTGCTTGTGTACTCTTATATGAGCTTGTATCCTTTGATATTAGCTTATATATTTTCTTCTTTGGGACAACCTTGTTTTTTACTACCTTCTTTTCCTTTTATTTTGGTAGCGACATACAACATTTCGTGTGCATCTTCTGGTCTTCTATCACTAGTCTTCTTCCATTTTGGTTGAACTTCTACTCCATCACAACTTCCAACTCTTCCCTTAACTTTCCTCTCTTCTTAACTCTCTCATTTATTTTCAATATTTCCTCCAACTCTTTGTGTATGGCCATCTCCTAAATTACTAGTATCACTTACCAGCGTGCACTCATCCACTTGTTCAACTTCACATTACCAAGGTATTAATTCTCGCTAATTCCCCTAATTGATACGAGATTTTGTCATTATAATGGAAATTTGTATGCCATAGGTGAATAGGAAAATTGCCTTTCCTAATCATGATTGTGATCTTCCTACTAACAATTTCCCCATACATCTTCAATCTTCCTCATAATTACTAGTTATTCACACAAAGTAGGCTCATACTCCAAAACGTATATCAACCATCCACAGATCCTCCCCCCCAATGCAGGTTTCTTAACCAATTAGTTTAAGGTAGAATGTTCTATATATATCTTCACTTTATTCCTAGCAATGTCCAAAATTTTAGAGGGTTTACACCATCTCTATCCCTTCCCTTTCTGTTAGTGTAATTATTCATTGTGCTTGATAGCTTTTGAATAGGAAAATAAATGGGGTGATTGACCTCTCCCTCCCCTGGATTAGCAAAGATCACTCCTAGTGTGATTGAAGAAGCATCGGCGTGAACATGAACTCCTTAATCTAATATGGGAATACAAGAATATGCATCAATACCATCTTTGATTCAAAGTATCCAAAGCTCTTTGGCATTCCTCAGTCCACTAAAATTCTATGCTTTTCTTCAATAACTAATCCATAGGTGCAGTGAAATTTCATATCCCTGTATGAACTCTTGATAATTTCCTGTATGTCCTAGTGTCGATTTTAATTGTCATATTTTAGTAGATGGTGCCAGATCCATAATGATGGTGATCTTGGCCAATTCTACCAACAACCCCTATTACATATGACTTGTCTTAGCAGGATACCAAAATGAGTGCAAAATATAAACTTCTTAATATTTAAATAACTCAATAGTTTTCTACACCTTTCTAACATCAAATGTAATTGACTTCTATGTTACAGAACTAGTGGGGAAGGTGTTATAGACATTTTTGGGCACTGCAACCCCAATCATAAATGTCCATAAACCAAGGGCTCTTAAGTCCCTAAAAGTGTTGTTCCAACCTCTAAAAGAGCAAGGTCAACTGATTACATCTTCTCCCAGAAGTTCTCCATGAAAAACTGCTCAGAACTGGTCAAAACTGGACCATCTCACCTGCTCCATTGTCAAAGTGCACTGCATCCCACTTAAATACACACGAGAGGTGCGATGCATCTTCAAAATCCCTTCTATGGGGTGCGATGGGCAAGAGTGGACAAATAGCAGGGTCAATCTGCAAGGTGGAGGATCATGGAGTCTTCCAGAAACTTCTCCTGTGACACTTGCCTCTCTACATTCACCCAGGGATGAGTAAGAGATCATGAATCTCCAAGTGGATTCCGAACTATCAGAGAGAGGAAACTAATCAAATCTCAAAAGTTGACTCACCCCCCTTGCAAACATCTATATATGGATCCCTCATCCTAGAGATCCAGAGGCTGGAATTTTGTATCTTGTAAGGAAGTGCTGCTGGTTTCTTGGTGTAATATCATAGTGTTGGGTGATCTAAGCTTTTCATGAGGTGAAGAAGGGCTTTCTTGCTGAGAGGATGATGCTGGGTCAGAACAATTGGTTGTAATCCTCTTTGCTATTCTTGATTATTAATAAAGCTATTCAAGTTTTCCTCCACATTCTTCTATGATTGACGATATATGCATTTATGTGGTCAATATATATCTAGTTGTATATTGCTTATGATAATAGATCTATGTTCTTGGATAGTGTTATGCTGCTTTGATTCTACAGGTTCTCTTTGAAGCTGGGTAGATGAGGAAGCGAGTGGCAAAGATCTATCAGAAGGGAGAGGAATCAAGCAAGGAACCAAGCGCAAGACAGAGGTTGGTCTCCTTTATTCCCCTCTTATCTATTTCTCTTAAAGGAAAATGAAAGTGGTTTTAGTTTGTTTGTTTCTAAGGTAGCTACCAACCTTAGTGGGACTAGCAGCTCTGCATAGACACTAGATTTCCTGATAACAAAATGATGACTCCGCTGGGGAGGGAATTAATTGTCTGTTTGTCTATATTTGTTTTCTTTATAAACTTACACACGAAGCCTGAAGTCAAGCCAGCTAGCCTTCGAACTGCATTTTCTATGCAAGTGCAAAGTAGATCAATGCTGCTTTAGTCTATCTCCGAGTTTTTTTTATGAAATAAACAATCGATTTACAAGCTCTCTAATTGCCCTTGTGGTGGCTCTAGTAACCTCCTTAGATCTACCCCTATGATTGATTTACTGATTACCACTTGCTCGGCCTAAATCCCTGAACTGAGCTACAAACTGTGACCCGGAACCTAGTTCAAGTCTCGTCCCTGGACCATCGCACTATCTCTTCTTTGTATTCTGGATGCATCGCACTTCTCGAGTGTAGTAGGTGCCCTGCATCTCTTTTTCCCTGTGTTACAGGTGTGCTGATCAGACAAGGCCTCTTCTGCTCTCATATTTTGGTTTCTGTGTTCACTCTTTTCAGCTCTATTTAGGAGTTTTGCTGCCTGTAGTCAGTACACCTCTGTTGAAACCCCCTTCCTTGCCATTATTCCACCTCCATTGTGCAAAGAAATGTAAAATGTTTTTATGTATTTTGAGCCATTTTCAGTTCTCTTTTACAAAGAAGTAGCATAATTGAACTGTCGTTTCTTGATTTGAAAGTGTCGCAAGTGTCGTTTTCAGTCATAGAAGAGAATCTGATTGTTCCTGATAGTCGATTACACTGTTACTCTTGTATTTGATTTGAATTAGTAGTTTTTCGAGTGTGGAAAGCAAGTTTTAAATTCCAAATCGCAAAGTGTCGTTATTGCCTTCATTTTGTCTTGAAAAGAAACTTGTTAGTAATGTCGCTTCGAAAAATAATTTAGATTTGCGCTTAGCTTTGTTTTTATCATTCACACATTAAGAAGGCTGAAAAAAATACATGCATGTGCATTTGCATTTAGACTGTTTGTTGGTTTGATTTACGACAATTCATATAGTGTGTGCTCTCTGCTCTATGTTGAAAGAATATCATCTCTCTTTCCTTAGTAGCTAGGATTTTCATTGCAAAAAGAAGATTAAACGATTGTTTATCATCTTAGATTGCATTTTAGGAATTGTACATCTACATCATGCGGTGAACCTGAAAGGCAAATTTCTTAAGCAAGATCAACTGTAAAATAAATTTAATGAATCTAAAAACGCTTTGGAACCTAACGCACAACATTTATAAGTCTAGGCTAGAGACATATTCCGGCATCGTAAAGCCTGGTAACTGTTGTTTTCATTGATGGTTGGGTGATTCCTCCACTTTGAGATGATAAGTGCCAGTACGGACTTGTGCTTCCACGTACCATCGAGTATATATTGGGAGACCACAATAGGCTTTATCCTTTATCCATAGGAAGTCGTGTCTACTGCCCTATCGATCGCAATGCACTGAAGACAACATTTGGGAAGATTGACTTTCGTATCGTAAAAAGTATTCTGCAGTTTTGCGATTGGTTTGGTAATCCCTCTATCTAGATTTCCAGAGAAGTCTCTTTCATTCCTTTTCAGACTCCTTAAAGGAAAAGGTCCATCTGAGAACTTGTCACTTCTGGCTCATTAAAAATCGAAGGCGACTAGAGTCATCTTTTGTTTTTTCTCGACTCTTAAAAATTGAAAAAACAAGTTGTGTCAAAGCGTCTAAAATTCATTTAATTCGAAAACATATTTCCCCTTTATTTTTAGTTGATCGAGTAATCCGCAATCGTGGAAGAAATTCAATTGAAACCCCATCATTTGCATAGGCTTACGAGTCAACCGTCTTTGTCTCTAGAATCAAAACTATTACGGACAAAGCAAACTCATTTAACCGGTTCCAAATCCCCTAGTAAAGTTAGAACAAGTGTTTCGACACCTTCGGAGACTCCGGTTACTCCAAACATTTCTGGCATCCCTGCCTTTACATAAGAAGTTCAGCAGCCACCAAAGGACAGTAGAACTGATCCTAGTTTGAAGGTAAACACTTGTATTACTAAACCAGCTCCATCTACAGCTGATTCGGAAGGTGTTATTCCCCAAACATCTGTCGCTACAGATTCTATACCTTCTTCGGCACTAGAAATATTTTACGGACCTGACGGTCTACCTCTTCCACCTAGTTTGATTGCTATAGAAGAGATTGTGGAGGATCCTCCATCTAGTACTCCATCGCGATTTTGAGTCGGGATCACTCTATATCCTTCTTCATCAGAAATTAGTCTACCATCATCGGAAGTTCTTGTAGAATCACTAGGCAATCTTTTGGATAGACTAGAAATGTCTGAACAACCGTCGACATCTAGAACTGTGTCATCCAACACAGCGATGGCAGAACTTCCTACCATCACTCCAACAATGTTCGCTGGCATACCATCTGTCCCAACTAGCTCTCAATCGCTAGAAGGGTCCCACTGAGGGGCTATTTCAACAGTATGGTCCGTTCCTTTTTGTTCATCCGGAATAGTATTCGAGAACTCTTATGTTGATTCTCAGCAAATTGATCCTTCAGGGTGTCAATTTGGGCAGTTCGGTTCTCAAGAACAAACAATTCCTTTGAGTACCGGATTACCGCCGTATGGGGGGCAATATACCCTTTCATTGTCTCCTCCGCGAGGACAACCATACGAGAGTTCACAACAAAATTTAGGTTATGCTGGAATTACATCTAGCGGTTGGGTGCCAATACTGCCTCAACAACCAAGAGTTGTATATTTGATGCAACAATGTTTACCTATGTCAAATATACCAACTACACCGGCTATTGTGACGGTGTCGCAAGTACAAGCGTTGCCTGTTTTATGCCAACCTCAGGTTTCTCAGGTTGTAATGCAACAGCCTCTTGTCCCTACGACTCAACCACAATTGCCAACTAGTGGAATGAAACAAGCCCAAATGGGTACAATTACCCCTCATCTTGGTCAAACGGTCAGTATTGGACAACAGCACATGGCTTCGCAACCATGGCTAGTGCAATACCAACAACTACAATTCCAACAAGTATACCAAGGATCTGAGCAACAAATCTTTACAAATAATGGGCAACCGTATATTCAAAATGGTCAAAATCAACCATTCTTCAATGGTTATGCCCATCAACCTTACCAAAGTTACCAGCATCAAATGCATTATGCTGGTATGCAAAGACCAACTGCTCAGGCCATTCCGTCCTATCCTAGGTATGCTTCACCAAACCTGAATCAACAGTTACCCTTCGTGGCAACTTTAGAGTTACCAAATCTAAATCGGCTAACGAACGATCCAACTGCTTACGCCCCTTGGTGGCCAGTGATTCCGCATAAACTTCCGTCAGATATTCCTAAATTTAATGGAAATCCAAGTGAAGACCCATCGAATCATGTGATGAAATTTCATCTGTGGTGTTCATCAAACACCCTAAATGATGATTCGATTAGGCTTCGCCTTTTTCAGAGGAAGTTAACTGGTCCGGCAGCAAAATGGTATATCGAGTTACCCAGAGCTTCGTTTGACAACTTCAGTGCCCTAGCCACAACCTTTTTAACCCATTTTCAGCTACCCATAAGGTACGAAACGGGAACATAACTTCTTACCAATTTCAAGCAAACAACGGCCACTCACATATCCGATCATATTCATGACTGGCGATGTCATCGTAGAATGGTAAAAACGTATGTTCTTGATCAACTTTTAGCTGAATGGTTTATTAAGTCATTATTACCTTCCATTACAGAAGATGTGGCAAAAGGAGGAGTCGTCACTGAAGAGAAAGTTATTGCTCGTGCACAATATTTAGACTTGATTTATAATCAGTCTGGCACGCTCATCGATAAAATCCCTGATGCTCCCAGACCGGAATTTTCCATCCCTCCTCCTAAATCAAACAATGACTCTCATGCCGGCAATGGCGTTATTGGCACGACGGACACAAAATCGACAAAGGCTACATCTAAAAAGGCCCGTAAGATTTCTAGTCAAAATGCAAAAGAAGAACTTCTCGCCTCGGAAGTAAATGTCGTCTCGACTGATAAATGCAAAAAAACCAAGCAACCAGGAGGCAAGAAGAAAAACAAAGGGAAGAAGAAAAATAGGAGGAATCATCACATGAAAATTCTTTTGAAAACCCTTCTGGAGATAGGAAACCAAAAAGTCCATGCTTAATATCTGATGAGGGTCATTGGACAAGAGATTGTCCATATAAAGCTGAGCTTAGAAAATTCTTCAAGAATTCAAAAACCTCGGCGGTATTGACTGATCCGTTTCCAAATCAAGGAACAAATCTGGTTTCTAGCGAAAATGCTTCCCCGTCCCAAGTGCTGATGTTGTCGGTTTCGAAACAGCAAAATGATGCTTTGATATCGACAAGGAATAAAGATTATGGGAATCCACAGCTGTCGAACAACAAGGATAAAGATCAACCTAGTAGTTCAACAACAACTTCGACAGAAGTCTCACCGCCCATCATTCCAGAGCTAACAATAAAACCGCCAAAGGGAGTAGTACACAACTCGACATTTAATCCTCGTGCCAGAGCAGCACAGCATTATAATATAGTGGAAGATCTGGCCCAATTGCCATCCGCTATGTCGACACTTGAAGTATTGCAAAATTGCCCCTCCCAAAAGCAAGCTTTATTGTCAGCAATAGGTGGGATAGACCCAAAGGATTCTAATCTTGTGTCCTTTAATCACAAAGGATATGATCCTCAGTTACCAGCTCAACTAGCTTTCCTCATTCAAGTGAAAGCCCTCAAAAAAACTATTCATAGAACAATTATTGATGAGGGGGCATCTACATGTATTATGTCGATGAGTTGCTGGAAAACTTTAGGATCTCCAACCTTGTCACGATCTTCGACAACATTAAAAGAATTTGACGGACGAACATATACCCCATATGGTATTCTATGTAACTTGCAAGTTGAACTAGGGGGGAAAACAGTAGAAATAGATATCGAAGTAATCGACGGAAACCTCGATTACAACATCCTACTGGGAAGACCATGGATATATGCTATGGCTGTGGTTGGGTCGACCTACTTTAGGAATATTGCATTTCCTTTTCAAGGAGGAATTACAATCGTCGACCAACAAACATTTCTCCCCAATAGTTCCCAAGTTATGGGAATCATTCTGATGATCCATGGAAGCCCCCATTCACTTCAAAATATCGGAGTAGGCCTACTAAAAGACCCTATATTAATGGGGACTTTTGCCCTACCACCTCCAATCAATCTGGCGGAAGTGGCAATGGTAGGAGCCTGCAATATGATATCTTCTATTCAAAAGATCTCAAAAAACGATATTAGCATGGATCATCTGCAGGTATTGCCTCCAAGCCAAATAGAAATATTGTAGCAATCAATGCTTTTGGCATGGGAGGCAAAACCAAATCAACACTCATCAAGCGTTTGTATAGATAGGTCTAAGGAATATGACACCCCTTTAGAGCCTTGGTCGCAAGTGCATCACACCGACGAAGGAATTGTTCAGTCAATGATAATTGAAGGGGCGCCTTGGGAAGATTACCACCATCGTTCCCATCTTCCGGATTGTCAAGAAGGTACTCCTGATGACCTTCACCATCCTTCAGTTTTTGATTTCCTATCAAATACTGTAAACACGGTGGATTCTGAGCGAAACTTGTCCAATATTGAAGAGACTATAGCCATAACTATCTCGACCAAAACGGATGTTGTAGAGAATATTTATGTTGGCAAATGTTGTTCTCCTTCAGAACTGGAAATATATAACGCTCTTTTTCACGAATTCAGAGATGTCTTTGGTTGGTCATATGATGAAATGCCAGGCATTGACTCGAGAATAGTTGAACACGAAATCAAGATGTATCCAGATGTCAAACCGATACGACAACGGCTACGGCAGGTGCACCCTAAGAAAGCCGTTGCCATGAAGGCAGAAGTTGAGAAACTTCTCCATGCTGGTTTTATTTACTCGGTTCCTCTAACCAATTGGGTATCGAACATTGTTCCTGTAATGAAAAAACAAGGAACAATTAGAGTGTGCGTCGATTATAGGGATGTAAATCAAGCTTGTCCGAAAGACAACTACCCTACACCCTTTATTGACCAGATAATTGATGAATGCGTCTGATGTGAAATCTTTTCATTTATGGATGGATTCTCCAGTTATAATCAAATAAATATCTGCCCACAGGACCAGTCAAAGACTGCATTTATTTGTTCGTGGGGCACATTTGCATATTGCAAGTTACCCTTTGCTTTAGAGAACACAGGAGCAACATTTCAGAGGGCAATGAATTATGCCTTCCATGACATCAAAAACATCGTTCAACCATATGTCGACAACCTTCCAGCTCATTCGCAAAATCGGACCGATCATCCGCAGCATTTGAGAGCGATATTTCTACGTTGCCGACACTACAAGATACGACTCAATCCACACAAACATGTGTTCTGTTTCAGTTTTGGTCGTTTTCTTGGCTTTGTAGTCTCTAGGGATGGGATTCGTCTTGACCCATGTAAGGTTCAGGCAATCATAAATTTGCCTCCACCTTCAAATTTGCTTCAGATTCAGAAACTCCAAGGGAAATCAAACTTTCTGAGGAGGTTCATTCCAAATTACGTTGAAATTGCTAAAGGTTATACATGTCTATTGAAAAAAGAAGTACCCTTCATCTGGGATCAGGTCGCGCAAGCTTCCTTTGATACTTTAAAAGAATCCCTAATGAAACCATCATTAATGTACGCTCCTGATTATCAAAAATACTTTAACCTGTATCTGGCTGCAGCGGATACAACCATCGCAATGGTTTTAGTTCAAGAAGACAACGGAATTGAACATCCAATATATTATTTGAGTAGGAACTTAAATGATACAGAAAGCAAGTATTCCTATATTGAAAAGTTGGCTCTCGCAGTTGTTCAAGCGATACAGAGATTTCGACACTATGTCCTCTTTCGAAAAACTACCATTCGGTCATATTGCAACCCGATGACTTATATATTGTCGCGACAGTTGCTGGGGGGGAAATATTCAAAATGGATAGAAATTCTTCAAGAGTTTGATCTAGAATTTGTAAAATCCAAATTAAAGAAATCCTTGGTTTTCACGGAATTACTATGCGATCTCCCATCGTCGTCCAACGTTGAAACATCTGAAGAAACCATCATGGATGAATCTTTGTTTCTAATATCTTCAAGCAATCCATGGTATGGAGATATAATCATCTATCTCCAAACCATAAAATATAGGTCTAATACCTCTCACTTAGAACAGAAACATATTCGATACCAATCAAAAGACTACATGATCGTCGGTGATACACTTTATCATCGTGGTGTTGATACAGTTCTGAGGAGGTGCCTCACCCATGAGGAGGCCGAAAAAGTCCTGAATGATTGCCATTCAGGAGCGTGTGGGGGGCATCAATCTGGTTACACTACAGAGCAAAAAAATTACAAGCAGGATGCTTCTGGCCAGTAATGTTCAAAGATTACATAACCGCAGTCAGAAGTTGCCATGCATGTCAAATTTTCGATAGCAAAACCAGAAAACCACCCGCACCCCTGCAACCAATAGTTGTTGTTGGGCCATTCGCCAAATGGGGCATCGATTTCATGACATGTAACCCCACCTCAACCGGGGGGCATGGGTATATCATAGTCGCCGTAGACCATTTTACCAAATGGGCCGAGGCAATGCCTATATTAGATAACACTGGCGAAACAGCTGCCCTTTTCTTTTTCAATCATGTAGTCGCCAGATTCGGTGTTCCACAAGCCATAGTCACAGATCATGGAATGCATTTTCGCAATCATATGATGGTTGAATTGGCTACCAAATTAGGGTTGTCCCACGATAGCTCTACTCCATATTACCCGCAAGCCAACGGACAAGTTGAAGCAATCAACAAGGTCTTGAAGCGAATGCTGCAAAGGATGATTGGAGTCCACAAAAGGATTTGGCACCTGATCCTATACTCAACCTTGTGGGCATACCAAACATCGGTAAGGAATGCAACCGGGTTCACACCTTTTCAACTGGTGTATGGCCTAGAAGCAATCTTACGAGTTCAGTGTGAAATCTCGTCCCTCAAACTCGCAGTCGACCTTCTCCCTGGGACTTCAGAAGAGGAGGCTCGTTTCTTGAAACTAATCCAATTGGATGAAACTCGTCATGATGCTGCTTTGGCTAATGAAGCCCATAAGAAATGAGTCAAGGTGCAATTCGACAAGAATGTCAAACCCCGTGTCTTCTCAGAAGGTGACTTGGTCTTACTTTATGACTAGGAATCCGATAAATTGGGAGCAGGTAAGTTCAAGTCTTTGTGGATGGGCCCCTATATTGTTAAGCGTGTATTAGCAAAAGGAGCCTACGAGTTAATGGATTATGATGGGATTCCACTGGCGCAACCCCGTAACCGGTTGTACCTTAAGCGTTACTACGCATAATTCAGTGTGGTAACCCATATGCTTTTGTTACATTTTTGTTTTCGCTAAGAGTAATTGTTTTGCTCAAGTAATCAACTTTTTACATTTGTCGCAGATGTCAAACCCATTGGAATATTTTTTTAGATATGCCGATGGAGAAAGTCATAGTTCGTGGAACATATCTTCTGCGGCCTGGGCCATTTTTGATCCAAGCGGCGAGTTAGTAAGTTTCAGAGGGGTATGTGTTGGTCGGTCAACAAATAACATCACTGAATATAGTGCGTTGATGGAACTTCTCTCTGATGCCATAACACATGGCATAAGCCGACTTGTCATCAAGCTAGACTCACAGCTCATCATACTACAACTCACTGGTATCTACTCCGTCCGAAATCCAGCTATCTATCACATGTTCCTAAGGGTCAAGATTTTGGAAAGACAATTGATTTTATTCAATATCAGAATATTTCCAGAAACTTAAACACATTAACAAACTCATTGGAAAATTATGTGTTAGATAGACACTTGCAACATTTATAAAAAGAAGCATTTCATCAGTATTTGCATGAGGATCATGTAACTTAACCAAAATAAAACTTCGAAAATCAAAAATATATATATAACTATTTATGGTTTACACATAATGTTCTGTAACCAAGACAAAATTGGTCAAATGACCCAAAACTCAAAACGCTAGGGGGCACCCTAGTCTAATGATGTTGGTGATAACAAGTCACCGCTTGTGCAATCATGCGTAAAAGCTTAGTCCACCGACTCGCCACACCAGTAGTATGTCGCTGCAGCCTCAGGGGCAGCTTGTCGGTCCTCACGTCCGGACTACCAAGAGTAAGGCCTTCGACCTGATCCTGCAATGCTGAAAGAGTCTCGACTACATCAAGGTTGCGAATGATAGCCCTTCCCGCACCCTCTCCTACTGGAGTGGCAGTTGGCACTCTCAGGCGTACTACTGGTTGAACTGGTCCAACATCTGCATGAGCACATGAGTTTTGATTAGTCCTAATAGAAGAAAGCACAAGAAGATTATAAAGAGAAACGATAAACAGAGATATGGTCAGAGAATTTACTGATGACACACCACTGCTCGCCAGCAGGCAGTACCAAATCTGGATCACCCCGGAAATCCATACCAGCATATAGATACTCGGAAAAAACCATCTCCTGACGGTTGAACCACTCGAAAAAGGTATCAAAAAAGGAAACCTGGGACTATCCAGCATGTCTGGCCATAAGGTCAACCCATCTCTGCATTCATGGCTCAGTCGGTGGAGGTAAACCAAGTGAGACATACTACGGCTGCATCAACGGGATCTTTTCCAAGGAAAAAGCTGTCAAGATAGAACCATATCCAAAGTTCTCCAATCTTCCATTTTTCACCTTGGTCAGTTGTTCTTTCATCACACAGAGAACTGCATCACACCAGTTGAACACCTTTGGTTCAAGGCATTCCAAGGCATACTGCATATAAGACTTGTTGGCCACGTGAAGAGCCACACTACCAGCCAGTCTAGCAAAAGTAAACAGAATGGTCCTCAGGGACCTTTCAGTGACATCTCGGATAATGATCTTTTCATCCTTACTCGGCTAAAATCCCTCTCTGCAATACCTGCAAATGTAATCTCTCACAGATTCACCCCCATGGGCCGAACCTGATAATGAGATAGGGGCACCCCGCCTCGATAAGCCGGTCAAAAAAAAATATGTCCACGATAGTCAAGGGGATGGAATTTCCCCTAATCTGGAACACCTGGGTGGTAGTATCCCATGCATCGAGAAAATATTGCAACAGGTTGGAGATGCGGAAAAACTTGAACAGGCCACAGTTCCCCAGTGCATTTACCATAACCGGATCATGTAAAGCAAGCATGTCCTCTTCTTCATGCTCATGTTCTCACCATGTAACAGGCATTTTTCTCCAATGAATCTCTAAAACAAACAAGAGAAGAGTCAAGATCCTGATTTGGTGAAAAACAAGAAAAAATTTCCTTGAAAAACAGTGCATAAATTGCCCTCCTTGCGCCCATCGCACCCCCAGTAGTGTTCTAGGTGGGATGCATGTTGACTGGCCAATGGCCAAGCCAGCATGCATTGCACCTTTCGATGTAGAAGAGGTGCAATGGAGCCAGGGCGAGTTTTTCAAACCCCAGAGGCTCAGAAAAACTAGAAAACATGCTCAGAATTCAAAAAGGAAATGATGAAATTAAAGAGCTCAGGTTTAGCTCCTACCTGGTCTAGATGGCACCGAGAATTGTCCACAGAATCTCCTAGAATCAGCTAGTGAAAATCAAGGGGGAAAGCACCTCCAAAGCTCCAACAAACCAAAGTTCAAATGAAATGGTAAAATGAGAGGTGAAAAGCACTTTTAAATTACTTTTCACGTAATTCAAGTAAAATATTAGTGTTTTAAATCATTTTTCAAACATATATTGTTCGTTTCTAACTAGTTTGATGAAGCAATTGAGCAAGCAGTACAACCTTTGAAAGAACAAAGTTGTCAATGGTAAAATCAAGACAATCAATGACCATTATATCGAGTAGTTTTAACGTGGAATTCAAGCTCGTTAAAAAATAAACATAAGCAATGAGAAAATGTTCCCCCAGAGTTTAAGCTCATTAAAAAATGAACCAATTTCCTATAAATAACCATCATGAATGTATTATCATCAGCCTTTGAAGCCTTGGTCGTGTTCTCATCATCACATCCACTCTGTATTGGCCGATCATTCACCCCCATTTGATTGTTTACCCCTTTTGAGGAACAGTTGAGAAGAGTGATCCTGTTAGCCATCCTTGTGACACTGTCGTGATTGGAAAATTCCAAACCTTACCTGGAATCAGCTGCTACCCTAATTTATCACTCGTTCCTCAAAAAACAAGTCTCCTTTAAGCTCTTTTCAATTGACTTGTAAAATATGAAAATATTGTTGAGCAATTGGCCTCTCCAGCTCGTTAAAGGGACCGGAAGTGATATCCCTCCTTTAGATTTTAACCTTTTTGGACTTGAGGAATCATTACACAAAAATATCGAGCACTTGTTTTGTTCGGTTCGTTAAAAGTATCGAAAATTCATCCCTTTTGTATTGTTTTATACTTTTTCGGACTCAAGGGATTATATGACGAAAAAGGATTATTGGAGTTTTCTTTACGTCCCTTTTCCAGACTCTATAAAATTGAAAAGGACCAAGTTATCCTTGTCGTTAAACTCGTTAAAACCGAATAGCGACAATCTTGTCCATATAGACAAGAACGAGTTTCACTATCGCTAGGCTCGTTAAAACATAGCAATGGGTTTGCCCGAAGGGAAAATTATAGAACAAGCATATGTTATCCTCCTCAAGCTTGACAAAAATAAAGAGGTACTGGTCAGCAATGACTGGGGAAAAATTGGGAAGAAAACTTGAAGAAACTTTATTGGTAGCAAGTCGCTCTTGAACATGACACTTTCACTCTGCATGCGAGTCGGGTTGGGTTGTTCCGTTCACTGGTCATATCACCATGGGTCCATCACACCATCCATATTTGGGGTTAACGCTACCAATCCATCATGTCAGTGTCGCCGATATGTTCAAGAGAATTCGCTCATAGAATTCACCTGTGTCTCACCCACTGTAATACATTCACGCTCCATTCTTTCATGACCGCCACCCTGAACCTTATATCACCAGATCGTTTTCACCTCCATTAAAATCATTTGCTCTATTCCATGTCATTGATGTGGGATTCACTAAGGCCCTCCTATGACGGATCACTTCTTGTCGACATCAGCTCATTATCCAAGAAGTCGATCTAGGAACAACCCTTTCAATACTTTGAAACTTGCATGCCTCAATGGCAAGTTTCTCACTTCCGGCGACAGGTTTACATCAATGGCCTTCGACCGAAAGATTTTGCGTGGTGTTCAATGCCAAGTCCCTTATTCACACCACGTGAATTGTACTGTAGTACCTTGAGGGTCATCATCATTATCGGTGATTCCTCTCGCGCCTGTTAACAACTTACATCATTGGCTCGTAATCAGGTGATGTCTTTCCATGTTCGACTCCAGAACATCTCTCACATGGATCAACTTGTACTTTGAGTCAAGATCGAATGAGATTGAAGACTTCGGATCTAGTTTCATCCATCCAGGTTGCGATATATATTCAGGAAAATAAAGACATCAAATGTACATCATTACTGCAGAGATAATCATCCAACCTAAGGGATGATGGCTCTACCAGAATCATCAGTCTACACTCAGATGATTGTCTGTCTTATGTACATGAAAATGAATTTAAAAAGCTGAGCATGGGAATGCCTACCTCAACTAGATCATGAAAATATTATGAAGATAATGTATTATATTGTATCTTATTACAGGTCGCCTTCCAGCTTGAAAAAACTTTAGATCCTCATGATAAAGCATTTCACCTGACATCAACAGATTAACAACCTCATGCTTTAGGGGGCAACTATTATAGACATTTTTGGGCACTGCAACCCCAATCATAAATGTCCATAAACCAAGGGCTCTTAAGTCCCTAAAAGTGTTGTTCCAACCTCTAAAAGAACAAGGCCAACTGATTACATCTTCTCCCAAAGTTCTCCATGAAAAACTGCTCAAAACTGTTCAAAACTGGACCATCTCACCTGCTCCATGGTCAAAGTGCGCTGCATCCCACCTAAATACACATGGGAGGTGCGATGCATCTTTAAAATCCCTTCTATGGGGTGCAATGGGCAAGAGTGGACAAATGGCAGGGTCAATATGCAAGGTGGAGGATCATGGAATCTTCCAGAAACTTCTCCTGTGACACTTGCCTCTCTGCATTCGCCCAGGGATGAGTAAGAGATCATGAATCTCCAAGTGGATTCAAGAACTATCAAAGAGAGGACACTAATCAAATCTCAAAAGCTGACTCACCCCCCTTGCAAACATCTATATATGGATCCCTCATCCCAGAGATCTAGAGGCTGGAATTTTGTATCTTGTAAGGAAGTGCTACTGGTTTCTTGGTGTAATATCATAGTGTTGGGTGATCTAAGCTTTTCATGAGGTGAAGAAGGGCTTTCTTTCTGAGAGGATGATGCTGGGTCAGAATAATTGGTTGTAATCCTCTTTGCTATTCTTGATTATTAATAAAGCTATTCAAGTTTTCCTCCACATTCTTGTATGATTGATGATATATGCATTTGTGTGGTCAATATATATTTGGTCCTATATTGCTTATGATAATAGATCTACGTTCTTGGATAGTGTTATGCTGCTTTGATTCTACAGGTGCTCTTTGAAGCTGGGTAGACGAAGAAGCGAGTGGAAAATATCTATCAGAAGGGAGAGGAATCAAGCAAGGAACCAAGCGCAAGATAGAGGTTGGTCTCCTTTATTCCCCTCTTATCTATTTCTCATAAAGGAAAATGAAAGTGGTTTTAGTTTGTTTCTTTCTAAGGTAGCTACCAACCTTAGTGGGACTAGCAGCTCTGCATAGACACTAGATTTCCCGATAATAGAAGGGGTCATGTTCATAGGCATCATTTAACTTTTGTGGGTCCACACATATTTTCATTTCACATGTTTTCTTGTTTAGAACCACCAACAGACTAATCCATTCTAATTCCTCCACTGAATTGGTGATCTATGCCTAGATCACATTCTCCAACTCCTGCTTCACCTTTCCTTTGTAGATAGGATTCAATCGATATGGTCTTTTCTTTACTGGTTTCACGTCATGATTTAGGGAAAAAGTCCCTTCCAATGTATTAGGAAATAGGTCTTAGTATTCACGTAACAAGTCCACAACATTTTCAACAATTTCATTGTCCTAATAATCTCTAATAATTGCCATCTTGGGACTCTCTTTGGTCTCAATATTCACTTTCCCACTCACGATCAACTGCACATACTCCTTGAACTACAATGGTGGTCGCTCCACTATAAACCCACCTTCAACTTCTAAAATATGAATATTCAAGGATCCTCACCATCCTCTCCCTTTTTTTCTATGTTTTAGTGGTGAGCCCTGGTATTGCACCAAGAATGCTGTAACTCACAAGGGATCCTCGACTCAAATTATCAACCCAGGGTTTGTACAAACTTCAATGTGATAGTTATATACACACAATAGATAGGATTCCACTCATACCACCCTTATTTATGATATAGCAAAAAGTGCTCAAAGACTGCTACTCCTACTTGTTGGGCCGAGGAAAAAGTACGTTTTCAACTCATAAATAACTTAATTAAGCATTTGTCTTAACATGCTTATCTTCATTTCATGGACAAAAATAGAGGAAACAAAAGAAGAAGTTGGGTAAAATCGATTAGTGACAAATTAGATAAATATGGACACAAAAAAATGACTTTCACTATCTTTATATGCAGGGACATGGACTGGATGATTGTTGTTCAATTGACAGAACATCGGCAGCCAATAAAGGAAAAAAGGAAGCATACTGAGCATGGAAGATAGTGAAAGATAATGAGGACCAATTCTATTTTATGATGAAATCATATCAAGTGTTGTGAAATCCTCAAGATCCCCTGATCTTGAGGATTCACTTCTATATATTTACTTTTCCAAATTTTATATAAAGCCACAAGCAAACTGAACAGCTAGTTTAGGAATTCACAAATTGTAACTATTCTTTTTGGACATATAATAATTTCATCTCGGTGATATTGTAACTCTGTTATTGATTTTAATGAAGAATATTGCATTCAATTCATAATCATATTCTGAATATCTAATAATGGGCACTTTTGGAGACATTAGGCCCAATTAATAGAAGGCCTACGACTTCAATTGTGTTATAATAATTTATGTTTATCCTTAACTGCTTATTATTATTAGTTTGTAAAGTTAGTATCATTCTGATTACTTTGAGGATTGATGATTCTAATTTGTGTTTGTTGTTCAGTCAAGATTATAGATTTAGTTGTGTGATTATATATGCATTTTGTTCTTTATCGAATTGGTTATGTTAATTCCAGATTGTTGTTCATTCTAAGATAACACTATCATATATTTCAATGCTAGAGTGATTGCTTTCCATGAGATGTTTATATGGTTAATTGTTGTTCAATTGTCATAGCTTTCCTTCATGTTAAATGAGTTTGTTTCAATACCAATTAGATTTTCAAGTGTGATGCCTTCTATTTTCATTCTAATTTAGTTTCTTGCAGAATAGATTAAGTAGCCTTTAAAGTGTGTTATGAATTCCTTTCAGAAGTGTTTAGATTGAATTCAGAGAAATAGACATTAGCAATTGCAATGATTCCAACATAAATTGACCTCTGAATTCATTGCATATATGGTGATGACACTCTTGAAATAAAAAGACTTGCCTTGGGTTGATGATTAGTGTAGGTATTAAGATTTCTTGTAATAATACATCTTAGTGCATGAACATTTTGGCGTCGTTGCTGGGGAGAGTGTTTCAAAGTGATTTCCTTTTATCTTGTTGTAAAAGAATTGGGTTTTAAAAACAAGAGGTAAGGACTTGCATGAGTAGGATGTAAAGTGATTTCTCACCAGCCTGCTTTTCAGCAAATGCATAGAGGTTAAATAGGACTAGTATTTTATGAATGACTAGGAATAAAAATATAGAAAACGATCAAAACCCCCCAACTAAATCCAAAAAACCCAAGGGATCAGTGAGCCTTGGGAGAACAACTTTTATATACAAAACTGTAAGAAAAGCAGAGTCTCAAGCATTAGTAGGATTCCAGACTGTTTCTGGAAAAACCCCTACTATAATCCCTTAGGCAGCAAGATCACCATCTGTAGCCTATGCTGAGATTCATAGCCAACTTAGAGGATCTGAACAGAGTTTTCAAGTTACAGCAAATTTACATTATAATCTTCTACAAGAGGTAAAGTCATGCAACTTAAGAGAAGGAGAGGGAGAAACCAGTGGAGCTGCTAAGGCCGGACCTCAACTATTTGAACAAGTATCTCCTATGATCCCAGATCTAGGCAGTGCTGCAAAACCAATTCGGATTGCAAATCCTCCACTTACTCAAATAGCGCCCCCTGAAAGCCTTAAAGAATATTGGCACATTTTTTACCAAATGGAAAATATACCACCTCAAGGTCAGACCTCAACATTGGAATACCCTATAGTTGACCAAGTGGCCAAGGCCCTGATGAAAGATATTCCCTTGCAAAGCATCCAAACTTTTCATGGGATGATCACAAAGGATCCGAATGCATTCTTATTGGAGTTTTATGTCCTCTGCAGAGGATATCACTATACCACTAACCCTCAAAAATAAAAAATGATCCCTTCTACTCTAAAAGGAAAAGCTTTGAGGTGGTTCATGGGTCTAGATGGGCATACTATTAACTCTTGGGATGACATGAAAACTTCTTTCCTCACAAGATACCAAGACTTTTACAAGACTAGGGAATTAAAAGATGAAATCTTTAAGATGGTTGGAAAGGATAATGAAACTCTAGAAGAATATGTTGAATGGTTTCATTATAATTTGCAAAGATCCCCTCACACCACTTTAGCAAAAGAAGTCCTAAGAGCTATCTTAATTAAGGGAATGAAAGAAGAATGGATAGAAACATTAAATTTGATGGGGAAAGGAGATATTTCTCAAGAATATTATGGTAAAATCATTCGCTTGTGTATCAGGTCTTCATGAGGTAGCACACGCACAAGGTTAGGAAACCGAGATCCTATGACTAGAGGAAGCAAACCACATAGTGGAGGCATAAAAAGGATCGAAATCAGTAACCTAATAGAAGACTTCAAGACGTATATCCTTGGCACCCTTATAATGCAACTAGACATCCTCTAGGAAAAACAGAAACAAGCCTTAGCAGAACACAATTTGGCCATTTTCTGCCCACGCTGCTGGAAGAAGCACAACCAATAGGAGTGTCCATTGGGCATGGTCCAGACGTGTGACATCTGCACCAAGGATCACACCAATGAGTAATTTCCATCACTTCCAAGACTGAAAGTAATTTTCAAAGAAGCAGAAGAAGAGACAGAGCCAATATACTTAATGAACCAGCGTCGACAGTGGCAGGCCAACCCCACAGGTATGTCACAAGACACATCCCAATTATTTCCTTCTTCACCATTTAGTCAGTAGCAGAACCCCGAGGCAACATGGCAAGGCTAGTCACCTTACTTGAATTGGAAATCCCATCCATTCCCTGTGAAAACTTGGCCAAATTCTCCTTTTACTCTTGTTTGGCAAGGTAATCCATATCCATCCCAATGGACTACCTCTACTTCTCAAAATCCAAACTGCTCTCCGAATTGGCAGTGAATTTTGGGGATATCCAATACACCTATGGGGACAGGTTCTCAACCTCAACTTGCATTATCGGCCCCATATCCATTACAACAAAATCCTCAGCCCATCATGTGTCCTCAATTTCCAGCTCAACCAAATCTGAATCCCAATAACAAACTGGTTGAACTGGTGCAAATTGTTGAAAGCTAATACTATGAGATTGAACAAAAATAACCTAATGAACTTAGATTGAGGTCAGGACGTATCATCACCCTTGAGGAAAATAGAGACCAACCATCAATTGAGTTAGAAACCCCACCTATACATATACTTCAACTGTAATTGATAGAGAAATAAAACAAGCAGAAGATATAGATCAGCATTAAGACCCTAAGAAACTCATAGTCACTTCTCCCCCATTCCTTGATAGGTTAACAATACCTAAGCCAATTATTTATCTAGATTTTGATATTTTAGGGGAACTAAAAAATCTTTGTATTAAAATTCCTCTCCTCCAAGCCATCCAAGATATTCCTATTTATGCTAAAATGATTAAAGAGCTATGTGTAAAGAAGCTTGTGAGGAAAGAAAAAACTTCACCCACCATTCATGTTGTAGGGACCTTATCTGATTTAGTCTTGGGAGGGTCAACTCCGGTAAAGTATGAAGATCCTGGGAATCTAATAGTTACAGTTCAAATATATGGCTGCTCCTTTCCAAACACATTAGTTGATCTAGGTGCAACCATTAACATCTTAATAGCAGAAACCTGTTAGACACTGAGTATTACAACTCTGGAATGAACCACCACCCTGCTAGAACTTGTTGATCATTATGTGGTAAGGCTAGAGGGAACTTTACAAGATATTACGATTTATGTTGATTCATGGGAGTATCCAATATATTTTCTTTTTATAAACCCGAAGAGTCGATTGTATGGGCACCCTCTAATTTTGGGTTGACCTTGGCTGGCAACAATCGATGCTTACATAGGCTGCGGAGAGGGTAGTATAACAATTGATAAAGGGGATGTTGTAAAAAATATTTTTTATATCCTCCTACCAAGCCAAGTCTACCCATTGTAAAAATATGTAAAAAACCATCTGCATACCTCAAATAAAGCATTCGTTCACCACTTATAGTAGTAGAGGCACTTGAATTCAAGAATCATACTAAAGCTTATGTTATCAACAACTTTATCAATCATCCAGCCATTGTGAACAATGTCAAATGTTAAATGTTAACATCAATTCTTGATAATGAAGCCTTGGAAGACCCTTTGAAAGGAACTAATTATCAACATATTTATACAACTACTATTCATAACAACAAGCTTGTTGAAATTGAACCAGGAAAGATTTTAAACATTAATGATAGCCTAGACAATGACCAACATTAAAATCTCATTCAGGTACTACAAAAATATAAAGGGTATTTTGCCTAGGACTATCCTGACATGAAGGACATAGACCCACAACTATGTACGCATCATATCTACACTGAAAAGGATGTTCGTCCTATTCGGCAACCTCAGCGGAGATTGAATCTCCATCTTGAGGACATTGTAAAAGAAGAGCTACAGAAGCTGTTGGACATGAATTTCATTTATCCCATTTCGAATAGAAAATGGATCTCTCCATTGGTAGTTTTCCCTAAGAAAATTGGGAAGTGGCATATCTGTGTGGATTATCAGGAATTGAACAAGGCAACATAAAAACATCACTTCCCTCTTCCATTTATTGATCAAGTGTGTGATACTCTGGCCAAGAAGCAGTTCTTTTCCTTTTTAGATGGCTTCAATGGCTACAATCATATTAAAATCACCCCTGAAGACCAATACAAAATAAACTTCACCTATCCATGGGGTACATTTGCTTATATTACCATTTGGCTTATGTAATGCCCCAACTATGTTTCAAATAGCTATACTCAACATTTTTGCTGATCTGTTAAATGAAGGACTTGAATTTTACATGGATGATTTTACCCCGTATGGGGATGACTTTGATCAAGCGCTACAAACATTAGAGAAGTTTTTGGAATGATGCATCACTACCAGGCTATGTTTAAGCAATGTCAAGTGTCACATGATGATGACAGAAGGTGTAATCTTGGGACATTACATTTCTGCAGCATGGATACAGGTAGATCCAACAAAGATATAGTTAATTCTTTTACTACCTACACCTTGTACTCAGACAGAGGTATGTAGCTTCCCTGGATATGCAGGCTATCAAGTTTATCAAAAAAAATTCACAAATTTTTGTGCCTTTATATGCCTTAACTAGAAATATTGACTTTAAATGGTTTGACAAATGTAACACAACTTTTACAGATTTAAAGAAACTAGTTTCGACAGCACTAGTATTATGTGGACCTAACTGGGAGTAGTGCTTTCACATATCCACAGACACATCAGATGTAGTAATAGGCACTGTCCTCAGCCAAGCTGAGGAAAAACAACCTTATGTTATATATTATATCAACAAAAATCTTATTGTTGCCGAACTTAATGATACAATAATAGAGAAGGAATTCTTAGCTGTCATTTATGCCATAAACAAATTCAGACATTACATAGCTATCAAGTTTTTCTGTATACTGATCATTTCACCATTAGGTACTTAGATAACAAACCTATTACAAATGTCCAAGTGACTCAGTGGTTGTTGCTTTTGCATGAGGTTGATATCACCATCAAAGATCGTCCAGGGAAGGAAAACCTCATCGCTGATTTTCTATCTCGACTTCCAAAGATAAATGATCCATTAGAAGTGGATGACCAATTTCTTGATGAACATTTGGATATCGTAGTAGTCAAAACACCATAGTATGTAGATATAGAAAATTATCTAGTAGTAGGAAAGTTGCTTAGGCACTTGACAACAAGGGAAAGGAAACAGATTGTCCAGCGCAGTGCCCGGTTTTCTTGGATTGGCGGATACCTTTTTCACACAGCATCTGATATGTGTATATGCTGGTGTATTCATGAGGATGAGATTTATGACATCCTGAAGGCGTGCCATGATGAGCCCTATGGAGGACACTTTGCAGATCGTAGAACGTCGCATAAGGTACTACATATGGGCTATTATTGGCCCACTATTTTTAATGATGCTAAGAAATATGCCCAGGCTTGTGATAGCTACCAAAGGATGCACCGACCTGGTCAATATGATCAAATGCCACTACAGACCAAACTGGTAATAGAACCTTTTGAATGATGGGCATTGGATTTTGTTGGCCCATTTCATCTGCCATCAAACCAAAATGCCTACATACTAGTTTCCACATATTATGTAACAAAGTGGGTAGAAATAGTAGATTTTCCAAGAGCTATAGAAGAAGCTGTAATTAATTTCCTTTTTGGTTTATCTGTGCGGTATGGTTTAACTTGGGAAGTTATAATGGATGCAACCACCACATTACACATAGAGTCACTTCCTCGTATCACCTGCAGGTGAACTGGTAGGTTGAAAGCACCATTAAGATCATCGAAACAATTCTGACCAAGACAGTCTCAACACATCAGCAGGACTAAACTACTAGACTGTCAGAGGCCTTGTGGGCCTATCACACAACTTGGCAAAATACCACTAGATATTCTCCGTACCAACTTGTATTTGGCAAAGAACCTATTTTTCTTATTGAAGTTGAAATAAATACTCTACGAATAGCTGAGGTAGTGATATTTGATCTGACGGAAGCCCAAACCAAGCGACTTCAACAAATAAATGAATTATACAAGGCTTGACTACTTTCTCTACAATGCACCACAATTATTCATCAGTAAAGAGTGAAGTGGCACGATAGTCTTATTAAAATGAAGACGTTTCAAAAGGGAGATTGGGCACTTCTCTATGACTCCAGATTCTAAGACATTCCAGGCAAGTTATAGACAAGGTGGCTTGGCCCTTATTAAATTCAAGAAGTACATAACAATGGTACTCTCACTTTGACTACCATTGATGGGTCTGGCCATTCTTTCAAGGTGAGCAGGCATCACATGTGCCTTTATCACAAACCACTCACCAAGGAGTCTTTTTGTCAATAGGTACGTGATCACCCCACTATGAAAACATTAGCTGTAGGGAGTAATGACCCGAAAACTTTGCTCTCATGAAATTATATCTTTCTTTAGTTGTAAATAATGTATATATTCTTTTTTATTGCAATATAGTTAGGCATCACCATGTAAATATGAGGATTACTCTTGTCTTTGGGTGTGTTTAGTAAGTGTTGTTCAATTGATTGAACGATTGTTGTTCAATCAATTGAACAACACTTATTTTTGTGTGTCTGTTCTTGTTCAATCGATTGAAATATTATTAATCAATCAATTGAACAACCCTTATTTTTGCATGTATGTTGTTGTTCAATCATTTGAACAATTGTTGTTTAATTAATTGAACAACACTTATCTTTTTGTGTATGTTCTTGTTCAATCGATTGAACGATTGTTGTTCAATCAATTGAACAACACTTATTTTTGTTTGTGTTTTGCTTTCAATCGGTTGAACGATTTCTATTCAATCTACTGAAAAACACTTTTTTTGTTTTTTTGTTCAATCAATTGAATGATTACTATTCAATTAATTGAACAACACTTTTGTGCTTTGCTCTTCAATTGTTTGAATGATTGTTGTCCAATCAATTGAACAACACTTACTTTGGCGTTTTTTTCTATTCAATCGATTGAATGATTGTTGTTCAACCAATTGAACAACACTTCGTATATTTTACTATTCAATCAACTGAATGATTGTTGTTCAATCAATTGAACAACACTTTTTGCGTCTTTTTGTGTTTTGTTGTTCAATCGATTGAGCGGTTTCTATTCAATCATTTGAACAACACTTTTTATGTTTTGTTGTTCAATTGATTGAACAACTGTTTTCCAATCAATTGAACATCACTTTTTGTGTTTTGTTGTTCAATCAATTGAATGATTGTTGTTCAAGTCAATTTAACAACACCTTTTGTGTTTTGTTGTTCAATCGATTAAACGATTACTATTCAAATCAACTGAACAACACTTTGTGTGTATTGTTGTTCAATTAATTGAACCGTTGTTGTTCAATCAATTGAACAACACTTTCGTATTTTGTTTCTCAATCGACTGAACGATTTTTGTTCAATCAATTGAACAACACTTTTCGTGTTTTGTTGTTCAATTGATTGAACGATTGTTGTTCAATTAACTGAAGAACACTTATTTGTTTGCGTATGTTTTTCTCTTCAATTGATTGAATGATTGTTGTTCAGTTAATTGAACAACACATTTTGGATGTTTTTCTATTCAAAGATTTGAACAATTGTTGTTCAATCAATTGAACAACCCTGATTTTGCTTTATGTGTGTTTGATTGATCAATCGATAGAATGAATAAATGTGATTTCTTTTCATTGTTTCATTGTCGGTCATTCTTTTTGCCATTTTCTTTCTCTTTTATGTTTTCAATAAAAACCATCTGGTTGGATTTGTGGCTAAGATAAAGAAAAACAATAATGTTAATACCATTATGACCTATGAAACCTTTTCGATGGTCATCTTTATTCAGAAGTTGACATGGTGCATCTCTATAATGACTGGCTGAATATCTTCTCTTTGGACACATCATAAAATGATTTATTATTCTAATACCATGTTGGTTTATCTTTTACACTTTCAAATGGATAAATCCCTTTGATATGATGATATGGGGGTAAAAGCATAACTCTCATTGGCATTTTATTTACTTCTTACGTCATCACTGACTCTTAAGGAGTAAATAAGCCTCCCTATTTTTACAATAAAAGCATCAAAATATGAAAATATAAAAGTATGAAAATGCAACAAACATTGTCTTAAAGAGGATAGGGGCTTTTAGTACGAGCAATACTACCATGATCATAAGGATGTAACAGGTGACATTCCATTATGGCCACCACACCAAGGTACTTATTGATAATTAAAACTCTCCGAAGGACAGGGGGTCTCATCACGAGCCAGCCTAATCACTTTGCTACATCCTAGTGAATGGAACTATGATTATCTGGTTACCATGCTAGCATAGTGGTCCCTTTATAGTAAATAAAAAGAGAGAATCATCTAAATACTAAAAGGAGGACTCTTGCCCATTTGTGGGGTTAAAAAAAAAACTTGTCAAGGCTATGAATGCCTTCTGGCAGCAGTGGTTCTGCTTGTGGTATTGAAGTACTATGTGACACTACCAAATGCTCTTTATTCTATTACCACCTATGGATTTGTTTCTAAATGAAAATTTCTCATTTGAACAACATTCCTAAAAGTCAACATGCATGGTAACTTATATCTTATATCCATTATATCATATTTGTCCAATCACTTTACTGCCAGTCACTAATATTTATCGTCAGTTGTGTGTTTACTACTTTTCCACCTAAGGTAAAAATCTATTGACATAATGGTATAAATCCCTGTTTTATTTTACATGCATTTCAAATCTTCTGACATGTACTACTTTGATTATCATTGTCATATATTACACACTTTTATTGACTGGTTGCCTGCATTTATGATTTACTGATGCTTTCTCCTTTTTTCCCATGCTTGGTGGGCATGGACACCCTTTTTTGATTGGAGGGGGGATGGTCTGCATATGAACAACATGTGTGACAATTTATGGATAGTTGTGTGATGATTATTAAACTGATTTTCAATTAAAGGACTGCATGATGATCGCATGTGTGTAATAATTATCAAACCATTTCTGATTGGAGGAAAGAAGGAAACCATTATGGATAGCATGTGAATTGATTATGATCCTATGCCAAATATGGTTGATGAGACAAATGACTTAATTGTCTATGATATTAATTCTGAAAACAACATTTTCCTGTCAATAGCTTTAACATTCTTCGGTGTTGTTCCAAACTATGAAAGTGTGAGAGAAGTGCATGCAAGTGAATTAGCCATAGAAAAATATCCACCATGGGAGGAAAAGCCATTCGAAATGAACCCATAGTTCTCAGGGTATCAGACTAGGTTCGTGCAATTCTTGAGTGCGCCGACTAGTTACAATACATGACCAAATTATAGGGATTTCATGAGGAGATGACACTTGAATTCTGCAGAATTTAGAGAATCACCACACCATGGTGAAAGGTAGGAATATAATAGTCTCCGAGGCATTCATAGCTGAAGTCACTGGACTTCCAGCAGAAGGAACAAGATGGAGAGACAAACATGTTCTTTTGCAGGAAGAAGTCATAGTATTTTAGGACCCAGACGAGCAATTGGTGTGAAAAGGAAAAGGGTTTCACCCTACAGCTTTGAGACAACCATGGAAGCAATTAGCAGCCATTGTGTAGAGATATATCACGTGCGATGGATGATAGGACGTGGTAAAACCTCACCAACTTAAACTGCTAGCTATTTTGAAACAGAAAATTACAGTTAACTTGCCATTTTAATTAAATTATGTATTGTATGATGTTTCTAGTTGGGTCAGAAAGCCAAAGGACCCACATATAGTCATCAGCCATCATGGGCTGATTAAATTAATCATCATTCATGGACTAGCCCAGTAGCAGCTAACCTAGGATAACCTTGTGAATCCTACTTTGGCCCCACCTATAGAAAACCCAGCAATTGAACAGCAAGGGCCAAGAGTGACAGGTCCAAAAAGGACACAGAAAAGGAAGAATCCCTCTTTGGCCTCAGGCCTAGCAAAGAAAAGACACTCTGCAAGGATAAAGTCACAATGACACACCCCAATTCAAATAGACGAGGTAGGGCCATCTCAAATACCCCCTCCAAGTCCACATGATGTCTCTCTGCAAGAGTATGAGGAAGAGGTTGCCCGAGTACTGAATAATATGGGGATATTGGTGAAGGAAGGGAGTAATCTAGGAATTATGAAGGGCATAATTATGCCCTGAACCAATCTGCCCCTACTCGCATTCCTGGTCATGATGCAACCCTACTATTTACTGATAATGGGGAGGAACAGAGGGAACTCATTCCTTCTATGGAGAAGCCCTTTGAAGAAAAAGCGCATGAAAAGGAAACCATTAGGGAGGGAAATCAAGCAGAAGCTACTGGGCCACTAGACCCCCCACCTAAGGAAAACCTTATAGAAGAAACCCTTGAAGGTGAAAATCAACCAGGGAGCACCATTTTTATGAAGTCCCTAGAGGACGAGGCCCATATTGAAGAATACCCTGAAAATGATAATTGATCAGGAGACACCATTCCATTAGGGTCTCTTGAGAGGGAATCTCATGAAGATAGAGACCTGGAAGGTGAAAATCCATCAGGAGATACAGTCCCATTAGAACCCCATCCTGATGTTGACACAATTACACCTGAACATGAACCTAAAGTAAACACAGTCATGCCACCCCCAGTCAAAAGCCTCACAACAAATAAAACATACAAGGACGGACTCAGGAAGATGCGTAAAAAATATAGGAAGCAAAATAAAACAATTAAGAAGCTAAGAAATTTGTTTAAGGAAGCGGTTAGGGTCAGGAAATTGAAAGCAGAATTGGAGACAACAGGGACCCAAACTGAACATTTATTTTGGGAAGATGTTGAAACCTAGACTGAGACCCTTTCGTTTTATTCAAATTAAACCCAAACAGAGCCATGTCTTTTAGAAGATGGTGAAATACAGATAGAATATCCTTGTGTTTTCCGACAGAAAACCCAAATGGACTTCCCTACTCTTGATGTTTCCGTTCAAACTAATACTGAAGAAAACACCCAAGTTGATTATTGCATGATTCGAGAAGCAGCCAAGGCTATTCTTCAGACTGAACCAATGGAAACGCAGGATGATGAGGTCCATATAGAGGAGATGTCTACCTTCATTCCCCTGGTAAGGGAAGAAGTCATTAGGAAATTGCAGAATGAACTAGTCAAGAATCAATAGGAATTGACTCGACATAAAGAGGAAGTAGTTCCCCCGTGAGTACACCAATTTTTATGAAATAAATTTGAGACACTCATGGCCACAGAGGATGATACTTTTGATAATTACAAGATGAACATAAGAAAGTCTAAAAAGCATAGGTCAAGTTACAGAAAGCTCAAGAGGAATTGCAGACTGTTTGATCTCTTTATTTAGATGCCTTGTCATGTCAATCTCCTGGCACCAACTATGCACTATTATTACTAGAAGGATATCTCTTATTGAAGGTCAAATCTATTAAAGTTGGAAAGTCAGTGGAAATTAAGACCACCCTAAACTTTGTCAAGTGTTTCAAAGAACAGAATGAACATGTACAACACCTCTTGTGTGAATTGCACATGCATAATTTCTTTTTATAAGATGACTTAGACAAAAATCCTAGCCCCTTTATAGGGGATATCCAATTCCAAGCTTTTCTTTCCTTTGCCACTAACCAAATCAAATGGGATAAAGAATAGACTTATGGGTTATGGGAGAACCTAGAAAACTACTCCACCTCTCTGTCCAACACTAATAGTTCATGAAATGAACGGGTGTTGTGGGCCAATTAGGATTGATGTGCATAGACATCATACAGGTAGGGAAGGAGTACTTTCAAGGAATCAAATAAGAAGCTTTATCTGCAGCCAAATAGAGATGGGAAGCCTCCAACAATAATATCAAGAACATAGCTCCATTTGGATTCAACAATTTCAAAGCTGCCTCCACCCACTTACACAAATACAACAACGTGGTCTTGAGCATGGGCCCTAAGTGGATAGGGCATCGATATAGAAGTCCAATTATCTGGTATCCTCTGGATGGGTTCCGTAGTGATTATAACTTGTCAAACCAACAAATGAACCAGGCTTTTGTGGTGCTCAAAAATAAAAATGGTTTCAGGCTGTATAAGGAGGAAGTATATCCTGCCTATTCCTTAATCCAACTACATCTTAACCATCGGATTGCATGAGGACATGCAATAAGGTAAGAAGGGGAGTATGTTGGGCTGAGGAAAAGGTAATTTTTTCCTCGTAAATAGCTTAATTAAGCATTTGTCTTCAGATGTTTATCTTTGTTTCATGGATAAAAATAGAGCAAAAAACATCACAAGATGGGTAAAATTGATTAATAACAAATTAGATAAATGTGGGCATGGAAAACTAACTTTCACTATGTTTATATGAAGGGACATGGATTGGATGATTGTTGTTCAATTGACAAAACAATAGCAGCTAGTAAAGGAAAAAACATAACATCCTGAGCATGGAAGACAATGGAAGACCAAGAGGACCAATGCTATTTTATGATGAAATCAGATCAAGTGTTGCGAAATCCTGAGGATCCCCTGATCCTAAGGATTCTCTTCTCTATATTTACTTTGCCAAATGTTATATAAAGTCATAAGGAAAACTGAACAACTATTTTAGGAATTTGCAGATTGTAACTATTCTTTTTGGACATATAATACTTTCATTGCGGTGATATTGTAACTCTATTATTGATTCTAATGAATAATATTGCATTCAATTCATAATCGTATTCTGAATATCTAACAATGGGGACTTCTGGAGACTTTGGGCCTAGTAAATAGGAGATCTCCTACTTCAATTGTGTTATAATAATTTTTGTTTATTCTTAACTGTTTATTATTGTTAGTATCATTTTGATTACTGTGAGGATTGATGATTCTGATTTGTGTTTCCTGTTCAGTCAAGATTCTAGATTTAGCTATGTACTTATATATGCGTGTTGGTCTTTATCGAATTGGTTATGTTAATTCCATATTGTTGTTCTTTCTAAGGTAACACTATCATAGATTTCAAAGCTAGAGTTATTGCTTTCCATGAGATGTTTATATGGTTATTTGCTATTCAATTGTCATAGCTTTCCTTCATGTTAAATGAGTTAGTTTCAATACCAGTTAGATTGTCAAGGGTGATTCTCTCTATTTGCATTCTACTTGCAGAATATATTCAGTAGCTTTGAAAGTGTGTTATGAATTCCTTTCAGAAGTGTTTGGATTGAATTTAGAGCAATATACATTAGCAATTGCAATGATTCCAACATAAATTGACCTCTGAATTCACTGCATATATAGTGATGACACCCTTGAAATAAAAATACTTGCCCTGGGTTGATGAGTATTGTAGGTATTAATATTGATTGTAATAAGACATCTTAGTGCACCAACACTGCTAAATTAGAATGACATGAAGGGACAGTTGAAAATTTCTTCTAGATATGAAGATAGAAATTCCATTGACTCAACTTGTAAAAAATTAACTACTCAATTCATGAAAGTACAAAGGATAACCTACTTGTAGAAATAAAGTTATTATATCTTATAGAATTCATCAAATTACCTCATCTACTTGCAGAATGGAAACTAATTTATCTTGCACAATTCATGATACTACCAATCAAACATTTATGTACCATCTACTTACTTCATACTTGCTCATAAATTAGTAACCTACTTGCATGATAAAGAAATTAACTCTACTTTGTTTTTGCAGTGAAGAAAAGTAAGGTTTGGAGTGGTCTAGGAGCTTTCCCTAATAACAACATCACAGCTAGGGGTCATTATGCATTTATGTTAAGTCAAAGTTGTAGTGGGGATCAAAACAGAAGAAGGAAAATGATGCTACAATTTTGCTACCGGCAATTGCTATAACAACCCTGTAATGCTACAAGAAGGCAGTCAAGTGGTTTTTGAAGGTGAAAACATTGTCTTGAGGGTCTGGAGAGGTGGATAGTAGTTGAAGAAAATTAAATTACTTTGGTTTGAGGCACTAGCCAGGATCACAACCTCTCGGAGCCCTATCTTGCACTACGATGAGTGCTCTTAGTCACCTAGGGATAATGGCTTATAAAACAAGGTTTTGGGACAGGGTTTGGAAGTGGTAAAGATGCCCTTCCCTACAGATTAACCAACCCTTCAATCAATCACATGCATGCATCAATTTATCATTAACAAAATGAAATAACTTATCATGGAAAAGATGAGTTGAATTTAAATAACATCTAATTCATGAAATACCATTGATCTAATCACTAAACTAAATTCTAAGTTACAAAAATTAAATGTAAAATAGTAAAACTAATACTAATATATTTCCAAGAAATCATAAATACAATATTTTTGGGCTATGTTTGTGAATCCTTCCACTCATTCTCCCACAAGAGAGGTGATGTAGAGTTTGAAACCAGAGGATTTTATAGGTTAATCTCTACTGAAATGAAAGAAACTACGAACTTCTTGGTGTTTGGAACATGATCCCCCAAGGACAGTTTTTGGGCTAAAATCCCATGTTTTGGGTCAAGTTTTGTAATAAAGTTGTAAAGGCTCCGCATTTTGTGGTCGCGGAGCACGAAGGTGTCATGAGTCATAAAGGGTTGTCCGCCATTATTTTGTAAAGTGTAAAGTTGGTTGTAAAGATCTACCCATGGTCTTCGGACCATGTGATTGTATAAAAAAGAGATAAGTAAGAATGCTCTAACTAGTGATAAGTTTTTGTGAGTAGAAGACAAAGATTGGAGTCTTGGTAGAGAAGTCTAAATTTCAGGTCTTAGTGTAGGTAGAGGCTCTGCACCTGAATGCACAGAGGCCTAGGGTAGAAGTCCACAGCTAAGTGCACGGACCCCCACAGCTATGTGTGCAGGGTGGATAGAGTTTGTAATAATATGAAGATATCAATAAAGAGAAGTATTTCGCAATTCCTCTATATTTCCTATTAATACATCTTGTCATATTGTGTATAAATTTCATTTACAATGCTTATGTGATGCACGAATGTATGTAATTATGTTGGTTAATTGAACACAAGTAAGAATATATGTTTACACAGTGATAACTGTGATTATTTAGTAAGATAAGTAAAACACTTAAGATAACTTGGGAACCTATACAATACGTTGTTATAGCTGTTGGCATTATGTTCTCTGGTATGGCTATATGTTACAGATGTTGTACTTGATGGCAACTCCCATGATAAGGCTCTCAATTTATTGAAAACTAAGAAGGACACAGGAAATCAGTTCAGAAGATGCGTACCCGCAGGTACACCTTGCAGGGACCGCGTCCAGAGACGTAGACCAGCCATTCAGAAGGTGCGTCCACCCAGTGCACACATTTTAAGGCAGATAAAAGCACACGTGGGGGTTTCTTGTGTTTTACTCTTGGTATCTAGCCGACGGTATTGTGTTACTATGGTGTCGGCTCGTGGTATTGTTCCATGATTTGAGGAGGAGCTTGCCTATATAAAGCAAAGGAGATCATTTGGTTTGATATGTCTTTGGTTGAATATCTTATGAGGCTAGATCTGGTCTAGATCTAAAAAGGCAAATCTTCTGAAAGACTGAGATCTATTTGGCTCATGATCAGATCTGTAGATATGATTGTTTGGGTTACTCTTGAAGTCTTGAAATCATCTATGCCAGGAGGTACGCAGGTGCAGTAAGGGTTCAGGTGCGCCGGGACGCAGGCGCAGAAGGGTTTAGGTGCGCCGGGGCGCAGGCGCAGAAGGGTTCAGGTGCGCCGGGACGCAGGTGCAGAAGGGTTCAGGTGCGTCCGCGACGCAGTGCAGTTCAAGGAACAGTGCGTGGACACGCAGCGCAGCAGAAGGATCTCTGCGTGTGGACGCAGGAGAGCAGAAGGTTAACTGCGTCTGGTCGCAGGCCACAGAAGGGAAAATTGCGTCTCCGTCTTAAGAGATGTTCTGTTGATTGAATTTCTCTGTTGATAAGGTGTTCTGGGTTAGTTCTGTTATTACTGATCTGATAACTGTAGTGGAGTGTAACTGTTATGTACTTGATGATCATTTGATGCTTTATGAAAAGAAGTAGGGGGTTGTAGCTCCCTTTCAGGAGAAGACTGAAAAACGAGAGAGAGAGTTGTAGCTCTCTGCAGGTTGCAGCCTACGTACTGGTAAAGGACTGCACCAGTACAAAATCATTGTAAAAGGAGTTTCTAATTTGAAAGAAGATAGAGACATATTGCAGCAGGTGGTTTTCACCCACATTGGGTTTCCACCTTACATCTTGTGTTCTTTGGTGTGACTATCTGTTTTCTTTGTTCATGCTCATTATTTTATGGTACTGACATGCAAAAATAATTCAAAGATCAAATAAGGAAGATTTATTAAATTGCGAGATAATACTGATTCACCCCCCCTCTCAGTATTATTTCCAACAATTGGTATCAGAGCAGGTCCTTCAGAGAAGCTTGATCGCTTGAAGGTAGATCGTTCATCATGAGCAACTACGAGAGAGAAGCATCAATCAGGCCACCGGTTTTTGATGGGACAAACTTCAATTATTGGAAGGTAAGAGTTACTGCATATCTTCAATCTCTTGGTACAGAAGTTTGGGACATTGTAGAAACAGGCTATGCTTTTCCTTCAGCTACTCCTACAGATCCAGCTGAGAAAAATAAGTATGAAACAAATGCAAAAGCAGTCAGTACTCTGTTAGGATGTATATCCCAAACGGAATTCATGAAGGTAATGCACTACAAATCCGCAAAAGAAATATGGGACAAAATTGTCACAAGCTATGAAGGAGATGAACAGGTAAAGCATGCTAAACTTCAAACTCTCAGGATTCAGTATGAAACTCTCAAGATGTATAATGATGAAAGTGTGGCTAACTATTTTCTTCGGGTAGATGAGATTGTTAATTGTATGAAAAATTTGGGTGAAGAAATAAGAGAGGCTATAGTGGTTGAAAAGGTTCTAAGATCTTTGTCTCCCAAGTTTGAATCTAAAGTATCTGCTATAGAAGAAAAGGAAAATCTACGAATTCTCACTATGTCTCAGCTACATGGAATTCTAACTGCTTATGAAATGAGAAAGGGAGGTCCATCAGACAGAAGATAAGCTGCTTTCAAGGCATCAGGTAAAGAAGATTATTATGGAGCAAGCCAGGTCCCAGAAGAAGAGGAAGAAGAATCAATTTTTGTCAAAAATCTTCAAAGAGGTTCTGGAAGGTTCAGAGGTAAGTTACCTTTTAAATGCTTTGCTTGTGGAAGAGTAGGTCATTATGCTGCAAAATGTCCTTATAAGGATAAAGGAAAGGAACCTGCTAGATGGAACAAGAAACAGAACGCAAATAAGAAAAGCTACTACACTCATGAAGATAGTGATGGTCTATCAAACAGTGATGAAGATGAACAAGGTAATGAATATAAGTTTTTAATGGCATTTGAAGATGATGATTATATGGATGCTGTAGATGTGGATAACCTTTATGATGAAATTACTAGACTCAAGAGATGTATAGAAGAAAAGAACATGATCATTGATACTCTACAATTTCAAATTGATGAAAAGGAAAAACATCTTGAAAAATTAGAAGGTGAAATTGTTGGTCTTAGAAAAGAGATTGAGAAAACAAAAGCTATTAATCTCAAGTTTGTCAAAGGATCTGAAACTTTGGATGAGATTATCAATGTGCAGCGATCTCCTCTAAACAAGACAGGTCTGGGCTATAATGGAGAAACTTCTCAAGCATCCACCTCAAAAAGTTATCTTGATGCAGCAAGAAGGAATGAGCAAAAGAAAAATGAAGATCATCAGGTAAAGCAGGGACGAATTACAAAAAGAAACTATCAGGGGCAATCCATCTTAAGGGAGAACAAAAGCTACAACCAGCCACAGGTAAAATCTTCTCAATTTGGTTCAAGAATGGATGACAATAGAAGTTACAATCATTTGGCCGGTAGATTTGATAACCGCAGAAGTTTCTTCAATGGACAATGCTTTTCTTGCCATAACTTTGGTCACAAAGCAGCTCAATGTGTTGCATATAAAACAATCATGACTAGGGAAGCTCAAAAACAAAGAAGTATGACAGGGATTACAAAAGGACCTATAACAACTTTTCGGTTCTTGAAAATGAAGTTGAATGTTCTATTTGCAATAACTTTGGTCATGAAGATTCTGAATGCAGGAGCAGGTTCCAGCAGAAAAGGGAACAAGCCTCAAACACCAAAACATGGAGAATAAAGGAACCTCAAACAGAAAGATGTGGGATAGCATTTTATGCAGAGGGACAGGAAAATCTATGGTACATTGACAGTGGATGTTCGAAGCATATGACAGGTGATAAAGAAAAACTTGAATCTTATTCTGCTCTAGAAAAGGGAAAGAAAGTCTCTTTTGGAAATGATACTCCTGCGACTATAAAAGGAAAAGGCATTGCTCAGTTAAAAGAAAAGGTCAAGGCTGGAAATGTTTTGTATGTTGATGGATTGAAGCATAATCTTCTAAGTGTCAGTCAGATGTGTGATCAAAGAACCGAGGTTATATTCAGATCGAATGCATGTCTTGTTCGTGATCTTGATACAGGTAAAACAGTGCTCAAAGGCAAAAGAACTCCAAATAATCTGTACATATTTGAAGAAGGACAACAATAATGCTATCTGAGCAAGGATGAAGAGCACTGGTTATGGCATCGAAGGTTGGGACATCTAAGCTTCTCACAAATAAGGAAAGCATGCAAATATCAGGCAGTTCGCGATCTTCCAGATATTAAAATTCCTGACAACACCATATGCAAATCATGTCAGTTTGGAAAACAAACCAGAACTAACTTTCCAGAGAAAGAAGGATCAGCTAGCATGCCTCTTGAGCTAGTACATACAGATACATGCGGTCCCTTCAGAAAAAGGGCACCTCGAGGAGAAGAATACTTGATATTATTCATTGACGATTTCTCCAGGTTTGTCTGGTTAGGACTTATGAAGCACAAAGATGAAGCATTCGAAAAATTCAAATCCTTCAAAGCCTTGGTTGAAAATGAATCAGGTCACAAAATTAAGTGCCTCAGATCCGACAGAGGTGGGGAATTTACTTCAAATGAATTTTTCGATTTCTGTGATGAACATGGGATAAGGAGAGAATTCTCTACAGCTAGAACTCCTCAGCAAAATGGAGTTGTGGAAAGAATGAACAAAACAATCCAACAAATGGCTCGT
Organism: Pinus tabuliformis; assembly: GCA_031772625.1. NCBI lineage: Eukaryota > Viridiplantae > Streptophyta > Pinopsida > Pinales > Pinaceae > Pinus > Pinus tabuliformis. Next base: position 319,549,207 of record CM062805.1, read on the forward strand.
GCTATGCTTGATGAATCAGGAACTCCCACAACTTTCTGGGGTGAAGCTACACATGCTGCGGTTGTTATTCTCAACAAAACAAATGTCCGGGTGAACAGCACTCAAACTCCTCATGAGCTTTGGAGTGGTAGGACTCCTTCGGTAAAGCACTTCAAAATCTTTGGGAGCAAATGCTATATCAAGAATACTGATGAGCAGCTTGGCAAACTTGAACCTAGGGCAGATGAAGGCATTCTTCTTGGTTACTCTCCATATAGCAAAGCATACAAGTGCTACAATAAAAGACTTGGCATAATTGTTGACAGTATTGATGTAGTGGTTGATGAGAAGGGATACATTCCTAGGCAAGTACATCATGAAGACATAGAAGAAGATGAAGGCTACCCTCAAAGACAGAATGATGAAGAAGAAGAACCTCAAGCAGAACCTCAAGAAGAACCAGAAGAGCAGACAAGAAAAGAAGAGAAAACCCCATCCAGATATGTTCAGAAGAATCATCCAGAATCTCAAATTGTAGGGCAGAAAGAAGCAGGTGTACAAACAAGAAGAACAGTTGCAGAAGCCTCAAGCTATTTGGCATTACTCTCCTCTACTGAACCACAAAATGTGAAAGAAGCATGAAAAGATGAATGTTGGGTGAAAGCAATGGATGAAGAACTTGAGCAAATCGAAAAGAACAACACTTGGGAGCTGGTTCCTAGACCAAAGGATAAGAATGTAATCGGAACAAAATGGGTCTTCAAAAATAAATTGAATGAAAATGGAGAAGTAATTAGAAACAAAGCCAGACTTGTTTGTAAAGGGTATGCACAGCAAGAAGGAATAGACTTTGAAGAAACCTTTGCTCCTGTTGCAAGACTTGAGGCCATCCAAATGTTCCTTGCTCTCTCAAGTTTTCAAAACTTCAAAGTATTTCAAATGGACGTGAAATCAGCCTTTCTGAATGGAGACTTGGAAGAAGAAGTGTACATTGAACAACCAGATGGGTTCATTCTTGGAAATGATCCAAATCTTGTATGCAGATTGAAAAAGGCTCTCTATGGTCTCAAACAAGCTCCAAGGGCTTGGTACTACCGTTTGGACAAATATCTTCATCAACAAGGTTTTTCAAAAGGATCAGCAGATAGCAATCTTTATATAAAAGTTGAAAATGACAAATTGCTAATACTTGTTGTGTATGTAGATGACATTATTTTTGGGAGCAATGAAGAAGCTATGAGTCAAAGCTTTGCCTCGGTCATGCAGAAAGAATTTGAAATGTCTTTACTAGGAGAACTGACATATTTTCTTGGTTTGCAAATCCAACAAAAAGAAGGAGGAATCTTTTTATCTCAAACCAAGTATCTCAAACAGATTTTGAAGAAATATGGTATGGAAGATGCAAAACCAGTATGTACACCCATGGTCACAGGATGTAGCCTCAGTGCAAATGATGAATCTGCAGCAGTACATCAACCAACCTACAGATCTATGATTGGAAGTTTACTTTATTTGACAGGTACCCGACCGGATATCATGCATGCAGTTGGAGTAGTTGGAAGATTTCAGGCAAATCCGAAGGAGACTCATCTACAGGCAGTGAAGAGAATTTTCAAATATCTTCAAGGGACTCAAAATTATGGCTTATGGTATCCTAGAGATACAAATCTTACACTTCATGCTTATACAGATGCAGATTGGGCCAGAAGCGTGGATGACAGGAAAAGCACAAGTGGTGGTGCATTCTTTATGGGTTCCAGACTGGTATCTTGGTTCAGCAAGAAACAAAGTTCGATTGCCTTGTCTACAGCTGAAGCGGAATATGTTGCTGCTGCATCTTGTTGCACCCAACTCCTTTGGATGATGCAGACTTTGCAGGATTTTCAAATCACTTGTACACCACCTATCCCCATCTTATGTGATAACACAAGTGCAATCAGCATCTCAAAGAATCCAGTTATGCATTCAAAAACCAAGCGCATACCAATCAAGTATCACTTTCTCCGGGAACAAGTGCTTGAACAGAAGGTCAAATTGGAGTATGTTCCTTCTAAGGAACAAGTTGCTGATATTCTCACCAAACCATTTCCCAGGGACACTTTTGAATACCTCAGGCAAAAGCTGGGGGTTGTTGATGCATCATCTTATTGTTGAATCTTTTATGATTGATGGTACAGGTTCAGGGGGAGCATATAATGCATTGTTGGCATTATGGAGGATGGTCAGAAGGAGATCTTGGAAATAGCTGCAATATGTCTCTATCTCTTTCATGGTGGATTATGGTTCTGTGTTGCATATCTGGTTCCTTTTTCAGGGGGTGCATGAGCTTAGGGGGAGCATACCCCTTTGCCCTTGATGTCAAAGGGGGAGAATGAAGCTGAAGATTGTAAGGTTGCCATCAAGTCCAAAGGGGGAGATTGTTGGCATTATGTTCTCTGGTATGGCTATATGTTACAGATGTTGTACTTGATGGCAACTCCCATGACAAGGCTCTCAATTTATTGAAAAATAAGAAGGACGCAGGAAATCAGTTCAGAAGATGCGTACCCGCAGGTACACCTTGCAGGGACCGCATCCAGAGACGCAGACCAGCCATTCAGAAGGTGCGTCCACCTAGTGCACACATTTTAAGGCAGATAAAAGCACACGTGGGGGTTTCTTGTGTTTTACTCTTGGTATCTAGCCGACGGTATTGTGTTACTATGGTGTCGGCTCGTGGTATTGTTCCATGATTTGAGGAGGAGCTTGCCTATATAAAGCAAAGGAGATCATTTGGTTTGACATGTCTTTGGTTGAATATCTTATGAAGCTAGATCTGGTCTAGATCTAAAAAGGTGAATCTTCTGAAAGACTGAGATCTCTTTGGCGCATGATCAGATCTGTAGATCTGACTGTTTGGGTTACTCTTGAAGTCTTGAAATCATCTATGCCCAGAGGTACGTAGGTGCAGTAAGGGTTCAGGTGCGCCGGGACGTAGGCGCAGAAGGGTTCAGGTGCGCCGGGGCACAGGCGCAGAAGGGTTAAGGTGCGCCGGGACGCAGGCGCAGAAGGGTTCAGGTGCGTCCGGGACGCAGTACAGTTCAAGGAACAGTGCGTGGACACGCAGCGCAGCAGAAGGATCTCTGCGTGTGGACGCAAGAGAGCAGAAGGTTAACTGCGTCTGGTCGCAGGCCACAGAAGGGAAAACTGCGTCTCTGTCTTAAGATGTTCTGTTGATTGAATTTCTCTGTTGATAAGGTGTTCTGGGTTAGTTCTGTTATTACTGATCTGATAACTGTAGTGGACTGTAACTGTTATGTACTTGATGATCATTTGATGCTTTATGAAAAGAAGTAGGGGGTTGTAGCTCCCTTTCAGGAGAAAACTGAAAAACGAGAGAGAGAGTTGTAGCTCTCTGCAGGTTGCAGCCTGCGTACTGGTAAAGGACTGCACCAGTACAAAATCATTGTAAAAGGAGTTTCTAATTTGAAAGAAGATAGAGACATATTGCAGCAGGTGGTTTTCACCCACATTGGGTTTCCACCTTACATCTTGTGTTCTTTGGTGTGACTATCTGTTTTCTTTGTTCATGCTCATTATTTTATGGTACTGACATGCAAAAATAATTCAAAGATCAAATAAGGAAGATTTATTAAATTGCGAGATAATACTGATTCACCCCCCCTCTCAGTATTAATTCCAATAATAGCAACGTGAAATCACTTGGACCATAGGTTAGGGCTACGAGAAGGTCAACCATACTCCATCGCGGAGGTATTGAAGGGCAGAATAAAGGAATATATTGACAGAGCCCAAGAGCTTAGTGACTTTCATGAAAGCAAGAAAAAAGGGTATAAACCTACATCACGACCATCTCAGGGTGCAAAAACTTGGTTCCAGCATCCCCCCATACTGCTTCGGGTGAGATTTCGGTCCGCGCTCCATGGGATGATGCATAAAGGGCCAGTAGAGTAGGGATTTGTTTGGCTAACTAACATTGAACCTGGTTCAGGCCCCATGTAGCCAACACCTGGAATCAAGAAGAAACATAAGTACAAGAAGAGGGACCAAAGCCTCTGGGTTAGGCCCAACCCCAAGGGTCTCAGCCCTCTGAAACTAACTCGGATGCAACTTAAAATCTAACTTCTCATTATCAAAAAGTGCAGGTCCAATACATCACATAAAATTTTCAAATAACAATCTAAATCTAGATGAACAAAAAATTTGAATCCTAATGAACTCTTCTTCTAATTTATTTATACAAAAGGCTAGCTGAAACAACTCCCTTGAAAGTAATGGTTCCCTCCTTCAACTCTAAAATGGTAGATCTTGTCCCTCTTGATCTTCACCTGGTTTAAGAGTCACTTGGCTACCAATGAAATCAAAATATTGAGAGAGGATATGGTGATCACAAGTCTAGTTTAATGAGTTAAGGAGGTAGACAAACCCCCTAGATTCTCTCGTAGTTGTCTCCATTAGGCCCCTGCATAGCAATTATAGCCTAACAAATGCCTCATTTTCCTGAAACTAAACCACATTAGGCTAGATACTATGAAAAAGACAATTTTCTCCTCCTACTAAGTATAATATAACAAAAAATGTGAATTAATGTAAGAGAGGGATAGTTTTAAGGCTAGAGGATGGTATATTAATCTTCAAAATGTCCCTATTGATGGGACTCATCATCACCCACCTGCTGATGGTGTTGCTCATCCTCTCAGAAACTTAGCCATCCATGTGCAACTCTTTTATAGCCCTAGTGGACTCCCTGACATCCCAAGGTTCCTCAGATGGTGTGCCTTCTTGGGGGTAAAATCCTACATTCCTCTCTATTTTTTTCCATTCCTTCTGCTCTCATGCTTCATCTCTTCCTTCTTGTAAGCCTAGCAACAAGGGTGGACTGACCTTGAGTCCTACCCACCTGATTTTCATCCTTTTCATGATCCTCTTATATAATGGTGTTCTATCTAAGGCATTCCTTAGTCTTTCAAGAGAGTGATATTCTCTAATTTGTAGAATGTGGGGTAAGTCATTCTATCTCCTCTAGAAGGCTTGTAGACGTTTTGTACCCAACAGCCTGAATGTGTCTTCAAAGTGTAGAATCACTTTCCCCTACGTAGAAATATATTTTGGTGCTAAGAAGTATCACTAGAGATGAGGCCATGATTTCTAATGATAGCCTTTCGACTCACTAGCTCTGCCCTTATATACAATGGTTCATTCTACTCTTTTTCCATTACCCTCTTCACTTCCTCAGCTCTTGTCTCCTCACGAGTCATCTAGGATGCTAAACCCATCAACTACACATATCCCAATCTTGAATTGGGATCCCAAAAATTAATATTTGTCAAAGTGAGGTTGTGCATGTAAAATTTAGCCAATATTTCTCTACCTTCCATGTTAGTTTGGCTACAAATTTCAATGAACTGTTTGTAGTCCTAAACGGGCATAGATCCATATTGTGCCAAAGTTTTGATTTTGAATTGTAGACACTATTCTTTGAGAAAGACGGCATAAGATTTTGATGGTTGTTTGCATTTTCATTCTCCATGGATAGACTTACCATGGTACAAAGTTGTGTTTATTTCTCCTGCAACCTCTTTCTCAACCTAATGTTCTTTACGTGTAGTTTCTCCTTCATTATAGACTCTCTCATTCTCAGCTCACTTAATTCTTTGCTAACCTCAATGACCCTTTTTTCCATGAGGCCTACATCATGTACCTTATTAGATTTAGAAATTCTTATCCACTTGTGGGTTCTACCTCTCTCTATCTCCAACTCATAAAGGAGTGGGATTGTAAACTTTTCAATGAGAATCCTCCCTCCTTCAATGAATTTGTAGTAGGAGCTCAAGATAGGTTGTGGGATAAGTTATTGGAGCTCTTGTAGGTATTTTCCAATAGTATTTGAGGTCGTCACTTCCTCTTATGAGTCTTTCTCAGGCTCCTGTAGCTTCCCCTATCCTACCTGTAGCACACTCTGCCCCTCTTGTAGAAAAATGTGTCTCTCATGTAGAAAACCCTGATCCTCCTGTAGCTTCTTGTTTTCCTCTTCCTAAAAGAAATATTGTGTCCTTGGATTCTTGAAGATGGTAGAATTAGTGGTAGGCCTACTCATAGGTGCTATGGGTGACTTGGTTTTAGTTTTAGGAGGAGTGAAATCCTCAATTTTTCTCTCACCAGTTCTTATTTTTTCCTTTTCGCTTGGTCACTCATCAATAATTATAGGAACCCTTGTAGGAGCTTTTGGATTCCCTTGTCTAATTATAGTGCTCTTCCTGGTTCTAAAATACATTTGACTTGGTCTTGATTTCCTACTCTTCGGCTTGAGAAGAGTGCCCAACTTAGCTAAGGTTGAAGCTACCTCCTGTTTAATGCCTTATGCTCCTTAGGGTGGAGAAGTCTTCTCAAAGCTTATTATTTCTTCTCCTTTCTCCCTCTCCTCTTCCCCTTTCATCTCTACTTCTCCTTCCTCTATCTCTGATGCTTATTTTCCTCTATTTTTCTTTCTTCCTCTTCTAACCTGGTTGACTCTTCCTTGTCTGTCTTTTCTCCTTCTTCTTCCTTTAATTTTCCTTATTTTCCTCCAACACTAGAGGACGGAGTCTCTCTTGCTGTGAGAGTTTGTGTTTCTATGAAAGTCTCCCTATCTGTTATAGACATTTTTGTGCCTTGCATCACTGAGCATGAAATGTCAATAATTAAGGGATCCAAAGTCCCTAAACATGTTGTTTCTACCCCTAGAGGAACAAGGCCAGCAAACCATAGCAGTTTATAAAAGTTCTCCACCTGAAAACACTCAAAAACAAGCAATTTCTGGATCATGTCAACTGCTCCACTGAGCATCTGCGTTGAATGTCAAGTGCTCCACTCTGTACCTGCACTGAATGTCAACTGCAAAGAAGGCCACCTGCGCTGAACGTACTTGGACAAGTGGCAGACTCATTCCTCAAGGTGTCAATGCCCAGGAAGCTTCCAAAATGACACTTGGATCAAGGAATTTGACTGGTGATGAGTAAGAGGTTCCAAATCTCCAAGTGGAAGTAAGAATCTCCAAGTGGACTCAAGAACTAAAGTGGGAGAGGACACTAGTCAGCTTCATGCAAGCCTCAAGCTAACTCATCCTTTCTCCAAAACTCCTATATATAGAGCTCTCTCATGAGGTCTAGGGAGGTTGGATTGTATTGTAAAGAATTGTTGTTGGATTGTGGTTGGATCATTGGGTGTTTATGCTTTTGAAAGGGGCTGAAGAAGGAATTCCTTGCTGCTGGGAAGGAGATGCTGGGTTGGAACCCTATGGGTTGTATCTCTTCCTGAACCCTGTTTATCAATCAATAAAGCTTCTTGGTTCTTTCCTATATTCTGGTGTTTATTGTATGATTTGCATTAGTGTATTTGATTTACTTCTAATCCTGAATCATTTATGAATATGAATATTTGTCTTTGTATTGTGTCCTTCTCTTGTTGCATGTAGCTGTTCTCTTGTCACAGGTAGTTGTTCTCTTGTGATCTCGTGGGAGCAAAAGTGTGGAGGCAAGTAGCTGTGGACACACAAAGCGGAGAGGATTTAGATCGAGGGACAACCAAAAGATAACAGTAAGTCTACCAATCTCCTCTTTTTCATTTTCATAAAGGAAAGAAACCGAAGTAGCTGCATTTGTTTGTTGCTAAGGCACTATCACGCCTTAGGTGGATAGGATCGTCCTGCATAGGCATTTTTCCCCACAACAAATTGGCGACTCCACTGGGGAAGAACTTTGTTTTAGTCATTTTGTTTGAGCTTGCATCATTGTTTACTTCATAGACTCAACGGCAAGAATCGAACTGCTTTGCAAAGTAGAATGTTGCTGCTTTGATCCTTTACTGGGTTTTTGTCTATGATCTTAACAATGGACTCATAAATGACTTGATGATCCTTTGTGATAGTCTTTAGTACCCTTTCAAAGTATCCCTCTATTTATAACTTGCTTGTGTTTCTGATTTGGCCTGAAACAGTTGATTTTTGAGCATTTTATGACCCGAAAACCAAGAGAGACGAGAGTTTCTCCTTTCAGCGCAGGCACTATGAAGGCAGTCTACATTTCAACGTAGGTCCCGTGAAGGCTACCTGCGTTGAATGTCAAACTGACAGTGTTCTACCTGCGCTGAACCAGTGTGGCTTTGTGCAGCTGGGGTTCCTTGCTGTCTTTTGCCCTGTTTTGATCTCTGTTTTTGCAGCCTTTAACCAGCATAGGTACCACATCTGTAATCCCTTTTCTTTGCTTGTATTCAGCCTCATTTTTGTACAAAAAGACTGTAAGTGTTTTTATGTGTTTGTGGCATCATTTACAGTTTTCCTTTGCATGAGCGAAATAGTCATCCTGTAGCCTTGATTCAGATCTGATTGAGTGATTGATTGTGATCTTAGAAGAGAGTTCATTGGCTGTTTGCAGTTTGATCTATCGTTTGCTTTTGCTTATTGGTTTGAATTTGTCATTTTTAAGTGTTGAAACAAGTATTTCTTTCGAAAAATCACAAAGTGATTGTAATCTCTTCTACCCTTGCTGATTTGGGAAAAAGTAAACTTGTTTATTTTCAGTCATTTAAAAGCAAATTCGGAGTTGTGCAAAAAGCTTTCTTTGTAGGCATTTATACTAAGAAAGTGAAAACAAACACCTGCATTCTGCATTTTGCATTTTGATAAGATTGCATGTTTGATTTAGGAAGAGTGCATTAGAGTGTGCTGATTGCTATTTGAGAAAAGATAGTCGCTCTATTTTCCCTTAGTAGCTAGGATTTTCAAAGTTGAAAGATTATAAAGCTTGCTTATCATCTTAGACTGCATTTAGGAATTTGTACCAATACATCTCGTGCTGATCCTGAAAGACAAACTTTAAAAAAAGATCAACTTAAAATATATAGAATGAACCTAACAACGCTTCGCAACATAACGCTCACAATAGAGGTCTAGGTAGAGACGTGTTCCGGCATCGTTAAACGTAGTGACTGTCGATCTCTAAGAAGGTGGGTGATTCCTCCTGAGGGACGATTGCACTAATACGGACTTGTGCTCCCACGTACCGTCGCGTATTTATTGGGATACCCCTATAGGCATATATCCTTTATCCTTAGGAAGCCGTGTCGGCCGCCCTACTGATCGCAATGCAGTGAACACAGCATTCACGAAGATCGACCACCCGTACCGTAAAAAGTATTCTGTGGTTTTGCGAAAAGTTTGGCACACCCTCTGCCTAGATCTCCAGAGCAGTTTCTTTTGGCCTTTTTCAGACTCTATAACAGAAAAAGTCCAACCGAGCATTTGTCACTTCGGGCTCGTTAAAACATCGAAGGAGACTAGAGTCATCTTTAGCTTTTTCTCAACTCTTTAAAACTGAAAAAGCAAGTTGTGTCTAAAAGCGTCGTTAACAATTTATTTTAAACGGAACAATCACCCTTATTCCCGCGTTGATCTTTAGGTTGAAAAGATGGAGCACACCAACCAAGGAGTTCCCCTTGGAGGGAATCCTAGTCCCTTCTCCTCTTGGGGAGATGTTGGTGCGCCCCACATGGCCACATTGTCGCTTCCAGGATTGACAATTGGCCTACCTGTTTGGCTCTTTTCAACCAATGTCGTTCAGAATGCCACCATTCCTGAGCAGTCGAGTCAACAGTTAGATTAGACAAGAGTTGCCTCCCAGCCTTCTACTTCATCTTCCTCTCCTCCTTCCTCTTCGCTTGACGGAACTGGTCGGTCAAAGAACCGAGTTCCTAAGGAGAAAAAGGAGAAGAAGAAGAAAGAAAAGAAGCAGAAGGAGCCTAAGGCGACTGGGGGCAAACAATCGTCATCTAACAAAAATCCACACACCGCACTCGTAAGGCCTAAATCGCCATGCGTCATATGCAGGGGAGACCACTTCCATAGAGATTGTCCATGTATCCCTCGGATACTAAGAGACTGGTCCCCCCGTCTGCACAATTCGGTAGCGTCGACCTCTGATAGCCATGTCGATTGTTCACCGTCAACTAGTGGGAGTGAAGCTCCAGGACAAAGCGGGAAAGCTAAATTTCCCTACAGACTGTGTGAAGGCGATCACGCCATCCACCGTTGTCCCTTCTTAGACGAGGCAAAAATATTTCTGGAAGATCGCCCGATATTACGAGCAAATCTTCCTCCTGGATATCAAAAACTCTTGCCATGTCCCTCGCTAGTTGAGAATCTGGTTGACCCGCCCAGGTGGTCAGCCGAAGCACCTGTCATTGAAGATGAACCGTCTGGATCCATGCCTGATGAAAGTCAAAAGGTTGATACGGCAGTTGACCCGGTTTTTCCTTCAGAGGCTCCATCTTCGAATGACACCATCACAGAGGAGAATCAAGACGACACCGTCCAGATTCTCTTCATCAGCACTGACTCTGATGATCAAGGGGGCAATGCCACCATTCCTTTATCGCAGGAAGGAAGTTCATCAGAGCGCTATCCGGTCGTTTACTCGGTCCCACCACCAAGCAACCTGGTTGTGTCCTTTGATTGGAACCAACTAGGCAAACCCCGGTTGCCAGCCAGTGTACCATTCATAATTATTTGTCAAATATACAAAATGGTAATGGCTGGCACTATCATTGATGAGGGGGCATCTGTGAGTATCCTTTCCTCTATTGCTTGGAAAGCGCTTGGTTCACCTGCGCTTTTGCCTGAGATGAGAAATCTATCAGGCTTTGATAAAGGAACCAGTCGCCCTTTAGGAATCCTCCCCAATGTGCCAATAACACTGAAGGGGAAGACCGTTCAAATGAACGTGATGGTCGTTCAAGGATCCTTGGATTATAACCTACTCCTTGGACGAGACTATATATATTGCATAGGAGTAGTAGTCTCCTCACTCTTTAGAGTAATGTGTTTTCCACATGGAGGAAGAATGGTCAAGCTCGTGGACCAACTTTTGTTTCCCAGATCACACATCGCAAATAGTCGCTTACCATCCCTAAATGGTCTATTCATGCAAGAAGTGTCTCAACCCACGGTCCATCCTCCTGATGAGCGCGAGTAATTCGGGAGGACATGACTGGAACCCAGGGGGCATGCGTCCTGGTCTGCTTCGGCGGAGAACTTTGGGTATAAGGTAGGATTTCCGCGAAAGAATATGACTAGTCCATACCCCATCCATGAAGGAAAGAGGGTTGTTCTAGAATAGGATTCTTTTGTCAAGGTACTTGGGAGAGACGGGGCCCGTCTCCCATCTTTGTCTATTTCGGTAGGCATTGCCGAAGAAGAGTTTGGTTTAACGAAACAATCTTTAGGTAACCTGAAAAAGGTAGGCCAAGGAAGTGTTTTGTCTAACGAGACAATCTTCGGGTAACCAGAAAGAGGTAAGCCTCCCTCAATAACACCAAAGTTTTGTCTTTGAGTAGTGTTCTTCTCTTGCGATCTGGCGAAAAATCTATTAAAAGTCGGGCTAACGAGAAGACAAGTATCGTATAGACCCGTTAAAATTAACGAGAAGACAAGTATCGTTAAACTGAACTAGCAAGACGACAAGTAGCTGTGAACACCCAAAGAAAAATAGAAGTGAGAAGGAGGAGGGGCGACCTTGAAATCATATTTTATACTTGGGGGCATGCAAACCCTTTTGGAGTGCAAGAAAAGAGTGGCTATTTACCTGTTTTTTGGGTTAGCTGTGTCGGAACCGGTTATTTATCTATTTTTTTGGGGTTAGCCGTTTCCGAACTTGCATAAAGGAAGGGTACGAAGCAAAGCGTAGTGAGATGAAGCTCCATAAAAAATAGGGATCTCACAATGAGACAATCTTATCATATGACTGGTATATCGAGCAGTTTTAGCAGCATAGTTCATGCTCGTTAAAAAATAAACATAAGCTTTCGAGCAGTTTTAGCAGCATAGTTCATGCTCGTTAAAAAATAAACATAAGCTTTCGAGCAGTTTTAGCAGCATAGTTCATGCTCATTAAAAAATAAACATAAGCTTTCGAGCAGTTTTAGTAGCATAGTTCATGCTCGTTAAAAAATAAACATAAGCTTTGAGCAAGTTTAAGCTCGTTAAAAAATGAACTTCCCGGTAAATAACCATTAAGAATGTAACCTGATCAACCATAAAAAGACCTTGGTCATGTTTTGTGCACCTTCACCTCCACCGTTCATTTGGCCGATCGTTTATCTCCATATGATTGTTTACCCATTTTGAGGAACAGCTGCGAAGAGTGATTTCACCTAGCCATCCTTGTGACACTGCCGTGATTGGAAAATTCCAACCTGTACCTGGAATCAGCTGCTATCCCTGTTCATCACTCGTTCCTCAAAAGACGAGTCTTCTTTAAGCTCTTTTCAATTGACTCGTAAAATATGAAAAGATTTCCGAGTTTTGGCCTTCCATCTCGTTAAAGGACAGGAAGAGCTATCCCTCCTCTAGATTTTAATCTTTTTGGACCTGAGGGATTATTACACAAAAAGATCGAGCGCTTGTTTTGTTCGGCTCGTTAAAAGTACCGAAAACTCATCCCTTCTGTATTGTTTTATACTTTTTCGGACTTAAGGGATTAGATGATGAAAAAGGAATTTTGGAGTTGACTTTATGTACCTTTTCAGACTCTCTAAAAATGAAAAGGGCCGAGTTTTCCTTGTCGTTAGACTCGTTAAAATTATTAAATAGCGACAAACTTGTCTTTAGACGAGAACGAGTTTCCCTATCGCTAGGCTCGTTAAAACATAGCGATGGGCTTGCCCGAAGGGTAGGTTATAGAACAAGCATATGTTATCCTCCTCAAGCTTGACAAAAATAAAGAGGTACTGGTCAGAAATGACTGGGGAAAAATCGGGAAAAATCGAGAAGTCTTTGATGGTAGCAGGTCGCTCTTGAACATGACACTTTTCCTCCGTATCACATCGGGTTGGGTTGTTTCATTCACCGGTCACATCACCATGGTCTTTGCCACACCATCCATATTTGGGGTAATGCTACCGATCCATCGCATCAGTGTCGCCATATGTTCAAGAGAAGTCGTTCAGAAAGAGTCAACCAGGTCCCATCCACTGCCATACATTACCCTTCATCCATTCATGACCGCCACCCTGAATCATATATCACAGATTGTTTTCACCTCCACTAAAATCATTAGCTCCGTTCCGTGTCACTGATGTGGGATTCATTAAGGCCCTCCTTTGACGGATCGCTTCTTGTCGACAGCAGCTCATTATCCAAGAAGTTGATCTAGGAACAACCCCTTCAGTACTTTGAAGCTTGCATGCCTCAATGGCAAGTTTCTCACTTCCGGTGACAGGTATACATCAATGACCTTCGACCAGAAGATTTCCCGTGGTGTTCGACGCCAAGTCCTTTATTCACACCACGTGAATTGTACTGCAGTACCTTGAGGGTCATTATCATTATCGGTGATTCCTCTCGCGCTTGTTAACGGTTTACATCATTGACCGGTAATCAAGCGATGTCTTTCCATGTTCGACTTCAGCGCAATTCTCACATGGATCGACTTGTACTTAGAGTGAAGATCGAACGAGTTTGAAGACCCCGGATCTAGTTTCATCCATCTGGGCTGCGATAATATATTCAGGAAAATAAAGACATTTGTTATGTACATCATTGCAGCAGATGATCATCCTCCTCAAAGGGTGATAGTTTCGCCAGAACTATCAGTCTACCATCAGACAATCGTCTGTTCTATGTACCAAAATGTATTTATAAAGCTGAGCATGGGAATGCCCGCCTCAGCTAGATCATGAAAGCAGAATGAATCATAATGTATTGTATTGTATCTTATTACAGGTCTCCTCCCAGCAAATGGATGAACTTCGGACTCCCCTGGATAAAGCATTTCACCCGATAAACGGCCTCATACTTTAGGGGGCAACTGTTATAGACATTTTTGTGCCTTGCATCACTGAGCATGAAATGTCAATAATTAAGGGATCCAAAGTCCCTAAACATGTTGTTCCTACCCCTAGAGGAACAAGGCCAGCAAACCACAGCAGTTTATAAAAGTTCTCCACCTGAAAACACTCAAAAACAAGCAATTTCTGGATCATGTCAACTGCTCCACTGAGCATCTGCGCTGAATGTCAAGTGCTCCACTCTGTACCTACGCTGAATGTCAACTGCAAAGAAGGCCACCTGTGCTGAACGTACTTGGACAAGTGGCAGACTCATTCCTAAAGGTGCCAATGCCCAGGAAGCTTCCAAAATGACACTTGGATCAAGGAATTCGACTGGTGATGAGTAAGAGGTTCCAAATCTCCAAGTGGAAGTAAGAATCTCCAAGTGGACTCAAGAACTGAAGTGGGAGAGGACACTAGTCAGCTTCATGCAAGCCTCAAGCTGACTCATCCTTTCTCCAAAACTCCTAAATATAGAGCTCTCTCATGAGGTCTAGGGAGGTTGGATTGTATTGTAAAGAATTGCTATTGGATTGTGGTTGGATCATTGGGTGTTTATGCTTTTGAAAGGGGCTGAAGAAGGAATTCCTTGCTGCTGGGAAGGAGATGCTGGGTTGGAACCCTATGGGTTGTATCTCTTCCTGAACCCTGTTTATCAATCAATAAAGCTTCTTGGTTATTTCCTATATGCTGGTGTTTATTGTATGATTTGCATTAGTGTATTTGATTTACTTCTAATACTGAATCATTTATGAATATGAATATTTGTCTTTGTATTGTGTCCTTCTCTTGTTGCATGTAGCTGTTCTCTTTTCACAGGCAGTTGTTCTCCTGTGATCTCGTGGGAGCAAAAGTGAGGAGGCAAGTAGCTGTGGACACACAAAGCGGAGAGGATTTAGATCGAGGGACAACCGAAAGATAACGATAAGTCTACCAATCTCCTCTTTTTCATTTTCATAAAGGAAAGAAACCGAAGTAGCTGCATTCGTTTGTTGCTAAGGCACTATCACGCCTTAGGTGGATAGGATCGTCCTGCATAGGCATTTTTCCCCACAACACTATCCATGTCTACAAATGTTTTCCATATGACATGGATTCTCAAGTGGTTCAGAGCATATTGCACTATCAATTTTATGAGACCTTGCTGAGAGAAATGTTGGTGTTTTTCTTCCCTTACCTTCTGACTCATCTCCATGATTGACTGTAGAAGGAAATCAGGGTCACTAAGTCTTTGATAAAGGCCTAATTCTACCTTGAATCTCAGCTCTTAGAGTATCTTGAAGTGGTATGCATAAACCACACTTAATCTCCCTTCACAAGATAAGTATTGAAGGATATGTGATGAGCACTAGTACTGCAACAAGAATGCTGCAACTCCTAGGGCTACCAACTTTACTTTATCAACTCGGGGTTCGTACAAAATTGGAGGTGACAGTGTTGTATACACAAGCAAAAGTGATGGCTCTACCTTTTTTCACTGTTCAGCTGGCGAGAAATACCAGTAGGTTTGTCAAGCCAGAGTTCTATGGATTCAGAAGAAGCTTGATTACTGATGAAAGAAAGAGAAATCTACTCTAAGAGAAATCGTGTCTACTGCAATAAGGAAAAGGACTGAAATCAAATGCTGAAAACACACCATTTCCTAACAAACTGTTGAGAAACCATTCTTTAAAATAATGCCAAGATAACATGTATGAAATGTTACTATCCTAAGCATGGAATTTCAAAACATCTAACATCACTATTGTGCATATAAAGGATTGAAATAAATCTATTTTTTCTTTTTATTCTTTTTATGGAAAAACAAGTGTGAAAGCTAATCTATTTTGGCAGTATGGCAGGTGGCTTAGGGATGCTCGTGGATGTTGGAAGGTTTGGGAGACCCTTATATGACCTTGTGTGGCTTCCTGGATGTTTTCCCTCAGTTTGACCTCAAAACAGGACACTACAGGAAAACCTACAGGATGTCCTAAAAACCTATAGTATTCCCTGTATTTCTATAAGATACAGCCGATAGAAAAATGATGGGTGATGAAGGTGACAGAAGGCATAGGGAAGGTGGTTGGTGGATGGAATGGAGTGAGAAAATGCATAGGATAACTCAGAACTCAAAGCCAAGGTTGGGAGATGGTTGGATTTGCTCAACATGCTTCAAGAATTTTCCTTGAAGAATGATGAAATTGGTGAGGGTCTTAGTGAAAGTGAGGAATGACCATGGATGGATGAAGTTGGAAGGAGGTTTCTTTCTATGAAATATTTGTCTACTTTTGAAACACATGCACTACATCAAAAAATGATATTTGCCCAAAAATCGTGTAAACAAGAAGAATTTCAATGATCTAGAAAAACAGAGTTTAGTGAGCTAGTTGACAGTTACTTCATGCATGAGGAGAATTTGCAGAATAAAGTGAAATCATTGATGATATCTATTGTAAGTCCAAATATGGAAGAAATGGAATTTAAATCCTACACTTGCAAACTGATCAAATGTTGGTTCAAGTACAATAAACTCTAAATTCTATGTGAAATTAGAATTCTATCTTTTTGGGGCTGCATGGGGGTCCTTTCCTCAAATCATGATCCCTGGAGGAAGAATTGAGGCCAAGATACCTACTGATAGCTTTTTGATGGTCCTTTTCCCCCTTGTAACCTACTGCTAAATTAAAGCACAAATGGAATCAAACTAATAAAAAAACTAATCAAATCTACACTACTTGCAATGAAATACTTCTAAGGACAATTTAACCATGAATCTATGAAGCTAATCTAATCATATAGATACAAGAAGAGCAGCATTTTCTACTAAGGTTGAGCCCTAACCTAAGAGATTCAACCCATTAAGTTAACTTAGTACTGGATCATTGAAAAGCTCATTCTTATTATCAAAACGGAAAATTACATAGCAATTCCTTCCACAAGTTTGGAGCTCAAAAATAACTAGTGTTTTTACAACAAAAATTCGAATCCTAACGAGGCCCTAGGCCTTTTTATTTATAAAATTAAATTCTCCAATGACTTCCTTAAATCTAGGGAGGCTCGGCTCCCAAACTCGAGATGAACTAACTCTTTGACTATCACTTTCTCGGCTACCTTTGGATCTTCATGACTTGGCTTCTTGTACTCTGAGCTGGTGTGATTGATGGAGGATTATTCAAATGAGGGAGGAGTAAATGAGGAGTTACCTACTACAATCTCTCTTCCTTGTCCCATTCAAGTTTTACCCCTTAATCTTGCCAAAATTCCTTGATTTTCTCTTTCAAACTTGCATTCATGCACATTAGTCCACTAGGCATAATATCTCACTTTAACTCATCTCATTAAACAAAATATAATCAAAACATGTAATAAATTGTGAGAGGAGTTGATTTGATGAAGCTAGGAGGTGAATTAAGGTACATATATTTACCCAACGATGAGGTTCATCATCACTCCCTACTAAAAGTGTTGCTCATCCTCTGAGCAACTCAATCAATATCCATGTCTTTCATAGCTCTAGTGGCTTCCCTGACATCCCATGCATGTATTGTGGGTTCTTCTTCTTGTGCATAGTATCCCACCTTCCTTTCTATATCATCCCACTACTTTCTTTCTTCCTCTTCCTTCCTTCTTTCTAACATCCTTGAGAGTAGTGGTGGACTAACTAAGTCTCAAGCCAATCCAATTGACTTTTAGCCTTTGGATGGTTTGTTTATACATGGATGTCATGTTCAGTGCTTCTCTCATCCTTTGAGGAGAATGGTACTCTATGATTTTCAAACTGTATGGCAAAGTATTCCATCTCCTTTGGCAAGATTGCATGCTATCATCCCCTAACAGTCTGAACATATCCTCAAAATGTGTAATTGCTTGCTCTTGGGTCGCAAGATAGCTGGGTGCAAGTTGAGGATCATTTGCAATTAAATTATGTGTTTTGGTGACAACCATTGGATTGGGCTACCCAACTCTTATCATGAGAGGCTCTGTTTGTTCCCTTACCAATATCTTCTTCATTTCTGTAGCCCTTGCTTCCTCATGGTTAATCCATGATGCCAAAGCCATCAATTGTAAATCCCCTAACTTTGCATTAGGGTCCCATACATTCAGATCTGTCAACGCCATGTTATGCAAGTAGAACTCAAACATCTTAGCCCTATCCTGCATTGTACTTTGTTCATAGAGATCAATGAACTATCTATAATGCTGGAATCACATAGCACCACACTGTGCTAGGGCTTTGATTTGGAACTGTAGCCACTATTTCTTAAGGTATAATGCATAGGACTTAGCTGTCATCCTGCACTGGATTGCTTCCAAAGATAGAATAGCCATGGATGCCAAATGATTCTCTCTTTCTTGCAGCTGTCCTTTCAACTATGCATTTTCTGCCTCCAACTGAGCCTTCATTATGGCCTCTATGTCCCTGAGGCGACTTATTTCTCTTTGCATCTCTTTGAACTTTTCCTCCATGTGACCAATGTCCTCCACTCCCTTGGACTTGGCAATCTACATCCATATATGTGTTCTAGCTCTTTCTTTCTCAAGCTCAAAGAATAATGGGATGGCACATTTTTGTGGAATGACCATGCGCCCTTCAATAAATCTATAGAAGGAGTCAAGGTTAGGTTGAGGACTAGATTCCCTTAGCTCTGGGTCCTCTCTCTTTGTTTCTTGTTGCATACTTTCTTCCTTATCCAATTTTTGAGTTTCTTGTACGTTTAGTAGAGTTTCCTGTAGGAATGCCTCTGCTTCCTATAAGTCCCGTTATGTATCCTATAGGATGTATTTTCCTGTGAATGAGGTAGATCTAGTCATAGGCCTTCTCTCATAAGTGATAGGAGACTTAGGGGAGGTTTGTGTTGAGGATCCTACTCCTTGTGTTTTTATAAGAGGAGCCATCTTCTCCTGCTGTTTAGGTGAGTCCTCAATAACAATGGGAACCTTAGTTGGAGTTTGAGGTTTTCCCTTCCTTATCCTTGTACTTTTCCTTGTTCTAAAGTATAATGGGGTTTGCCCTTGTCTCTTTCCTTTTTGTTTGATAGGGGTGCTAAGGGCAGTCAGGGTAGTTGTTGCCTCTTTCTTAGTGGGTTCTAGAGACACCCTGGGTGACTCCTCCTTGTCCTATGCCTCCTCTTTTCCATTGCCATTTTCACCTTTGTCCTTCTCCTCTTCTTCTCCCTCTAGATCCTCATCTTGTTTATTAGTTTCCTCCTTGACATCTTCCGCTGTTTCTTCATCACTTCCCTTATCTTTCTCTTCCTCTTCCTCCTCATATATTTCCTTTTCATCCCTCTCTGCTTCTTCTTCATCTATTTCATACTATTCTTCATCCTTTTTAGTCACAGTAGGGCTAATATCATATGTGAGGGCTTTCATATCCTCCTCTATTTGAATATCTCTAAAAATTTCCCACTGGATAGGAATTCTGAGCTTTTGGAGGGCATATTTTATGATGATTCTAATTAACCCATTACAAGCTAACTTTTGATAGTTTCCTTATTACACCTTTATGTTCATATCTATCAGTGATTGTAGAAGGAAGTATGGTATGCTGAGCCTGTGGTGAGGAGTTATTTCTTCTCCAAACCTCAATTCTTCAAGAAGTCTAAGTTGATATCCATAAAACACACTATACCTACCTTCACATGATATGTGTTTTATAAGATCGTAGCTTACCTCATTCCAGGGGTGTGGTAGGCTTGCTCTCCTCACTCCATTTTTTTTTTCAATGGGCTCCTCTCCCTCTAGAGAGAATTTCTTCTTAGCAGTTTGGCTATTTTCCTATTCTTCATTTCTTCAAGGCACTCCTAAGGGAAGTGTGGTAATTCTTCTTATGAGTTCAAGGGTGAGCTATATGGAGAGGCCTCTAACCACAACAGTGGCATGGGTCCTGCTCAGTGGAATGAGGGAGAGAGCAAAATCTATAGCTACTTCATCATCATACCCCCTCAAGTTTTCAAAGTACCCCATCCAATTATGCCTTGTGAATATTTCTATCACAAGGGGGTGTTGGTGAATCCTTACAGTGTTAATGGGATCACTTCTATTAAACCCCACTGTCATTTTTTTTGGTGAATTTGAGGAGTAGAGATGTATGATAAAAAAAATTAATGAAGGAGGAAATGGGACTGGAATTTTTGTGGATACAATTCCCTTATACAACTATCAATTTCAATCAACCTAGGAGATTTTTATGTTCTTTTTACTTGGAAAAATGGAAGGAAATGTAGAGCCTACCTCCTCATAGTTCTTGTTGTTGTAGCCAACCCCTGTGTTTCCCCGTTTGAAATTGCTCTCTGCCAATCCTGAAGACTGCCTGACTGTATCCTGTAGGATTCCTATGTGATATTGTAGGATTTCCTGTAGGATCCTATAGGAATTCCCGCATAGGAAAAAATGAAGTTTTCCTCTCCTGTAGGTTGCTTGGGGAAAAGAGAGACTTTTCTAGAGTGAGCCTTGAGAAGGTGAATGCACGAGTGCATGGGGATCAACGTTTATTTCCTCTTATGGTCGAGTTGAGTGAGGTGGTGTGTCAGCAACCGAGGTACGAATTTCTATTTTTGGACCATTGGTCCCCACTACCACATCATCATTCCCTTCACCTCGTAATCAACTACCACTTCGGGCATCCGTAGTTTCAAATGCTTCTAACCTCATTCTCCTTTTCTTTGACTTGACTGTTGTCTGTGTGTGAGGACTAACTATTTTGTTCTCATTGACTAAAAAAAGGTGGCCAAGTTAACTGGCCACCTTTCACTTATAAACCAACTCATTCAAAACCTTCACATATTTTGATTACATTATGAAAATGAGAGACTAAAGCAAGATAGTTACCGTGGAAACAATAATGTGTTACAGTTTGTTGAAGAAATGAGGTTTTGTTGTATGTTGGCTACGTGTTATCTCTCATTTTTTGTTTTTTTATTGTCCTTTGATGATTTCCTTGATGTGCAGGTACCTGGTGTTGAAGATGTTGGTGATTTTACTACTATGGAGCTTATTCTACCCTTGGATCTCCATGCTTGAAACTTGTTGCAACTTATGATTTTTATTATGTGGGATAGGCTGCTACAGGATTTCCTATAGGATGTCCTGTAGCTGCTTCTCCCTCAAAAATTTTAATTATTTCTACTATTGGGACTTGAGCATGATGAACATGGACAAAGAGGAGTTCTAGGGGTGTGTGAATGATGAGAAATAACCTTTAGGTGTTATTCCCATTTGCTCTCTGTCTCATTTTTTCTCTGCGTTTTCTCTTGAAGACTGTATTTTTTTGAAAATGATTTTTTTTAATGATGAATGTAGGGGTGATCAAGGTGGAGAGAGGCATGGTAATGAAGTGGTGATGTAAGGATTTTTTTTTTTTTTACAAGGGCAGGTCATTTCCTTGCCCTAGGTTACTTCCTTTAGGATTTCCAAGCCACTATTTAGGGGATCCTGTAGGTTTACTGGGAATCCAATAGAAAACACAGTACCCTTGCAAACTGAGGCAAATGAGCGAAAAAATGACAGGAATGGTGGAATGATGAAGGATAATGGATGGAGAAATAAAAATATGAGTGAAATAGGTCCCTTTTGATTCTCCTTTGATCTCTGATCGTCCTCCTGCTGACATGCAAACAATTTTTCATGATTTTTCTTTTCTCTTTTTTTTTGAAAACAACTAGTCTTCCTCCAAGAGGTTTTCATCCTAGTTGATTGCCCCAGGCACCTCAAGAGAGGTTTTCACCCAGAGATATTCTAATTTCTCTCTTTTTTTATTTTTCTTTTTTTTTTGACACCATTGGGCTGCCTCAAGATGTTTTCAACCCAATAGTAGGACTCAGGCGCCTCATGGAGGTTTTCACCTGAGTCACCTTATTTTTTCTTTTCTCGGTGACTTAATGAGGCAGGAGCTGAGACTTGCTCCACCACCATCATTGTTTTATTGATACCATCAATGAACTCTTGCTTTGACAATGGCCTTTTGTAAACTTTCAATAGGTGCCCATTAACAAGTAAAAGAATGGCCTCTGCATCTATGGTTCTGATTTGCACTAAACCATTATCATGAGATCTCTCTATAGCATAAGGCCCTAACTATTGTCTCCTTAAATTTCCCTTAAATTCTTTATATCTGGAATCATATAACAAATCCCAATCACCTTCTTGAGATTTCTTATCCTTGATGTTCATATCATGCCAGATCTTCCTCTAAATTTGAGTTACCTATGTGTGTAGGAGGGCCTGCATTATGAACTCATCTAAACCATTCAACTGGAGCAATCTCTCTTTTTGTGCACTACTGAGATCTAGATCTAGTTTGGATGTCATCCTCAATGTATTATACTAAAAGTCAATGGACACCAGGGCCTTTTTCCCATAGACCAACGCATATGGTGTGAATCTAGTGGTGGTCTTCCAGGTGATATTATAGGCCTAGGTGGCCTCAACTAGTCTATCTGCCCAATATTTCTTGCTGCTGCTAACCACTTTAGTCAGGATGCCCTCCAATGCTCTATTGGTCTCCTCCACCTGCCCATTAGCTTATGGGTGATATGGAGAGGAGGTTCTAAGCTTGATCTTATGCTGGATTAACAAGTCTCCAATCATGTTGGAGGTAAACTGGCTACCTTGATCAGTGACCAGTTCTCTAGGGTACCCAAATTTGTAAAATACATTATCCCTTAAGAACTCAGCCACCTTACCCTATATTGTTGCCTTAATTTCCTTGGCTTCAGCTCACTTAGTCAGATAGTCAGTGCACACAATGATATACTACTTTTTCTTGGAAGGAGGGTCAATAGGTCCAATGATGTCCATGCCCCATTTGTCAAATGGCTCGAAAGTCACTTGAGGTTGCAGAGGCATTTCATCTCTTGGAGTAGGTTTTCCCATCCTTTCACATCAATCACACTAACTAGTATATCTTTTCACATCCTGATGAAGAGTGGGCCAATAATAACCAGCTTGTAACACTTTAAATGCTATCCACTTTGCTGCAAATTTACCTCCACAAGGCCCATCATGATAGGTCATAAGGATTTCAAAGACTTCCTCCTCCCTAACACATCTTATCATAATTTGATCTGGGCCTAGTTTGAAGAGGTTCCCCAAATCTAAGTGAATGGGGCACTCTTCCCCACAATTTTGCTTTTCTCTTTGGAGGAAAAATTCGATGGGAATTGTGCAGATACCAAATAGTTTTCTATGTCAGCAAACAATGGAAAGAGAAATGAAATGGAAAATAAATGTTCATCTGGTAACTGATCATCAACCATTCCTTCCTCACATGTAAGAAATGTTAATCTGGACAAAAAAACTGCAACAACATTTTCCTTACTAGGCTTATCAACAATAGTTAGATAAAACTATTGTAATAAAAGTAACCATCTAATAGTTTGGGCATTCACATCAGGTTTATTCATTAAATTTGATTGTAGCATGGTCAATATGTACTAATGTTTCATAGTTTGTAATATAATTCGTAAATTTTTTCAATGAATGCACAATAGCAAAGAGCTCCTTTTCGGTCATTATGTAGTTTAGTTCGGCCTTTGAAAAATTCTTACTGATAAAGTAAATGGCACAAGGAAATTTTTCATCTATTTAGCTTAGGGCTGCTCCTATGGCTTTGTGTGAGGCATCAACATGTATATGAAAACGAAAGGCCCAATTTGAGCCTCTAAGAATCGGTGTAGTGTTTAACTCGTCCTTCAGGGTGTCTAGGGCCTCTTGATAGCTTTTTTACCATACAAACTTAGAGTCTTTGGCCAACAACCCAAATAAAGGAGAAGCCAACTTGTTGAAGTCTTTTATAAACCTTTGGTAGTATCCAGATAATCCTAGTAAAATTCTAACATCTCTTTTCTTTTCTAGAGTTGGAACCCTTTGGATGATAGCTATTTCGTTTGGTTCCACCTGCAGTCCTTGCTGAGATATTGAATGAACTATCACAGTCCCTGCAGCAGTCAAGAATTCACATTTTTCGTGACTAAGAGACAGGTTCATGTCAATGCATTTGTGCAACACCTTACCTAAGTCAGAAAAAGCCTCCCAGAAATCACATCCATAAGGCGTAAAATCATCTATCTAAATCTCTAACGCATCATGGACTAATTTAGCAAAGAAACTCAGGATTACTCTCTCAAAAGTGGCAGGAGCATTGCATAGGCCAAAAGGAAGGACCCTAAAGGTGAAAGTACCCCAAGGACAAGTGAAGGTGGTTTTATCCTGGTCTTCCAGGCTGATCTATATTTGATTGTCCCCGCTGAATCCATCTAGGAAAGAGAAAATCGTTTTCCTTGCTAAGCCATCTAGCACTTGCCGGATGAAAGGTAGAGTTGAATGGTCCTTCTTTTTTTCTTTGTTTAACTCGTTGTAATCGACGCAAATCCTCCACTTACCATTTTTCTTTGGAACCAACACCAAAGGAGAGACCCACTCACTGTCTGAGATAGGGTAAATGAATCTTGCATCTAGTAGCTTTTGCAGTTATTCTTTGACTATATCTTTAAGAGATGGATTCATCCTCCTTTGGGGTTGCGAGACTGGCTTGCAACCTTCTTTCGTATAAATGTCGTGAGTACACACTAAGGGGTGCACTCCATTCATTTCTTTGTAACTCCAAGCAAAGGCATCCAGGTGTTCCTTTAGTAGGTTGCACAACTTTCCTTCTTGGTGGAAAAAAAGAGATGGGTTAATTTTTAAAGATCTCTCGAGGCTGAATTCTATGGTTTTGACATGGATAGGGTAGGAATTGGGTAAGCTTAAATCAGTTTGATGGTTTTTTTGGGTTTCCTTTACTACTTCTTCTAAGAACAATGTACTGGGAGATGGTCTTTCGAGTATGTGTTCAATTAAATCATCTTCATCCTGTTTTCCCCTTCCTATGGTTGTTTCTAAGGTATAGAGTTGGGCGGAATAATCATCATCTTCTTCCTCCTCTTCTAGCCATAAAGGTAAGTCATGTTCTAGAGATGTCTCAACAAGAGGGTATATGACTAACTGCTTTGACATATGGCCATTTTTTATGGTCATATTTCTAGTCCTGCGCTCGTGTGGGCATCAGAAGTGGCTAACCAGGGCCTCCCAAGGATGAGAGGGTAACCAGTAAGCTTAGCATTAGGCTGGAGAACTAGGAAATCTGTAGGGTATTCCCAAGAGTCAATGGAGACCATTAGATGCTCCAAAATCCCGTCAAGGGTCATTGTGGAGCGGTCTGCAAGTTGCAGAACTATTGTGGTCTTTCTCAATGAACCTTGGAGGTTGAGCTTGAGCATGGTGTCCTTGGTCATCACATTAATGGCAGCCCCAAGATCGATCAAATTGTGTGTTACAATGGTTCCATTGATGTGCACATCTACTACAGGGCTTCCAAGGTCCAAATACTTTGGATAGACTACCTACCCTAGCATTAAGTCAGATAGCTATCGAATGGCATGAATGGTAGGGGCATCTCTTCTTTGCCTCCCTGGATGCTTGAAGCACTTCTCCTTAATCAACTTATTGTAAATAGGTACATCATTAATAGCTTGGAGAAGTGGAATTTTGACACATAAGTTCTTCATTTCTCCCAAAAGTTCCATCTCTTCTGGGGTAGGCTGGAGTGGTTGGGTTAACCTCTCAGGAAAGGGTGGTGGATTTACTTTAGGCATGATTTCCTCTCTTTCCTCCTCAACCTCCCTAGGTGGAGGTAGAGGTTGGTTGTCTAGGAGTACTCTCCTAGATCTCAGGTTGATTTCCTAAATCTCCACAGCATAAGTGGGATTTCTCTCCACTCTATACTTGTTGTGCTTGTCTATTGTTTGGGTTCAGATTTGGCTGGGCGAGCATCTGGGGTTGTTTAGGTGGAGCGGAGTGTAAAAGATATGGTTGATTAGGTGGTGAAGGCAATAAATCTGGAGCATTGTTGTATGGGTTCCTCCACCCCTGGGGCAGTGCATTGCACTGAGGTTGTGGTAGAGCATATGGTTGAAATAACTAGCTGGTTGGCTAGGAATGATAATGTGGTGCAAAGGACCAAGGAGGAGGTGTAGACAACGAAGGATGAGCAGGGGGGGCCCAAGAAGGTATTTATGTGTTCTAAATGGGGTTGTAATATGCATGGAATGACCCTTGCATGCCCTACTGGTATAGCCTAGGCCCATGAGGTCTCCTTTGGTTTATGTAGCAGAGTTGTTCAGGTACCCCTTTAACACCTTGATATACAACTTTTAGTCCAGGTAAAGAAGGGCACTTGTTTGTGGAGTTGTTTTCTTCACATACTGAGTAGATTTAAATAGAATTCAATGGACATTCATTCCTAGGGTGCCTCCTGGTGCATCTAGGGCAGAAAATGGCTAAGGCTCTCTATTCTTCCTCCTATTTTCTCTTAATGTGCATAATGTCCATCTATAGGGTAAGGGTTTGCAGCATATCACTCTTGAAATCCTCCAGCATGTTTCCAATTTGACCTTTGATGGATGAATTGTAAGAAGATGGATTCACCATAGGTTAACTACCCCTAACATTTTTCCTAGTTGCCCTAGAATGGTTTCTAAAGACAGTATTGATATCCTCATAGGTGGATTGGTAGATGTCCCCTCTTGCTAACAAGTTTAGGGTATCCACAAGATCTTCCCTTACTCTAAGCAATACCAACTTCAATGAATCAGGGTCAAGTGTGCACCTGGCCCTTTTGTAGCTAAGCTAGAATCTTTCTTCATAAACCTCTAGGAATTCATCATGCCGTAAGGTCACCCTAAAAAATTCCTCTTTAGTGTCTTTAGACCTACAGTAGTCTCGATACTTGTTGTTGAAAGCTTGCTACATATGAGCCCAAGTTGTGATGCTATCCCTAGGTAAACCCATAAACCATTATAAAGCTGCATCCTTGAGAGTGGATGGAAATAGTCTCAACTTCTGCTCATCATTGGTGTAGTCATAGGTTCAGCATATGACAACAAACTCAAATAAGAAAGTGTCTAGATCTTCTGAGGTCAATCCATGGAAATGAGGAAGGGTATAGGGGCTTATATTTTTCATCATAGTATCCACATTGGTTTCCCTTATAAGGAAGGCACCCTCAACTCTTTCTCTATTTCCTCTGTTATTTCTATTTTAAGCCATTGGTTCAGTAGGAATGGGTTCTTCCTGTTATTCTTCCCCTGTAGGTTGTTCAAATATGTCTAGTTTCTCACCTAAGATTTCCTCCTGTTCACAGCCACCGAAGAAGATGAAAGGTTGGCTATTTGAAGTAGTGGGGATATTTGGCAAAAATTTCCCTAAGTTATCCCTATTCCTACGAGGCATGGAAAAATTGTTTTTGTTCCTTTTTGTGTTGTTTCAAACTTTGAAAGTAATTGGAGAATTGAAATTACAGATAGAATGAAAACTACTGACTAAATGAAAAATTAACTACTTGATTGAAATATTACTTGCATAATGGAAATGAAAGCAAATAATGCAAAATGGAAAAGGAAGAAAACCAAATTACTTTTGTAGAAATGAAACTAATAGCAGAATATCATAAATAAGAAATGGAAGAAAGAAATCAATAATAACATATAAC